>CM052814.1:41654753-41825874 GCA_028533885.1 Nasua narica
TTGGGTTTTCCATATAAAGTATCATGTCATCTGCGAAGAGAGAGAGTTTGACTTCTTCATTCCCAATTTGAATACCTTTTATTTCTTTTTGTTGTCTGATTGCTGTTGCTAGGACTTCTAGTACTATGTTGAACAAGAGTGGTGAGAGTGGGCATCCTTGTTGTGTTCCTGATCTCAAAGGGAAGGCTGTCAGCTTTTCCCCATTGAGAATGATATTTATTTGAGAGGGAGAGAATGGGGAGAGGGGTAGAGGGAGAGAAAGAGAGGGACTCTCAAGCAGACTCCCCGCTGAATGTACAGCCCAATGCAAGGCTCAATCTCACCACCCTGAGATCATGACCTGAATTGAAATCACAAATCAGCTGCTTAACTGACTGAGCCACCCAGGCGCCCCTGTTGAACAGATTTTTAAATGAAGATGTTTAATTACTTGAGTTTTGTCATTACAAACATGTGCTGATTACAGCTGTTCTTAGCAAGTTGATTAGAATATACTTTTTTTTCTCCTCAAATCAAAACCTGACATAAAAATAGCCATTGCTAATTTGAAGATGGTGATTTCAGCATTTCACTATTTTTGACTCCCAATTATTTAGTTTCACCAAAGAGCATTTGTTCGTTCATTTAACCAGTGTAAAATGGTGGGGTAGAATTTACATATGCTTTCAAAGGAGTAACCTATTTTTTGGGTGAGGATGACTTTCTTAGTACTAATTGTTTCCAAAATATAGAATTCCTCCTTCAGATAGTGATATAGAGTACCTGAAATTCCTCCCAGTGTATATTCTTGTTTCCCTCTCCATCAGCTATAATATCTTTCAAAAATCTGGCTTAGATAAGTAATATTTAAGGACATCTAGGAGAAGGGAAGGAGAAGGCAGTTGTTGTGCCTTAATAACTTTTTCCCCAACACATAGCACAATTTCTTACAAATTGTGTTTCCATTTTTTGTCATGGCTGCCAGGAAGCTCCAAGTTATGTTTATTAATTATAGTAATAACTTAGCACTTGAGGCTAGCATATTTGCTTCTTCTAGATATTCATGGCTTTGATTTTTCCATTTCCATTTTGATTATTGCATATTGAAATTATTATGTATGTCTACAGTGAATACCTTAACATCCTTTTGTAAAAAATATGGATTACAAAAAAATAGAAACTTATTTCAGCCCTCACGGCTTCTTTGTCTCCTTTTCTCCTATTTTCCTATCCCAATTCCAGCTTGATAAAACATGACATAATGAAAAATTACAAAATTGCTTTCTTTGTAGTGCATTATGATGAGGGCCTATATAGCTGACAGTTTTGACAATAGTTAGAGGACTTTTATTATCTAGATTATTGTATTGAATTACTGTATCATGAAGACAATTAAAACAACCAAATTGAAGTTTTTGCAGTCTGGAAGGAATTACTACAACATATAAATAAAACAACATCAGCCAGTGCTGTGTGGCTATCATACTGTGTTCTCATGTTCATGAATCAGAAAATCAGATGCTGAAATGTGAGCTCAATGAGCTTGCTAAAGGGGCTTATCTGTTTTGGTCAGTTTATCCCCAATGTCTGAAATATAGAATAAGCTCAAGGCATATTTGTTGATGACTATTGATAAATGTAATTTACTATAGGTGATGAGTATATAAATTGTACATATGGAATTAAGCCTTGTTCAGTTGTATTTCTAAGTGGGACATGGACTGAGTGGTGAGGGGAGGGAGGAAATGGTGGAGAAGTTTCTGTCTAGACCCAATATAGTTACCACTTTTGGTACTCATTCCTTTGATAGATCTAAATTTCCATTTGGTATTATTTTTCTTCTGCCTGGAGGATTTCCCTTAACATTTCTTGTAGGGCAGGTTTGCTATTAATAAATTCTTTCAGCTTTTGTATGCCTGAAAAATGTCTTTCTTTCACCTTCAATTTTGAAAGCTGTTTTCAGAGTTTAGAATTCAAGGTTGACATATTTTTTTCTTTTCATACTTTAAAGATGTTGCTCCACTGTCTCTTGATTTTGTTCTTCATGACAAGAAGTTTGCTCTTGTTCTTATCTTTGGTCTCCGTATTTCATGTGTTTTTTTTTTTTTTCTGTCTCTTTTTAAGATCTCTTTATCATTGGTCTCAAGTAGTTTGATAACAACATGGCTTGCTGGAGTTTTATTCATGTTTCTCATACTTGGAGTTTGTGACGCTTCTTGGCTCTGTAGTTTTAGTTTTCATCATCTTTGGAAAATTTCAGCTATTATTTCTTCAAATAATTTTTCAGTCCCACACCCTTCTCTTAACTTTCTATTTACCTAGCTATAAGCTGCTTGAAATCATCTCATAGTTCTTTGATCTTCTGCTCATTTTTCCCTCAGTCTTTTTCCACTGAGTTTCATTTCTGATCATTTCTATTGCTGTGTTTTCAACTTTACTAATTATTACAGCAGTGTTTAATTTGCTATTATTTTTCATCTCAGACATTATATTTTTATATCTCTAGAAGTTTCACTTGAGTCCTTTTATGTCTTCTAAGTATCTATGAAGCATCAATCATAACACTTTCGTCTAACATCTTGAACAAGTGGGATACAGTTTTAATAACTGTTCTATTGTCTTTCTCAAATAATTTTTGGGGTATTTTTTGCTTTTTGTTTTTTTTTAATTTATTTATTATTATTTTTTTATTATGTTCAGTTAGCCAACATATAGTCATTAGCTTTGATGTAATCAAATTCTAATTCTATAATCCATGTCATTTTGATCGATTGATTTTTCACAATATGGGCCGTATTGTTCTGTTTATTTGCATGCTTGGTGTAATGGGTTGAATTAGGTTCCTCTAGAAACTCATATATTGAAGTCTTAAGCTTTAGTACCTCAGAATGAACCTTTTTTGGAGACAGGGCTAATAAAGAGTTGATCAAGTTAAAAATGAGTTCGTTAGGAGAGGCCTAATCCAATGACTGGTGTCCTTATGAAAAGGGGACATTTAGAGGCAGACACACACACAGAATTAACCATGTGAAATGACACAGGGCCATCTACAAACCAATGAGGAAGGCCTGAACAGATCCTTCCCTCACATCTCTCCATTCCTTGAAGGAACTAACCCTGCCAACATCTGGATCTCAAACTTCACAACTGTGAGGCAACCAATTTCTGTTAGGTCACACAGATTGTGGTATTTTGTTACAGCAGCCTTAGCAAACTTACTTACTTGGTAGATTTTGACCGGATGCAGAAATGATGAATTTTACCTTGTTGGGAACTAGATATTTGTGTTTCTAGAAATATTCTTGATATTGGTCTTAGGATCCAGTTAAGTTACTTGGAAGCTCTTTGATCCTTTCAGTCTTGCCTTTATTGCTTGGTGAGAGCAGAGCGGTATTTTGTCTAGGGCAGATTTTGCCCCACTGTACAGGCTGAGCCCTTTTGATCACTCAGTCTGATGCCTCTTTAATCATTACTTTTTCCACTCCAGTTGGCGGGAACAGGAACTATTTCTAGCTTTTTGTGAGCTCTGAGAATTGTTTTTTCTAATCTTTTTGAGTGGTTGTTTCTCAGACCATGGATAGTTTCCTTATACGTGTATGCTGACTCTTAGCTGAAGACTCAAGGGAGACCCACTGCATATCTCTAGAGCTCTCTGTTCTCTGGTATTTTTCCTTGAAAATTCTAGCTGTTTTAGCCTTCCTGGATTCCCAGCTCCAGCTCCTTAGCCCAGGGGAACTGCCAATCCCAGCTGGAAAGTCTTGTGTCTCATGTGTTTCATACATCCCCCATCAGGCTAACCTGGGCATATTCTCATGGTTATGGCAAAGTGGCATGATTGGAAAGAAAGCAAGTTCATTGGTCAAAGAAAATTACATGGGTGAGCCCGGAAGGACTATTTCTGTGATTAATTTCCACAACCAGTTTTATGATCCTTATTATATATTGTCAAATTATTCTTTAGAAAGCATATACAGCATTGTGTGTGTGTGTGTGTGTGTGTGTGTGTGTGTGTATTACATTGTCTAACCAGCTTTGGGTTTTACATTTTTTGTTTATATTTTCAGTGCTTGGTTTTATACTTGGGGTTTTTATTCTTGAGGAAATTGGTTCTGAGCTATCTATAACATATTACTCTTTTCTGACTCTTGTTTCTGAATATATATAATATAATGTCTTTATTGATTATTCTCACAAATAATCATCTAGACTCCAGAAATATTGATTATTGTATTTTTTCTCTCTCAATGAAATTATATTAATGAATTAGGAGATATAACCAGTACTTTATTTTAAATCTTTATTTTAAAGATATATTTATTCATTTGAGAGAGAGAGCTTTGTGTGTGTGTGTGTGTGTATGTGTGATCGGAAGCAGGGGCAGAGGGAATAAATCCCAAGCAGTCCCCCTGGGGAGCCCTACATGGGGCTCAATCTCAGGACCCTGAGATCATGACCTGAGTCAAAAATCAAGAGACACTCAACTGACTGAGCCACCCGGCACCCTGAGTACTAGCCTTTATTTTAATATAACATTTCCCAAAGTCAATTTACTTAGAAACAAGTGTGATTGAGAAACAATATGGAGGTTAGAATTGGACTTAGAAGTAAAGACATTTAGAACTACAAAGAGGTAAGATTATCTGGTACAGTGTGCTCTTTAGAGATATGTACAAATAAAACTGCGGCATAGAGCATGTTAGTAACTTGGCAAAGTGAAAAACCAATCAGTGATGAAGAGTCTGGTTTATAATAGGTATCTAGTAAGCATTTTTTGAATGAATAAGTAAAGAGGACTGGAATTTAGGTCTCCTCATTGTGTTTGCCACTCTCAAATGTATTATTATAGAGGTATACTATTTCTAGGATTGAAAACAACCTAAACTAGAGGTTTAGGTTGTTGTCCAAATAGTTGTCCAACTAGAGGACAGAAACAAGCAAATTAGATCAGTTTAAGGAAACACAAATTTGAGGGGTATTAAAAAAATTCTTCAATAAGATGGCTTTCTGCAAACATACCAGTAGAAGAGATTATACCATTCTCCAGAGGTATGCAGAAGATGGGAGGGAGGGAGAATATCACACCCTAATGTTAGTAAGGGTGATTCAGCTTCCCAAAATGTTGGAAATGTGGAGACTTGACTGAGTTAGGGGAAAATAGTCTAAGACAATGGTGCAGTTCAGGCCCGATGAATTCATCTATGTGAGTAATAAATAGATTGAATGTAAAGAAAGTATATTGATTCCCACCATGAGGATATAATTATCACTAATATGGAAAACAGTCTATTTTAAACTTTATGATGCTTTTTAAACCTAGGACATAGGTTTATCAGGAATGGCTAGTAAATCCTAGGATATAGGCTCACTTGGAATGTCTAGTAAAGCTTTTTGTAAATTACTCTTTATCAAGTTAAGTCTTAGAATATTTACTAAATGTCTTATCTGGTATGAGTTACCAGCCTGAGGCCTTAGCAGTATTTCAACATAAAGTGATGAGAAAGACATTCCTCAGTTGTTAACCATTGGCATCCCATAGGTTGAGAAAGGTTATTACTTGACACAGCTATCAGGTCCGGGGGACAGGGTGAGATGGTGTGAGGGATTGGGCAAGATGGTGGTTATGTAGGAATGAATGGCCCAGCTCCCAAGGAGCTGGACTAAATCTCCTGCAGCCTTATTCAGTAAGAATTTTATGGCTGACTAACTTGCAAAATCTGTTTTCTGTGGTCTGTTGGTGTTAATCATCAACAGGTATTACCAGGCAGCTGGCCCTGATAAGAGTGTTCCAGAGAGAACCAAGACACAATAAGCCCGGGAATTTGGCAACTGTGATGATAAGAGAGATAGAAACTCATTTATGGAAGTGATGTGCATTCTTTAGTGTACAACAATTAAGGTTGACATGATTTATGTATAAAGTTTATAAAGTCATGAAGAAGTATACACAATGGTGAACTGTCCAAGGGAAGGGGTTCCTTGGTTTTGTTCCCACCTGAAGACTTTGCATTTTTATTTCCTCTTCCTGGAAAGTGCATGCTTGCTTCAGGTCTTAGCTAAATGTTACCTCCTCAGAGAAGCCTTCCATAGTAACTCAATCTAAACTACTTTCCCCTATACCCACTTCACTCTCTCTCACATCATCCTATCTGCTTTTCTTCATAGCATTTGTCATCATCTGTAGTCAAGTATTTGTTTATTGCCTATGTCCCATGTTGGCAGGAAGCACCCCCAAGAGAAGAAATGTCACCTGCCTTGCTCACTGTGGTATCCCAGAGCTCAATAAATGCTTGTCGAATGACTGAATGGAGTAAACTTGGCTGATTTGGTGAGTCATAGAATTGAGTCAGAAGTACAGGAGACATTTTGACACTAAAAGTGAGTTTTCAAGTTCATTAGAGGTATTATAAAAAAAAAATTTATAGGCTTTCTATCTTGATAGCATTACTTGGTTCACAAGTGCATGATATTTTTGTGAGTGATGTATTAAAGTTTATTAAGAGGCAATAAGGATTGTGGTTTGCAGCTGTCAATGTCTTTTACAAAATAACTGGTTTTTTCCTATCAGAAGGCAGAATATTGTGCAGAGTTATTTGCAGTCTGATCCAGAATAGTGTTTTGTTTTGGTCTGTTTTCTGTATCACATCTTCATTGTAGACCTCAGAAAGAGGGCATGTCTCTCAGTGAGAGATGGAATAAGGCAGGGAGAGACTTTGGGGCTATGACATGGAGACATGACATGGAGGCATTTCTCTTACATTGGGGAATCTACCCAGTCATGGGGATACCTTGGGACTCTGATTATATAAAAGCAGCATGTATTTGACATCAGAAAGTGTAGAGAAGAAGAAGGAGGGGGAGGAAGTAGAGGAGGAAAGGGAGAAGGGGGACAGGGTGAGGGAGAAGGAAACAGGCAGTGATTTTGGAATGATTTATTTCACCTGAACATACACCTTTATTATTATTATTAAAGGTTTAATTAATTCATTTATTTGAGAGAGAGAGAGCGCGAGTGGGGGGAGGAACAGAGGGAAAGGGACAAGCAGACTCTGCACTGAGCGTGGAGCCCAATGTGGGGCTTGATCTCATAACCCTGAGATCAAGATCTGAGCCTAAACCAAGAGTTGATGCTCAACCAGCTGAACCACCCAGGAGCCCCCACCTGAACATACTCCTTATATGAAACCAAAGATAGATGCCATATAGGCAAAAGATTTCAGTTTGAGCAAGGAATTGTGGAAATTTAGCAAATGTTGGCTGCTAGAACCACACACTGCCCAAGGTTGCATCCTGGCTCTACCTCTAATAACCTTCTGAGCCTCAGTTTCCCCACCTGTAAAACGGGGATAGTAATAGGAGCTACCTCCTAATTTTGTTGTGAATGTTAAATGAGTTAATACATTTGAAGTGCTGAGGCTGGGATGGGACCTGGCACATAAATGTTAGTTTTTGGTTTTTAAAGTGAGGTAGCCAAGGGTATAGTACCTGGAGGTGGAGGAGTCTAGTGTTCAGTGCCTGAGAAAAAGGTATTAGGGAAGAGAGTTAAGGAGAAGGCAGAATAGAACTAATCTTATTGTTCATGAAGCCCGAAGGATGGCAACAGAGGAGGCTGACAAAAGATCTGTTTCAGACTGTGGAACGGCAGGCTTGGGTTCAGGGGGTTCAGAAGCCTTTGGCCATGAGGTTCTCACTGACCCAGAAAAGCCATAAGGACCTGAGTCCCAGGAAGTAGGATTGTAGAATGCCTATTTGGCACTACACAGTGGTTTATGAGATCTTACCTAAAGAGCTTTTCCTCTCAAGCAGCTCTGTGCTTCCCTGTTTAGGAGACCATGTTGGAACTTGAAACTTGGGGAGTTAACAGCCCAGAGCCATGAGATCAGATAGGCATCGCACACTTGGATGCAGATAAAACACACCTCCTGGCAGTATGTAGATTATTTGCCTCAAGGCCGGGTGAATTTGTGAGCAGTTTTATAAATTGCAGGGCAGGAAACTCTTTAGAAGTTTTCTAATGAGCATGGAGTACTAAATGGAAAATACTACTACAGTAATCATAATTGTTCTTTTCAGAGGTCTGTCATTGATGCTGTTTTTATTTAGCAAGCTGGATTATGGTTTCATTTTACTGAATTCAAAACAGGTCAGGTGTTTTGCTGCCCTCAGTTTCCTAATCCTGCCTTCCCCATAACGTCTTAATTTCTTAACTGCAGATTTTCTTCCCTCAGAGGCTTTCAGAGACGGGGGAAGCACTGCTATGCTGTTACAGAGATGGATCCCAAGTGAGTAAGCTAAGAGCTTCTCAGCAGACATTTCAGCCGGGTTTTAAGAAATGAATGCATGTATTGTATTCTAACTGGATGCTTGACACCAAAGCCTACCAGGAACTTTATACATCTCTCAGTTTTCCTCTCACAAGAACACTACATAACAGGGGGAATTATTCTCACTTTATAGGAGAAACCAAAGGCCATAGATACTAAGTGACTTAATAAGATGATACTTGTTCTTCCTTCTACACCATCTTCCTTCAAATATTACTCTAACCGATGGGTATGATGGCAGAGATTTATGGTGGGAGAGGTAGAAAGGGGACACCTAGAAACAGCAACTGAAATACAAGGAACAACTTGATAAAATAAAGAGAAGTAGTAAAAGTCTTCCATTCACAAATCCAAGTGAGCTCTTATGTGCTGGACACTATATAAAATTAGTTGACTCGTGAGTTAGGTACTAGTTGGGGAATGTTGACTCTCTGGCTGGAGGATGACCCATGAAAGAATGAGAGATTGCGGGGCTCCTGGGTGGCTCAGTTGGTGAGGCGGCTGCCTTTGACTCAGGTCATGATCCCAGGGTCCTGGGATCTAGCCCTGCATTGGGCTCCCTGCTCCGTGGAGAGCCTGCTTCTCCCTCTCCCTCTGCCTGCCACTCTGCCTACTTGTGGTCTCTCTCTATCTCTCTGTCAAATAAATAAGTGAATACAATCTTAAAAAAAAATAAAAAAGGAATGGGAGATTATTTGGTTAACTGTGGCCTAGAAAGCTAGGTGAGAAAGTCAACTTTGAGGGCTCAGGAGTGCCGAGAACCCTAGCTATGTCCTAGGTTGCTTTTGTAATTGATTTGGTCTTCTCTTGCTTTTCTGATCAAAGGCAACCAGGAGACACATGAGCTTTGCTTGGGTAGTTTCAGGGAATTTGAACCTTCTACATTCAAACTGAGGTTTACCTCGAGAGGTGGGTGAATTACCTGGAGATGATGAAGTTTGTACTTCTCTCTTTAAATTTTTGGGTGTTATGACCAATGAATGAATCAATCATTATGTTTCCTGATAGAAGAATGAGTGGTTTCCAAATGTGTTTTTTCAACTAAGCAATTAAGGAATAGTTGTGGTGACTTCACTTACTTTGTCATTAGCATTGGTGATGTCCCTTCTAGCTGTCTAACATTTGCCAGAATGATAAATATTCTTCAGTGCTTCTCTTGAACCCACTATTCTCTCCTCTCACGTTTATTATAACCCTTATCACCCCTTAGCAAAATTATCTGGTTTACACACTTATCTCCACCACTCGATTAGTAGTCCTGGATGGCAAGGGGAGTTTAGTCGCTCCTGCCCAGCTCAGGGCTGGGAACACAGTACGTGCTTAATAAGTCTTTATTGAGTTAATTAAAAAAATTTTTTTTTACCTCTCAGGGGCAGTGTATTAATGATAGTGAGCAGTACATGACAATCTAAGCTTCCACTCTACTTAAGTCTGCTTTAAGTCCTAAGTGCCAAAATCTGTACCTGGTCACATCAGGCAAATGCTGATTACTACCTGGTGCCCCTTGACCCTGCTAGATAGTCCTCAGATGTGGAAATATTTGTGGCTTATCACTTCATAAGTACTAGTACGCTGATATGGTAGAACCCCTGTTACTTTAAGTGGAATTTTCCATGTAATGAAAAGAGCCTTGAAGAGGATCTTTTCACTCCTGGGCTTCTCACACCAGGAACTGGAGCTTGTTTTGAACTACATGCATCCATAACTTTGTAAACCAGTGAACTAAATAAATGTACAAAGTCCTTTGATATTGCCTCTAGGAAAATAATCCTCCTCAAAGTTCAAACTTGATTTTTTGTTTGTTTTTTGTTTGTTTGGTGGTTTTTCCGTTTTATTTATTTATTTATTTATTTTGGTCTCTAAAATTTTATTTAAGGGAGTCAGCTTGATATATCCTTTTATTATGACTAGACATTTTGCTTCCAGTTTCTGGCCACTGGTCTTTCAGAAATTCACTGCCACAGGCCTCAAGTATGTCTATTTTTTCAAGTGGTAACTGAAGAGACTTCTCTTTTTTTCTGTGGAAATTTCAGAGGTCCTAGAGATTGAGGTGTCAGCAGCATTTCAGCGAAGAGGATGACTATCCAACTGAAAGCTTGAATTATTCTTGACGTAAAAATGGCTTTAATATCACGCTGATCTGACTGAACCCCTGATTCCAAATTGCTCATGTTTAATAAATGTTTATAGAACTGAAACCACCTGGCAATTTCTCATCAGAATAGATCCCTACATAGTTCCCCTGGAAGTGACACCAAGAAAATCTTAGCGTTTTCAATTTCTCCCTTGAGAAGAGTCAGGAGCCTTGGTGACTAGGTAGTTTGGGTGGTAATTTTGTTCTTTTTTGTTGACTCAAAAAAGTTGTTTTTTTGTTGACTCAAAATTACACAGCCATGTAATTAAACAGTTAATAAACAGCAAGCATTTGCTCTGGTAAAGTACTGTACTAGAAGAAAGAGACACTTGGATGGTCTTCTTAAGCAACTATTTACAATTTGGTGAGGAGAAGGGACAGTTGAAACAGTACAGTATCATAAGCATTAACAAGGGACATATGTGAAAGGTATATAAATATCGGATTTTAAGACAAGTTGAGCCTTGAAGGAAATGTAGGACGAAGGGCAAGATGAGGAAGATATTTCCATGTAGCCTCTGGTGAGGAAACAGAGAACACTGTGACTGTCTAGAAAAGTGGTCAGTTTGCCTGATTTATATAAAGCAAAGGTCCTATCCAGAAAGATGTACTCTGAATTTTAACCCATCATTTCAGGACCTTCACACAGGTAGTTACCTCTACTTTTGAGCCATGTCCTTACCTATTCCCTACCTTTCCACCTGGCCAACCCTTGCTGTTTCATATTCCATCTTAGACCTTCCTGTCTCTCACCAGCAGTCTTCTAACCACTTATATTAAGTGGTTTTCTTGAACTCTTAACCAACATGAACTTCTTTTAAAATTTCAAATGTCCTTTCTCCTCAATTGGATTACCATTTTGATAGGCCATGTATCTCCAGAGTCCCAAATATGTCTCTGTATTCAAATTGGCTGTTTCCTCATTTCCATTCCTGCAAAGACTCTAAACAGCCTGAAGATAGATGGGACCAACTATGCCTTCTTGTTTTTTGTTTTTTTTTTTTTGCCTTTAGACTAAGTGCAGCGTCTAACAACTACTGAGCTCAATAACTTGCTGTTGAATTAAGTGATGAATTTATAGTGGAACTCTTAGACTGAAGGTGTAAATATCACTAGGATAAAGAGAGTGGAGGACCTTTGCCTCTCTGGAAACTGTGGCAAAAATTTAGGGGCCAGGGATTAGGGAAGCATGGGATGGAAGAATGGAGTAAGAAATGATTAGAGAGTGAGAATGCGAGGAAAAGGAAAAAGGAAGGATATTGCATCACATCTAGTTTCTAGTCACTTACCTTCTTAACAGTTTCATCGAGACCACAACTGATTTTATAATAGTCATCTCCCGAGCATCAATTATTTGGATGCTGATTTTGAATTGTTTTTAATGTCTAATACTCAAAGATGTTCATACTTTGCTCATTCTTGTAGTAGAATTCCCTTCCCTTTCTTCCTTTCACTCATGGATTCTCCTTCACTGGTTAACTTGTTTAATGAGTATTTGAGGAACTATTCTATGCAAAGTTCATACAAACTTTAGTAACTGTGTATGTCTTGTGAAACATCCCATTAGTTTTCCTGGCCAGGCATAAGAATATTTGATGGGAAGTCTTAGCTGTTGTGAATAGTTTAGCAATGGTAATTTGAGGAAGGCCCTTTAAATTTTTTATACTAGGTTACAGGATGATTAAAAAAAAAAATCTTGGTCAGCTTCTCCCCTACTCCCACCTTCTTTACCTATTACCGGAAAGTAAATGGCTCAGAATTCAGAGTACCAAAAGTTGTTTTCATGTTGTGCTAAACTCTTACTATTTTTTAAAAAAGATTTTATTTATTTATTTGAGAGAGAGAATGCCAAAGAGAGAGAGAGAGAGAGAGAGCATGAATATGGGGGAGAAGGAGAAGCAGACTTTCTGCTGAGCAGGGAGCCCAAAGCTGGGCTCAATCCCAGGACCCTGGAATCATTACCTGAGTGCAAGGCAGATGCTTAACCCAAGGCAGACTCTTAACAGACTGAGCCACCCAGGCACCCCATAATCTCTAACAATTTTTAAACAGGAAGAGGAAAGGCAAGGTGGAAAAAGGAAGTTTCCTCCCCCTCATCATTTTCTAGTTCTATATTGGAGACAAAGGGTGTTACTCTTACATTTAAGCCATTTCAGGTGCTCCCCTTAGCATTAAATGATACTCAGTGAGTGCATGGGTGCCGCGCAGAAGTCCGCTGTGTTCTGCACCGCTGCTTGCTAGGTGACGCCAGAGTTTGCTCTTTCCTGCGTTCACTGCTACAACTCGGTAACTGGTGCTGCCTGATATAATAGGAACAGACATTGTTCTAATAAGGGTGGTATTATCTGGGACTCGGGAAGTTGCTAGGAAATCCAGTTAGTGACTGCTGGATGACAGCCAGTGTTTCAGATTATCAGGCTAATCAAGTTGGCATAATTCAGAATAGTGGGTTACCTGTTAAGTATGAGTACGCTGATGGAAAGACACCTTGGGAGAGATGTTTAAAATGATTCTGACATGCTTAACATACTTCCCATGGTCATTCCTGATCTGGCCTGGAGTGCTTTCTTTCTCTTCTGGCACATTCTTCTATCCCTAGGTCTCAGTTAAACAACTTCTGCTGAGACTTCTTCCCTGACTCTGTTGTTTCTTCTGCTTACATCTATTGTAATTCTTTTTTTCTTTTTTTGAGTGTCAGTATCTTTATTGTATTTCAGTACTTGAACAAATTGGTGAGACAATGATATTGGGATTTTATATTCTGTGGCGCTTTCAATCTTCCCATAATTGATCAAAGTATGCATTTCAGTATTTGCTCTATTGTGATTCTAATTGCATTGCATTGTTCTCTCCAGATTTCCCCCCTTTCCTTCCTTCCTTTCATTCTCCTAACTCCTTTTTTCATAAGTCAATAAAGCATAGATATACTATCTTTTTAGATATACTATGAACATACATTAATCTTGTTTTCTTCTTTTCACTCCTTTTGGAACTAACCATCTAATGGCCAGGTAAAATGGCCTCTTTATATTCTCATCCTATTTGACCATTTGGTGGGACTCCTTTGGTCTCAAAGTTGGCCTTCCTATCTAATCTGCTTTCCTGGTTCTTTTATTAACTCAAACAAAACTTTTTTTGTTTTATTTGTTTCCTTCATTGCCCCTTTTCTTTTGTCCACCCTTTGAATGCTCAATCAGCTATAATTATTTGTGGTTGTACATATAGAAAGCCTTATAATAGTGCTTGATGGATTGGGATTTATTCACATCAAGTTGACAAGAAGCCCTGTTGCAGTTCTTTTCCACCCAGCAAGGACATGCCTTAATTTTGATATATGTAAAGAAGCACGCACAGAATACAAACATGCAGGTTATTGAAATATAAAATGAATATCCGTGTATTATCATCCAAGTCAAGAAATAAAGTATTGTCAGTATCCCCCAGACATTCCCATGTTACCCATTCCAATCCCTATGTCCTTTCTCAACCCCAAAGATTAATACTCTCCCAGTTTTTACAGTAGTTACTTCCTTATGTTTTCCTAAGTTTCTACCACCTCTGTATTATTTGGACTATACTATCTATAGTTGAGTTTTGCCCATTTCTGACCCTTTTATATATAGATGTGAAAATGTGTTTTGTGAGTTTAGTTTCTTTTGTTCAACATTTATTTGTAAAAGTCACCCATATTAAGTATGGTAATCATTGCTATATGAATTCAATTGCATGAATATACCAAAATTTATGAATCTATTCTACTTTGGAGGAACATTGGGGTAGTTTCTAATTTTTGGATTTTGTGAATTATGCTGATAGGAACATTCTCATCTGTCTCCTGAGATACATGTATATATGCATTTCTGTGAATATGTACATAGGAGTGGGATTGTTGGGCTTCATGTTTTTATTTGAAAGAGAAGTCCTCTCCAATGATGTGACAGAACCAGGAGGAGCACACCCAGCACGACCCATAGAATCACATCCCAAAAGTGATTCCATCTTGGAGCAGGAGAGCAAAAGTGAGGTTTACTTGCATGTGTGGAGGGGGTTGCAGTTGTGTGGCTCATTTGGCTGTTGACAAAAGTATCTGATCAGAGAGAGTGGTGGTGGGGGGTCAGTTAGGTGCTAGTAGAGAAACTCCTCTACCTCTTGGGGATGCAGGGGATGGAAAGAGAGGTTTGGGCTTGGCTCTATTTGGTGATCTCTTAGCTGTTTACCCATTACTAAATAGCATCGGTGGTAATTTAGGATCAGAAATTGGGGCAGATGGTCATGGAAAGCTCTCAGAAGATAACATTTGAAGAGAAACCTAAATCTTGAGAAAGAGTCAATCATTTTTGGGGAAGAACATTCCAGTGAGGGAAGAGCATGTACAAGTGAGGACACATTTGGAGACATTAAGAAACCACAAGATGGCCAGTGAAGCTGGAGTGCAGTGGGCAGGAAGGAAGTGGGAGGTAATGCAAGATGGGGAAGGTAGATTGGAGGCAGGGCTCGTTAGGGCCAGTGGCTCATGGTAGGGAGTCAGTGGACCTCAGTATAATGGAAGGAATATTAAGCAGTAAACTGATATGGTTCATGTATGAAAGGGATTATTCTGACTGGATTGTGGTTGTAGCAAGAGTGGCAGCAGGGAGACTGGTGGAGGCTGTGCCTCTGAGGGAGATGACAGCAGCTGAATCATGGTGGAGAGATGATGGGACTGAATGGAGAATGGAAGTTGACTACATTATTATGGCTCGAACAATCAAGTGGATGGCAGTTAACTCAGTTATCATTAACTGAGACAGGAAGAGCAGGGGTAGGAATAATTTGGGGTAAAGGGAAGAGAAGGCAGCTGTGGAAAAAAAGTTCAGGTTTGTCTGCGTCAGGTTTGAGAAGCCTATTAGATATTTCAAGGAAGCACTCACATATGTGAATTTAGAACTGAGAAGAGTGTTCTTTATAGACTGTAAGCAAATCTTTATA
Source organism: Nasua narica (assembly GCA_028533885.1). NCBI lineage: Eukaryota > Metazoa > Chordata > Mammalia > Carnivora > Procyonidae > Nasua > Nasua narica. Next base: position 41,670,156 of record CM052814.1, read on the forward strand.
TCTCTGGGCCCTATCACATGGCCTAGCACATGGTAAGTATTCAATACCTATTTGATGAATTAATTTATTCAACAAATATTTATGGAGGTCTTTTTTTTTTAGATGATGATATATATATTTTTAAATTTTTTAATTTAAATTCAATTTAGTTAGCATATACTGTATTATTAGTTTCAGGGGTAGAATTTAGTGATTCATCAGTTGAATGTAACACCCAGTTCTCATTATATCAAGTGCCCTCCTTAATGCCCATCACCCAGTTAACCCATCCCCCCACCTCCCCCCCAGCAACCCTTAGTTTGTTTCCTATAGTTAACAGTCTCTTATGGTTTACCTCTCTCTCTGTTTTTATCTTATTTTAATTTTTCCTTTCTGGAGGTCTTACTCCATGCCAGGCACTGTTCTAAGAGCTGGGGATATAGCTCTGAACAAAACAGGCAAAAGTTCCTGTTTTCCTAGAATTTAAATGTAAGCATGCATGCATGAATGAAATATGTATCCAGAACTAGATATTTAATAAAGGATCCCTTATTTTATTTTTTCTTCTATGTCTTTAAAAATCTTTGAAAATATTAATTAAAAATGGAACTCTCCAATGGGATTAATTATAAAAATAGTCTAATGAGACTTCATTATAATAACCCATATTTCTTTTTTTTATTTGATTTTTGTTATATTTATGTATAGCCTGAGATCTTTGTATCAGTTGGTGGTACAGTAATTGTGGTAGATGGGTGTTATTTACAGGTGCTTTGAAGTCGATTTCTAATTTTCTCTTGAAAAATGTTATTTACAGGCACAGTGTTTTCACTAGCAGGTGTGAAATGGCTGTATGCCACATGGAGAAGGAGCAAATGTCACTTCCTAGGTTTGTGATAAGATTTCCTGATAGATTCCTCAGGTGGAGCGAGAGACCCTTCTAGGCGCTGTCACACTCCATGCTGCCATGGCTGAGAAGCCAAAGGGAAAGTCTGTTTGCTTTAGTGAGGAGTGCCTGTGGTCTCACCACTGTGCTAAATATAGTTCCGAGAAGTTTCGTGTTAGTTAATATTCTGTAAAAGAAAGTAGTTAAAATGCTTACGTATTGGGGTACCTGGGTAGCTCAGTTGGTTGGGCGTCTAGCTTTGGCTCAGGTCATGGTCCTGGGGTTTTGGGATTGGGCCCCGTGTTGAGCTCCCTGCTCAGTGGGGCGTCTGCTTCTCCCTCTCCTTCTGCCTGCCATTCTTCCTGTTTGTGCCCTCTCTGTCAGGTGAATAAATAAAATATTTTTTTAAAAATGCTTACATATTAAAGAATGTGTTCATTGATCTACAATATGTGCTTGCAAGAGAATTTGTAGGTACTGACTTGGGAGAACTTAAGAAGAACCTTCATAAATGTACCTTTTATGATTTAGTATATGCTCTCTGTTTTTTTCTACTGGTTCGGTAGTTCTCCACTTGGATCTTTTGACTCCCTATACAAGCTCCTCTAGATTAAGATTGGGAGTCAGGGTCTCATAATCTGTAAAGAGACTCTGCCAATGCAGCTAGTATCACTTACCTTCTTCAGGGGACCATGCTATGGGCGGGGAAAGAAGAGCTGTCAAAGACCATTAGGTTATGAAGGGCATGTCGTCCATGCTAAAGATTTTGACTCATCTTCTGTAGCTGAGGCAGATATTTGGAGGATTTTAGCAGAGGAGGAAGAGAGGCAAATTTGTCTTTTAGAAATCTGACTGGGGGTCATGGGGAGGTGGATGGTGGATGGGCGTGGATCTGGGAGCAGGAGACCAGTGAAGAACTTGTTGCAGGAGTTGAGTGTTTCCCACTCCCATCCCAGCTTTGTGTTTAGTGTTCTCTGGACAGAGGCTTAGGTTTCTGCTCCTAGCAAATAGTTTGGACTATAAAGAAGTTGCAACAGTTGATAGAAACAAAGCTAATTCATCATCTTCACTCTTTCCTGCAGCCCCGATGTCATTTCTCCTCAAGGATTGTAGGAAGAAAGTCTTCACTGGTATTGCCTTTCTCTATGTTTGTTCCAGGATCACTTATCTTCTACCAATGCAAAATTTAGTACCTTTTTTTTTTTTAAATGATGGGCAGAATTGGGAAATCTCACTTTGGGACATGGCCTGGCCCTTCTTCATAACCTGTTCCTCCAAGCAAACTTGACTAGCTTATTAAAAGAGGCGTGAAGAGACTCTTCTGTATAGACTTCCTTTTTTATCCAAAGTGTAACAAAGGCAATGTTTTTCAAGAACTTGACTGTGCTCCCCTAGCAGGTGAAACTGCCCTCACCTCCTGGTGTTGGTGGTGCTTTCATGGGCTCCCTGGAGAGGGCCTTGGGGGGCTTGGCCTGATGCCTAAGGGTGTTGAGTCTCTCCCGGAGTCAGCTGGCTCTTTTCTTGGGATGGAAAAGAAATGGAATTTTTGGTATATGAAATTCTTAAGCATGTCCATATCACTGGAGATTTGTCTTCTTATTTTAGGTTTAAATCTAATTTCAGTGTGAGTTTGTTGAGGGGCAGATGATATTTGAAGTTGAATTGATGCTTTAGGTAGGAAGGAAATTAGGCTGGGAATTGAGACAGCTAAGTTTTAAATGTACTCCATTACTAATTTAAATAAAAACTAAATAAAATTTTACAACACATAATCTTTATACTTATTTTTGCAGCTGATTTTATTTCTTTGATTTCTCTTTTGATTTTAATATAGAGACCTAGTGCAGAAAATCTTCCCATCAACCTATCCATGTGCATCCATTTTTTTTCTCCCCACAATGTCCCTAGCTTGAATGTCTTCAAGCTTTTTCTAACCAATCTTTCTGAAAAATGGCTTGAGATCTCATCTCATACACTGAGAGAACTCCAGCGCGATCTCACATCTCCGAGGGGCTAGAAGGTGGGTATGTCAGTGAGTCTACCTTGCAACCGGCAGTCTACGTTGATGATTTCACGTCTGCTGCTGACAGATGTGAGAACAAGATCACCTGGGATTGAATCCTGATTCTGCCACTTCTTGTGTGATCTTGGTCAAGTTACTTCTCTGTTCCATCTTAAAAATAGAATAGTTACTGTTTCCTGCCTTATAAACTTGTTTCGAGGATTAAATGAGTCAGTAACTTAAAGGCTCATTAGGACGACTGAGCAAATTAATATACAGGAAACCCTTAGCACCGTGCCTGGCATTCAGTGAACATTATATACATGTTTTTATTTTTTCACAGCTCATTTTCCATGATTCACTGGCTCCTATCCCCTACAGGCTAGCCATGCCCTGTTCTGTAAGATTCTGCCTCGCGCCACACATCAGACTTCTTCCTTTAGTCTCCTGAAGACATTACACGTATAAGGCTGTTGTGAGTAATAATAACCCTCATAATAATAGACAACATCTACTGAGTGCTAACCCTGTGCCAGCACTGTTATAAGTACTTAATATCTATTAACTCATTTAATTCTCGTAGTGGCTCTATGAGAGAAATATGATCAGCATCCTCATTTTACAGATGGACAAACTGAGGCACAGATAGGTTAAATAACTCATCCAAGGTTACCCAATTAGTAGAGATTGAAGCTAGGTTTTCAAGCATCATGTACTTACCATTCTCCTGGCCCTTGATGGTATAAGGAAGCATCTTTTATTTTTTTCTTCCCGTGAATGATATCCTTATATTATTCTTCTCATTTGGAATGTCGAATTCCTTATTACTGCTATTACTGCTAAAGGGGGTAGGGCACAGAAGGAGGGAGAAGGATTCTTAGTTTGTAAGCAGAAGCCTGAGGAAATGTCTGGAGTAGACTGAGCCCCAACTGTGTGCCAGCATTGTGTGAGGCCCTCCACGTATCTTCTCTCTGGAATTCTCACAACTACACTTAATTACTACCATTGTCATTTTACAGGAGAAGAGGCCAAGTTTCAAGAAGGTAAGGATTTGACCTCAGGTTATACTGTTCACAAGCTGTGAAGAAACAGTTTAGACCAGATCTGTCCGGTCCCAGAGTATTTCAGAGCATGCTCTTTGTTACCATACCAGCCTGGCTTCCTTGGGCTCAACCCCTCAAGCCCTCCGTGCTGTGAATTAGTTCAACTGGTGACTTTCCTTTTGGTAGTCCTCTTCTCCTTTTTAACCTTTCTGATTTAGCTTTTCTTTTAAACTGCTTCAAATTAATAAACAAATGCGAGTGTTTATAATGTTAACGTCAGGGGAGAGTCGCTAATGGATTAAGGATTCTTATTGAAATATTTAGCCTTATCATTCCAAGGGGTTATAAATGTGATGCCAGTAAATATCATTAAATTTTGTTCATCTCAGTAACATCTTACAGTATTATTAGATGTTAAAGCATAGCCTTTAACACCTCTGGTGGGAGGAGTGTGTATGTGTGTGTGTGTTACATGTAGGTACCATTTCTCATGAAGTTCTCTGTAAAGAAGGACTGTCAGGACCCTGTCTAGGTCAACTCAGAGTAGCTACTCTGTTGAGCTGCTGGCCTTGCTGTCCCAGATGATTCTGGCAATGTATTTTAAGGGTTTGTATCTCATAAGGATTTATATCACACAATGAAGATAGCCTATAAGCTTGAATTTTTTTTTTCATGGTCGATCAGCTTAATTGCAAGGCAGGTATTAGATTCATATTGACATCATTGGTGGTGGGATGTTACTGGGGAACTTTGGCTTGTCTGCCTTTAAGTCATATACTTACTCGTTGGGTTTCTAGAACTCACTGGTTGGTAATGGTCAGCTTCCAGAAACCGATGGATTGTGGTCATTACTTTTATGTTAATATGCTCTAAAGGTGACTTTCTTTAAGCTTTTTGATTTCTACATGAAAAACAAAGTGTTGAGGCAAACTGCTGTGTACAAATGACCACAGATTTCATGGCCTAAACCAGTACCCATTCATCATCTCACGATTCTGTAGTTAGAAGTCTGAGCACGTTTGACTGAATTCTGTGCTCAGGGTCTCACAAGGTTAAAATCAAGATGTCCTGAAAGATTGCCCATGGGAAATATTTTCCTCTATCTAAGCTAGAGATTATATGACCATTTGAAGGACAATCCAAGATCACCTGATACTCATATCGGAAAATGTAGCTATAGAGATTTGAGAAGACGAGCGTTTTGATATTCCATTTAATTTAATTTAATACTATTGAGTTTCAATATTTATTCACACAACATAATCTCTTCTTGTGGGCAATCAGCAGGCCATCTTTTCCTGGACTAAAACGCTGTGCTGGGAGCATATCTGAATTGGACTTTCGGTTTTGCCAGTTGAACAAATGATTTTTCCTTGTCTCCATTTCTCCCTCTAAAGATGATATCAATGCTACTTTTTTACTTCTTACGTATATTTCATTTTGTAAAACGCTTGCTCAGCAGAGGCCCAGTGGATGGTACAGAGCTTTTGATCTCAATTTCTTTCTTCTGAAGCCAGTGTTCATCTCAGATTTTCACACTAGGAGAAGTAACCTCTTTGCAAGGTGACTGTGCATACCTCATCTTTTCCTTCCATCAGTCCTTTGGATATGTGGTACAATAACATGTGACATTTGCATTGCATGTTACAGTTTACCAAGGGAACATGACCCATTCAGTATCTGCAATGGACTGAAAGTTTATGTCCTCCCCCACCCCCACCAGATTTATGTGTTGAAATCCTAACCCCCAAGGTGATGGCATTAGGAGGAAGGGGCCTTTGGAAAGTGATTAGGTCATGAGGGAGAGCTTTCATAAATGGAATTACTGTCTTTATAAAAGAGACCCTAAAGAGATCCCTCGCCCTTTCAGCCACGTATGGTTATAGTTGGAAGATGAGGAAGCAGGTTCTCACCAGACAGGAATCTGCCTGAGCCATACTCTTGGACTTCCTAGCCTTCAGAATTGTGAGAAATAAATTTCTGTGGTTTAGAAGCCACCCAGTCTGTGGGATTCTGTCATGGAATCCCAAATGACTTAGTATCTTATTTGAGTCTTTCTAAAATTCTGTGGGGTAGGGAGGTGCCTGGTGGCTCAGAATCCAAATCAGCATGTTGGCGTTGTCCTACATGACTGTCAGTATCTACCCTGGGGCACAGCCATGCCTGGTGTGGAGGGAAGTGACTGCGCCAAAGGGTTATCTATGATGCTGCCTCCTTATCAAAAGGCAGTTGTGCTATTTTCGTATTGGCCTCAAATGTTTATAATTCACATGTTTCAACTGAAGTGTGAAAAGGGAGGGAATAGGTAAACAGAGTTCTCTAAGATTTGTATCTTTGAGACTCTGTGGATCCCCTTACAGAATGACTAGCATAAGAATTCACGTACAGAATTTTCTAAATAAATCCAGGAATTTACTCATTCTTAGCGTTGTCTCCTAATCCTATACCTAATACAGTTATTCATGTATCCATACACTCCAGAAATAGTAAATTGAGGGGATTGGAGGTGGGACTCTGAATCCAGGCTGGCTGAGTTGAAATCTAGACCCTGCCATTTATTAGCTGGGTGACCTTGGCAAATAACTTGATTTCTCTGTACCTCATCTAAAAAAATGATAATAGCCTACTTCTTGGGGTTGCTGTGAAGATTGATGAATTATTAAATGTGAAACCCTTGGAACAGAGTCTGTGGCCACTTCTCAAGTGGCCCTCAAAGATGTCCTGCCCTCATCCTCAGAACCTAGGGCTACAATGAGACATCACTCCCATGATCCTGTTATGTAAGCATAGTTGACCTTAGATAAGGGCACTATCTGATGGCACTAATCAGACAGGTTGCTTCAAAAGCAGAGAACTTTCTCCAGCTGATGGTAGAAGAGGAAGTCAGAGAGACTGCAAGTGTGAGAAAGACATAATGTGCCATTGGTAGTTTTGACAATGGAGTGGGCCAGGTGCGAGGGAATATGGTCAGCTTTGAGGAGCTAATAGATACCTCTGATAGACAGCCGGCAGGGAAACAGGGACCTCAGTCCTATAGCTGCAGGAAATGAATTTGGCCAACAATGTGAATGAGCTTAGAAGCTAATTCTTCCCAGAACCTTCCAATAAGCTCATATGACTAATAGGTAGACTTCAGCCTCCTGAGACCCTGTGCAGAGAACCCAGTCAAGTAAGCCTGGACTTCGGAACTACCGAATTGTGAGACAATGGATGGGTGTTGTTTTTAGCCACTAAGCTTGTGGTAATTGGTTGCGCAGCAATAGAAAACGAATACAGTTACCAAAGTGCATAATAAATATTAGCTCTCATTGTAACATTTGTTTTTGAACATGTTCAATGATTGAGGTACTGCATACAGCCCTGGGGAAACAACGCTGAATGAAATACAGGGCTGACTCTCAAGGATTTAGTCAGGAAGATAAACCATTTCATTTTTTGCTGACTTCCAGGCTCTATGAATATCAACCATATATACATTTCTTCTTTTCTTCTTTGCTTTGGCTCATGTCTTTTATTATAAATATTAATTTTTTAATTTCTCTTATTTTTAGCCGGGGGCTAAATGGTATTTAGCCATCAGCAGCAACTGTTTGCCAGGAGAGAGTTGGGACCAGGATTTATCGGTTGTCTCCTGTGCAGAACCGTTAGGAGCTGTGGGAATCTCCTAGCATTTGTGCTCAAATGTTGTAAGGCATACAATGGGGATGTCTGTTTCTAACAAAGGATCTATATAATCCTTTATCTCTAAAATCCACCACCTGGTGTTCTCAACAGCCCTGAGCACAGAACAATTCCCAGTTTAATCAAACTGGAATACAAAAGGAGCAATGGGGGCTGCAGTGTGTGATCCCCTTGAAGTTGTTCCAAGGGAAAGGGACCTTTTGTTACAGAGACAGCTCATTTTAGAGTTCAGTGGCCTGTGACACTTCCCCAGCTGGCAACTCAGCGGGGACCTTCGGATACTTTCCTAGACTCAAAAGCCATTTTTGGTGGGCAGAACAGTGAAACGGTCATTAAGGACTGCTTGGTGGGAGGGGTGGGGGTACGGGGAGAAGGACAACAATAAGGGAACGGTGGTATTAGTGACTGTGCCTGCAGTGTTTTTATTTTTTTTATTCAAAGATGAACTGTGTTCATTTTCTGAGTCTTTGCTTTATGATGACGTTGGGAGGGGGTGTTTGTATATATTTACTAAGGGCCAGGGTGATGATATCACCGGATTTTTGTTTACATTCGTTTTAAAGGCCCTTGGATTGGAGCTGGGGTTGGAAGGGGGAACCTAATCTGTTCGTCGCCCATAATAATTTTGAAGCATCCAGTTCCCTTCCTGAACTAGAAACTAGTTTCTTCCTACTGAGATTTTTCAGAGGTTAAGACATGAAAACTTCCAAAAGCCTTTCCAATATCAAAATATGTTTTATAGAAACCTAGAGTTATAAAGCTAGGAGGTGTCTCGGAGTCATGTGGTTTCACTCAGCCACACTGCCCATGTGGGTAGGAGTCTCATCACCACGTCCCCAGGGGAGATGGTCTAGCATTTGAACAGCAAGACACTTTAAAGAACAGGAGCTTGGGGACACACAGAGTTGTTTTTAGATTGTTATTCTGTTACTTTGTCGCTGTGTGATCTGGAGCAAACTACTTGTCTTCCCTAAGCCTCAGTTTCCTTACTGGATAATGAGGATAATGATATCTTACCTTTAGTCTAATTATGAGGATTAGATTAAAATAAACAATTTAATTAATCAATTAATTAAAATAAATAATCAATAATGTAATGTCTAGTAATTTCCATCCAATAATATTTTTTTATTTTTTATTAAAAAAATTTAAAGATTTTATTTATTTATTTGAATAAATAAATTTTATTCAGAGAGAGACAGAGAGAGAGGGGGACCACAAGCAGGGGGAGTGGGGGAGGGAGAAGCAGGCTTCCCGCTGAGCAGAGAGCCCAAAGTGGGGCTCGATCCCAGAATCCTGGGATCATGATCTTAGCCAAAGGCAGAGACTTAATGACTGAACCACCTAGGCATCCCTCATCCAGTAATATTTTAAAATTTCCTGTGGTATAAATTATTGCAAGAAGTGACTTGGGCAGGTCGGGTCTAGTCTGGAAAGGCTGGAGGATAGGGAAGAAGGAGGGTGATAGACTAGGTCCCTGAACTTCACACTCTATGTCCAACGGGTTACTTGGTATTTCTTCTCAAGTGTATGACAGACATTTCAGACTTAATGTATTCAAAACCAAGATCCTCTTTTTTTTTCTTCAAGCTGTACCTAGTCTTTCCATGTGAGTCAATGACAACTTCATCCTTTCTTTCCATTGCAATGACCAAAACTTTGATGTCATCCTTTATTCCTCTCTTTCTCTCACCCATTTAACCTGTCAGGAAATTCTTTTCATTTTATCTTCAGATTATGTCTAGAGTCCAACCACTTTACACCATCACTGCTGTTTCTGACTTTGGTTCAAGTCATTGGCATTTTTCAGTGCGAGAGTCAAGAGTGATTCTGTTCAAGTATATCAGACCAGATAATTCTTTGGCTCAGAACTCTTCACTGGGCTCCCTGTGTCCCTAACTAAAAGCCAAAGATCTTATAGTGGCCTACAACAATGCTACTAAAGTATGGGACATGGACCTGAGTATGTCTGCAAACTGTCACTAGTTCTTGGGGACATTAGGAGCTTGTGTCATAATGTAAATCAACGATGTCACTAAACATAGTGCTTAATTTGCCTGTCATTTCGTTCTTACAAGACTTTCTCAATGAAGGAAGTAGTGCACTGACTGACATTCTGGGGCAAACTCCTCACCTGCCCTTAATGTTCTTTCTCTGACCTCATCTCCCATTCTTGAGTCCCCCTTGTCTTTCTGCTCTTAGTCAAGCTGGTCTGCTTGTCATTCCTCAAACACAGTAGCTGCACTTCTCCTCTGCACGAACTACTTTCTCTGCCTGAAACGCTTTCCTCCCAGATGTCCAAGGCTTCTTCCTTGGCCACCTTCAGGTCTTTACTCAAATGTCACTGCTTCACTGAAGTTTTCCCTGATTACCCGGACATTCCCTCTCACATCTCGCTGCCTTATTTTTCTCTAAAACCCTTATCTCCTTTCAAATTGCTAATATAAGTTATTTATTCATTAAAAAATTATCATCCTTGTTCTACTGCAATGTTAACTCCATCAAATGAGAGACTTTTAAAAATATTTTGTTTTCATTTTGCCTGCCATCAAGAAAAATGCTGGTAAATATTAAACACTTGGAAAATATTTAGGGGGCTAATGAATGAATTTGAAAGTAAATAATGAATTGGCTTGACAGAATGTTTGCTACAAGTTTGCTTGTTTTATAGGACCATATTTTTAAAGCTTTAAAAAATTGTCCGGAGGTACTATGGTTTGAGCCAGGAGTATGTCCTGTCAGACTGGGATGGAACTTGGGATGTCCAGGAAGGCAATTAAAAGACTTCTACAAATCAGGGGTGCCTAGATGGCTCCGTTGGTAGAGCACGCGACTCTTGATCTCAGGGTTATGAGTTTGGGCCCCATGTTGGGTGTAGAGATTACTTAAAAAAATCTTTAAAAAAAGACTTATGCAAATCAAAGACTTGGTCAAAAAGGCAGTAATAATAATGAAATTTATGAGTAATTTTTTTAGGTGCTCCATCATTATTTGGTGTTTCTATTCCTGCCATTTTGCTAATGGTTAGGCAAAAAGACTGAGGAACCACGTTAATAGCTAAGGAGACATGACAGCTAAAAGAATTTAGGAGACATGACAATTAAATGAGCTGAGATGTGGGATCCCAAATTCAATTCTGGAATAGAAACAGAACACTACCAAAAAATGGTGAAATGCAAACAGAGTCAAAAGTTTAGTTAATAGCATTTCTAATTGTTTAATTTTGACTTATTGTTTAAGTTTGACTTAATTAATTTTCTTTTAATAACAAATAAGGATGGGTATTAGTCACATATTTTTGCTCCTTTTAAAAGGAGCATTCATTTTTCTTTTAGTTAATGACTAGTCTTGTGATATTTTAACAGTCTGTATCAACTTATATAGAAGTTTCTCTCTCTATATAAAGATATTAAACAGCCCTAGGCTTTTGAATTTGCTCATATTTTTCTGTCAGACATTTGCTTTTTTATCTCTAAGGTTTGTACCATCAAAGTTTTGAAATTTTATTTAGTTAAATATGTTATCTTTTACATTTTTAATATCTTCTCTATCACCTTTGGGTTTAGCATTCAGCCCTGCTCCAGATTTTTAATTTCCGATTTTTGTATTTTTTATTTTAAAAAGCTTTTTGATTCACTCAAAAGTTGCAAATCTAACATAGAAAATTCCTTTATACTCTTCACTCCACTTCAAATATTAACATCCTGCCCAACCATAGCACAACTGTCAAAACTAAAACATTAACACTGGTGAAATGCTATTAACTAAACTTTTGACTCTGTTTGCATTTCACCATTTTTTGGTAGTGTTCTGTTTCTATTCCAGAATTGAATTTGGGATCCCACATCTCAGCTCATTTAGTTGTCATGTCTCCTAAATTCTTTTAGCTGTCATGTCTCCTTAGCTATTAACGTGGTTCCTCAGTCTTTCCTTGTCTTTCATAATGTTGACACTTTTGAAGACAACTGGTCAGTTATTTTGAAGAATGTACCTCTGGTTTGTCTGACTTTTCTCATTCAGCAGATTGAGGTTATGTGTTTTTGGCAAGAATACAATAGACTTAATGTCATTGCCCTTCTCCGTGGCATAACGTGGGATTTATGATGTCAGTATGTCTCATTACTGCTTATTACTGGTGATGTAAACTGCGATCCTTTGGTTAAGGTGGTATTTGCTGCATGTCTCTTCTGCGAAGTTACTATTTTCTTCTTTGTAATTAATAAGTATCTTGGCAGGCGAGGATATTTTGAGACGTTACAAATATCTTGTTTCTCCTCAAACTTCTGCCCACTAATTTTATGATCTATCTGTGGATCTTGCCTCTGATAATTATTATGGTGATGTTCTAATGGTGATTTTTTATTTTCCTTGTTTCTTCTACTTTCGTTAAATGGAAACTGTTCTGTAAGAAAGAGCTGCCTCTGCCTGAATTTCTTCCTTCCTTCCTTCCTTCCTTCCTTCCTTCTTTCCTTCCAGCCTGGACTCATGGTTATTTACTTTGTTTTTCTGGGTCATAATTCAATACTATTACTATTTGTTTTGTTGCTCAAACTGTTCTAGCTTAGTACCACCAGCTCTCATTTCTACATGTCTCCATTCTTTTTTTAAAAAAAAATTATTTAAGTTTTTTCCTTCCTCTACTTTTACTTTAAAAATATGTCTGTTTTGGGGGCACCCGAACTGCAGGCTCTGTTGGTTAAGTGTCTGAATCTTGATTTTGGCTCAGGTCATGATCTCAGGGTTATGAGGTGGAGCCCTGTGTCCATGCTGGGCATGGAGTCTGCTTGAGATTCTCTCTCTCTCCCTCTGCCCTTCCTCTCCACTATCTCTCTATCTTAAAAAAAAGAAAATTAAAAACTGTATCTGTTTTTATTGGGGATATGAGGAAAAGTGAGTGGATGTAGGTTGGTAAGGTCTCATGGAGGCTCAAGTGTTCAGTTAGGTCTTGTGGCTTTTCAAGACTCCTTTCAAGTAGAAGGGTCCTTGGACACAGGGAACCTGGGTGCCCTGAGTCATATGGTTGTTGCTGTTTAAATTATTTGCTGTGAGTAGGGTCTCAAATATAGCCTTGATTCCAGCTTTGGACGACGGGCCTGACACATGTCATCTTAATGATTCTGAAATTAATACATGATAGCAGAGATAGAAATCCCAGCTTCTTATTTCCCAGCCCAATATTATTTCTGTGTTCTTAAGAAATCTTAAGGCTGAATATGCTACTTCTGAGGATATGCCATCTGGTTGTCTCTCAACTCTGTGGATTTTGAAACATGAGGAAAGAGAGAGAGTGGTAGCTTCCTGGGCGTGTGTAAACTTCATTAAACTGATAATTTTCATTCCTGTTTTCATTGGAGAAGGCAGTGATACTGCCAAGTTATGAGTGCTTGATGCCTCAGTTAAAAATGGATGTTCACATTAAGAGTCTTGGTGTTGGATTGCCTTCCTGGCATCCCAGGACTCAGCTGCTTTCTTCTAGTGGTCACCTGAGACATCTGACTAAACAGTGTCTAATCTCTGTGCTCTTGTCCGTGACTAACCAGCGCTTCTCTTGCTGGATTAGTCTCTAGGGATCACAGGACAGCTTGGCTTCTTCCTTCCTGGAGCAATGTGCTCTTAATGCCAACCGTGGGGAACTGGGTGTAATGTAATACAGATACTTGGAATCGCTGAGTCACTTCACAGTGATGGTCATGCCTGTGAATGTGAGTGAGCAGCATGGCAGTAAAACAGTCTTTAATGACATTACTAGACTTTTCAGACACTCTCGTCTCTCCTACATTTGTGTTAAATGTTTGGCCATATAATGAATTCATGTTGTCAAGAAGAATTTTCTGATACAAAGGATTGAGATAAGTGAAAGAGAATACCCCTGAGATCATGTTTGTGCAAGTGGTTTAGATCAAATGAGTAGTCCTTTAATCCTTTATTGCCATATAGATTTTTTTCTTTATTATTTTCTGTTTTGGCAGCCTGTTCATAATTTGAAAACTATATTTACTTGTTCACCAGTTGTAGATTGATAAGCTATCAATTTGAACCAGTGATAAACTGTCTAGTATGACAGTTTAGACCCTATCTCATAACTAAATATAAGGTTGAGAGCAGCTCTGGTGCCCATGGCAGGTAGAGAGCATGGGGGACTGGGGAGGTGAGCTGCTAAACTCCCTTATCTCGAGTTCTTTATCTTTGGTTCCTCTTTTTCTGCAAAGAAGAATCCTAGACTTAATTCCCAATTGTAGAAAAACTCATTTTTTCAAACTATATTCACTAAGCTAGTTACTGTGTACCAGGCTCTGTGCTAATATAGCTGGGAATACAATCATAACAAGATGGCCTTGACCTCATGGAGCTTAAGGTCTACAGCAGTGCTGCCCAATAGAAATACAACATGTACACATGTAACTTAAAATTTTCTGGTAGCTACGTGTAAAAAAAAAAAGGTGAAAAGAAGCAGGTAAAATCAATTTTTAAAATATATTTCACTTAACATATTCAAAATATTATATATACTTAAAATGTAAACATATAACCAATATAAAAATAATTAGCGAGCTATTTTACATTCTTTTTACTGCATTCAGTCTTCAAAATTTGATATTTTACACTTGTAGCACATCTCAATTTGGATGAGCCACATGTTAAGTGCTCAACAGCCTCATATGCCAGTGGCTACTGAGGGGGCAGTGCAGGTTTGACTGACACCCTACACATAATAACACAAGTAAAAATACTCAGATTATAATGGTAGCAAGTACCATGGTGAGGGAGGAAATTCTGCTTACTCAGCACCCGGGAAGGTGAGACTCAAAGGATGAACTCGTGGTGACCAGGTGTAAAGGAAGGTAAGAGTATTCCAGGCAAAGTCAGTCTTTGAGTTGAAAAAGGAGTGAAAAGGAAGCCAATATGCGGAAATTTGTGAATAAGTGGGAAAATGAGGGTACTAAGAACAGGAAAAGAGAAATCATCCAGACCAGGAGAAATCTAGTTTTAGAGGAAGGATATGTTTGATTTTAAAATGTTGACTTTCATGTGCAAAAAGCGGATATGGGGGACAGGCAAATGGGAGAGTGGAAGGGCTGGAGGTTTAGCTTTCAATGTTGATGGAGCTACGTCTTTTGTTGAAATCCTAATGTCTGAACTTCTTTTCAGGGACCACTTGTTAGGTGGGCTGGAGACCACAGTGGGCAAGGGAGAAGCAGGTACATTGGTTAATTAGCTCAGAAGGTGAAGAGACAGTGAACATAAAACTGTGTTCTAGAGAAGGCCAAAGATATGATTGGGAAATTAAGTGATGAAGTCTTGGGGCTCAAAGGAAAAGGAATGGAAGATAAAATCAAAGGGGTGGAAGCTGGGAGAGGGGGAATGGAGTGGGAAGCAGAAATAAGAAGGGAAATCAAAGTTAGCAGGTCAAAAGTGATAGGTGATCAGCTGCCCGCGGCGTGGTGGATGGTGAGTGAGCCGGGTTTAAAGTGCAGGTGGAGGGATAACTATCATGTCACTAATGCTTCTACAAACTGGTGGTTTCAGAGGA
Source organism: Nasua narica (assembly GCA_028533885.1). NCBI lineage: Eukaryota > Metazoa > Chordata > Mammalia > Carnivora > Procyonidae > Nasua > Nasua narica. Next base: position 41,685,278 of record CM052814.1, read on the forward strand.
AATGACCCAGAGACTGAAGAGAGGTCCTGGAAAATAGGCTAATCCCTCTAAGAGCCAAAATATGCTTCTAAGCCTGCACAGAAAGCTTCCTCGCTTCGGCACTGTGGGAAGCCTGCTCCGACTGTTATCTCCTATGCTCTTATAATCTGGCAGAGGAAGTGTCTGCTACTCTCAGCAAAACTTACAGAGGTGGTGGTGATGAAAGCTCGTATTTGTCTTTTCAGCTGGGAGCTCTCTCCTCCACCCATCACCAGGAGCAGGCAGGGCATTCCTAGATCACTAGCCCCCTGATCACCACCACTAGTCTTCAAGCTTCAACTCCATCGTAAGTCACTGAGAGCTTGCTGTGTCTGTGCGGAGATCACATGAAGAAGCTTGATTCTTAAGCTCCCAGAGTTTGTGTTTCCGACCCTTTCACCTGGAATACTGAATTAACAGCGTTCTCTTGGCAGTTGTGAGAGAGAGAGAAGGCAGCAGTTGGTAAGATGGGCAATGAGCCTGTTTGAAGACCCAGTGGTGAGCTGGCCACCGACTGCAAGTGCTGTAATTAAAAAACAAAAGAAAAGTATTCTGCAGACCAAGTCCCTTTCAGCAGGGAAAAAAGCTGTGCGGTCTTAGAATACTGTGATGCTGTTCTGCTGTGGGAGTAATCCTAGGTTCAAGGGCAGACGTTTTCCTCAGTGATGTTTGTGGAACGGATAATGTCTACTCTCTTGATCTGAGCTCTCACAATACTCTCCCCTCATGATCATAGACAGTTAAGAATGACAGGTGCATGAATAATAAGGGGTAACAATGTATAGGATAGAGTAATCATAAACCAAGACTGGAAGAGTAATTTTCAATCTAGGCTTGTCAAAATAACTGTGTGTCTACATTTACTGATGATGTTGCTTAAACAGTGATTAAGAGTTATGTTAAATTATTCTGGAACAGTGCAGACTTAAAAGGAATTTAGTAAATTAAGAAAATAGGATTAGGTCTTTGACTGTAAGCCAACCTCTTAGATGATAATTCTTTTTTTTCCCCCAAATATTTTATTTTATTTTTTCAGTGTTACAAGATTGACTTTTCATGCACCACACCTAGTGCTCCTTGCAATAAGTGCCCTCCTCAGTACCCACCACCAGGCTCACCCAAACCCCCACCCCCTCCCCTCCAAAACCCTCAGTTTGTTGCTCAGAGTCCACAGTTTCTCATGGTTTGTCACCCCCTCCGATTTCCCACTATTCACCCTTCCTTTCCTTCTCACAATGCCCTCCATGTTTTTCCTTATGCTCCACACGTAAGTGAGACCATAAGATAATTGTTTCAGGCCTTTTGTGGATGGGAAGGGAGAGAGAAAGGGGAGGTGGTAGAAGAGTTTGGAAGCTATATAGGACCAGATGGTTCAGGGTTTGGAGGTCATCAGAAGGAGTTTGCATTTTATTCTAGGAGTAATAAGCTGGGGGAGTGTTTTACATAGAGGAGTGTTCATAAGATCTGATTTGTGTTTTTAGAGGTTTACTCTGGCTGCCTTGAGGTCCAGCCATATTGGATCTAGAGGGAGAGTAGAGTTCCCATTCTAATTCTGGTCTTGTAGCTGTCAAAGGCCTGATTCCCAAGTGACAGCGGAAAGAAGCGGAAACAACGCATAGAGGCAAGAAAGGAGCAGGACAGGATAGCGCTGTAGCGGGAGGATCCCCTTGCCCACATTCTACCGGCTTGCAAATGCAGCCAGCATCAAAGGAAGTCCAGCAGACAAAAAACGCCTTTAAAGTTTTGTTTGAAGGGAAGCCATGCTTAGGAACGGGTGTGAAAAACTTGAAAATGGGATGATAAATGTCTGGCTTGCCGTGTTCGGGGTGGGGGAGGGGCTGACCCCCATCAGGTGTGCTGAACAAACTGCCCAGAGCAGACCCCGAACACAAGATCCCTTGCGGGATTGCTCAGTCCTGCTTCTCCACGGCTGCTCCCACCCTACAGCGGAGTCATAGGGGACTTGCCTCCAGAAAGACCATCTGAGATTCGAAGTCTACTTCTTTCACTCCCAATCAGGACAGACTTCCACCTCTGGGCCACCTGCCCTTCATCCCAGTGGACCAGCCTCTGTTCTCCCCGTAGCGAGGCCCCTGTGAGGCCTGGGTGCACTGTGCCCTCTCACAGTTTACCATGCACAGGGGAGACAGAAAGTTCATCTCTGTCAGCTAATTTTAGTCCAAATGTTCCTTAATTACCAAGAGGAAATTTCTGGGCATGGGTTGCATGCAATCCTTCTCCTTTGCTTGGAGTCAGTTAACATTGAAGAAGCCCCTAATTTTCCCGTCTGCCTTAGTTGCAGAGAGTCCAGGCATGTTCTAGTAACCACTCTGCATGAGGCTTCCTATGTGAACTCTTCCTTTCTGTTCAGTCCTGATTCCTAAACCTTCCAGAGCTGGACTGGACTGGTTCAGTTGACCTGTTTCTCTGTCTCTCTGCCTTTAAGGTTTCTGGAGAGGCAAAGTCCATTTAGGTGTGGGCTCAGACTTATCTCTTCAGCTGCAGGTTGGGGTGGTTTCTCTTGAAGCCGCACAAATGCCCAGTTAGCAGTCTCTGGCTTTTGCCCTTGGACCTTGCTGGGCTCACTTTTTTTTTCCGCCAGGACTTCAGTACCTGCCCTTCCAGACACAGCTTCGTCTGGGCCCTCCTGTCATCTTTTCCGTCTTGAGCCCTGGGACCTGAAACATGTGAAGCCAACTTGCTCTCATGTAAAACCCCAGGGCCCCTATGCTGTACATTTTACAACTTTAATAGATTTTGAGAATGCAACTCAGTCATTTTGTAAAGGTCATATCTGTGGACTTTTATGAATCAGATTTCTTTTTCAAGATTTTTCTTTTTCTTTTTTTTTCTTTTTCTTTTCAAGGTTTTTCCAAAAGGTATATTGGTTTTATTTCAAAATTTTTATACTCTATATACATTTTCTAATTATCTGAACCCCCAAATGTATTAGTACCTCTCTTTAAAGAGCTACTGTTTTAGTTAAAGAATACTGTATGCTCTCTCTCTCTTTCTCTCTCCATCTCTCTTTCTATATGTATGTATATAAGGTTAAATGATTTTTATAAAAAGTACTCAGAATAATTTTGAATGTACCTTTTGAACTTTGAGATGTGTCACGTCTTTTTATGTAAGTAATTAGAGTTGAAAGTAGTTTTAGCTCTAATTCTTACAACAGGTAAATCCTAATAATTATGTCCCTGTGTGCATTAGTAAAGATGGATATTTCTATAGTATAAAACAAAGGTTTATTGGAGTTTTCTTATGCTGGGTTCTGCCTTGGTTGCAGGTACACGGAGGATTAAGGTAGTGAGTGGGGAAGGGTCTGTGGGCTGTGTGTTTCACAGGTGCAGGTTTAGTGGGCTGGGTAGGGGAAGAAACAGTATTTGCCTTCAGTCTTGCTTGGGTCAAGCTTTGGGAACTATATTGACTTTTTAGAATTTAGGGAGGTCACCCCACTGACCATTCTTGGATTCCTCCCCCCCCAGTTGTAAATTACCTTGAGGCTTAATTATATGTGAAAATGTAATCATAGAAGGGTCATTAAGCAGCCTATAATAAGGCCAAAGTGCCTGTAGATTCTCTACCTGCCTTTTGTTGGATTACCTATTAGTGTTTCCTGGCAATGCACAATGAACTAGGCACTCAGAACCTTTCAGGACTCAAACAGAAAAGTGTTTGCAGAGAATTCAGTATGATTGGCTTTGAAGTGGGCCCATACGGACATCTCCCTCCTTCTTTTCTGACTCCTGACTTAGAAACATAGGTGCCTCTACAGTAATCTTTGAGTCTTTGCTGGATTCCATGTCTACACTCTTTGCTTCACCTTGATCTATGGCTTTTAACAAGTTATGTATCTGTGATACTGATAACTTTTAACAAGTTATATATCAGTGGAGCCTATTAGCAGAGTCTTTTCTTTTTTTAAAAAAAATTAAGAACAAAGGGAATACAGTTTAGAGATAATTTTTTCCTTCCTTTTATTCATACGCCTCCCACTTTTCACTGTTTCCATCAAGATGATTTAAAAAAAAAAAGTATATAGGTACTCCATGTACATCGTGGCAAAATTAGGAAATACAGAATAGCTAAAGAAAAAAAAAGTGACCCCCAAATGTCACCACACAGAAGTGACCAGTTTGGTTTATAGCAATCTTCTCAGTGGAATCCACTGCACATCAGTTTCTAAGAACTCTTCGTGGGGCTCCTGTCTACTGTGGGTCTGTGTATAAACTTTACCCTTACTAGAACCATGGAGAGACAAACCCTTCCTGAAACTAAGCATAGTAGGATAATGAGAAAGCGGCACCACCACGGTGTCCTATGCAGTTAGCGCCCAGGGAAGATGGAACCACTTGGCTTTGTGAGAACAGAGGAGGCCCCTGTCAGAGCAGTGAACAGTTTGGCTCACATGGACTGAACTGCAGCCTGACAAACCAGTGTGGGATGAAATGTGGGATCGCTTAGGGCCCCCCCTTTTTTTTCCTTCAAAAAGCCTTTGAATTCTTTTCAGTATCTGGCCTAACTTAAAATTAAAGAAATATTAATGAAAACACCTCTGAGCTCTACTATTACTTATTAAGTTAAAAAAAAATGAGTTACAGTGGAAATATCCAATGCTAATGGAGGTGTGGGAGAATAGATACATTCCTATGTTGCTACTGACTTTTAAGTTGCTTCAGTAATCCTGGAGCGCATTTTGTTCAATTGTAGTAAGCGCCCTAAAACTAATTTTGTGCCGTTTTACTTAGTTATCACTTACATTGTGGGATATAAATTGAGGAAATAGTCTAAAAATAGAAAGCAATTTTTATAAAGACGGTTATAGTTTAAATTGTGGGTAATCAGGAAAGCCGTCCTCAAGAGATTCCCCTTCTATTTTACCATCCTCCGAAATGTGTTTTACGCACTTAGGAGAGCTCTTCTAAGTAATGAAGACTTTGAATGTGACTGACACTGCAGATGAGAGAAGCCTCTCCTGTTCAGGTGAGAAGATGCATTTGGTGAATTTTTTTTTTTAAGATTTTATTTATTTATTTGACAAAGAGAGAGAGAAAGTCAGAGAGCAAGAGTGCACAAGCAGGGGGAGCTGCAGGCAGAGGGAGAGGGAGAATCAGGCTCCCCGCTAAGCAGGGAGCTCAATGTGGGGCTCTATTTCAGGACCCTGGGATCATGACCTGACCTGAAGGCAGACACCTAACTGACTGAGCCACCCAGGCGCCCTAGTTGGTGACTTTCTGTGCAGAATAAGCAGCTTGTGGATTTTCTTTAGTCCTACCAAATTTTCCCAAGATAGACACTAATGTTGATTTGAGAGATACTAGGATACAGAGTGAACATAGAGGACATCTTCTTGAACTCACTGACTGAGACAGGCACCTCCTCTCAGTATACGGACTAATGTCTGGTCATTGCCTAATCAGCTTGTTACCTCTTGGGGCAATTTGTTGGTAACTCTACTATTTAGAAAGCTCTTCCTTATGTTAGAACAAAATCAACCTACTTGCAATTTCCACCTATTAATTCCATTTCAGCCTTCTGAGGACATGTAGAATAAATCCAGCTTTCCTGTAAGTCTTTTCTTTTTTCTCCCCAGGCTGAAAAGCCTCAGCTCTTTTAGACTTTCCTCAGATGTTCAACATATGTTCAACATATGGTTATTTTTTTCTGGAGGCATACCAGTTAGTTGATGTGCTCCTTAAAGAATTCAGAAGAAAATGACTGCAATGCCCTGAGTGTAGTCTAAACATTGAAAAGAAGGCTTGGTTCTTGACACCACAATTGCGGGAATATTAAAACCTCGTTAGCTTTTATTCTTACCATGTACCTAGATTGTGTGTATATACAACTAAAACCCGCTAGTATTTTCATCTGCATGGCTTGGGCTCTTCTCTATCCTGTAGAATTGCTTATTTGAATCTAAGTGCTGTTTCTCATTTATTCTTATGTATGATCTTTTTGATGAGGAGTAATTTAGATATAGTAATAAGCACCAATCTCAATTTTTGTACATATAAATGGGAATCTAACTACCACCCAGGTCAACATATAGAATTTTCCAGAATTCCAGGAGGTTCTCTCATGTCCTCTCACAGCCAGCAGGTCCCCAAATGTAACCACTATTCCGGCTTCTATTACCATGAATTAATTTTGCCTGGTTGAACTTCTTGTAAATGGAATTGTGCAATTTCAATTCTCACCTGGTGTCTGTGAGATTTATTTATATTGCCGAGTAAGACAAAAGCTTATTCTTTTTGTTGTTATGTAACATCCCATAGCATAAATTACACCACAATTTACCTATCTATTCAACTGTTTTTTAAAATAAAGCTACCGTGACAATTATAGTACATATCCTTTGGAAGATATAAGCACTCATACCTGTTGGTTATATACTTAGGAGTAAAACTGATGGGTCCTAGGACATATAGCTGTTTTGCTAGTACACACTGTCAAACAGTTTCCCCAAGAGGCGGTACTGGTTTTTGCTCTCACTAGTAATTAGAACTAGTAACTAAAGTTCCAGTTTTCCATATCTTCTCCAGCACTAGTTACTATAAGTCCTTTAAGTTTTAGTCATTTTAAAGAGGTATAAGATGTTATCTCATTATATTTTTTTTTTGCTATTGTTTTACTTCGTATTTTTTTGATGACTGATTACCTATGTAGTTTTCATGTAAAATTAATCACATGGTTTAGCTCTGTTGAATTCATTTTGGATTGCTACCTGGGTATCCCATGAATTCACTACTCCATCTAAGTTTTTGCTACCCACTCATTTATTTATGTCATTTATCCTCCAAGTCTCCATAATACAGGATGTGGACAGAATGTGGTATCAAGCCCCTCTAAGTTGATGTCAGTGCTTTGATTGGCATCCTTCGGTAGGCCATTCAGCCAGTTCTGAAATCAACCTGTTTGATTTCCTAATGGCATATCTTTCACTTTACAAATATAGGATAGCATTTGCAAATTCTGTTTTTTTATAGTTGTATGGTCTTATTAACACAAATACTATGTGCACATAAGCTATCTATTGATTTTCTTTGCTGTACAGTCTGGCATTGGGACTTGTGACTCTGATGGCCAGCTGGGCTGCTCTTCCCACAATAGCTTTGTGGTTCTTGGAGGTGCCATTGTGAGCAATCTCTGTGCAGTAAGATTTTTGCACATCAGCAGCACTTCAAGCTCCTTGATGTGGTTGAGGAACTTCTGGAAGCCACTGGGCACCATGTGCTGTATTTTCTTGTTGCTCCCATAACCAGTGTTGGGCCTCAAGATCTGGCCCTTGAATTTTCTGTGTACCCTGTTGTCAGTGCCTTTGGGTTTCTGCCAGTTGCACTTAATTTTGACGTATTGGTTGGACTCATGCTAGATGAACTTCTTGGTCCTCTTTTAAGAATTTTGAACTTCACCAGAGGTCTGAGGGTGGCCATGATGCTGAGTAGGAGATAGCTACCACCACTGTAGGCAGCATGGAGGAAGAGAGAACATTTGCAGCTTCTTACTTGAAGCAGAAGTATGGTTTACAGTGGTCTCCTTGTTTCATTTGATTGCTGTGTTTAAACTGATTTTCTTTTTTATGAATGGAATCCTTCCATAAAGATTTTAAGATAGCTCATGAGTTGACAACTATCTAATAAGTATTTTTTGGGAGAATGAACATTAAGAAGTATTTTGCAATGTAAATAATCATTCACTAATTTATCTCTAAACTTGGATTTCTAATTATCTGATTTTTCTAGTCACATGGGCACTAACATTTTACTTTTGCAAATGGGAAGAATGATGAAAATGATCAATAGTGGGAAAGTTTAAAAAAAAAAAAGAAGATAATTCAAAACTACAAACCGCTGGAGATCATTTAATGAAGTTAACTTGATTAAGTCGGAGCACAATGGGCTTAAAGAGATAGTCAACTTTTAAAGTGTCTCAGGCATTAGGAGAATCTGGTTTAGCCTTGAGAAATCTAGAAGCAATAACAGAAATAACCAATCTGTATAATAGAACTAGTTGCTATATTTCTTTGTGCTTTCAGCAGGAAAAGTAAACATTTCATGGAACATATCCAATTGGCTAGAATAGCTGCCCTAATCAACTGAAGATTTTTTTTGGCCACCATAAACCCCAATTAGCTTTGTCTTTTATGCTTCTCATTATATTGTATAAATAATAAAATTGTTGAATTAGAAAGAAACTAGACGTTATCTAGGTTAGTCTTTAAAATTTACCTATGAGGAAACTCAAGGAAGCTAAATGATTTGCTTAAGTTTTACCACCCAGGGACTATTGAAGAAGCAGACAGACAATGTTTCTCATGAAGCATTCATGAGCTTTCTCATGAAGCTCTTATGAAGATCACATTTTAGTCGAAAGGGAACACAGAAGAAGCAAAGCACACATACTTGAATAAAGTAGATGGTGGTAAGTGTTAGAGAGAGTGAGATGTATTATATCAAGTGGCCAGATTCTTCCCAATTTAGTTCTCTTTCTGCTTTACCAAAGTGCTTTCTAAATGACTGTTTCAGAGAAACAGAGGAATTAAATGACACAGTAGTCTGGAGGTGTATTGAATGTCACAAATAATATTTATTTTCTTTCAATCAACTTATCCCCATTCGTTTTTTAAGAAATCAAAATTGAGACAGTATTTCCAGAATGAAGATATATGTAAATGAAAAATATGCTCAAGAAGATCAGAAAGTCCAGCAGTGTTGCCTAGGGTAGGTGAAGCATATATTTTCATCTTCAAAACCATTTGTTGAGATATATTAATTAAAGAGAACCTTCTTTTCTCAGAGCAGTTTCACATAATGAGATGAGAGTTTATGACTGATCTTGAGAATATTTCTATAACTTTTCTAAGGAAGATTGGAAAGATGTTCCTAGAGGTCTGCTACAATCCTAGTTTTTGAATTGAAGTTTTCTTGTGTAGACTTCATCTAATTTGGCTATCCTTCAACTTTCCTGCCACCAAACAGGGAAAACATTTAGCCCCAAGCAATGTATTAGACTTGATGGAGATTAAAAAAAAAAAAAATCTGAAATAGGACCCTGGTGCTCAGGAATGCCATACTCTAAAGACAAAAGATAACAGTACAGGGTGGTAAGAGTGTTGAGCAATTGGTACAGATAAGAGGCTTGATAGAGATCCAAAGGAGAGAGAAATGCTTTTCTGTGGGTGGAAGGTTTCTTTGAAGAAGTTATAAGTTGGGCTGGACTCTGGAGAATGCATGCTTTGAAAAAGAAAGCTGTAATTGTAGCAGTACTTGAGGAAGATTTTCCAAATAAAGCTTTTTCAGGGAGCAGGGGCAGAGGCAGAGGCAGAGGCTCTTATAGTTCCCTAGTGCCATAGTTACACAGTCTACTGATGACTGGTAAACCTCGGTGGCTGGATGAGGTGAATGGGGTGGGGCAGAGCAAATGAAGAGGTGCAAGAGGACTTTGCAGTCTGAGTCTGGGTAATAGATGACTTCATTCATAGGACTGAGGAAGTCTGAAGGGAGATCTGGTTTAGGGGTAAGGTAATATTTGATTGCAGGCATGTAAAGATGTTGGCAGCAAATCTGATTTAAAATGTCCATCAGATAATAATAGTGAGGGACCAGGGGCTAAGACTAAGGTGATGGTAGAACTCACATGTATGAGCACTGGTAAGTCAGAGGAGAGGATGTGGGACCTCTAAAGTGAAACACTGACCAAGAATCACTGATTCTTTTCATTGGGACGTTTCTAAATTATCTCCTAGAGTCAAATGATTCTCTGGCAGCTGAAGGGAGCTGATAGTTATTATTAAGCCGATGCCCCTCACACTCAACACTTGATGTTAATGAAAGTAAGTAGGATAATCTATATTTGTATCCACCTAGTCCCACTCCTGCTTATTGACAGGATAAAATATATATGCTATATGTTATCTATATTCTTTATCTATATAGATAAAAAGATAGGTAGATAAATAGACATATGTGTATATACTTATTTATATGTCTATTTATCTATGTCATGTAGCTTATCATCCAGAGCAGGATATATCTGTGGGTGAAAGGAGGGCACAGTTAGGGTACTTGAGTCACTCAGTTGGTTAAGCCACTGCCTTCGGCTCAGGTCATGATCCTGGAGTCCCAGGATTGAGTCCCGCATCAGGCTCCCTGCTCAGCAGGGAGTCTGCTTCTCCCTCTGACCCTCTCTCCTCTCATGCTCTCTCTCTCATTCTCTCTGTCAAATAAGTAAATAAATAAATCTTTAAAAAATAAAAAGGAGGGCACAGTTAAATCATGCCAGGACAACGTGGGCAAGCCAGGACTGCCCCAGGTAAAGCATTTAAGTAGGGACCTCCTATGTATCAAGAAAGTATAACATAATGGTGGAGGGTATAAGGTAAAAAAAGAACAGTTTCTAAGGTTTTATTAGTATGTGATCCTGAACAAACAATTCAACCTGTCTAAGCCTCGGTTTTCTCAACTGTAAAATTCAAGATAATATCTTTGTTCCTCTATAGCTCTTTTTAACACAGCAACCAGAGTGATCCCTCCAGGATGCACTCGAGTTCTGAGTACATGGGTGAAAGCAGGGAGACCAGTCAGAAAACTGTACTTTGTCCAGACCAAAAGTGATTTTCGTTTGGACCAGAGTAGTAGTAACAAATGTTATGAGAAAAGTTAGATTCTGGATATAATTTGAAGGTAGGGCCTGTAAGATTTTTTTGGTGAGAGAATGAGATGTTAAAGATGAATTTAAGTTTTGGGGGTCTAAGTAACTGAAAGAATGAACCTGGTATTCCTCAGTTTGGGAACACTATGAGTGGAACAGATTTTGGAGGAAGATCAGGAGTCCCACTTTGGAAATGTTGAGTTTGGGGGAGTGTCTAGGTGACTCGGTTGTTAAACATCTGCCTTTGGCTCAGGTCCTGATCCCAGGTTCCTGGGATCGAACTCCACATTGGGCTCCCTGCTTACTGGGAAGCCTGCTTCTCCCTCTCCCACTCCTCCTGCTGTGTTCCCTCTCTCTCTGTGTCCGTTTCTCTGTCAAATAAATAGATAAAATCTTAAAAAAAAAAAAGTTAAGTTTGAGTTGTCTATTAAGTTTGAGTTGTCTATTAAACACCCAAATAGAGATATTGAGTAAGATACTGAAGTCTGTAGTTTAGGAGAGAGTTTGAACTGGAAATGTACAGTTGGAAGTCATCAGATGAAGGCTATGAGACCAGATAACGTCACCAAGAGAGTGGTGGTAGATAGGGAAGAGGAAAGGCTGATCCCTGCACATTATGGCTAAAAAAGAAGGTAAAAGAAAAGGAAGGAAGCAGCAAAGGATATTTAGAAGGAGAAGCTAGAGTGGTAGAAGGAAAACCAAAGTGTCTTGGGAGAAAACAAATTAATATTTGTTAATGGGAAGAGGATGATCAACTATCTCATAGACTTCTCCTCCTCCTCCTCCTATTCATCCTTCTCCTCCTCTTTCTCCTCCTCCTCCTGCTTCTGCTTCTTCTTCCTCTTCTTCTTCAGATTTTATTTATTTGACAGAAAGCGAGCACAAGTGGGGGGAGCAGCAGAGGGTGAAGGAGAAGCAGGCTTTCCACTGAGCAGGGAGCCCGATGTGGGGCTTGATCACAGGATGCTGGGATTATGACCCAAGCCAAAGGCAGACATTTAACCAAATGAGCCACCCAGGCACCCCTCTTATATATACTTTTGATAGATCAAGTCAGATGAGAACTTGGAATTGATCATTGGGTTTAGCGACATAGAGGTCTTTGGGGAGTGGTGGGTGCAAAGTTTAAAGTAGAAGGGTTTAAGAGAAGATAGGAAGAGAGAAATAGGTGACAGCAAACCTAGATAACTCTTAAGATTTTTCTCTAACAGGGAGAAAAGAAATGAAATGATAGGTGGAAAAGAAAGTGAAATCAAGAGCATTTTTTCCCCGGATGATGATCAAGTAGAAAAGAAAAAAAATTGAGAATGTAACAGTGAGAAATGATATTTGTGGAGTAATGTTAAAGAAGGAATAGAACTAGCACACAAATTGGAGTGGCTGGTCTTTGCTTATAACTCAGGCAGTTCACGTATAATAATAAAAGCACGTGTCAATAAGTAGGTGGGGGTTAATGTGAAGAGAGGTCATAGTCCCTCGTTTGTTCTGAGTATGAGCCTGGTCATTCCTTAAGTGAGTTACTGTCTACCCAGTAGTATAGTAGCAGAGAGCTGCATGTCCACTATGGACCTTTTAATAAAAGGTAATACTTTGTAACAATATGTAATAATTTATTACATATAGTATGTCTAATATATTAGTGTGAGTTTGGTGTTTCCAGTGTGTGAGACATCGAATGTCTGGGGTTTTATCTCACTTCCATGTAAATTTCCCTAAATCAAGTTATTTCTCTAAATTTCAGTTTCTTCATTTATTGAGGAAAGAGACAGAGACAGAAAGAGAGAATGAGAACTTAGCTCAGTCTCATTGTTCTTCCTAGAGATGACTACTGTTATCAACTTGGTATGTGTCTCTCCCTTTACGGAGTGACCTCTGGTGTTTTTTTTTTATCAGGTTAGCAAAGTAACATGTTGTCATTGTAAAAGTCAAAAGAAGAAGAAAAATCAACCATTTGTTATCTCACTACACAGAGATAGGTATTTTAGTGTATCTCCTACTAGTCCTTTATTGCATATATTTATAATCGTATTTTACATAACTGTCATTTTAGTGCTTGTGCAGTTGCCTGTATTTAAAAAAAATTTATATCATACCAACAAATTTTTTTAGAAACATCGTGTTTTTAATGATAGCATATTTCTTTAGTTAGGCATGGTGTCATAATTTAGTTGACCATTTACTATAATCTAGCTGTGTTTGAGGGATGAGACAAGCCCAGGGTCCTCCTACTACTCTGCCATCCTAACTCCCTTGGACAGTCATTGACTATAATATTGGAAAATTCCAATGTTATCACAATTATAAATAATGTTGGGATAAATTATCTCTTTTATAAGGTGAGAATATTTCTTTCTCTCTTGAATAATATGTATCTTCCTTTATTGACCCCACTGAGTTTTTTGTAGGGAGAGAGACTAGGTACCATGTTAATTATTGAATCTCATCATCTGGGTAAGTGCTTCACATCTACTGAGCCATTTATATCAAAGGAATAATGGTGGGGACAATAATAATGAACATGCATCTTTGGTTACTTATTAGTGCCATTTGCATGATAAAACATTAATGAGCTTACACTTTTGACCCGTGAAAAGTGCTTTGAATTAGAGTTCTTTTCTTTGACTTTTTGCTATTTGATTCTACCAGACTGCTGGATCCTTTGAACATATTGTTCATTGTTTGGAGTACTAAATGAGCTCTCTCGTTTTGAACTGACTTAAACATGATGATAGAAAAACAATGGTTAAAAACAAATATCCCTCTAAACCTTGGATATTGCACTGAATATAGGATGAATGTTATAGTGATTAAGAATTCCCACAGTCTATTTTGTTTAAAAAAAAAAATCACAAAACTTTTGCATAATAGACACTCAGGATTACAAATGAAAACAAAAACATAAAAATGTTCCACCTAAATAGTAATCAAATAAATAAAAATAACTATTAAAATTAGATAACCTTCAAACCTATGAAATTAAAAAAGAGTTTTAAAAAATGAAATAATCCAGTTTTGTCAAGAATATTGAAGAATAAGTATTTTAAAAAGCTTATTGGTCAGTGAGCATGTAAACTGATTCCATTTGGTCAACTTGGAAATAAACATTAATGCCTTAAAATCTGCCTTTTCTTTGAGCCAGAATGTATACTTAGAGAAATGTATCCTAAATAAATAATTATTGTAGATTATGGTAAAATTTAGCAGCTAAAATGTCCATTCAGCATTTTAATACTAAGAAATGAAAAGAAATAGTCTCAATATTAATTTACTCAGTCAATACATATTTATTGAGGCCTGGTATATGCCGAATTCCATCATTCCTCAGAATCTTTGGGTACAATGGTGAATAAGGTATGGTTTTTCCCTTCAAATACCTATAGCCCAGATGATACATCCATTCCATGGCATTCTAGGCACTCATTAAGAAAGTTGTTGTACACTCTAGAAAACAGTATGGAGGTTCTTCAAAAAGTTGAAAATACAGCTACCCTACGACCCAGCAATCGCAGTACTGGGTATTTACTCTAAAGATATAAATGTAGTGACCCAAAAAGGCACATGCACCCCAATGTTTATAGCAGCAATGTCCACAATAGCCAAACTATGGAAAGAGCCGAGATGTCCATCGACAGATGAATGGATAAAGAAGATGTGGTATATATGTACAATGGAATATTATGCAGCCATCAAAAAATGAAATCTTGCCATTTGCAATGATGTGGATGGAACTATAAGAAATAAGTCAATCAGAGAACAATTACCATATGATCTCATTGATAGGTAGAATTTGAAGAAAGGAAAAAGATGAAACAAGACAAAACAAGAGAGGGAGACAAACTATAAGAGACTCTTAATCTCAGGAAACAAATTGAGGGTTGCTGGAGTGGAGGGAGGTGGGAGGGATGAGGTGGCTGGGTGATGGACATGGGGGAGGGTATGTGCTGTGGTGAGCACTGTGAATTGTGTAAGACTGATGAATCACAGACCTGATCCCTGAAACAGAGAATACATAGTATGTTAATAACAAAAATAAATAAATGAATAAATAGATAAAAGTTAAAAAGAAGGGCGAAAAAAAAAAAAAGAATGATGCTGTAGACTTCTGTTTCAGCCAGGATGGAGTTACGGGTTTGGATTTACTGTAGTATGTTAACTGAAAAGTACCAGAGAAATTATAGAGTAGTGGTTTTCAGGCGTCAGACAACAGGTAGTGTAGCACTGAAAGAAAGGAAATAAACCATATGAGTACTAAGATTATACCAGGTTATTATCTAGAGGAAATGAGATGGAGGGGGGACAGGGGAAGTCTCTGCTAGTCTTGCTGAATTGAAGAGATGGAAATCAGAGTTTGGGGAAGTCAAGGCTGCCAGAATTTTTAGACTGGAGTACTAAGGAGAAAGGACTCTAAAAAGAGAGAACTCAAGAGATCTCTAGAGGAATCCCCTTGAGCTTTGAGTAGTGATCTGTGCACATGTGAGAGGATACTGAGGCCAGGGAAGTAACTGCTAGAAGGATGAGTAGAACAATATTTGGAGCACATAGGGTTGGCAAATATTCATGTTTCTACTCGCTAGAGCTCAAAGATTTCACAGAGCAGAATGCTTGGAAAGTTCCCACTTTAATAGTGGAGATAAATTGGACTTGACTGAAGGCTGCTCTGGACCTTATCTAACAAAGTTTAAAAGCAAGACTAAAAAGGTTGCAGCTGGTTGCAAATAACTCTACATCAGAAAAAAATCCAACAGCCAGGGATGTAAAGTTCATTCTTCCTGGCAATCAATAAAAAATTATTGGTCATGCATAGAAGTACAAATGTACAAACCCACAGTCAGAGAAAAACCTGCCAATAGAAAGAAAGTCAGAAATGACAAAGATGCAGGAACCAGCAAAAAGAGGACATCAAAACAGCTATTATAACTATATTTGTTATGTTCAAAGAGGTAAGGAAAAAATGATGATGAGAAGAACTTAAGATATAAGACAGACTTTAGAGACGGGGAATAAAATATTAGAAATGACAAATACATTGGATTGGATTAACAGCAGATTAGGCACTGTAGAAGAAATCAGTTTGAAGACACAGCAATACAAACTATCCAAAATGAAGCAAAGATACGAAAAAAGTTATGAAGGAAAAAAGCATCAGTGGTGTATGAGCCAAAAGAAAGCAGTCTAACACATGTGTTGCTAGAAATATGGAATTCTAGAAAAAGGTAGATCGAAAGAATAGAGAATAATTATTTTTAGAAATGGGCAAAATTTTAGAAGTTGATTGAAAAGGAGAAGGTAACTTTTTAAATTAATACATAATGTATTATTTGTTTCAGGGGTACAGGTCTGTGATTCATCAGTCTTAAACAATTCGCAGTACTCACCATAGCACATACCCTCCCCCATGTCCATCACTCAGCCACTCCATCCCTTCCATCCCCTTCACCTCCAGCAATCCTCAGTTTGTTTCTTGAGATTAAGAGTCTCTTATGGTTTGTCTCCCTGTCTGGTTTCATCTTGTTTCATTTTACCCTTCTTTTCCCTATGATCCTCTGTCTTGTTCCTCAAATTCCTTATATCAGTGAGATCATATGGTAATTGTCTTTCTCTGATTGACTTATTTCACTTAGCGTAATACCCTCTGGTCCCATACACATCGTTGCAAATGGCAAGATTTCATTTTTTAATGGCTGCATAATATTCCATTTATATATACACCACATCTTTTTTATCCATTCTTCTGTTAATGGACATCTAGGTTCTTTCCATAGCTTGGCTGCTATGGACATTGCTGCTATAAACATTGGGGTGCAGGTGCCCCTTTGGGTCACTACATTTGTATCTTTAGGGTAAATACCCAGTACTGTGATTGCTGGATCGTAGGGTAGCTCTATTTTCAACTTTTGAGGAACCTCCATACTGTTTTCCAGAGTGGCTGCACCAGCTTACATTCCCACCAACAGTGTAGGAGGGTTCCACTTTCTCCACATCCTCGCCAACATCTGTCGTTTCCTGACTTGTTAATATTAGCCATTCTGACTGGTGTGAGGTGGTATCTCACTGTGGTTTTGATTTGTATTTCTCTGATGCCAAGTGATGTTGAGCACTTTTTCATGTGTCTGTTGGCCATTTGAATGTCCTCTTTGCAGAAATGTCTGTTCATATCTTCTCCCATTTCTTGATCGGATTATTCTTTGGGTGTTGAGTTTGAGAAGTTCTTTATAGATTTTGGATACTAGCCCTTTATCTGATACGTCATTTGCGAATATCTTCTCCCATTCCATCAGTTGTCTTTTGTTTTTTTTTGACTGTTTCCTTTGCTGTGCAAAAACTTGATCTTGATGAAGTCCCAATAGTTCATTTTTGCCCTTGCTTCCCTTGCCTTTGGAGATGTTTCCAGGAAGAAGTTGCTGTGGTTAAGGTTGAAGAGGTTGCTGCCTGTGTTCTCCTCAAGGATTTTGATGGATTCCTGTCTCACATTGAGGTCTTTCATCCATTTTGAGTCTATTTTTGTGTGTGGTGTAAGGAAATGATCCAGTTTCATTCTTCTGCATGTGGCTGTCCAGTTTTCCCAACACCATTTGTTGAAGAGACTGTCCTTTTTCCATTGAATATTCTTTCCTGCTTTGTCGAAGATTAGTTGACCATAGAGTTGGGGATCCATTTCTGGGTTCTCTATTCTGTTCCATTGATCTATGTGTCTGTTTTTGTGCCAGTACCACACTGTCTTGATGATTACAGCTTTGTAATAGGGCTTGAAGTCTGGAATTGTGATGCTGCCAACTTTGGTTTTCTTTTTCAACATTCCTCTATTCGTGGTCTTTTCTGGTTCCATATAAATTTTAGGATTATTTATTCCATTTTTTTGAAAAAAGTTGATGGTATTTTTTTTAAAGATTTTTATTTATTTATTTGACAGAGAGAGAGAGAGAGAGAGATCACAAGTAGGCAGAGAGGCAGTCAGAGAGAGAGGGGGAAGCAGGCTCCCCGCCGAGCAGAGAGCCCGATGTGGGGCTCGATCATGACCTGAGCCGAAGGCAGAGGCTTTAACCCACTGAGCCACCCAGGTGTCCCAAAGTTGATGGTATTTTGATAGGGATTGAAGAAGTTAACTTTTTGGATGATGGATTCTGTATCATGACTGAGGTGGTGGTTATACAATGTTATTCATATGTCAGAGCTCATCGATTTATGTTTAAAATTGGAAATTTTACTGTAAATTAACTTCCATAAAAAGTAAAAGAATGGTGTCTTTCCAAAAAGTGATGTGAAGAAACATGAAATGGTATTTAAGAGGTAGTAGTTTTAAAAAAAAACTTATAAAAGATACTTATATTAGGATTCCATTTTTGAAAAAAGTGTAGAAAAAGACTGAAGTGATATATGACAAAATATTAGCAACACTAATTCTGTATAATAAAAAATTTAAAAAGCAAATTATTGTTTCTTCTTTTCATCTTTATTTTTAATTTTTACTTAATTTTTCCCACCAAGAAAATCCATTATTGATGTAACAAAGAAAAAAAATTGCCAGTTTATTTATTTATTTATTTATTATTTTTTTACTTCAAGAAATCTCAGAGTTTGAGTGATGATCTGTCAGGCACCTGCTAATGTTTCCTGAGAGAGAGGAAAATATCAGTAGTGTCCCTCTGAAATGTAAAAGACACCATCATCTTTGTAGTACCTCTGTTCTGCAAATTAGCTGAGTATGGTAATTCAACATCATGTCTTGTATAAAAGAATACTTTTTGGTAATACATGTTGAAAAACCAATTCAACGAGTGAAATTTAAGAAGAGAATTTATTGGCTCCAATAACTGAAAAATCTGGACTTCAGGTATAGCTGGATCTAGAGTTTCAAGCATCAGGGCTTTTCTTCTATCTCCACAGCTTTCAGCTGTTTTTCTTTTTGATGACTTCATTCTTTAGTTGCCAAGTAGCCTTGATAAGTGTTAAGTTCATGTCATGGAGTCCACGTGTAGTTTTCGTTTCTGCCAACATCACCACATTACTCATGAGCTTAATCAGCAAATACTGGGAGGGCATTGGGGAGAAGTGGCCTGTTCATCTTTCCAATTTCTCAGTGGGGTCTCTTGACGAGCATTCATGTGGCCCATAGATATTTTAACAATCGGAGTCCATTCAGATATTTACATACCTTTCTGAGAACTTTACCTTTAATTCTCCAATCTCCAGATATCCGAATGTCTGTCCATACCATTAGCAGATCCCAGTGCTATGTATAAATCTAATCTCGGGCCATTGCTATTGACAAGAAAACTGGACAAACAGATTGCAAGTTTCTTTTCATAGGGAGGTTTCCCTTCTTCACTGTCCCTTAGGGGCACCCCTAAATGGGTATGAAACATTTCAGCAACTCTTTTAGCTGGTGCCCGAAAATAATGCAGAGTCTTCTCTAAACCCAATTCTAGATTTTTCCTCTGTAGTCAGTCATTCACAGGTCACTATCTGGAATCCTAAGTATGAGCTGAAGGGGGCTGGCATTAGGTCAGAGGTAGGCATGCTGGAATTATGAACCACTTGTTCATGCAGCTTATGCTTTTAGAATGTGTTTGTGCTTTGAAACTTATAGAAAAACACTTATACTTGTTGATAATATGCTCCAGGGTGAACTCAATTTACGGTAAGGCAGATGAGATAACCCAGTCCTAATGGTCATTTGGTGTCCCGTGATTTGACAATTAGTCTGTGTCAGAGTTCAGCAGCAAGGTGTTTCTCTCAAGGAAATAATGACTTGCAGAAAAGGGCATGACCTTTACCCTAACCCCTAGGGGCCGCTACAGGACTCTTGCATTGGGATTTGCCGTTGCTCTATTCAGCATCCTCGTTTGCTTCATTTGATATTTTAAACTCTTTGGATCTGATGAGTCATAAAGGCAAAGTAGCAGAGCTGCTTGAACTATGGTTCATACCAGATAGAAAGCTCTCTACTGATTTGTGCCCCATGCAAAGTGAGCAGCTTTTAGGTTCAGTCAACGTGTCAGAGAAACACATTAATGGAAATTTCTCCCAATTCCAGAAGAGGGCTATGAAATCTTTTGCTTTTTTTTCCCCTTTCCTGTGAGAAGGGGTACAAGGTTAGTAACTTTACCTGCACTTTGTGGGTGCTATCTCAATCTGTCCTAACTCATTGGACTCCCAGAAACTTTATTGAAATTGCAGATCCTGATATCATCTTGGATTTTCTTCATTCTTTTTATATATATTATCTTACCAAGGTATCTAGCGTAACATGCTTCTTTTTGTCATATGGAGGATCAGTGAGATATGAGATGGTGTTATTAAGGGATCCATTCAGTTGGGTTTTGCACAGATCCAGGAAAGTGACAACTGAGGGAACATGAAGATAGGGATTTTGATGTCTGCATATTGAAGAAAAGAAAGAATTTCCTTGATTAGTATCTATATATCAGATCCTAAGGACCATGTTGATTTACTTAAGCAAAGTGACTACCTCTAGAAGAGCACGTACAATTAGAGATGCTAGTTGATTAAATTTATAATAATCTACTGTTATTATGTAAGACCCATCTTCCTGTTACAATGATCAAAAGGTAAGGTAAATGGAAACGTGATAAGAATCACCATCCTTGGGTGCCTGGGTGGCTCAGTCATTAAGAGTACATCTTCTGCTCAGATCATGATCCCAGGGTCCTGGGATTGAGCCCCATGTTGAGCTACCTGCTCAGCAGAGAGCCTGATTCTCCCTCTCCCAGTCCTCCTGCTTGTGTTCCCTCTCTTGCTATGTCTCTCTCTGTCAAATAAATTAAAAAGAAAAAAAAAAAAGAATCACAACCCATGCATCTTTCATCTTGGATGGGGAACTAGTGTTTGTATTAGCGGTTAGGAGTTCAAAGAGTTTTTAATTGTCCATTTCTATCACTCCACAGTTCAGGGAACTAATGTGCAGATTCTGCCCACATCTGGGTCTATCTATTCCAACTATATGCTCAACTTGGACTATAATCACATGACGGCTGTATGGTTACACTGGGCCTATGAATAGATGGGCTTCTCTGATATGATAATCCCTAACTATGAATGGTATATCGAAGGATGAGTCTCTAGGAATTAGCACATAGCACATCAATAAAGATTCAAAGTCCTGGATATTTCCCTTTTTGACAAGTTATCTTGTCAAACGGCATACTTCCCATATCTTCCATAGGAAATGCTAGAAGGAAGATGGACAATACTTGCTTTTCCATGGTTGCAAGTTTTTTTCCTCAAAGGTACCTTTCTTTTCCTTCCAGGTCTATGAAATGATCAGAGAATTGAATGAGGAGAGTGGCTTCCTATTATAGTGGCTCACATCAGCCTTTTATTTGCCACATTAATACCAAGTGGATTTTTATTGTATTCGGCCCCAGTCAGGTCAGATGATAGTTTCCAGATTGTCCCCATTGCCTTAAGCATCTGTTGCCTCTAAGCATACTTGATAGAGATATCTGTGTCATTTACATCCTGTGATAGGCAGAACAATGCCTCCAAAGATGTCCACATTTTAATCCCTGGAACTCATGAATGTGTTAAATTACATGGCAAGGAAAAATTAATGCAGATGGAATGAATATTGCTAATCAGCTGACCTTAAAATAGGGAGAGCCTGGATTCTCCTGGTGGACCTAATATAATCACAAGGATTCTTAGAAGTGGGAGAGGAAGGTGGGAGAGAGGGAGTATCAGAGGCAGATGGGACAGGGAAGAATAATCAGAAAGCCGCAATGTTACTGGCTTTAAAAGATGGAAGAAAGAAGCCTCTACAAGCTGAGAAAGGCAAGGAAATGGATTATTGTCTAGAGGCTCCAGAAAGGAATGCAATCCTGCTGATACCGTGAGTTTAGGGCCTTTGACTTCCAAAAATATAATAGAATTTTGTATAGTCTTTTT
The DNA here is from genome assembly GCA_028533885.1 of Nasua narica. Classification (NCBI taxonomy): domain Eukaryota; kingdom Metazoa; phylum Chordata; class Mammalia; order Carnivora; family Procyonidae; genus Nasua; species Nasua narica. Next base: position 41,706,854 of record CM052814.1, read on the forward strand.
GTTTTTAAAGGTTTGTCTTATTTATTATTTTATAAAGAGAGCGAGGGAGCACAGGAGCATGTGGGGGGGAAGGGGTAGAGGGAGAGAAAGACACCTCAAGCAGACTCCCTGCTGAGTGGGGAGCCCAACACAGGTGATCCCAGGACCTGAATAGACCAGAGCCAAAATCAAGACTTGAATGCTCAACCGACTGAGCCACCCAGGCGCCCCAGAATTTTGTGTTGTTTTAAGCCACAAAGTTTGTGGTAACTTATTACAGCAGCAATAGAAAATAAGCATATTCCTAGTTTTAAGCACAAAAAGCTAAGTGGTTATTTTTAGCAGAGACTAAAAGAGATTTATCAGGGAGCTCACAGAACCTCCAGAAGGGCTGGAAGGCACCCCTGGAGGCTCCCTGTCAGAAGCCATAACCCAGTCCTCCTGCAGACATGCTGCACAGACTGCGGCACTCCCCCACCCTGGGGGGCATTCCATTGTTGCCAGCAACGCTGGACACTGGGCCTCAACCACTGTTGCTAGAGCTGCAGCCTCTCCGGAAATGGGATGTAGATGCTGCCATGTATCATCCTCTCTAGAAATAGATTTTGTGCACTCTCCACTTCTTTGTAATCAAAACTTGGAGGCAATATGTCTGATTGCTCTGGCTTGGTCATTATGCTGACTCCGTAGCTGCAAGGGAGGTTGGAAAAGTGAATGTCTGGTATATTTGGCTTCTCTGATCTGCTGCCAAGGTGGCGGACTCCTCATATAAGAACGGATTCATAGGCTAGTTACTAAAACGAATGAGTACCATCTACCATAGCACCTACAATCCCAGAAGAGGAGAGATTGTCTCTGTCTCCCAGGGGCTGTTTCAATCTCTGAGAAGGATTTTAACTGGCCTGGCGTGGGTCTTTTGCTATCTCCTGCAACCAATTCCTCTTTAAGGTCAGTAGAGGTTCACTGATCAGCTGGTTTTGGTGGGGATCCTTGAATGATAGCCGCTTAAGGAAAGGTGCAGGTGCCCAAAGGAAAAGTGGTTCTCATATCAGAAGACAGGGAGAAGGAAAAAAGCAATAGTATGGTGAAAAGAGCTTATGATTATAGCTAGGCCAGTGGAGTTGAATCCCAGGTGTACTGTTTGCTAGTTTGCAGTGTGGTATTTACTCACACATACTTGCAGTTTACCAGAGGAGTTGAGAGTCCTGATTCTGTGCCAGGTTGCATAGTATGAGTCCAGGTCCTGTCACTTAATAGCTGTGTGATTCTGTGTTTCAATTTTCTCATTTGAAGAATGGGTATAAGAATAGTACCTACTTCATAGAATAGTTGTCATTAACACATGAGTTAGTAACTATAGTGAGCTTAGAATAGTGCCTGGTACATAATAATGGCCATCCTTAATTACTGTTTTTATTTTAATATAACTCAGACACACACAAAAAAGAACTTAAAATTATTTTTATATGACTGATCTGTCTAGCTTTCAAACTCTTATTTCTGCTGATGGTGGTAGGGGTGTGGGTTGTGGGAGGGGAACTAAAAATTGCTAGTAAGAGGTAATTTAAATAGTGTCTTTCAGATATAAATGCAATCAGTTTAAAATTGAAGCTCCTTATGAAGCTGTCTTCTCTCTGTCATGGGGCCTCACTCACCCCTCTTCTCTTTCTTTCCCCAATATGACTGGGTGCAGGGACAAAGCATAGATTATCATGGTGGCAGGATGGCACTTGGGCTGTCTCCTTGTATCTTCTCTGATGCTCAGTGGGTGTGGCTGGTCATATCTTGTGCCCGGGTGTCTCGAGTTCGTGGTCACCAAAGCAGGGCTGGGCCTGCCTGGTTTGGGGCATCAAACTGTTACCTTCCCCTGAAGAATCTGGGTCCTGCCACACCTGTAGACGTGAAGTCCCTGCTCACTGTGGCCCTTCGCCCTAACCTCTGGCTGCTTGGCTTCAATTTTCCGGGCACACCCAGGATTTCTATCTTTTTGTTCTCTACGTATGATGGTTTTGACCCTTTGAGGACAACCAGCATGCTGGAGTCTAAACTCTTTCATTTTTTCTCTCACTATCTCCTCTCATCCCCAGCTTCCCCAGTGACTAAAAGGTTTTTTTCTCCTTTCTTTGAGTTCAGAGTTCTGTCATATCCTGAGTTCTTTCTGGCTTCATTTCTTTGCATTGTCTTTCAGGCTCTACCTCTTAGTACTTCAAGGAAAGCCTTTGGAGTTTGCAAATTTCCATTCCTTCTTAATGAAACCTGAGGATCAAAATTAAAAATGGAACTAACAAATATAATTTGCCAGTTAAAGCCGAACAATAACTTCTTTGTTCTTTAAACAAAGAGAAAGTGTTAAAGGCTCTTGATTTTACCACCAGGTTGGTATACCAGTATAATTAATTTTCAAAATAGTATGCCTGCTCCACCAGCTCTGGAGTGAATACTTGAAAACAAGCTATTCTTATTATTTTATGTAAATATCCTTATTCAAATGAAACCAATAAGTAATGCTTAACTTTATATGCTTAAATATGGGAGTAGCTCAGCTATATACTAGAGCCCTATACCATTCACTCACTCACTCACTCACTCATTCATTCATTCAACAAATATTAAGAGGTCACTATATACTAGGACTAAATGTTCCATAACTTATTTTTTAGAGTTTAGGCAAAATCAGTGTTACTGCTTTTAATAGTAACATTTTCTACAAAGCACCCCCAGGTTCTTTAGAAATTAAGCTGTGTATGGCCCCAAATGGATTAGGTATATACCAAATCTACCCGTTAACAAACAGTAATTTTTCAACGTAGTGTCCCAGTTCAGTGAGGCTAAATCACTTCCTCTGTCACCCACTCAGTATTAGCTAAGTCTGGAGCGAACGATCAAGTTGTTGCTGAGTGGCACTGCACATCTTTCTGCTTGACCAAACCCAGCCCAGCATAACTGGCACATTCACAGATCTGTCGATTTATTTTTCCTTTTTGTCCAACCCTGGCCACAAACTCTGACATTGACCATAGCAGTGATAAGTTGTACTGAATCCAAGAAGTGCCACTTCGTTCACTGATTTCTGGAAGGGAAAGCCATTGGTAAGATTGGCTTGGCATCTGTTTGTTCCCGAGGAGAAAAGGCAATATCCCAAGCAGCACAGTCCTGACTCCATCTTTCTGACCCTCTGTTTTCAATTTTTATGTAAAGTATGATATGATCAGACTTTACATGGTGAGGTCATTGAGGAAGCAAGTAATTGGAGACATCTTGGTTATACTATAGATCGTACGTAGATCATATTACCAATAGCTAGTTAATAAGATAGTATGTTAGGCTCATATAAATTTATATGACTTAATTTTAACCAGTTCTCAGTAATGATAAAAATACAACCAATTTTCCGGAGACCATATGACTTTTTTTTGTATGTGTGAGGGAGATTTTGAGTGTTTTGCTGTATGTGAAATGGCAAATTTTCATGTGCAAAATCAGCTTTTAGAAAGTTAGCAGTAGATAGGTCAAGATAAAACTGAAGATGCAAAAAAATAAAAAATAAAAATAAAAAAACGGAAGATGCTTGCCCATGCAGGAAAATGTCATATGTAGCTAGATTGATTTGTAAGTGCAAAAGCTTCTTACAGCTTTTTTAATCCTCCAAAACTTTGTGTTTTCCCTTGTGCTGGGAACACTCACATGGGTAGCTCACCAGTTGTGACATGCCTAGTATGAAGACTATTTCTTTGGAAAATGAACTTTGGAAATATTACCTGTACTTCCAGGACTGTTAAGCCAAATGCCTGAGAGATTCTTTGGAACTAAGATGACTGAGATATTTTCTAAATTTTGAGCTGATTCTATGTAGCATATATGTTCCTAGAAAGCTATTTGAAACTATATATTTGTAAAGTTCATCATTTTTCAGTGTAGTAAAGGATCTTATTATTTAGAGGAATTCCCAAACAAGTATCCAGAGCAAAAATCATCTTGCATTCTGACTAATCATAACATAATTTAGCTATTTTGTAATTTTTTTCTTAAAAGCAGGGCACACCTACTTTATATTTAACATAGATTAAAGTATTTGAAGATGCTAGATTTTTATTTGTTAATGTATATAGTGCACATATCTTAACTGTACATTTTGATAGTTTTGACACTGTATCTACCAGTGTGACCAACATCCCAATAAAGATGTAGAACATTTCTGCAACTTGTGAAATTGCCTTAAATGCCTTTGCAGTCAGTCCGCTCCCGCTCCTTCTCTCCCCCAACAGTTGTTCTGATCTCTATTATCATAGTTTAGTCTACTCTTGAACCTTCTAAAAATAGAATATCCTCTTGCATCTAGATTCTTTTGCTCAATAAAATGTTTTTGAAATTTGAGTTTCATGTTGATATGGTTGTCAATAGTTCATTCTTTTTTATTACTGTGAAGCTTTCCATTTTATGATTATATCACAATTTGACCATTCTTTTACTGATGGACATTTCAGTTTCCAGTTTTGGGTTACTCTGAATAAAGCTGCTATGAACGTTCTTATAAAAAAAAAAGTCTTTTTTGCCTAGGAGTAGAATTCTTGGGTTATAAAGTAGGAATATGTATCACTTGTATAGAACCAAAATTTTCTGAAGTGGTTGCTGCATTTTTCTTTCCTACCTGTAATATGAGATTTCCAGTTGTTTCATATCTGTGCCAATATTCATATTTTACGTTTTTAAACTTTAGTTATTTGAGTGGTATATAGTAGTTGTGGTTCTAATTTGAATTTCCCTGATGACTAATGATGTTGAGCACCCTTCACTTGCTTCTTGCTCATTTATGTGCCTTGTGTTTCTTTCTTTCTTTTTTTTTAAAGATATTTATTTTTAAGAGAGAGACAGAGAGAGAGAGCATGCACAAGCAAGGGGAGTGGTAGGCAGAGGGAGAAATCAGACTGAGATTATGACCTGAGCCGAAGGCAGACCGTCAACCACTTGGATGCCCTTTATGTTTCTTTTTATAAGTATATTTTCAAGTTTTGTGTATTTAAAAAATTGTATTTATTAATGATTTATAGTAGTAGCTTATATATTCTGGATACCAGCCCTTTATCAGATATGTGTAACAAATATTTCTCAGTTTCTGGATTGTTTTTTCATTTTCTTAATGTGTTGCTGATGAGCAAAAGTTTTTAATTTTGATGAAGTCCACTTGATTATTTTTCATTTATGATTAGCACTTTTTTTTTGTCTTGTCTGCAAAATCTTTGCCTATCCTAAGGTCATAAAGATGGTCTCTAGTTTTAAGTTTTATGCTCAATCTCTAACTTTTTGTATGGTGTACAATAGAAGTTCATACTGTCCTTTCCCATATGGATATACATCCTTTTCAGCACCATATGTTAAGAAGGCATTCCCCCCCTCCCCACTCAATTGCATTAATACCTTGTCAACAGTCAACTTTACATCTAGAATGGATCTATTTTTAGACTCTATTTTATTCCACCAATCTAGTGAATATCTACACACTAATATTAAACCATCTTGGTTGTTGTGGCTTATAGTAAACCTTGAAATCAGGTAGTATAAATAGTTTAATATTGTTATATGGACTTGGTAACCTGAAACCTGAAATCATCTATTAAGTTTGTTTCTTTATGGATTTCTTAGGATTTTATATGTACAAAATCAAGTCATCAACAAATAAAGACAATTAAAAATTTTCTTGTCTAATATTTGTGTTCTTTTTAAAAATTTTTTTTACCTTATTTCACTGGCTAAGATTCCCTGTTCAAACTTAAATAGCAGAGCCATTCTAGGAGAAATTGTTTCTAATCTTAGGAGAAATATGTTAGTCTTTCACTGCTAAGTATAATGTTGGCTGTATTTTTTTATAGATGTCCTGGTAAGTAATAAGATGTATATTATTATATAATCTGCCACCAGATCCTCTCACCAAATTTTTAGAACCCTTGTAATCTCCTGAGTGACAAGGATACTAAGAGCATCTCATGTTCTAGTATTTGGTCTTTGACCTCAGTTCCTGACACTGAGTTCCTAAATCCCTTGGACTTTTCAGAGTGATAGGAGATTCTTTTGTTTTAATGAGGTGATAGTTGGTAGTCTCATTGTCATTTGGATAATTATCCAGATAACTTTAGGATGGGGACTGGTCACCAGAAAGACCAAGCCAAGTAAGTTTGGAACTTTTAACCGTCCTCTCCCATCCTCCAAGGAGGGGACAGGAGTTAGAGATTTAATTAAATCTTCATTATGCCTACATGATGAAGTCTCCACAACAATCTCTAAAGTACAGCACTTGGAGAATCTCTAGGTTGGTGAGGACAGCCATGTGGTAAGAGGGTGGTACATTTTAACTCTACAGGGACAAAAGCTCTTTAAACTGACAACACTTCTAGACCTCACCCTATGTACTTCTTCATCTGGCTGTTCATCTGTATCCTTTATCATATCCTTTATTATATAAACTGACAAATGTAAGTAAGTATTTCTCAGAGTTCTATGAGCCATTCCAGAAAATTATTGGTCCTGAGGAAAGGATCATGGGAACTTCTAGTTTATAGCTACTCAGTTATAGAGACGAGAGGTCCAAAGTCGCATCTGGCATCTGAAATAAGTAAAGTCTATGAGCCCTTAACTTGTGTGATTTAACCCTAACTCCAGGTAGATAGTATCAGAATTGAATTGTAGGACACCTAGCTGATACCAGATGGGTTGGTTTGAGGGAAAACACCATATATTTGATGTCAGAAGTGTTGGTGAGAATAGAGGAAAGAAAACCATAGTTTCTTTTTATGATTTTTAAAATCAAATTTAAGATATTCCCTTTACATTCCCAGTTTTCCCAATTTATAGATTTGAATTTTGTCATAGTTTATGTTTTTAATGAGATACTGTTATAATAAATTACACTGAATGGCTAATCTTGTATTCACAGGAAAGAGCCTATTGGTCATGATATGTAATACTCTTTATATATTACTAGATTTGATTTACTAATATTTTGTCAAGAGTTTTTGCATTTATATTCAGTAGCGTTATTGGTATGTACTTTTCTCGAAATGGTCTTGTCAGGTTTTATTATTAGGTTTATCCTGGTCCCATAAAACACATTAGGAAGTTTCCTCCTTCATTTTCTGAGTTTGCATAGAATTGGTATTATTTCTGCCTTAAATGTTTGATAGAAGTTAACTAATGAAACGATCTAAGCTTTGAGGTATCTTTGTGGCAAAGTTTAAATGTTCCCATAAAGTTAAACATCTTTAACAGTTATAGGAATGTCCAAAATTTTTTTTATTACTTCTTGTGTCAGTTTTCATGATATTTGTTTTTAATGGACTTTTCCCATTTCATTTAAGTTGGAAATTTATTGACATAAAATTTTTCATGATACTCCCTTTTCCTCTTAAGGTCTATAATGTCTGTAGTGATGTCTTTATTCCATTCCTGATATTGGTAACTTGTAACTTTTCTTTTTTCCTTTTTTTTTCTTGATCAGTCTTGACAAAGTTTACCACTAAAAAAAATCTTTTCAAAGATTTAGCTTTTGGCTTTTTAATTTTATCTATTGCCTTTTTATCATTTCATTGTTTTCCATTTTTAAATGTTTCCTTTCTTTTAATTAATTTGAGTTTAATTAGCTCATCTTTTTCCAGCTTCTTTATGTAGAAGCATAGGTCATTATTTTAATATGTTTCTTCTTTTTTAATACAAAGCTAGAAACTACCCTCAAAACACAATTTTAGCTACATCCCACAAATTTTGACTTCTTTATTAGCTTTTGCTTGAGATATTTTCCTACTTACATTTAAATTGTTTCTTTGACTTATGAATTATTTAGAAATAGGTTTGTTAATTTCTAGATTCTGGGTTTTTTCTCATATCTATTGATAACTGATTTCTAATTTAATTCTGCTGTAGTCAGAGAAGTACCCTGTATAATAAAGTTCTTTGAAAAATTTTAAGATTTGATTTTTGCCCTATCATATGATCCTCCTAGATATTTGTTCCATGTGCATTTGAAGAAAAAGTATTTTATGTAGTTGTTGGTTGTGCTTTATAGATACCAAGTACCTCACTTTGGTTGTTAGTGTTGGTTAAAAGTTCACTATCCTTATTTATTTTTCTCTATTTGATACATTAATATAATGACTGAAGGAAAAAATATATATTCCATCTCTGTTATAGATTTGTTTCTTTTTCCCTTCAGTTCTGTCAGTTTTTGCTTCACATATTTTGCAGCTCTGTCATTAGGTGCTTATGCATTTAAGATTACCATATGTTCTTAATGAAATTGACCTTTTTAACATTACAGAGTATCCCTCTTTATCTCTGGTAGTATTCCTTGTCTTGAAGTCTATTTTGTCTTATATCAACATAATCAATAAGAAAATAGTAGACTTTAAAATGCTTTATGTTTATTTCTTTTATCTGCCCATGTCCTGTGCCTCCTGCTGTCCTTTGCCATGTTAGGACATTGGCAGACCACAGGTGGTGTCAGGTGCTGCTGTCACTGCAGTTCTCTTAATACTGGACAGTACGGAGACCAGTGCAGGGAAGCAGCACAGGTGGTTTGTTGGTCTTAGGCTATATAAAAAGGAGGACTTGGCTTTCTCTACCTTTGGAAATATTTTTCTCTCTCTGTCTCGAATAAATAAAATAAAAATAAATCTTTTAAAAAAAATTGTAGAGTTCATTTTTCTTTAGTTGTTTTTTTTTTTAAGATTTTGTTTATTTATTTTATTGGGAAAGAGAGAGAATGAGAGAGAGCATGAGAAGGGAGAAGGTCAGAGTGAGAAGCGGACTCCCCATGGAGCTGGGAGCCCGATGTGGGACTCGATCCCGGGACTCCGGGATCATGACCTGAGCCGAAGGCAGCCGCTCAACCAACTGAGCCACCCAGGCGCCCTCTTTAGTTGTTTTTTATTTTCAATTTTTTTTACATAGTAGAGGAATTCTATGCATTTTGATTTGAAAAGTTTGAGATTCACTGCACTGAAAGTTCCAGCCTGAGAGCCCGGAGAATGGTATTTTTGCTTGTTTAAAATTCCAAATGTATGACTTAAGGCAAGTCCTTTAAAATCTATCTCAACAAAAAAGAAAGATAGTGATGTTTATCCTAACCTACAACTCATGGAATTTTATAATTGGATATGACCTTAGAGATTATCTGCTCCTACCTGGTAATTTTATGTGTAAGGAGACTGAGGCTTTGAAAAGCTCAATGATTTGCCTAAAGACATTCAGTTTGTTCGTAGCCGACTGGAATTTGAACCCTGGATTCTTGTTACCAGTCTAATGTGATTTGTTTTTTAACTCAAAGATGATGAATTTAGAGAACATTTAGAAAGACTGCAAGATTCCAAAATAATGAGTCTACATAAATCGTGACTAATATAATGTGTTAAGTGATATAAAACATTTAAAAATGCTATTCCATGAATTTGAAAAGGCAGTGTTTATTTTTGCAACTGAGTTTAAGCTCAAGCAAATATGTTAGAAGAGCCCCATAAATTCTTGTCAAGTACCAAATAGTCTGATTTAGAGAAAATATCACTTCCTTCTTTATTATCGATATAAAACATCAATTTGTATAGCTTTCAAAGATTACAAATGTTTCATTTGATCCTTACAAACAGCAGTATAAAAATAATTGCTAATATTAACTGTTTACTATGTTCCAGGAACTCTTCTAAGTGCTTTCTACCTATTAACTTCATCCTTAAAACAATCCTTATTACTGTTACTGTCCTTATTTTATAGATGGGGAAGCCAAGGCACAGAGACAAAGTAACTTGTTCAGCTTTGAAGCTGAGCCAGGACTGGCCCTAGAATGAATGGATGCCTCAGCCACTTTGCTACAGTCTTCTTAGGTGGGCAGAGCAAAGGTACAGATTGTTCTTTATCTCTTTCCCATGGTTTTGCTTTGTTTTGTTTCCCAGTGCTGCTATTTACACAGAACACTTTACCTAAGTACCCTTTCCAAGGCCATATGATGCATTATACAATTTGGTACTGGCCGTGGTTTAGGGCATTAGAAAGAATGTTTCTCATAGTTTTTTGTTTTGTTTTGTTTCTTTTTTACTTTGTTATATCTAGACTTCAAACTACAGCGGTTAAATCCTTAGACAATATATCTTGTTTTCTACTTCAACTTTTCTGACGAATAGGTCTTTCCTCTGTTACACTATTCAATTGGCAAAATTTATTTCAGAAAAAACTATAATTTCATATAATTATTTTCCTATATTCTAAAAAAAAGAAAATCAACAGAATGAGAAGGCAAATCACAGACTGGGAAGGAATATTTGTAAAAGACTCATTTGATAAAGAACTGCTATCCAAAATATACAAAGAACTTTTAAAACTGAATGATAAGAAAACAACCCATAAAAAAATAAGCCAAAGACCTTAAGTGACACCTCATCAAAGAAGATACACAGATAGCCAATAAGCATATGAAAAGATGCTCCATGTCGCATGTCATCAGGGAAACACAAATTAAGGCAGCAATGAGGTACCTGTACACATCTATTAGAATGGCCAAAATCTAGAACACTGGCCAAAATGGCCAGTGCTAAGGGGGGTGTGGAGCAATAGGAAGTCTCCTTCATTGCTGGTAGGAATACAAAATGTTATAACCACTTTGGAAGACAATTTGGACAGTTTCTTACAAATCTAAATTTACTCTTAGCATAAGATCCACCAGTCATGTTCATTGGTATTTACTCAAAGGAGATAAAAACATGTCCACATAAAACCTGCACATGGATGTTGATAGCATCTAAAACTTGACAGTAACCAAGACGTCTTTCAATAGTGAATGGATAAACTGTGGTACATCCAGACAGCAGAATATTATTCAGCATGAAAAAGAAATGAGCAACTAATCCACAAAAAGATGTGGAAGAAACTTAAATGCATATTACTAAGTGAAAGATGACAATCTGAAAAGGTCACATTCTGTATGAGTCAACTTATGACATTCTGGAGAAGACAAAACTACGGAGACAGTAAAAAGATCAATGGTTCCTAGGGGAAATGATAAAGAGGTGAGGCACAGAGGATTTTTAGGGCAGTGAAAATATTCTGTATGATACTGTAATGATGGATACATGTCATTATACATTTGTCCAAACACAGAATGTACAGCAACAAGAGTGAACCCTAATGTAAACTATGGACTTGAGTGGTTACAGTATGTCAACATAGGTTCACCAATTGTAAAACTGTAACAAATGGACCTTTCTGGGGATGTCAGTAGTGGGGCAGCCTGTGCTTGTTGGGGTCAGGGAGTATATGGGAAATCACTATACCTCCCTCTTGATTTTGTTGTGGATAAAATTGATCTAGAAAAATAAAGTCTTTTTTTTTTAAGATTTTTTTTTATAAAATAGAGAAGAGAGAATGTGAGAGAGCACAAACACGGGGAGTAGCAGAGGGAGAGGAAGAAGCAGGTTTCCTGTGGACCAAGGAGCTCATGGGAGCTCAGTGCTTAATCCCAGGACCTAGGATCATGACCTGAGCTAAAGGCAGATGCTTAACCAAATAAACCACCCAGGCACCCTGAAAAATAAAATATTAAAAAAAGGGGGGCACTGGGGTGGTTCGATTGGTTGAGTATCTGAATCTTGATTTTGGCTCAGATCACCATCTCAGGGTCATGGGATTGAGGGCCATGGTGAGTGCCATGCTCAGGAGGGAGTCTGCTTCTCTCCTTCTCTCTCTGCCCCTCCCCCACTCTCTCTCTGTCTCTCTCAAATAAATAAATCTTGAAAAGAAAAAGAAGATAGAACAGAAATGAGGGGCACCTGGGTGACTCAGTGGGTTAAAGCCTCTGCCTTCAGCTCAGGTCATGATCTCAGGGTCCTGGGATCAAGCCCCGCATCGGGCTCTCTGCTCAGCGGGGAGCCTGCTTCCCCCCAACCCCCGCCTGCCTCTCTGCCTACTTGTGATCTCTCTCTTCTCTGTCAAATAAATAAATAAATAAAATCTTTTTTAAAAAAGTAGAAGAAGAACAGAAATGTATGGACCTAAGTGACCCATAAGATATAATGGAAAGAAACAAATTTAGGAGGATGGGACTGAATGAGAGACACAGACTTATAGGTGGAGATAACGAGTGCAGTTTTATATTTTATAATGTTTATTTATGGAGCACTTACCATGAACCAGTTACTGTATGATTATTTTATATATCTCACAACTTAATGAAGTAGATGCCATGTTCCCATCCTATTGATGTGGGAACGGAAGCTTTGAGGGACTCAGCAACTGAAGTCTCATTATAAGCAATAAACAGAGCCGGGACCTGAATCCAGGTGTATTTGGCTCTGAGGGATGTGCTCCTAGTCACCCTGCTCTACTGTTTGTGAGATACTTATGGGACTACCTCGTAGAGATACCTACTAGACAGTTTAAGATAGAAGTCTGAAATCCAGGATTAGCAATGGATGCATAGGTAACTGTAGAATGGAAGTAGCTGTTGAAGTGGAAATTAACTGAAGACAAAGGAGATGATTTGCCACTTGCATGAATTTAGGTGAGAAATAATTTTGTGATAGAGACGGCAAGGAAATGCTGAACATGTTATAGGTGTACAGGCCTAGGGACATGTTAGTCATCTGTTGTCAGTGAGTCTATTATGGTCAAGTCTAGGATCAGGGGATTGATGAAATTGATTAGATTCACAATTTAGGCCTTTTAGGAAAATCAATATTAAGAAAATTGTCAGCATCAACCATCGGTTAAGATTTATGACACGAAGTAATACTCAGAATACCCTTAATAATTTACTCCATTGAAGAAAACTAACGTTGAAAAGACTTATCTTACTTTCTTTTTCTTTTTTTTTTAAGATTTTATTTATTTATTTGACAGAGAGAGAGAGCACAGGTAGGCAGAGAGGCAGGGAGGGGGATGGGAGAAGCAGGCTCCCTGCTGAACAGAGAGCCCGATGCGGGGCTCGATCCCAGGACTGAGATCATGACCTGAGACGAAGGCAGAGACTTTAACCCACTGAGCCACCCAGGTGCCCCCTTATCTTACTTTCTAATTGGGTATTTATGACAACTGTCACAACAGAAGAAATGGATTTATTTAGGAAGATTTCACCATATCCAATAAGCTCAGACTATACCTACAAAGTTATCCATCCCCAATCAGATGACCCACTCTAAGACAAATGGTATTTTTTTTCTTTTCTATTTACGGTTATCCATGCATTGGAGATTGAACTTTCAGTGATCCTCCAAGCCATCTTCTCTCCTTTGGGGATAATGCTGTGGCGAAATACTATGGATTCTGTAGTTTGAAATAGACAAGCACTCACTATGGACCTGTGCTGTATAGAAGAAGATACAACATTACGATCCTGCCCTATTGAAAGCTCAGCCCCCATTTCCAGCTGAGATCAGGGCTCTGTAACCTTGATAAAATGAAATGTGAAAATAATTTGTCTCTTATGTGGTTATTCTGCTACTTTAAAGCCCCACATTGTTTTTCAGCCTTTCACCCCCCATTAAACTGATCTAAAGATAGTTTTCATTTTTCTGTGATGTTGGCTTTTTTTTTTTTTTTAAGATTTTATTTGTGTATTTGAGAGAGAGCACAGAAGGAGAGAGAGAGGGAGAAGCAGACTCTTCCTGAGTGGAGAGCCTGGTGCAGGGCTTGATCCCAGGATGCTGGGACCATGACCTGAGCCAAAGGCAGACACTCAACTCACTGAGCCACCCAGGTGCTGCTATACTGATGGCTTCTTATACAGAGATTCAAGACATTTATCAAAAGCAGTATCCAAATCACATTTTTTCATCTATTTTTTGCTCTCAAGAAAGTTTTTATATCCAAAAGCATGTGAATTTTCGGTTTCTAAGAAACAACATGAAAGGAAGACTTTGGCTTTCTTTGTTTCCACTTTTCTTTTTGGGAAGAGCTGCCTTGGATCAGAGATTTCTAGATTTCATCATAGTTGCATCAGGGACAGACATTGTGACAATGGGCAAAGTATTTAGATACACTGATCCTCAGTTTCCTCATCTGTGAAATGAGGATAACACCTAATGCTTTAGAATGTGAAGATGCAATGAAATATATCTTCCATATCTAGCAAGTTTCTTGGTCTAAAGTAGGCATCTGATACATACTCATGTCTCTCTTGTCCTTTATCCCTCCTTATCTAACTTATACTTCTTTCTTTTCCTCTTGTTAGAAGGGAGAGAACTGAGGGAAATAATAGATAATGTCTAGATAGGTCTCCAGTAGTGCATGGGATATAATAATAATGTCTAGATAGGCCTCTATGAGAAAGACTTTCCTTTGATTCTGCCTCTTAAACATTTTCTGTGCTCTCCATTCCAGCCTGCCTGGCTAAGTGTCCTGGTTTGGGGTTGTACTCTACTCTGTCATTTGTTATTTCTCTCAAATCCTCTCTTCTATTGCTTCCCCCATTTCCCTGATTTTTTAGAGCAGGCCCAAGGATTGCTACATCTAAGAAAGGAAAAACAATACATAAAGACAGCTAAAAGGGTGGGATAAAATTGCACTTACAACCCTCTTCTGTGTGTCTAGAAACCAGAAAATACACAGGTGTATTGCACAATCTTTACCTGGCAAAGTAGTTGTATAGAATGGAGGTCTTCAAATTTCTTTGTACTGGGGGATACACCTGAATGACATTCTCCTGTTCAACATACTTCTCATAGCAGAGATAAGATGGGTTGTGGGTTATGGACAACTACAGACTCTAGCTATATCTATAACTTCTCCCTCCACCTCTCTCCTACACAAGAAATGCAAGTGAATTTGGGTGAGATGATTATGGGAACAGCCTTTAATCTATCCTTGTGTATAAGAAAAGTGAATCATTTTTCTACTTAGAACTTTTTATTAATAAGTTTACTGCCTCTGGGCACCTGGGTAGCTCATGCAGTTAAACGTCTGACTCTTGATTTCAGCTCGGGACTTGATCTCAGGGCTGGGACTTCAAGCCCTGCATTAGGTTCCACACTAGGCATAGAGCCTACTTTAAAAAAAACAATTAAAAATTAAAATATAAAAAAGTAACAGTTTGTTCAATCTTCACAACTGTTTGTACCCTGGGTCTCAAAATTATAGTTGGTTATAATTTTTTTTAATTTAATTTAATTTTTTCAGTGTTCCAAGATTCATTGTTCATGCACCACACCCAGTGCTCCATGCAATATGTCCCCTTCTCAATACCCACCACCAGGCTCGCCCACTCACCCAGCGCCCTTCCCTTGAAAAGCCTCAGTTTGTTTCTCAGAGGCCACAGTCTCTCATGTTTTGTCTCTTCCTCTGATTGCCCCCAATTCACCCCTTTCTTTCCTTCTCCCAATGTCCTCTGTATTTTTCCTTATGCTCCACAAGTAAGTGAAACCATATGATAATTGACTCTCTCTGCTTGACTTATTTCACTCAGCATAATCTCTTCTAGTCCCGTCCATGTTGATAAAAAAGTTGGGTATTCATACTTTCTGATGGAGGCATAATATTACATTGTATATATGGACCATATCTTCTTTATCCATTCATCTGTTGAAGGGCATTTTGGCTTTTTCCACAGTTTGGCAATTGTGGCCATTGCTGCTATGAACATTGGGGTGCATGTGGCCCTTCTTTTCACTACATGTGTATCTTTGGGGTAAATACCAAGTAGTGCAATTGCAGGGTCATAGGGTAGCTCTATTTTTAATTTCTTGAGGAATCTCCACACTGTTTTCCAAAGTGGCTGCACCAACTTGCATTTCCACCAATAGTGTAAGAGGGTTCCCCTTTCTCCACATCCTCTTCAACATTTGTTGTTTACTGTCTTGTTGATTTTAGCCATTCTAACTGGTGTAAGGTTAGTTGGTTGTAAATTGCTGCTTTTGAAAGATCTGTTAATCCTCTATAAAGTAAGGTGGTTGGGTTTGGTGATTTTGAAGGTTACTTTGAACTTTTTAACATTCTAATTCCTCACACTGTACCACAAAATCCCAGATCCTATTGGTAATGGATGGCCAGTTTGCTTCTGTGATGTAATACGTTTCTGCTGTTTTAAACCGGTTTGTGGTAATTTGTTATGATAGCTCTCAGAAACTCATACACCTGGCAAACCTCAGCTTTAGTTAACATAGTTAACTAAAGTTATATTTAGTTTATGTTTAGTTTAGTTTAGAAACTTAGAGTTTCTATACTATGTTTAGTTTAGAAACATAGAACCCTACGTTTCAAGTTTTGTGTTCAGTTGTCCCTCTCATGTGCTCTGTGGCAGGACATGCAGGCATGTGCATTGAGAGCCTGGACTGTGGGCTGCTTTTCCTGCCTTCTTCCCACAGAAACCCTGCAGTCTTTCTGGTCTTTCTAAGGTGCTTTCTTTTTTGTTTACCTGGCAGTTGATTGCTATGGATTCTCTTGACCAGTTCCTACTGTGATCCTTCCGAGGGAGTGACTTCAAGCCTAGACTGGAACTGAAAAAAGATTTTAGAAAAACAATTCTTGACCGCCTTTCACTGCTGTGATTTTAACTGATAATTTTCATGTCAGGGTGATCACCAGGAAATTTTTTTTTAAAAGACATTATCCAACAGTTTCACAAGAGTGTCATTTTATGCTGATGGGGTAATTTGTCCCCTTAGAAAGAGCTATTTCTTGAGTAATTATTTTGGGTACTAAGTGACAGGCTCAGACTATTTTAGGTCTCCGTGGCCTTGTCTCATGACATGCACTTACCTTGAGGATAATGCATGTGGCAGATATTGCCTGTGACTCATTGCTCCTTTAAGAGCTCCCTGCACTGTTCATGTCTTCAACAGACAGCAGCATATGACAAGGATGGCTGGGAAGATTGGCTGCCAATGTACTTCTTATGTAAGATTGGCCTAAAAGATTGTCCTTGTTCCTTACTAAGCATCTTTTCACTCCAATTAGCCTTTTTGGTGACAGCCCATGAAATTCACTAGATGTGAGAAAATATGGGATAGCCAAATATTACATTTAATAATTTTATGTAAATCTTCTGATTTGAAGCTGTCTCATTTAAACTAATGTGGGTTTCCATAAAGTTATGTTTATGTATGTTTCCTAAAATGCAGACTTATTAAGCCATATGTTAATTTGTACTAAAAGGTGTAAAGAGACATGGGCTATTTAAATTAATTTGAAAATACTTAGAAAAAAAACCCTTCCAAAGTTTATAAAATGCAATGTATTTTCAGGGTGATGACTTATATTAAAATAACATTCAAATCTTTCAACTTCCATCTTGCCCCCAGTTTTAATGTGACCAACGTTAAGGGTCTGTTGGATGTCCCCTCTTATCTTTTCATGGCCAGGGTTGATTTTACACAGATGCTCTGTTTCAAACCCATTGCTAAAATCTGAGTGCCAGAGTTTTTCAATGACTACGAGATAAATTGCTATTTTAGTAATACTGCCTTTTGAATATCCGAAACTCTTGGAAGACAAGGGTGAAATGTCCATTGCCTACTGTGTCCAACAAGGGTATGAATGTTCAGATTTACAAGATAATTCTTATTCTCTTGATTTTATATATGAGGAAACTGAGATTCAGATAGTTTCAATTACCTGCTCCCAAATATATAAAATAGCAGCAAAACAGGAAGATTGTTCCACTGGTTTCAGGTCAAGAGTTTGAGAATCTGTGCTCACAAAAATATTTGGACAAAATCATGGAGTGTAATGCAATCTCACTACTTAATGGATTTTATTTAGTTTTGCCTATACACAATTTAATTCCTAGCCATTAACTATAAACTTTTTAGCTCCTTGGTGGTTTTTTTAAAGTATGAAGAAAACCTCAAGCCAGAGACCCTAAGGCAAAATCCAATATTTTTTTCCTGATGATGACATTTTACAGACATGTTTTTTCCTGCTGTCAGTGTGTGATAAAAGGCTTGGGTCGATAACTTGACCTAAGCCTTACCTGGATCTTGCCGGGCAGAAATATGTATTTCACTAAATTAATAACAGATCCTAAAGCAGAAAGAAAAATCAAGCTAAACCCCAGAGTCAGTATTTTGTCCCTATTACCTGCAGGTGTATGAGGACCATAGATATCAACTTAACATAATTTCCCATTTTTCTCTGTTGAACTTCTGAGATGGCCACTGTTGGTTTCAATTTGTCTGGGGGTTTCATCTCACAGAGTTGTCAAGAATTCTAGTAGCTACAAGGAGAGAACTCTGAAGATAAAGTTCATTGATTCATGACTACATTCATATAAAACAGGAATGCAATGTTGAATGGCAAGAAACATAAGGATGTTTTTTACATTCTAAAAGTTAGAATTTCTGTCTAATGAAAGGTAACACCTAATATTAGTATGGTACTTTTCAGTTCATAATGTGCTTTCAGTTAATTCTTATAATAATCCTAAAAGGTAGCATAGTTGTTAAGTTACAGTAGCACCCAACACACACACACACACACACACACACACTGTTCAGTTTTCTCTCATATAAAAAAATACCCCAAACACTATCATCTCTTCAAACTGTTATATCGGTATCACACGTTATTAATTTCTAAAATTCTTGAAAGGTGAAAACTTTCCCATAGCTGTCTTCAACACTTTGCTACCACTCCCTGAAACTGGGTTTAATCTCTACTATAATAGAAAAGCTCATAAATTTGTTGTTGCCAAATCTAGTGGATTTTTCTATTTATCATCCAAAGCTCTTTGCAATTTTGGATTATGTGGATCAACTCCCATCTTTTCCCCCATTTGGACTTTCTTTTGAGTGTTCCTTACCATAGTTTCTACAGCAACAGAGTAGTTTTACTCCCAATGCTATTTCCATTCTCTCACTTTGCCGGTGCCTCCTTCCTTTCTTCTGGAAAATGTGTACATTCCCTAGGATTATGCCTGTGATTCTTTTCTCTTTTCTTTCTGGCTCTCCTGTCTCTGTCAGGGCCTCAGGAGTCTGCCCTCCCCACTCTGCCCCCCAGCAGTAATTTTGCCTGTTTCTGTTCCTCCTGCTCTTCTACGTTCTACAATAGCCATCCATGTTCCACCCTGGCCCCTTCCCTCCCAGCTGATGACTACCCCTCCTATATTGAGAAGGCAGGTCTATAGAGTGTGAGCACCTTGGCTTTTGTCCACAAGTTGACCTCTAAATGCAGTCACTGTGACTGCCTCTCCTCCAGTTTATGAGGGAAAAGTGAGACTTTTTCTATTCAAGACCAGTCCTTATTCATGATCCTATTCCATTCTGTCCTTTCTGGAAATAGAACCTTATTCTATTGATTATTTCCTCCTTATATGATCCTTTCAACTTACCACTCTTCATTGTTTGGAGCCTATACGCATGTTCAGGTCTCTCTGATCCTTAAGAATGCCTGCCTCTACTTGGCGTTCTCTCTAGCCACCATCCTATCTTGCTCTTTCTCCATAAGGCCAAGCTTCAGTAGATGCTCTGTTCTCTCTCCTTTAACTCTTCACTTCATGTTAGCCTTCAGCTCCTACTGAGGCTTCCAGGGAAATTTAATTGCCTCACATAACCCGTGTTACTTAATTTCTCAGGAATCATTGACACTGCCCACTTCACCCTCTTTCTCAAGACTTTGCTCCCTTGGTGTCCATTAAGCCACTCTCTCAGGTTTATTCTTTCTTTGTTTCCTTTGGGCTCTTCCTCATTCCTCAAGTTGTTTTTCTTCCCTTCCTTCTCCACTGCCCTCAATCCCTCTCTATTTCCTCCTTCTCCACCTCCTCCTCCTTTCTCTTTCCCCATTGATTCTCTCCTTTCATCTACAAGTTTAAAACCCATTTGTACAGCACAGGACAGATGGCCGATATTGTTCACAAGCCAGACACCTTCTAGGAGAGTGTCTACTTCGCTGGCCTTACTGTCTTCTTTCTGGCCCATTCAGCAACATGTATTAAAAAGCAGGTGAGGCAGAATGGTTATTATAGAGATAGCTTTGAATCAGTTTAAGTTTCTGAAAGAAGTAAATAATTTGCAAACTTTAGTACTTTAACCTTTATTAGTGACAGATTACTGGAGGCACACCTCACGATTGATTGAAACATAATAATGTTATTATGGTAACATGATTGGGTAAGGCTGATAGGTCAGGTGTTTAATGTTTGTAACTGTGGAGTTACTTCCTGGAAAATTTGGAACCGAAAAAAGGTTGTTTGTTTGTTTTTTTAATCTTCCAAAAGACTCATTAATTTACTTATTTATCTTACAAATTAATTTACTTATTTATCTTACAAATTTATCTTACAAATCTTCCAAAAGACTCATTAATTTACTTATTTATCTACAAATAGGCCTTATTCTATAATCATACTGGAATTGGATGGTCCCTGTTCTTAAATTCTTGGAACTGAGCAATGAGACAAGTCATTTGTTGAGTCTTAATGGTTTTAGGTACCCAAGAGTCCTGTATTATGATGAACAACTTCTAAGGGAACTAAGATATTAACATTCAGGTATTAAAGAGAACTTGCAAGGATAGGGTCCCCAGAAAAGAAAGTTTCTGGTATCAGGAGAGGATGAACTGAATGGAATACTACACATTAACTTGAATTGCTCTGTCAAGTTATAATATCTTAAAACTTGGAAGGAATAGATGAGAGATTTATGTGAATCAGGGCAGCTTAAGTCTGGCAATATTACATATCTTCTCACAGTGGCTTTTAGGATAACTTTAAATTTTATGACTTCAGTGAGTATAAAAATTTGAATGTAAAGATAATGTTTTCCAGAGATTTGTAGCAAGCACATTTCTTCCTTTATTTTTATAATCATTTGAAGTAGATACTTCAGCCATGATCAACTATTAAATCTGCTTTTTCTTTAACATTTAAGGCTTTGAAGGCCAAAATTTAACCTAAAATTTACATTGACCCAACTCATATTTACTAATACTTTTTTCCATTCTAGCTGTCCCTATCTACTCCTATTTTTAGCCTGCTTCAGTAACTGTATACAACAACCCTCCTATAGCAAACACACGGATTTTCCTCAGCAGCATTAGGTTAGAAGCATTTTCAAAGGCAGGAATCAGGTCTTATTTTTCTATTCCTCAAGTGCTTTGTACACAATTTATGTGTAATAATTTTTAGAAGCTTTTGTTCCATCAGCAAGTAAAACATTTATTATAGGAAATATAGATTTTTTAAAAAGCAGTTCATTATCCTATTACCCAGAGAAACTTATCAACAGTGTAGCATAAAGCAGAAGTTGGCAAACTTTCTCTGTAAACAGACAAATAGTAAAGATTTGAGGCTTTTCTGGCCTTACAGTCTCTGTTGCAACCACTGAATTCTGCTGTTGGCGTGTGAAAGCAGTCATAGTCAAAAAAGACAAGACACTCTATAAACAATGTGTGTGACTGTGTGCCAGTAAAACTTTATTTACAAAAACAGGCAGTTTGGATTTGGCTTCCAGGCTATAGTTTGCTGACCCCTGTATAGAACTATCCTTTAAGCCCACATATATGTAATATGTGTAATAATATATGTGTATAATAATATACATGTAATGTGTAATTTATATTATTATATATATAATAGTTTTTAAAAATGACATTGCAAAGAGATTGCTAGATATCCTTTTAGGAATATTGGAGCCTCTGGGGATTTTTCATGAATTGTCAATCAACCAAAAGAGGCAAAAATCGGTTCTTTATGGATGGAAAAAAAATTCTTAGTTATTTGAATGGTTTGTGGCTTTCCAAAGTTCAGCTTTACTCAACAAAATCTTGTTCTTTAGTATTTAATTTGGTGGTGGGGAGAGGCTGAGGTAAAAATGTGTAAAAAGTCTGCTTTGGAGTAATAGTAAAAAAGGGACTGAGAAACACTATTGTAGGGATATGAACCTTTATCTTCAATTAGGCTCATTTTCAACTCTATAGTTTGTAGATAACTGACAAATTAGTTATGCAAATAATTCTTATCTATAGACTTAGAAATGACATCTGCGCAGTGGAAAGATACCCCACCCCAGACACCCCTCTGTTGGAAAAAGCCAGTTTTGTGTCCATTTGTAGATTTATTTCAACATTCATTTCTTCCATGTAAATTTGTGGTTCTTTAATTTCTTCTTTGAATTGGTTGAGAATTTTGCCTCCTTCCCTCATTTAATAATTGATAATGCGATAAATAAAAATATTTTATAAGTGTTTTATACCAGTCATGATCTTATCTTTGCCAAAAAGATGTAATTTGATAGTTTTCATTGGTTTCTGTAGTCCTTGACATGATATTAAAAATATTTTTATATCATTATATATTTTAAAGGTCATCAATGTTCTAAGAAATATATCATTTTTAAAAATGTACCTCTTATTTTTGGAAAATAATTTTTTATGAATAAGCATTGATTTCTTTCTTAAAAACATGCTGAATGTTGAAAGTCATTAAGTGTGTCAAAAGTCTGTTACTTAATTTTTTTGGCACAGTGCTTGTTTGCTTTTAGTTCCCCGTTGACTTTTTTGAGGACATGGGCCAGTGGACGTGAAGGCCAATGCTATTTTCATGGCTCTGTTGACAGAAGGTTGCATGTGTTGCCACTGTGAATCTAAGATCATTTTGGGGAGAGCGCTGGGTCCTGGCCTTATAAGAGGTACACACGAGGTGTAGGATGCTGAGTGTGCTTTGACACTTGCTTTGGCTCAATGTGCCTGGTCAAGATTCTGGTTTGGCTTGTGATTTATTTCAGGAGCATGGAAGGTCTACAGTTTGTCTAACTTTACATTTATATTGCCAACTCCTCCTGCCCTTCTCTTTACCCTCTTAGTGCACTGACTCTAACTTCCTGCCCCTACATGAGTATTTTATATTCTCTAAAACTGCAGAATGGAAACCAGAATTTAGAAATGAATTTTCCCAGTTTCCATCCTGAAAATTGTATTTAACTCTTTTGTTAAGCCTTCTATCCCTTTGTTTCTTCCTCTTGTCCTCTCCCTCAGCTTCCCTCTTTGCCGTTGGAAAGTGAATGACCCTGGGCAACAAGTACCAATTTTCAGAATGTTTTAAACTTTCGTTCAGGAAACCAAATAAATGTTTCATGCACAGAGGGGAAGACGGAAGATAAAGTGAATTTTTCAAAGTGGATACCAGTTATATCATCAGAGTAGTGGGTGGAAGTCATCTCACCTAATATCCTATAAGGCAAGCCCACTGTTTTAAGTCTATAGTATCCAATCTATCAATATTTTTCTTGTTCTGTTACAAAAAAAATATAAAAGGCAACACTTGCAAAATCAGCCAGAATTTTATAAAATAATGCTAAATTAAATCCAGTGGCAAGAAGGATGATCTAGACCTCTGATTTTTAAGCTGAAGAGCATTTTAAATTTGAACTTTTGGTAAAATCTACTTAACAATTGGGGAAGCAATCCATGGTAAGTGTCTGCAATTCTTAAGTAATCTCTCTGCCTACAGCAGTGTCTAAATTAAGCAATTGGTTTTAAAAAATATGATAATGGGTTTTATCTTTATTACATACATGCATTTGAAAATTAATAACAAAATGGCAATTACAGTGTTAAAAATGAGCAAAGAAACTAACCCTAAAGTAAAAATGCAACCCTAACGT
This sequence comes from Nasua narica, assembly GCA_028533885.1. Taxonomy (NCBI): domain Eukaryota; kingdom Metazoa; phylum Chordata; class Mammalia; order Carnivora; family Procyonidae; genus Nasua; species Nasua narica. Next base: position 41,730,394 of record CM052814.1, read on the forward strand.
CAACATTACAAGCATAACCAATCTCATTAACAAAATAATTACCATTAAAAGTGTGTCTGTGTATTTTAACATCTTAACCATTTTTAGGTGACAGTTCAGTGACATATAATACCTTCACATTGTTGTGCAGCTGTCACCACCATCTGTCTCCAGAGCCCTTTTCATCTTCTGTCCATCCCCAAGAAATGAATGACTTTCTTTCTCCAGGAATTTGACTCCTCTAAGTACTTCATCAGAGTGAACTCACAGTATTTATGTTTCTGTGACTGGCTTATTTCACTTAGATAATGTCCTCAAAGTCCATCCATGAAGTAACATAATTCAGAATTTCCCTCCTTTTTGAAGCTGAATAATATTCCATTGTATGTATATGTCATATTTTGCTTATGCATTCATCTATTGATGGATACCTGAGTAGCTTCCACTTTTTGGCTATTTTGAACCATGAACCTGGATCTACAAACACCTATTTAAGTCCCTGATTTTAATTATTTTGGGTAAGCTGCAAGTGGAATTGCTGAATCATATGGCAATTCTGTTTTTAATTTTTTGAGGAACTGCTACACTGTTTTCTATAGTGAACACAGCATTTTACATTCCCACTGCGAGCACACACGGGTTCCAGTTTCTCTACATTCTTGTCAACACTTGTTATTTTCCATGTTTTTGGTAGTATCTATCCAAAGCATTTCCCTGATGATTAATGATGTTAAACAGCTTTCCATGTACTTATTGGCCATTTGTATCTCTTTTTTGGAGGAATGTCTATTCAGTCCTTTGCCCCCTTTTAAATTAGGTTTAATGAACTAATGGCCTTAGGAATTTTTTTCATACCATATCTAGATAAATCTTTGGGATAGTTTAGGGAATTACCCAGCTAATGATTGAGAGAACTTTCTTGAAAATGTAAAAATAATGCATGCTTTTTGTTTGAAGATAAGACTCATTTATTTCCAGTGAGGTCACCCATCCACAAAATTCATCTGGCATCAACCAAAAAAGACCAGCTACTTAAAAATATATAGGTAAATTTATAACTAACATTTGTGACTATGAATAGGTGATAGTTGGCTAAAATAATTCTGTAACACATCAGGTAAATATTACCAGGTGTCAAATGAAGGGCAAGTTCTTGATGGTAAGGGGATGAGACTTCTTTTCTGTTTAGATTTCAGCAAAGTGTTGGTGGTTTGTTAGTGTCCCAGTGAAGAATGCTAAAAGTGCTAGCCTGTCCTTAAGTCATGGGAAAAAAAGAGTTGAAGAATGAGTACTAGAAATCTGAGCAGCCTTCAAGGTGACCCTACAGGTCAGATAGCTTTGCCTTTAAGCACGGGAGCTGAAAACCTCTCCATCAAAGTCCATCATATTCTGGTGTCACCTTGCTTAACCCACCTAATTTCTCATTGTCTTTCCAAATTATTCTCCTCCACCAGATTAACTTGTTCTTCATTCCAAGAACACATTATACTCCTTCCACACGTGCATCTCAGAGCATGAGGTATGCAGTTAATGTGACAATTTTTCTAACAGTTTTACTTCATTTCAAGCCATTATCCTGAGGGGTTATGGAAACAATTTCAGTAAAATCAGAATTTTCCTGTATCCAGGTCCCAGAGACTTAAGGTGACCCAAGGCATCAAGTGGGAAGCCCATATTACCTTGGAGTCTTCTGTCTGCTAGGTCCACACCTCCCTTTTTCCCCCAAACCTGGAGAATCATTTCCTAGCTCCGGGAGGGTGACAGATTGCTTTCACCCACCCTCATCCTTTTCTCCATGGCAGGAGTCCTTCCTCTTCTATTTAGAGCCCAAACTTTTGGGAAAAAAGCAGAAGACTTTTTTCTCTCTGTTGCTACATACCTTTCCCACAGTAAGGTATGTAGTCCAGTCTGCTGACTGCATGAGGGAAATGGTGAAGGAGGGCTGGGGTGGAGTGTGGTGGGGGATGAAACAGTGCCAGAAAAATGATCAGTTAATATTCAAAAATGTATTTCACTATACTAACCTCAACCCTTTTACATCTGTTTGGGTGGTTCTTCCTCTTCTTCACCTATTTTGCTCTACTTTCCCTTCATGCTTTGGTTTAATTCCTTCCCTCCTCAATGTACCTGCTCATTTTCCTTTACTATAGCCCTTATCATTTATATCACACAGTTTGGTGTTGAATGTCTTATAACTGCTGCAGGGCTGGAAGAAAAGTCATCTCACCCAAATTCTTGTTCCAGGCTAGCGTTTCTAAGGCACCCTGCTAAGTGTTTGTTTAACTCAGTCATTCTCAAAGTGATTCTCTGGACCAGCAGCAAGAAGTGGGAGCTTGATAAAATGCAAATTCTCAAGTCTCTCTCTAGATCTATTGAGTCAGAAACTCCGAGGTCAGGTCTAGAATTTGTGCTTTAACAAGCCATCCAGGGGATACTGATGCACAATATTTGAGAACTGCTGACTTAACCTACATTAGCCAGTGGAAGGGGAAGTTAGCTAATAGTACTGATCTCAATATTTGAATGCCTGTTGTCTGTGCTTGAATACTTCTAAATGACGGGGCACTTATAACCTTGAAGAGCAGCCCAGTCATCTTTGGAAAACACTGACCTATATTGGTCTGAAATCTTTACTAGTTTGATACCTCTTATCAATAACCAATATTGTTCATATATAGCTTCCTAGAGCCATAGGGGAGAAGTCAAATCTCCCATCCCCACGACAGGCTAAAGTATCTCAATATTACCATCATTTGCCTCTCCCAGCTCTTCTCTTATCTAGGCTCGAAGTGGCATGAGTTTTCAGTCCTTCATGCTGTCTTTTTGGCACACTGCTGAACACAATCCCATTTGTTTATAATTCTTTTTAATGAGCTCTGCACAAAATTGAATGCTGTGGTTTAAGGTCTGATGAGCTAGAGTGGAGTGGTTATCAATTACTTGCCTCCAGTACTATACTTCTAGTACCATAGGCTAATATGGTCTTATTTGTTTTGTTTTGATTTTTGGTTTTTTGGTGGCCACATTGTTAATTCATACAAAGCATATTGTCTGCTGTAATTTTTTGCTGTTCTCTACCCTCATCTTGCTCTTTTTTACAGATACCAATGCTATATCACATCTCCTCTATTTTATACCTATATGGGAATTTCCTCAGATGCAAGTGTATCGTTATGTCTATTATATGTTTTCTGGTTAGTTCTTTGCCTGATGATTAACTGACACAATTACCTTTTGGAAGAGATATGTATCTCCTACCCCTTTAAGTATGTCCCAGATAGCATAATAGGTTCTCGATAAATACTTTAGAAATGTGTAATTGATTATTGATAGAAATTTTCAATGCAAAAGAAGGTTACCTTCTTCTTGAGTTTTATAAAAGGTATTCATTTGACATTAGGTTTATTGCTTCAGGACCTACCAACTTGTGACTAAATATGAAGCAAAAACACCACTTGCTTTCAGTAGCAAACATCCAGAATTTATATATAGCAGTCTTTGAAGTTGTCCTATTGGATGATTATATTATCATTCAAGCTGTAATCTGTCAAGATAATTTTGTAGTTTTGTCTTTAGGATTGCTTCCAGAAGCTACTTTATTTTTTTAATTTATTTTTTAAGTGCTTTATTTTATTTTTTCAGTGTTCCAAGATTCATTATTCATGCACCACACCCAGTGCTCCATGCAATACGTGCCCTCCTCAATACCCATCACCACACTCACCCAACCTTCCACCCTCCTCACCTCCAAAATCCTCAGTTTGTTTTTCAGAGTCCACAGTCTCTCATGTTTCATCTTCTCCTCTGATTTCCCCCAATTCATCCTTCCTTTCCTTCTCCCAGTGTCCTCCATATTTTTCCTTATGCTCCACAAGTAAGTGAAACCATATAATAATTGACTTTCTCTGCTTGACTTATTTCACTCAGCATAATATCTTCCAGTCTTGTCCATATTGATACAAAAGTTAGGTATTCATCCTTTCTGATGGCGGCATAATATTCCATTGTATATATGGGCCATATCTTCTTTATCCATTTGTCTGTTGAAGGGCATCTTGGCTCTTTCCACAGTTTGGCAATTGTGGCCATTGCCGCTATGAACATTGGGATACGTGTGGCCCTTCTTTTCATTACATCTGTATCTTTGGGATAAATACCCAGTAGTACAATTGCAGAGCAGAAGTTACTTTATGAATTACATAAGAAAAGTGTTCTCATTTTATATTGAGTTTTTTTAAAATTCAAGTTGGAGTTCTTCATATTGGTACCCACCTGAGCCTCTGATATCATATTCCAAAACCCGGGTGTGTGTGTGTATCTATGTAAAGGTAGTACTTTGCAGAAATACCAATGAAGACTTTTCAAAAAGGTTTCCAACAATGGCAGTGTTCTTGGGAGGCGCAACTAACACAAAATTAGACCGATACCTTTGTGTGTTTTCTTCTTAAGGTGACTTTGCCTCACATATTTATTGTATCAAATGTCTCCACCCTAACAGTAGAAACAAACAAACAAAAAAGATTTGGCTTCATAAAACAGAATTGAAACATTTGTGGATCAAAGTATCCAGGCTCCCTAAAATACTAGAAAATAAAAATATATTCAGTAAAGATTATAAAATATACTCAATTTGATAAGATTAAGAACTCAGTCATCAAATGGAAGACATCAAATGGAAGCTTCATCATGTAGGTGTGATGATCTTTAACTCAGTCTCCATCCTCTCTCTTATCCCTTATATATAATGTGTGGGAAGAGAACTAATATTTATTAGGTTCCTGGAATATGCCAGGCATTTTTCATTGAGTCCACATGAAGTAGAACCACTTCATAGTAGAGAAAACTGAGGCTTTGAGAGGATAAGTGGCCCAAGGTCACAAATCAAATAAGTAGCAAAATAGGTACCAGGACCCAGGCTTTTCAGGCTCCAAATTCTGTTCCCTTTCTACTACACTATATGAGAAATACTAAAATGAAAAGATATAGTTTCTGTCCCCATAAAAGTCAGGGAACTTTATGGAAAAATATGGACAGGATTTTTTCCATTCTCTATATAAATCAAAGGAAGCCAAGTTAAAATTAAGAATGAATTGATAGAACAAAAATAATTTTAAAATGGCAGTGTTTAATTTTAAAATGACAGCGTTTAATTTTTATGGATTAAAATCAAGCCTTTTTCTGTAATATGGTTATGGTTTTGAAAGAAATTTAGGTTGAAAGCAATATAGGTCAAGAACCATACAAATGTTGATACCCTTTTGTATATAGCCTTTATCATTTATCTGTTTTTGGAACTTCAGCCTAAATTCTAAATTCAGAAAAACAGAGTAAAGGTATTACTGTCTGACTTGGAAAAAAAATCCTCCTGTGTTTCTCCTTTACTCCCACACTATTGCTACACTCACAACACTGCTGGTACCAGATCTGTGGGTTTCCACACATCAAGTGATTCTGCATTATACCAGCTGTGTGTACTATGATTCAATTCAATTCTGCACTGTCTGCCTAGAGTTAGTGTCAGATTCCATAAGTTAAGGGCTCAACCCCACAAGACCGCTCCCACTTCAGATGCAAATCACAAGTCCCAGGTTGTCAGCCAGGTTCCTGACCAACCCATTCTAAGTCAGTTCTTATAACCTTCTCCTTAGGTTTGAAAGTTTGCTAGAATGGCTCATGAAACTCAGAGAAATAGTTTCCTAGTTTATTGTAGGGAATATAATAAAGGGTAGGAATAAAGAACCAGATGAAGAGATATACAGGACAAGGTTCAGTAGGATCCCCAGGTGAGGAATTCTGTCCCCATGGAGTTGAGTTACATTACCTCTTGGCATGTCGATGTGTTCATCAACCTAGATGCTCTCTGAACCTCATACTTTTGGGACTTTTATGGAAGCTTCATCATGTAGGTGTGATGATCTTTAACTCAGTCTCCATCCTCTCTCTTATTATTTGGAGAGGGTGTGGCCCTGAAAGTTCTGAGCTTTTAACCATGGCTTAGTCTTTCTGGCGACCAGCCTCCACCTTGAAGCTATCCAGGAGACTACCAAGAGTTGTTTCATTAAAGCAGAAGATACTCTTATCCCTCAGGAAATTCTAAGGGATTTATGAGCTCTGTATCAAGAACCAGGGTCAAAGGCTAACTATTAAAACATCAAGATTCTTCTAGTGCTCTTGTGACTTAGACAATTATAAGAGTTTTAAAAGCTCTGTTCTAGGACCTGGGGGCAATGACCAACAAATACATATTTCCTAATAGTTTACACTAACAGTTTTAAAAAATAGGAAATAATTAAAAACAACCTATATATCCAATTTATTACTTAAATGGTTAGGTAAACATTTGATGGGTCTATTATGTAACCATTAACATAATAAGTATAAGACTACGTAGCATTTAAAAAATGCTTATATTGTAATAAAATCACATTTGAGTATATAACAAATCAATTATGATTTGTTGTAAGAGACAAAAATATAGTCTAATGATGATGTAAATATATGAAATACTGATGTATTATGGTGATGGGATAGTTTTAAAAATTACATTTTTAAAAAATTTTCTATTCTTCTCTATTAATCTCATAATGAAGGGAAAAATCTCTGAACTTTCCTAGTATTCTTTGCTGTTGTGAGACAAGTCACATTCTTTGTTTTCCTAAACTTCCAATAAAACTAAGTTTTTGGAAACCAGTTTTGTTTATAGGATAATTTTTTATCAAATATTTGTATCTCAATTTCAATAGTGGTCACTAAGGGAGAAATGACACATTTGACATTTAAATATGATTGTCACAGCCTCTCCGTTCATTGTGAATCTGTAATTCAAACTTAAAATTTTGAAGCCATATGGCTTCTAGGATTAGTGGTTGAAATTGGAATGCACGTTTAGTCTATAGATTTCCAAAGAAAGTACTTCCTTTCATTGACCTGGAATATAGACATGGGATTTAGAGGGCTTGCTATTGAGATGCAAATTATCTTTCCAGAGAATGCTGTTGGGACTTTGTTACATATTTTTGAAAGAAGTATTTTGAAAGAGGAATGGTTCCTTAGCTCTGCTGGGACCTCAGCGAGGGACTTGGTGACTTTCTGGCGGTCACATAATGAGGTGGGGGAGCGGAACCAGCATGGATTGCTGGATAGGAGCGAGGAGTTCATGTGAGATATGGGCAGGCATAAACTGAAAGACTGGAGAAGAAATAAGTGGGATGTGGGCTTGGTGGAAGGTGGATGGGTTGGAGAGGGTTGGGTGCCAGACAGGGGACAGGGTAGAGCTGGGAACAAAGGCAAAGCAGGCATAGAGCTCCATCAGGGATGGAGCTGGCTCAAAATAAAAGACATGCTCACAGAACCAAAGGGTGGGCACAGACTTGAGCAGTAAGCCTCATCAAAAAAAACAATGGCAAGAAACAGGAGCCAGGGATGAAGCTGGGCTGAAGCCCAGGGGAAGACTGGTGCTGCAAATAGGAGCAAGGGAAGGAAGGTGCTCAGGTGGAATCGAAATTCTTCCCAAATCCAGCTGCCTGTTATTACTACTCACACTCTCCAGGTGCAGAGGATCCTGTGTCCAGAGTTCCCCAAAGGAACTCAGTAGCATCTGATTAAATGCCAGATGGCTTTCTGGATAAGGTATCTCAACCAACATCCTCCTTGAGGCACTACCACTGCCCCAGTGTCTGTAGCCGGGACTAAAAGTCCTCCTGACTACTGGGAAGCTCTTTCTCTCAAGAACTTTAACTCGAGAACTTAGAAAAGAAATATTCTTTCATAACTGCCCAGATAAGTGGTTCAGAGTTCAAGTATTTTCAATGCTATACTTTGTAAAGCATTTGTCATTTCGAACAATCAGGGATAGATTCTCTGATAATCTTTACAGATGATTTTTAATCTCAGAGGATATATGTGTATACATATCTCATTCCTCATGTAGATATTTACAATATGTATATTTCCATATAAATATATAGATATGTATATATATGTATACACACATACATATTGCGCATCTTTTTTTTTAAAGATTTTATTTATTCACTTGAGAGAGAGAGAGAGAGAGACAGCATGAGAGGGGAGAAGGTCAGAGGGAGAAGCAGACTCGCGGTGGAGCCGGGAGCCTGATGCGGGACTCGATTCCGGAACTCCGGGACCATGACCTGAGCCGAAGGCAGTTGCCCAACCAACTGAGCCACCCAGGCGCCCCATATTGTTCATCTTATTTTTGGTTTGGAAAAAGTATTTTATTTTTTATTGAAATATATTTGACATATAACATCATGCAAATTTAAGGTGTACAACATGTTATATTTTTATATTGTAATGATTACCATTACAGTGATAGTTACCACCTCTATCATGTCACATAATTATCTTTGTGTGCGTGTGCGTGTGTGTGTGAGTAGGTGACTAAGATCTAGTCTGTTAGCAAGTTTGAATTATGTCTATATCCAGTATACAGTGTATTAGATCTCTAGAACTTAACTAATTGCAAGTTTGTTCACTTAGAACCTCTTCTCCACCCCCAGCTTCTGGCAACTACCATTCTACTCTTTGATTTTATGAGTTCAGCTCATTTAGTTTCCATATATAAGCGATACCATACAGTATTTGTCTCTCTGTGTCTGATTTATCTCACTAAGCATAACGTCCTCTGGATACACCCGTGGTAGGATTTCCTTTGGTGGATAATAATCCATTATACCTAGATAGATAATAGATAGTTAGGTAAAGGTATATAGAGATGTATATCCCCATTGTACCTCAATTACATTATTTGAAAAATGGGCATAAAGACTGAACTGTTGGGCCCCTGGGTGGCGCAGTTGGTTGAGCGACTGCCTTCGGCTCAGGTCATGGTCCCGGAGTCCCGGGATCGAGTCCCATATCGGGCTCCCAGCTGCGTGGGGAGTCCGCTTATCACTCTGACCTGCTCTCTCTCACTCTCTCTCTTTCCTAATAAATAAATAAATAAAATCTTTAAAAAAAAAAAAAAAAGACTGAACTGTTAAGATTATGAGGAATAAATGAAGAAACACTTGCAAAAATCCTTAGAATGTTATAGTAACATAAATAATATTATTATCACTTTGGTGGATTTACCCAAAGAGAAGAAATGTTGGCATACTTTACAAGATTAACTGCTATTTAGAATGTGTTCTGGTTTTGGAGATATCAGGTCAGCTTGGACCAGATTTTTTTTTTTTCTGGGAAGAACCACTTGTTGGCTTCTCTCAGAAATGTGAATGTTTGTGTGGTAACAACCATACCTGTTTATGTAGCAATGTGGATATGCTTACATTGCAGTCAACAAAAAGAATAACAATTGATCAGGCAATAGAGGCAAATATTTATGATTCATGTTATAAGATACAATATAAAGATGAAGGAAATGCATAAAATACAGATATATTATGGTGGTAGAATAGGATTCTATTTGGCCGACCTATGACTGCCCCTTTCTATGTTCTTGGTATTCTCTGGTTGCTGGTTGGTGTTTGTGGGGTGGGAAGAGTGAAAGCATATTTCTACAAGGTGCCAAGAAACATTTAGAAATAAAAAAGTGAGATCTTCACTCTTCCTTCTTGAGATCCGATATTGTTAGAACATCTCTCCTCATGGGCTAAGGTGGTTCCAACCAAAGTCATTAAATGAGGGAGGGAGACCATATTTCTCCCACCCAGGAAGGAAATCTCTGCGAGAAGGGATAGGTTCTAGGCTGGTGGTACATGTTGCATACAAGGACTAAATGGCGATAGGGGAGGGCTGGTTCAGAGTTGCGCATCTAACCCTCACAAAAACTCTTGGTGTCACTCTATTTTTCCCACTACAAAATTTAGGCTTAAGAGAGGGTAAGCAATTTGCTCCAAGTATGAGAGCTAGGAGGTGACTCAGGGTTGGGTCTGGAACCCCATCTGTCTCTAGGGTCCTCGCATCTCACTGCTGCACTCTCCTTGATAACCGGAATCTTTACATAGTTTTTCTCCTTCTTGGCTGGCAGAATAAAGAGATGCAACTCAGGGTTAAGGATTAGGACAAATACTTCAGTGAGGAAGGTACTGGTAATTACAGAAAGGGAACCTAAAAGGGCTTTGAGGTTTCCTGGCTGCCTGCAGGAGGATGATGATTATGTGATGTAATCCACATTCTTCCCTGACTTTTGGAAATAAAACCCAAGAATTTTCAAGATGATTATCTATGATTAAAGGTCATTCTGTGGCCACACAGAGATGTGTTTTTTTTCTAGGCAAACTTGGTCTTTCTGAACCTTAATGATCTCATCTATAAAATAAGAGGTTTGCACTAAGTCATTGTTAAGGTTCTTTTCATGCTGTAATGTTTGTGAGTCCAGGAATTTATAAGCTTTTTCTGGTATTTAACCTTTGCCCTTAGTGTCTTGAGCACTATGATCAAAACTAATGGACTCAGTTTAAAGTTTATGTGGCAGGTAAGGAAGCCAGGATAAAGGACTTAAGGAAGGTTATGAAGCAGGGAATATGGCAGCAAAAGTGTTTACAGCTATGTATTAAATGGAGTTGAAAGGATAGAATTCAGGATCTCAGAAACTGGTGGGTAAAGCCAAAAGGCTGAAGTTCAGACAAGTCTTTCTGAGGATTGATTACATGGAGAAATGGAGAAGATTTGGTCATGCCCTGATGTTAGCAGGCTTTAATTAGATTGGCCAGTTTGAGTTAGAAGAAAGGATGAGCCATCACAGGGGTATGTTGGCTGTCTGGCTCCCCATTGCATGGCCCCAGCTGCCTCTCTCTGGAGCTGGTGTGGTTCTGACACCATCACCAATAATTCTACTCCCAACTGCGCAAAGCTTTCTTAGTCTTCCTTCAGGTGAACCAGAGAATGTGTATTAATTAAGTAAAAGAAAAGTTAAAACAAACAAACAAACAAACAAAAGACAACCCACAAAATCTTACAGGGGAGCAAACTTTACAGAATATAAATTTCTGATTCTTCTTTGAGCGAGTAACCACATTCTTGTCCTCCTCTTCCTTCCTTCCTTCTTCTCATTTTCCTTCTTCTGGTTTCTTTCCCTCCCTCTTCATTCTTTCTTTTCCATTCCCCCAGCACTTACTGAATACCATGTTTCAAAGTCCATGCTGGGCACTTCGACCAACACAAGATAAAGGAAATGTACTTCCAGCTTCTTAAGTTGCTCTAAGCACCAAGGAAGACAGACACAGACAAGGCACAGTGGTAAACCAGATTTATAAGTCAACCTCCAGGTTTCTTTCCCTCACCTTCAGCCAGGTTCTGCTGCCCCACCTCCCGTCAGTCTTCAGTTCCTGTTATCTCCCCCACCCTCCCTACTGTGGCTTCCAGGATTAACTGCCTAATGGTTAACAGTTTTCCCTAAATTGGGGGAGGGGGAGGGAACAACCTCTTAAATTTCACTGTGCTGTATCAAGCAGATTCCAGATGTCTGCTCACTCAACTGCTGGGTCTTTCTCCTCTTTTTATTAAGATGGTTTCACAAAGGTTTTGAAAAATGACTTTCAGGTTTTGCTCTTTTTATTGTTGTTATTAGGACTTTATTGAATGCTTACTTTGTGTTAAGTACTTGTATATTATTTCGAATCCTTATGTTATTACTCTTCCTACTATCATTTCATAGATGAGATAACTCAGAGAGGTTGAGTAACTAGTCAAAGGTGAAACAGCTAGAGATGGAATTGAACATGGCTAACTCAAAAACCCAAGCTCTTTTCACTACCTCTATGTTTCAGTGACAAAGGACAGGTTCCATATAATCTTTCTTATTCCTCTGCAGAGGAATTCTACTTCTAGGCTTTTTTGTTTGTTTCTTTGTTTTAGTTGTTGTTTTGTTTGTTGAACCTACCCACAAAGTTGAACATATGTTTAAAGCTAGGCTATTAGTTTTAAGATACAAATGGGACCCCTTCTAGTTTACACAATGAGTATGGGATCTGTTTTTGCCATCAGTTATAATCTCTGCTATGATAGTCAATTAAAAATTTAATAATTAGAAAAATTCCCTGAGTCTGAGTGGAATAATTTTAAAAAATTTTAAGTTTTTAAATTTATTTTAGGGGGGAGGGAGCACAAGAGGGAGGGGCAGAGGGAGAGGGAGCATTTTAAGCAGATCCTTTGCTGAGTGTGGAGCCTGATGCAGGGCTTGATCTCACCACCCTGAGATCACAACCTGAACCGAAACCAAGAGTGGGACCCTTAACAGACTGAGCCACACAGATGTCCCTGAGTGGAATAATTTTTTAAAGTTAAGACCTTTTCCTCTTAAAAATGAATTAAAGCTTATTTGTAAAAAATACATACAGTCTTATAAGCATTAAGGTTCATTGTGCAAACACATGGACTTAACAGGCATTAACAAAAGCAAAAGGCAATTATAAATCTGCTCTTACTGATTGGTGTTATATACGAATCCAGCGTATATTCACCAGACTTGTAGAAGCTGCCAGAAAAAAAACTCATTTTAATATTGTAAAGCTTAAAAGTAATATTGTGAATTTTGTAGCTGATTTAGTTCAAAAGACTGTAAGAGAAACCTTATGGATGATTGTTTGTATCTCAGCATTGATTATATCATTCTTGCTGCATTAATTTAATATTAATTGCCATAAGAATATTATACCAAATACTTCTGTTGTTACACAGTAATAATCTATAGGGGAAAATTTAGGATTGAATCAATATGAATTTTAATGGTTGGTGACATTAATTTGTGCTCATTCTGTCATAATGGAATTTTTATTGAATTGATGAACAAATGCTGATTGTGTCTATCTTATAATAGTATCTCATGCCCTATCTGTATGACACAGATATTAGTGGCAGTGTTCGAACATAAGGGGTTCCTTTAACCTCCCTGGGTGTCAACCTTTTCATCTACAGGCACACATATTGCATCAAAAGAGTGCCTGGCCCATAACTAACATTTAGTGTGGGTTACTCTTATAACTAACATTTAGTGTGGGTTACTCTTATAACGGGTGATGAAGCCCTTTTTAAGAGCAGGTACATTATTAGTAATGTTGCCTGGAGCACCTGTGATGGAAGCTCAATTCTCCAAGGCCAGAGATATTAAACTGCTTAAATGTAGACCTCTGGTTTCTTACCTAATGTAGCTTACAATTTATGAGGGAGATTCTAAGAGGACTTTGACAACATTTGAAGGATGGGATCTTTTAAGAGAGGAGAGGCGGGAACAAACATTTCAGGTATCAGTCATCAATGAAGTTCTTAATTTTCAAGTTTTTCCAAACTGTGGTTCCAGTGCAAGCTCACGCAGAAATATCAGTCCTTCATCCCAACAAGCTTTGAAAACGCTGCAGAGCATGACTTTCATCTTGGAGACTCACAGGACTCATTTACACTGTAAAGGTCTAGGAGATGTCATGCAACAAAGCAGCCTGTTTTATTTCACCCAAATTTTCCCAAACTTACTTGATGATGGAACCCCTTTAAAATATACCACCCTAAATAACCTCAGTTGGTTAAGTGGCCAGCTCTTGATTTTGGCTCAGGTCATGATCTGAGGGTCCTGGGATTGAGCTCAGCCTCAAACTCCACGCTCAGCAGGGAGTCAGCTTGAGGTTCTCCCTTTCTCCCTCTCCCTCTGCCCCTCCCCCCACTCATGTGCTCATTCTCTCTCTCAAATAAATACATCTTAAAAAAAGAACTTCTAATTCAGCAGTATTTATAATAAATAGTTCTTTATAATTAATTGAATCGACATGATTTATAATATAGTATTTTTAAAGTCTAAATCCTCAAACTTTTACTTCCCTTCCAAAGCACCATTCTGTTACACTGTTTTGCCATAGAGCACCTAAGAATCACTGCAAATAAACAGAGGTAGCAAACAAGCAAATACAAATCCCAAGCAGAAGTTAGACTAATCTGCCATTTCACCACTTTACAGGAGTTCCTAGCTTAGAGGTTGGTCTTTTTGCCCTTTCTCTCAATTCCTAGGTTGAAAGCACAAAGGCAGAATGAGTAAGAAAAGATAATAAATGCTGAGTAACTTTGGTATTAAAATCCTTCCTTTCTTTTAGGGGTCAACCTCCTTAGGACTGCTTCTGAATTCTTAGGTAGTCTTGAATTTGTGTTACCTTCGCAGATGGGGGAGTTCATATCTTGCACAGACAGCTTTTTTTCTTCATCCAAGCACTTTGAAGACATTTCCTACCCCAAAGAGGTCTGGAAATGTAGAGAGATGTCTTTCTTTACCACCATTGACTGGAATTGCTCTTGGCTTTTAGTGGTAATGTGCAGGATGGTCTCACCCCATAAATAATTGTCAGACTCAAATGCCAGTAGTGCCTCCAGTGAGAAAATGCTTCCTCCTTCTCTCTTCAGTCCTGCTTCTAGTTTAGGTTGTAAGCTCTAGAAGAGAAGGGATATAGTGGACCCTGTTTTCCACCCTAACCTCAGGACCTAGAAGAACACCTTATAAGTAGTGACTCCTCAGTAAATATTTGTTGAATACAGTGCTACTTAGAAAGACAATGATTAAAAAAAAAAAAAGACAATGAATAATTGGTAGACAGTGAGATATAAAAACCTGCTGACCAAATTTCAATTTCCTTAGGCCTTAAATTGAAATACCTGGTGCTGGATTCCTAGATACATGTTTTTGAAGAAAAATCTCATAGATTTTGTGTATGTCAACTTTGAGTTTACCATTTTGGGGGTGCTCGCCCTGTGTGCCACAGTTCACTGTGAATATAGATTGTGAATATAGTCTCAGCTGTGAGGAATCATGGGCTTAATTTTATTTTGCATATTTGTATTTAGACAAAGTAAAAATGTAATATATTCTTTTGGGGTAACAGTTTAACATTGAATTTATAATGATATTAACTTGAAAATATGATTCCCTAGATTTCCTGGAAAAGTTTGAAAATCTTATAGTGAAGCTCTGGAAGTCATAGAGTCTGCTTTCCATTTGTAAAATATGATATTCAAGGTTAAAAGGGGTAAAAACAAGTTTATAAGGCTTTGGATGGATGTGATTCTTCTTTCAGTAAGATTTCCCAAAAAAGCAAATTGGCTATAAATATGTGACTGTGTTTCCTAAAATATACAAAAATATATCAATGATCAGAAATATTGTTTCAATGTAATTTGTATTTTATAGAAAAAACTTTCTCTTTGGGGACCCTGGATGGCTCAGTTGGTTGAGCGTCTGCCTTTGGCTCAGGTCGTGATCCCGGGTTTTGGGATGGAGCCCTGCATCGGGCTCCCTGCTCTGCAAGGAGTCTGCTTCTTCTCCCACTCCCCCTGCTTGTGCTCTCTCTCTCTCTCTCTGTCAGATAAATAAATAAAATTTTTAAAAAAACACACTTTCTCCTCGATACTTCAATGAAAAATTTTCATACTAATTCATTCATCCTTTCTCTTCTTTCTTCTTCTTTTTTCTCTTCTTTCTTCTTAGTGTTAATTTTATTATTATTAAGTATATTATATTGTAAATTGCTCTCTTGATTGGCATTTAAAAAGTCTGTTCTCTGGGGATGTCTTTGCTTTGCATATCTAGTTATTTATACCATCAGAGAACAACCTTTAAAAACATTAGCTTGATCACAAATATTTACAAGTTATTTTTCTTAATTACAAAACAAATATTTACAAATTATTTTCTATTTTCATCAAGTATACATTTCCCCTTCTCACCTCCTTCTGTATTTATAGAATATTCACACATTGAACATTTAACATTTTCTTTGATTCCACAACTGAGCGTCTTTCCCACCAGACATCTCATCAGTGTGTTTTTGTCACAACAGCATATTTTTTTGTGGCATAAAATTGTACACTTTTTTTTTTCTTACTGGAAGGGGGTGTTTTAACCAGGGGGGATTCATAAGGGATTCTGGGGACCTATCTTCAAGGCTGGGTTGAGAGCAGCTATTTCCATAATGGTCCCTGATCCTTCTGGCTTTTAATTTCTTTTTTAAATGTAGTACCAAGTCTCTTAGAAAATAATGGTCACCAAATAAAGAAAATCCGTCCTCTTACAGAAGCACCACTTTCCTGGGAATAATTGCCATTATTTATAGGCTGGTATTTGTCTGGTTAAGTTGCTTTTGCCAGTGCGCCCAGCAGCAAGTATCACCAGACTCTGTTCTCCCGGGCATTTTTCTCCCCCACGATATGCAGAATCATTTCCTTTTAGTAAATATTTGGATGTTCTGAAGCAAGCTCATTCAGCTGTGCTCTATTTCTGAGTTTGCAGGGGTTGAGCAGTGTTACGTATCTGTGAATGGTTAGGTTGTTCTGCCCTCTTTTTTCCTCTGAAATCACCTTTTGGGGAAAAAAAAGAAAACCGTTAAATAGGGAGAAGTTTTGGAGGAGGAAAGTACATTTAGACTGTCATTTCTGTTTCAAGGCAGAACCTGTGGTGGGAAAACAGAGGATGGTTCTGAGAAATGGCCACGGAAGAGCCTTGAGTTGGGAGATGTTCTTGCTGAGATGGCCATTGACATATCTGTGCAACTCTCGAGAAAGGATTTTTCAGATTCTATAGGAAAGAAAGGCACCAACCAAAATTAAACATCTAGATTCTGGTCCCTTTGTATCAGAAAGGCCTGAGAAATCGGAAATGTGGGATTAGTTCTGCTTTTTTTTTTTTTTTTTTTCTGAGCTAGAGTTATCTCAGAAACAAAGATTAGAGTGGAATGGGTTTTTTACTGCTCTCTAATTGAGGGGCTCTGGATGAGCCCCCCGGGGGTGGGAAGAATGACTCCTCTGTCTAAATGGCTTCGTCATGCCCCTCAACCCCTATTTATTTCTTTGCCTGTTGGTCCTCATTGCTTCAGAATCAGAGTGCCTCTTCATCGAGGGGGCCTCATAGTAGGAGAATCATGAGCCTCCATCCCTCATTGACTGTTCTAAGGGGCAACGCCTCTTCACTAGAAGGATTAAATAAATGCTTCTTGGCTTAAGTCAGCCAGCCTAAGGGGGAAGGAAACAAGTTGAGGGGCTAGAAGCTGATAAAACATAAGAGCAGTAAGTCATAAAAGGTCTTTTATCTGATTTCGGCTTATGAGTTCAGTTGGATTTCTTGACATTCCAGCAGCACTGGGAAGTTCCTAAAACCATCCTGCTGTCTTTCATCTCTTTGGGTAGGAAGGAACAGAGCCTGAAGTCTCTCACAGTATTGCATAAAAACATAAGTTATCTTGATCATACTAGCATTCTCACCCGTTACTAAAAGCCGTACTGACTACTGGGTGCCTTTCAGGGAGGGTTCTCTTTGCCCTGCACCAAGGAAGACACACCTCCTTATAGAAGTTTGGATCAAAGCTCTGGTTTTCAAACTGTGGCTTCCAGATAGGTGCTTCAGAGGTTTTATAAATATTTGATTCAAATATTATTTCCATATTCACCATAACCGATATCTTAATAAGGGTAAATAATGCTAGCTGTCATGACAGAATGCCACCCTTAGTTGCTGAACACAGTAAAAGTTTTCTTCTTGCTATTCCAAATCTATTAAGGATATTCCTGGTCTGTGGGTAGCCTTCTACATGGTCTTTTGGGAACACGGGCGTCTTCCATCTTGTGGCCCTGTCCTTTTGTCTGGATCCTCGAAGTCTGTTCCAGACCCTAGACTATTGAGGAAAGGGGGGAGGGGTGCATGTGGCAGGTCTATGAGGGACGCACGCCACTTCTGCTCACATTTCATTGGCTAGATCTCAGACAAATGGCTACAAAGAAAGCTGGGTAAATTGTGGTTGAGTTGTGTACCAGGGTGGAAAAGGAAAAAAGAGCTGATATTTTATTAAGAACACAACTGTCTTTACCAGAATTTTTTTAAAAAAGGATCTTTTAAATCTTTGGAGACCATGGCTTCTTAAGATGTTGCCAGTTTTAACTTGTTTAGTGCAGACTTTGGAATTAAGCTTATTTTGCTCTATTTAATTAGAGAATAGCCCAAAGTTGCAAGAAAGGCTGTTACAAAAACCTCTATCATCACATGCAGTGATTTATCTGTAGGAATCACTGTCATCACCCTCAAAAGTAGTTGCAGGGAAAGTACAAAAATAAATGAGATCCTAAAACTGATATAAGTCCTCAAGTCATGTATGAATCCTGATCTCATTCATCCAAAAAATCTTCTGTGTTCTCAGTGACTGACTTTATAGCCTTTAACAGAGATGTGAACTTATAAAATAAATATATATCGATAAAATATTTCTTTTATCTGTTCTAAATCTCTTGGGATTGTATATATATTTTTAAAAAAAATATTTTTATTGCTTAAATTAAAAAACAGTGATGTCTACAGTCTTTTCCAGCTCTAACATTTATAATGCTTTCTATTTTTATGTGTTATTGAAAGAGTAACTCTTGATTGCATATAAATGGTGCAATGCAAATTACTCAAGTTGTTTTTCTTAGTAAAGTTAAGTTGCACTTCGGTAACTGTTGCACAACGTGCTTCCCCAAATTGTATTAAATCAATTATTTAAAAAATTCCTAAAGGCTTGAAATCTCCAGAGGTGCTTACTAGCTGATAATTGATGCTAATAGTTTCCACGGTTTATTTGATGTTTCACAACTGAAACATGCTTTTCCTTGTCTATAATCATGCTCATCTCTCTCGGTAACTATAATGTCGAGTCAGGGGTCTGTTTAATTAAAGAACCACAGGCCTGCCACAACCCAGCACTGATTCTCTTCTCCCTTGGATTGCTTCTTGATTAGGTTTGGACATTTGCTTTGGGACTTATGGGCTCCCCTGTTTTCCCTTTAATGGAGCAGCCCCCTGCATACTTCGCTCAGGGCTGCCTTGGGCCTGAAATAAATAGCCAGGCAACTCAGCCATAAATTAGATGTCGCTGAGGCTGGAGGTGCTATAGCTTTTGTTTTCAGGGTTGCAGTTTGAGGCGAAGGTCATAATTCCTGTCCCCATAACTCGTGGCAGCCGCTGCAGGATTGCTGAGGGAGCAGATTGGATGGGGAGAAATGAACTCAGGTGACCCCGACTGCCTTGCAAGGATGAAGCCATATAGAGCTGGGCCTCCACTGGGAGAGTTCTCACAGGGCCAGGCTCTTAGATCTATCGCTGCCCTCTACTGGATCAGCGTAGGTGTCCTAGATGCACAAGGTGAACTTTTTAAGAACAATGTTAGCTTTACAGAACTAAGCACTGAGGAAGTGGAGACCACAAAACTTATTTCTGATTCCACTTGCATGCCATTAGACAGTGACTATGGTTTGCTTGATTTCACATCTGCTTATACAGAAACTAGTCACATCTGTAAGATCTGCTAGATGTGGATTCTACTTGACCTGGCACACTTGCAAGAAAATACCATTTGGGGTTCGAAAGCAGATGCCTGTATAGATCAGACACAAGGGAAGATAAACTGACTACAGAATGCTGAAAAGATCCTGCTACTTTAAAATAGTGTTTTCGGGGTGCCTGGGTGGCTCAGTGGGTTAAAGCCTCTGCCTTCGGCTCGGGTCATGATCTCAGGGTCCTGGGATCAAGCCCCGCATTGGGCTCTCTGCTCAGCGGGGAGCCTGCTTCCTCCTCTCTCTCTGCCTGCCTCTCTGCCTACTTGTGATCTCTTTTCTCTCTGTCAAATAGATATATAGAATTTTTAAAAATAAATAAATAAATAAATAATAAAAATTGGAGTTATATATATAAAAAAAATAGTGTTTTCATTCAGGGCTGATTGTGTATGCCAAAGCAGACCTGGGGAAGTCCATTAAAAAATTCCCTTAGAAATTACTATTATTTCTATTACTCCTAATCTTTCATACACAGAACAGTATGGAGCACATTTTCTTTAGCCCCAAGTGTGTCCTATATATGGGAATATATGAGGGACCAGTCACTCTTCATGATATTCTTTCCATAATTTCTCATTTTCCTGTTTATTTTCAGTCTTTTTTTTTTGACCCACACCCCCATTTTGTCATTCATCCAACCCACTGTGAGGACTGGAAAAAATGGAATGCCACAGGGGGACAAAATCAAAACTATGAAACACATGTTTGTTCTACGTGTTCCTTTCTAGAAAAAAAAAAACTAAAAATTCAGATAAGAAAAAAAAAAACTAAAAATTCAGATAAGAAAAAAACCCAGAAATTAAATCAGCCTGCTTGTTCCTCTATCCTGTTTAGGGCCTGGAAGGCTGACCAGTACCCAAAGGTTGCCTTGCCTTCTGCCTTCTGCTTGAATTCTGCCAGTGTGAGTGAGGTTAGGCTGTTTATTTCCCCTGTGAGGTTGCTTCCAACTGGTGGTGTGTCTGGACTGCAGGACATAGCCCTGAGAAGTCCAGCAAACTTCCCGACCTCGTTTTCTCTCTACAGGTTCAGGAAACCATTCCCTCCCCCAACCCCTACTGGTCTTGGCTGATAATGGGGCTTACCAAGTAACCTGTAACATCCTTCCCCTGAATCTTACAAATATTCCCTGGATACACCTCTCCTCAAATTACTCAGTTTAAGAGTTTCATCTCTTGCTGAAAACCCAGGTAGTACAATGATCATCACTACCCAGAGATAAGCACTGATAAGCATTTTGATGTAGGTTGTATTTCCTTCCCTGCCTTTATTTATGATGCCATGTATGGGCAACAGATTTCACTTAATTTATGTATACATCTTTATATCTTATATTTTCCCACTTTTAAGTACTTATGACGCCCCTTTTCGTAAAATCTTCCATACCTCAAATCATGATTTTTATTGGCTACGTTTTGTTCCACTGCATGGCTTTAACTTAAATTTATTTTAGGATTCACGAGCAGCCTTATCATCTACCTTCTCTTCATCTCCTCAAATGTAGTTGCTCCCTATTTCTTATGTGTGTTTATTTCACAGTTCTCCTCAAGAAAGAAGATTTGACTGGGTCAGGGTGTCACCACCCATTTGGGAAGACCCATAGTGGGCACAATCTTAAGCCATGTTTCCTTATGGACGATGAGCCTCTTCAATGTTCAGTCCTCACTCATGTCAGTGGTTGAATGATGTCTCCAAGGTTTCAGTCTAGTGAATTACAGAGGTGAAACTTGAACCCATGACTACTGTCTTTAAATTTGGGGCTTACCTGCTCCAATATGTTGTGTTTACTGATTTGCAAAACTCAGATTCTACCTCTAATGATGGAAACTACTGTTTTAAGTTAAGGGAAAATGTTAATTAAAAATAATGTGTGGTTCTAAATAAATAAGCTATGAAGTCACAAAAAGACACAGAGGAAATTTAAATACATTATTACAAAGTGAAAGAGGTGAGTCTGAAAAGTCTACTGTATGATTTCAACTACATGCCATTCTGGGAAAAGACAAAAGTGTGGAAACAGTAAAAGGATCAATGGTTACCAGGGGTTGGGAGGGACAAATAGGTAGAAATTATTCCTGATAATATTACAATGGTGGATGCATGTCACTGTACATTTGTCCAACCCATAGAATGTATAACACCAAGAATGAACCGTAACGTAAACCATAGACTTTGGGTGGTACTGATGTAGGTTCGTCAGCGGTAACAAGTGTACCATTCTGGTGTGAGATGATAGGAGAAATTAAATGTGTAGGGGCAGAAAATTTTGGGGAACTCTCTCTCTTCCTTTAAAAACTTAAACCTATTCTAAAAAGTCAAGTCTATTTTAGAAAATACGACATTCCTTTTAAATAGGTATAGTATTAATTTTCTGTGCCAACAGACTTGCCGTGTCTGATTAGTTTTCCTTTAAGAAAAATGACCAGCTTTCCTCTTGTATCACAAATATCTACAATAATTGACATTCTCATCTCTGGGGCTTTCTCAGTGGAAATCGATTTCCTATTGTTATTTTAAAGCAGCATCAGCATTGGTCTCCTATATTCAGATAGTGTGGACACATAATCAATTATAAGATATATGTAGCTCTGAGGATGTTTTCCTGCTGGAGAGTTTCATACCTGAGTCTTATAGAGAGAGACGATATTAGAGATCATTCTTATTTAAAGCTGTGGAGATTTAGAGGAATAAACTAGAAGCTTAATTTGAGACATTCAAAATCCTAAAATCTATCCAAGGATCCATCATATAAGTCAGAATGTTTATATTACCTCCAGAATTAGATGCACAACTGTGTGTATGCTGCATTGAGTTAATCTCTCAATTCTAATGTATAATATATATATATATATATATATATATATATATATATATATATATCTTCTTCAATATACCAACTACAAAAACTTAAAGGTCAGAGCTTTGAAATGCCAATGCATTAATATCTTTTTGCTTAAACCGTATAGGAAAATACTCTTCCATAGAAAGGACCTTGGTGAACATATGTGGATAGGTTGCCCTGTTGGTTGCTCAAAAACTAACAACTGAGACCAGAATGTAAACAAGAGTCTCTGCATACACACATTTTTTGAGATTGGGGGATGTGAGAAATTCATAAGGGATTAATGACTAATTAGTGTTGTGTGAGTCATATTTTATGTACCGACCATTCTTGCTTCCAGAGTTTCTTTCTTGTTGGTCGGGGGTTATGGCAATGATGTTTTGGAAATCTGGTCGCCTCCTGGTTTGTAAAATCGGGACACCCTGGACAGAGAGTTTTGTTTTTCCTCTTGCCTTCTGAGATAGATTCATAGGCAGCTCTTGTTATTTACACTAAAGTGGGGAGGAGAGAGCTGTAGATCTGATAAAATTGGGTCATCCTAAAATCACTTCTATTTGGGATTAGAATTCTTTGCTTAATTTTAGATGGCAGATAAACTTTCTTAATCTCATTTTCTTTAGGTCAATCTTAAAAATTATATTACTTGAACAAACAGTGATAAAAGGCAACAGAGGCATTTCTGAGACATGCAGGGTGACAAGGGAAGGGAATAATATTTAAATTTTACAATAGATATTACCATGTGGTTCATATACATGTAGATAACTTAGTTCTGTGATATTTGCTCACGATGCTGTCTCTTTAAAAGTTGTATACTAATTAAAGAATATAATTAATGAGATTATGATTCTGCCATGAATTTTCTATATGATCAGTGTGGGCTGAGAGTAGGGTGACCACCAACCAAGAATCCCTGTCTGCCTAGGACTGTGGCGTTTTCAGGGTTGTGAGATTTTCAGTTTTAAAATCAGGATGAATTGTTCACTTTAGCTCAGGGGAGTAACTGAATCCAGGGGAAGGATAGGTTCTCCTGGCAACTTGGGTGAGGTATATATTGCAAAGTATACAGCCCTGGGGACAGTGAGCAAAAATAGTGGATCAAGGAAAGGGCCAGAGCAGAGTTAAGAGGCTGAAGATAATGACCAAATCAAAGTGTTAGGCAGTGAGGGGTGTCCTTGTATGGAGCCAAATGAAATTAGGACAAGCTAGGTCCATTCTAGGTGGATAATGAGGAGTGGTTCGTCCAAGAATTCCAGAAGAGATAGCTGCTGTAAGATTTCTTCTGCTAAAAGGATATTCCTATGTGGGCACTTATAGAGCCCATAGTGGAAGCCAGCACTGTACTTCAGGGGGTAGACTGTTTCCATCTTATACAAGGGATAAAGTAAATGTTTCATTCTAGTAATGAATTCTCGTTTTTTATTTTCACTGAAAAAAGTACTAAGTATTTTATGAATGTACAGGAGAATTGGGTGGTATTATATGATTCTCTAAAATCCATCCCCTAATACTTACGCCCCAACTCCCACCCCCAGGGATGAGGTGGTCTGACAGGAGGTGATGGTGGTCTGTAATTATAGAGTACTTTTTCCCTACAAGGAGGAATTTCTTCCTAGATCTAAATTGGTAGATTTTTTGTTCAGCTTCATTTGATATGCTTGCTTCTCTCCATCTGTGGGCAGGAGAGATCCTGCCCTGAACTCATGGTACTTTTACTCAGTCAACAATATGCATTAACCATTCAAAAAAAATTTAAATGGGAATATTTGAATGCACAGAAAGTAGAGGTAGGGAAATAATGATGAATCCAGGAGTGAATTCACAAAATACATAATGAGAAAGTCTCAGATGATGGACAAAGGCCATAAATTGGTTCTATGCCCATGGAGAAACATGGTCTGTTACATGAGTCAGTGTCTATGAGGTAAGAAGAAGCCAGTGACAGAAGAGAAACACAGTGCTTCTTTGTACCAAGGCAAGAAGGCTTTTTTTTCAGTGGGTCTTCATAAGGATACTTTGAAATTAATGAACGTCATTCTCAATAGTACCTTGATAGGAGTTCAGAGCAATGTTTCCCATAATGTTTCTCAAAGGCTAATGGTGTAGCTTCATAGCTCAATACAGCAAAAAATCCTATCTTAAATTTTTTACAAAACAAAGTGAAGTATGTATACACACACACACACACACATATTTAAACAAAAATAAATAAAAGTCATTAGAAGATAAGAAGAACTAAATGAGGCATTCTAGATAGAAAGATCTCTACTGGCTTGGATCATTCCAAGGATAGATAAAGTCCATTAGGAATGTCCAGAGGAATGTCCGTTTCCTATCCTTCAGGCAATTCTCTATAAGCATTTGAAATATTGGAAACAATGAGTTTGATGAGATTCTGCCTGACAAATACTTCCTGGAGTTTATTCTGCTATATGGCCTGTTAATGTCTAGAACTCATGAGATAGAATTCCTCAGGCAAATGTAGAGAATTCAAACATGGATGCCACCTGGAGAGGCCCTTTATTTGTGGTGGGCCAAGGAGTGGTTGCGGCAGTGCCAACTCTCTCCTTACAATTCTAGTTCTCTTCCAACACATGGATGAATGGAAGAGCCCCAAATTCTACATCTGTAGAACAGTATGGTAAGAATTTAAGTATGCAAAAAAAGTTAAGCTCTTTTTTAGTCTGGGTCCATGGAGAACTGAGACCTTTTATGACTAGGCTTCAAATACATCTCTTTGGCTTCATTTTGGCACTGTTCTAAACATCACCTCAGAATGGTACTTGAGATCTCTGCTTAACCCACTTTTTGACTTTCTCTTTCATTCTCAGAATACTGTTGAATGTCCCCAATACTGAGCAGCTTGGCCTGTTTTGACCATATCTTTCTATATCTCTTCCCTCCCTTCTCCTTTCCCTCCATCCATCCTTTTCTTCCTTTGTGTCTGCCTTCCTGCCACCCCCAGCCCCCAACTTTAATTCATATCTAAATTCACGGACTCTTAGAGCTTTTATGTAAAACCCTTTCTTCTCTACCTGCTGCGCAACCAATCTGGTAATCCAGAGCTCCAAATCCTCATAGAGTTTCCGCTACTCTCCTTAATTAAATTCCCAGGCCCACATTTTTACACAATTATTTCTTAATAAACACACGTGAACACAAATGTGGTTGTTTCTGTAATTTATTTCAATCCAATTGCTTTATTATCAGCCAGTCTTAAGACATCCCAAAATTAATAATGTTTCCTTTAGCAGGTGTAAAACTTCTTTTATTATGCCATGTTCCAACAGTGTGGGGATTATAGGATCTTGTTAGTAATTTTATCCTGAGGTGTGAATCACATTGTACACAATGTCCTCTCGATACTTCTAATGTTTTTATAATCCATGCAAGCTGTGTATTTCCTTGTTATTCATGAAAAACCGATGCTTGTGAAAATATTTTTATTTGATGGGTTCTCAGAGATAGAGATCCTTTGAGTTTGTGAACTATGAGACATTGTCTTAACCATTACAATTTTTCAGTAACCATTTTTAAATTTATTTTATTTTTATTATTTTTATTAACATATAATGTATTATTTGTTTGAAAGATAAAGATCTGTGATTCATCAGTCTTATACAATTCATAGCACTCACCATAGCACATACCCTCAGAAACCATTTTGATACTCCATATTTTGTGTCTAATTTTGTCATATTAGAGACATATTCTTAGGAGCACTTTTGACCAATTTCTGCTGTTTTATTGGTAACCATGAAACTGATCTCTTTCCTATTATAGAATTAGCATTTGGCACCTATTTGTGAATTAATAAAACCAAAATGCCACTTTCTGTGTTAAGCAATATTTTTCACTTTGGCATTTCTCGCTACTCTTTATTTTTTTTTAAATTGTGTCCTTGAGGTAGTCGTTTATTTTGGATCTTAAGTATCAAGCTTTCATCATTTGTCCTTTTAAAGAGTATGTCATGAGGCTGAACTCAAAAGCTTGAAAATGATTCGTGTTTATCGCTTTACAACTGTTTGGATAGTTTATCACCTGCTCTGCTTCCTGCTTGTTCATAAATTCAGGTATTTAGTACTTGAATGCATCAAAATGTTTTGAAGTATTTTAGCAACTAAGCAAGCCATGCAATGAGGAAGAGGTTCAAACAACTTGCTGTGGTGATGGTTGTCAAGGAAACTACATCCTTATATAATGTTTGACAGTAGCTCTTTTTTTAAAATACCAGAAAAACAAAGCTTGTCTAGTACTGTTGGAGAAGAAAGTGTACAATAAAATGCACCAGCCAAATGAAAATTGCACAAGCCTGCATTAGGTGCAAAATGCTAGGTGTTAATTGATGTGTTATTTTATAATATAGAGGATGATATATTGAAAAGTGTGGCAGGACGGGAGTGGGAGTAAAATTTCCTTTTTGAAACAAGTCCAAGCTCACACTTGGACTTCTCAAAATATACGGTATGCACTGGGTGGGTGGGGGTGTCCAGGATTGTCTCATTAAACAAACAAGACGACCTCGTCTTCGCTGTATACAAACTCACGGGATGGAATTTTAAACAGATATGATATCATAATCAGTCAGAGGTTTGAATACATTGTCCCGTGATAGACTCCACTGCGAGAGGCTATAGGGGCTGCAGGAAACGAAAAGCCTATCTTTTGGGTTTGTCCAGTTTATGCTTTAAGAAGGAAGGAGTGAGATGTGGTGCATGGTGATATTAAAGCTCCCTATAGAGGAAAACAGATCCTAAAATGTTGATAATGAGTGAAGTCTTTCTTCTTTTTTTCTTGGTGTGTACATGTAGAACAAGACTTACAGGAGGGAAAAAATGATGTTGTTTTGGACACGGTAGCTTTTGATTCTGAAATTTGGGGTTTCCATTTATAAAATGTGAGCTTAAAGTGTGACAAGATGAGGTGAAAGTTGCAAGGTGAATAATTTTACAGAGAGAAGGGGAAATTGAGGCTTTTTTGAAGCTATCCAACCTATGAAAAAGGACTATATTTCTTAAAAGATAAATGATTTGAGGGGCGTTTGGGTAGTTCAGTCAGTTAAGCGTCTGCCTTCGGCTCAGGTCATGATCCCAGGGTCCTGGGATCGAGTCTTGCATTGGGCTCCCTGCAGGGCAAGGAGCCTCCTTCTCTCCCTCTCCCTCTGCCTGCTCCTCCCCCTGCTTGTGCTCTTGTGCTCTCTCTCTGTCAAACAAATAAGTAAAATCTTTTTAAAAAGGAAATATATATGATTTGAAAGGTGGGAAATCAGATGAAAGTCCAACTGGAAGAGATGATTTCTGAATAGATCCCAATGTTTAGAAGAAATTGTTTCTTCCTTGATTGAGCAGTTTCTTATTTTATAAATTATTAGACTAATTATTGATGTAACAAAAAATTGAGTTTATAGCTCTCCCTTCCTTAACCTGCGACATATAGAAATAATTGTAGCCAGATGACATAGTAGAATGTTCACATTTTTTTCTTTACAATTTGCTACAAAGGAAATGTTTGGAGGACTTAAAATGTCCAAAGATAGGGCCAGCTAATCATTGCCCATGGCCTCATAATTAAGTATATTTTATTTTTAAAAGACTATAGAACACTTATCTCATCCCACTGCCAGTACACATTATTTTAATAAATATTTTAGTACAGAAAAATAGGAATAGCAAAACAGAATTAATATATTTTAATAACAAGATGACTGACCTCACAAAAGAGAATGCTATATGAAAGTAAACAGGAAATGAACTGGAGGAGGATAATAAGTCACCATAGAATTAAATGCAGAATGCTGTGGCATTTGAGTCTGTAGAAAAAGGGCCTGATTTAGTTTTTTTTTTTTTTAAAAAAAGACTGATTGATTGATTGATTTTAGAGAGAGAGAGAGAGAGATCACAGGCAGGAGGGACAGAGGGAGAGGGAGAGGGAGAGAGAGAATCTCAAGCAGGCTCTGCACTGAGCACAGAGCCCAGCATGGTCCTGGATCTCATGACCCTGTGATCACGACCCTGATGAGATTACCCCTGAGGCACAACCAGGAGTCAGACATTGAATCAACTGTACCACTCAGGTGCCTTGGGCCTGATTTAGTTGTTAACACGTAGGTGATTAATTTTTCCTCTTCCATTACCTACACTCCTACCCCCCAGTCCTGTCAACCATATTTTTCAGATTTCTTATCTTTTAGGCTTTCTTAGAGTTTCCTTTCCAATTAGTCAATCTAAAAGCATGAGAATGACAAAAATGGTGAGAAGTCTGGAAATCATATTGTATGAACCTTGGTTAAAAGAAAAGGAGGGCATGCATTTGAAGGGCTGTCATATAGAAGAGGAATTTAAGCTGGTCCGTGTGGTTTTCATAGATAGGATGAGGTTGAGTGGGAAGAAATTATGTCAAAGTAGACATTCAGTTTCTCAGAGTTGCCAAAAATGGGCTAGGCTGTTTGAAGATGCAGAGAACTCCCAATTATTGGAGGTGTACTTAGCTTATTTCCTACCCTGTCTTGTACTTTAAGTCTCATTTTGGGGGGAGGGGCACTTCTAGGGTTTCACTGTATCAGCTATCTCCTTTCTTTCAAATGGCCTTCCCTCTTAGACTAGATATTCTCATGTCTCTCCCTCTTAACCTGAGCTCCTTTTCCTCCTAATTTTCTTATCATCCACCTAGTCCATCAAGCGATGGACCAACAGGCATCAAGACCTGTGGATTTCATCTCACTGTTCTTCCATCCTTCCCTCTTCTTTCCACCCTGCTGCCATTCCATCATAGTTCTTGTCTCCCCCTTGAGAGGTAAGCTTTGGAGGGCATGAGTTGCCTTTTATTTATTTATTTTATCCCAAATTAGTTGGCACATTAGCTGAACACTCAGAAAATATATTTAGAATGAATACATGACCAGCAACAATTTATTGCAAGGCCACTTTTGTTTTAAGTGGCAGGTTGATTAATTCATTCAATAAATATTTTTAAACATTTACTCTATGCACGGGGGATATATGACTGAATAAGACCACAGAGGTTTTCCCCCAAAAGATCATAGCCTAGTTCACAGGAAAATACATAAACAAAATTTGACTTTGCTCAGGCAATGTTATAAAAAGAAATAAACCTGATAAATTTAACTGATCAACTCAACCGGGCCTCCAGAATATCCAATTGCCACCACTCTGTAGGAGCCTGCCACCAGCTCAGGCAGGTGTTCTTTGAGAAGCTACTGACAGGTGTGGGTTTCACGGGGCTGAAGGTAAAACCTCCCAGAA
The DNA here is from genome assembly GCA_028533885.1 of Nasua narica. Classification (NCBI taxonomy): domain Eukaryota; kingdom Metazoa; phylum Chordata; class Mammalia; order Carnivora; family Procyonidae; genus Nasua; species Nasua narica. Next base: position 41,759,773 of record CM052814.1, read on the forward strand.
GTAACAGAGGACACTAATATCTGAATGGATGAACTATCAAGTTCAGGAGGACAAGCCGTACGTCTGGTTCTAACTACCAGTCTCTTTGCTAGAAACTATCCTCCCTTAGCCTAGGGATTCTCCTATTTTCATTTTTCTACTTGGGCTTCATCTGTTTCCATATCACATTCTGTTCCATGCTGCCTCACCACCAAACTTGGACACTGCTTATAATGAGAGTGTACGTAGAGCTATAGGCTTTTGATTTTTCAAAATCAATTTTGCAAGTGTTTAAAGCTCAGACTCTCTGCTTGGCTTCACAAACATAGTTAGCTGTTTTACTATCACCCTGGTTATTTATTCTCCTGTTTTCACTTTTATGGATCCAAGCAAATGCACACAATTTTAGACACGAGAAACCCCTCCAATGTTATATATTCTGTTAACCAGGTCATTGGAAATGCTTACAAATGTCTATGTCCTTCCCTCCTTAGTTAAAGTGTCTTCTGCAGTGAGAGTGGTTTTATAGGCTACCTGGATTTAAGAAGGAAAAAAAAAATCTTGACTGAGTGTGGCCTGGAAGACTTCCCCTTATTACTCGCATGCATCTCTCCCTGCTTATTTCTGGTCTCTAACTAATAAATGTCCCCAGGCTACAGTCTTTCTGCAAGAAAATGTGATTTTGTTACTTTATCTGTTTCATGGTCTTCCCACATAAGTTGCACTGGTTTTACAATTTTAATAGGGGAGGAAAATAAATACAGGAATGTGCGTGCATGTGTGTGCATATAAATATGTTTATATATGTAGGTATGCAAGAAACAGAAGAGTCAGTGGAGGAAGAACAAAAGAGGCAATAAGACAAATAAGTACAAGAAATAAAATTTGGTATTCTATATTTGTATACCTCGAACTTCACTTTCCTTTTTTTCTTGGTCTCAAATTTCCTCCCATTTAGTCTCTAATTGTTCTGACATGCAAAATGCCAGACATTTGAAATGAGCTTTTTCTCCTGAACTCTGATTCCAAGCTCTGTAGTCTGAGTGACTGCCTCCATGTTGCAACCTATGACATACCTAAGCCCTGTGATGCCATCACATCAGAGTCAAATGAGGAACAGGTGAAGTTTAAAGTGTACAAGTGGGATTATGAAAGATACCCTCAGGTTACTTTCCAGAAGCATTTGACTTTTTAAAATTCAGTATTCTGATTTTATTACCTACCCAGTTACTCATTAACCAAAAATGTGTTATATGCCAGTGATGCAAAACTTATTTACTTTATCAAATTATTCCATTGCTGCCTTGTAATGATTGGGGGAGGGTAAGGTGGTAAGAGAAAACCAAAAATAACATGTTCGAGTCTTTCCAACTCATTTAAGTTCCAATTAATATAATAGGCATTTGTTTTGGTTATTACTTTCTAACTCTTGAAATCTTCTATCCGTGTGCCTGTACGATTTTGTTTTCTCTTTCATCTTTTTCATTTCAGTCAGAATTAAGGAATCAAATTCTGTTATTATTTATTGCTCATCCTCTGCATGTCAAACTCAGTATCTCTATTGATTTCTGGAGTCACAGGAATGGAAGTGCCTTGGAAAAAAAAATCACCTTCAAACATTTTGTTCATGGAAGTCTTAAATCCACGGCTTACTTAGACCTCTTGGGCTCAAGATTGCATAGATCTTTTTTCCTCCGTAGTTCATTCCAGAATTGAATAATAAAGAATTGCATGTTTTAGGCAATGTAGTATATCCAATTCCAGACTAAGAAAAAAGATTTTGGCATAGATAATCTCAAACTTAAAATATGTCAACTATATAATGAAAATTAGACAGAACATTTAAGTCAAGCACGAACTAATCATCTTTCTAAACTTATCCAACGCTCCCTGCCAACTCCTGATTATGTGGGAGTTGCTGATCTGTTTTTCAGATTCTCTAGGGTCTCCTGAGGTCATATTCTGTCCTAGGATTCAGGTTTCTAAGCTTAAATAGAGGCCCAAATTCTAGGCTGCTGCTTCTAAAGAGGGGAGGGAAGAAATCCCCACCCACCCCCACTTTCTGAATCTTGAGAGCCTGGTGTAGGGGTAGGGCTAGTTCTACTTTGGGTCAGATTAAGTGGTAAGTAAACTACCTGACTTCGGAAATCTTCCCCAAAGCACCACCTTACCTTGGCCTGAGAACCTCCTTTAGTCTGTTTTACGAGGAGACTGTTTGCAGAAGACCATTGTTAAAACAGGCAGGACCAGCGCTGGTCATTGTTATATTGTTATGTAGTATATATTGAGCAACAAATCAGGGCTTATCTGTATTTGTCCAATGGATGGGGATTTTTTTTTTTTTTTTTTTTTGCGGGCAAAGAAGTCCTGATTTAGTTGATCTGATCAGCTAAATTTATTACTATGAATAGACAAAGACTGTGACCAGAGAGAATATCACTGCAGGAAAACACTGATGAGAGGCAAATGGTAAGGGGAAATTTGCTGCGCATCTGAATATAGATGCTAAGAACCCTCTAGAAATACTGAATCAGATCTTTGGAGAGTTGGGCCCAAGAATATGTATTCCCTCCCACCGCCCCCCAAAAATGGAGGAAATTTAGACAGAGCCATGGTTGGAAATGATTCCAACAGAAGGTTGTTTCCTAGAATGGGTTTGAATATAGTGCTTTCTGGATACGTGGAGACACAATAGATGCATATGAAATGCTTGATTGAATGAATGAATCAGGGACTGTGGAGAAGCTTAATTACACTTACAGCTTTGCTACCTTGATTGCATCCAAGCCCCACTACCAGCTTCTCAGCTATAATCTGAAGATACAGACAAGACAGGAAGAGCAATGAGGAGACTAGAAAAGGATGGCGATTCAGATAGTTTCTTGGGATGTTTTGGGTTACATCTGGTCTCCCTTGCTCCCCCCAAAAGAGACAGATTGACATCCCATCTCCTCTAACCGGCTTACAGCATATGCATGATTGAAAATAATTCATGGCTCCTTTCCAGGCTCAGCCTCCAAGCAGGAAAGCTGACATTAAAATGGTGCATGTGACAGAAATGTGGCCTTGCAGGAGCCCCAGAGGAGCTCCAAATCAGATCAGCTGTCCTTCATCAATCAAAAGTTGGCTGTAGCTCACTCCTCTGTTTGGAACAAGTCTAGTCTTCCATCATTATGGCAGAATGGCGGGTTCATGAATAAGGTTTTAGCATGAAACTCAGTACACACTTGTTATTGTAATCTCAGCCTGTAAAATGAAACGTCTCAAAGGTGAATCAGCCTCATCATCTGCAGTACCACATTTAGAATGTCTTTGTGCATTCTTTTTTATTCTTGGATTTCTCCCACCTTCTTCCAAAGCAAACATGTGGCCAGTGCTCAGTAAGGGTGTCCTTATGCATTCAGCTGGAATCTCCAACTGTAAGTCGGAACTGGGTGCAGTCTTCAATGAAGAAACACTGACTGAGGGGAAAACTTGATCTCTGTGGCATTTAGCTAATTGCCCTGCAGCACCAATCCATTGTGATGTAATATTATTATCTCCATTCCATGGATGAGGAAATGGAGATTCCACGAGGTTGAGAAATTTGCCTAAACTTACGTGTGCAATAATGCGGGCTGATAGTCAGGAATGGAGGGTCAGACTGGAGAGGTGGAGGACAAGGCACAAAAAAGAGATGATGTGAAAGTCCCAGTCGTAAAGCAAGAGGAAGAGAATATGTAGAAAGGAACGAGAAGAGGAGTCAAATGGGTGCACTGTTGTTTGGTTGGTTTTTGTTTTTTTTGTTTTGCTAAACCCTATTTACCTGGAGTTCAGTTATAAATCATTTGAAATATGATCCGTGAACCTGTGCACTCACTGCTGGTCTAGAGTCTCTTCTCACAGAAGCCCAGTAGGGGAAATTCTTTGGGCCGAGCTGGCTAACAGGTCCAGTGCCAGATCAAGCACCCTGGGGATTAGATTTGACCAGTGGACATGACATTCTCTACCACTAGGATCAAGTAAATGTGACCCAGTCAGATAGAGCTTTTACCTGCCTCAGCTTTCCCCTCTTATATGGTCAGCGAACACAAGGCATGCATGCTCCAGGAAATAAGTGATTTGTGTCCTCAGCTGGTCATTGCTCTGTGCCTCTTGCATATCAATGGCAGCAAGTTGTACCCTAAGTCATATCACATCACATGATGCAGTCAGGAAAACCTGCTATCTGACAAATGTTCCCGCAATACTCAGCATGCTCGCCTATAGATAAAATAAATGTGGCAGAAAAGGAGTTGAAATATTAATGGCATTTTTCTTCTTGATGTTTTCTTGTACTCTTTGAACATTAAAACCAACTTTAAAATAGCTACATTTCTTATACTCTGGACTGAGAGTCACTACCTATTAAATGATCCTTAGCCCTTGAGCAGAACTTGGTGCTGCTATACCTGTAAAATTTTAAAAATGAACAAGTCTAATGATTTCAGAAGCCTGATAGTAATGCAAACATTAGAGAGAATTATAGTTTATTTGTGGTATCTTTATAACTCCCTGGAAAGTAAATATTAAGTCCATGTTTTTCATTAGGAATCTTGCTTTCATTAACCCAGTCCTTGAAGAGATCATCAGGGAGTTCACTGTACATTTAATGAAAGTTTGGGAATTGCCATAGCTTGCACTTGCAGAGAAATTTTTGTCATCTGGGAACACAATAGTGACAAGGAACTAATATATGTTCTTAAGAACCAGGCACTTAGGGGCGCCTGGGTGGCTCAGTGGGTTAAAGCCTCTGCCTTTGGCTTAGGTCCTGGGATCTCAGGGTCCTGGGATCGAGCCCCGTGTGGGCTCTCTGCTCAGCAGGGAGCCTGCTTCCCCCCTCTCTCTGCCTGCCTCTCTGCCTACTTGTGATCTCTCTCCTCTCTGTCAAACTAATTAATTAATTAAAATCTTTTTTTTAAAAAAAAGAACCTGGCACTTGAATCTCCCTGCATTATGATTACTTTTCTTTTTCCCTTTTCTTCCATTCTCTTCCCTTCCTTCCCTTCCCTTCCCCTCCTCCTCCTCTTCTTCCTCCTCCTTGTTCTTCTTCTTTTGGTAGCAGGGAAGACTCAGCAATGGCTCTTCTAGGAATGGGAGTTTGTATTGTACTTTCTTTTCTTTTTTTAATGATTGAATTGTCAATCACAACAATGCTCTCTGCCTGTCTCCTCAAAGCTGCCATCAATCCTAGAAACTATTTACTTTGATGAGAGCCAGTTAAGGGAACAAACTGAGTCAGAATTCTGGGGGTTATGAAAAGCACAGCAAAAGTTGTGTAATGCAATATGCCCTAAATAAAATGAGAGTGGACTTCATCCTTTTGAAGGGTTTGGAGTGGGGAAGCCACATGATTAGATTTCTGTTTCACAGGCTTATCTTGGCTGCAGCTTAGAGAGGAGGCAAGGCTAGAAAAAGGGAAACCACTTGGTCATAGTAGTCTTGACAAAAGACCAAGGTGGCCTGGGCTGGTGTAGTGAGAGAATGGAGATACGCAGGAAGTAAAATAACACAGTATTTAGTGGCAGAGATTGGGGGACATGATACATCCTTATTGATGATAAACACGGACTTTCAGGGGAAAAGATGTGCAGAGAATGAAGTGGGAAATTTTTCTAGAGCTTGGAAGCGATTGTTACTTTAACTCTATATGTGATTTTTTTCCTTACTGGATGAGAAAGCCCAGGAGGATAGAATCACACAGTGTAGTTTCTCTCTACCAGTTTGGTATCATGAGAGAACTCACAGAATAACTGGGGTTTAATACCAGCTCTGCAATTTAGTAACTTCAAAGTATTGGGCAGAAATACTTAATGTCTAATCAGAACCCACTTCAGGCCCCAGGAAAATGGAAGTGAACAGGAATGAAAAATCTCTACCTTTATTAAGCTCTGCCTGGGAAGACAAACAACAAGCAGATAAAAAACTAGAGAATCACAAATTGTGCTAACTGCTATGAAGGAAATAAGAAAGAATGATGAGATATAGCTAAAGAATGAGAATTGATCAGTTGCTCGAGAGTTGAGGGGAAAACATTACAGGCAGAAGGGAAAGGGTTTGGTAGGTCAGGTAACACGTGCTCCATGGAAGTAGACCGTGAAGGCTCTAGGGAGATTGAATTCAAAAAGCAAGAGAAACCATGGATGAATTTTAAGCAAGGAAATCAGCATGCTCAGATTTACATTTATACAATGTCATTCTGTCTAATGAATGGAGAAAGAATCGGAGAAGGAGAAAGTGAAGAGAAATTAGCTAAGAGACTATTACAGTTCTCCAGAAAGGATAAAGTGGTTCAAATAATAATTATGTATCTATAACCTTATACTCTTGTAAGCATTTTTTCATAAATTATATATTTATTTTATCTAAGTTTAAGACAAAAACCTCCACCAAAAATATATTACTCAATTTATAATTTTCCATCATTTTATTATAAAAATCCAGAAAACTTCAAAAAGTTTTATATTATATGCCTACCACCAAGATTCTAGAATTAACCTTTTCCTCTTCTTGCTTTGTAGTATATGTATCCATCTAATCATTCCTCCATCAGGTCATCTTATTTTTTGGATGAAATTCAAAGTACAGGTATCAGCACACTTCACTCCTAAACACTACAGCATGAATATAATTAACTAGGAATCTGTATTTTTTTAATTCCTTTTTCTTTTGTCATAAAACATACATATTTGAAATGCACAAATTTAAAGACTATTTGATGAGTTTGCCAATCTCTTTTTTTCTCTCCTTTTGGGACCCTGATGACATTTTATGAGACTTATTGATATTATCCCACAGGCCCTTAAGTCTGTAAATTTTTTTAATCTTCTTCTGTTATTCAAGTTGGGTAATCTATTGATCTCTCTTCAAATTCACTTTCTTCTATCATCTCTAGTCTGTTAATCTCATCCAGTGAATTTTTTTAAATTTCAGTTTTGTATTTTTTGGTTCTATAATTTCTTTTGGTTCTTTGTTATAGTTTATGTTTCTCTGCCAAATTTTCCTGCTTTTTTTCATTATGTATATATTTTTCTTTGCAATATTGTGCATTGCTATAATATTTGCTTTAAATCCTTGTCTGTTCATTTGAACATCTGGATCATTTTAGGGTTAGTCTCCATTGATTGTCTTTTCTTTCTTTTCTTTTCTTTTTTTCTTGAGGGGGGGAGGGGCAGAGAGGGAGAGGAGACTCAGGATCATGACCTGAGCTGAAACCAAGAGTGGGATGCTTAACCAACTGAGCCACCCAGGTGCCCCAGGAGAGAGAGAATCTTAAGCAGGCTCCATAATCAGTGCAGAACCCCATGTTCAGGCTCAATCTCACAACCCTGAGATCATGACCTGAGCTGAAATCAAGAGTCAGAGCTTAACCTTCTGAGCTGTCCAGGCACCCCAATTGTTTTTTTCTTTTGAATTTGGTTCATATTTTTCTGTTTCTTTGTGTATAAAGTAATTTTGAGGGTTTATATCCTGGACATGTGGATGATATTCTGTGTAGACTCTAGATTCTGTCAAGTTCTTCAGAATAGTGTTGATTTTTTTCAACTTAAAAACAAGAACTCTGATCATAACCTGAAAATTCCTGTTTCTGTTGTTAGCCATTTTTATATGTTGACTGATTACTTTTCACAACTCTATCAATTTCATAAGGTAGACCATATTATAGATGAAGAAATTGAGGCACAGTGAAGTAACTTGCTAAAGATCACACAGCTAGTAAGTGGAGAATCTTCAGAGTCTAACCTTTAAACACTTCTTGAAGTGGAGTGCTAGCAGTGGGTACAGAAATAGGTGGACAAATCTGGAAACTATTAAGGACTTAGAATTTCTCTAAGATTTGGAGAGACTAGGTATGAGAGGATGGTGGAAAGGAAAGAATCTAAGAGTATTCTGGGGCTTTGGCTTGATCAATGGGATGTGGTGATAAAATTTACTGATATAATGAAAACAAGAGGAATACCTAGATTTTGCTTCTGCTGCTGCTGCTGCTATTGTTGTATTATTTTAGATTTGTCAAGTTTGAAATTCTATTAGATATTTGAATGGAGTTGTCCAGTGGGCAGTTGGGAATATGAGTCTGGAGCTTGAGGGGTGGTTGGATTAGGGCTGGAGACACAGCTCTGGCAGTCATCAGAATATGGGTATCTTCTAAAACCATTGGATTAGATGAGGTAACTAAGGCAAAAATATAGAAAAGAGCCGATGGCTTAGGAAAAATTCCCAAGGCACATAAGCACTAGGGATTTGGGTAGAATTTGGCAAAAGAAAATAAGAAAAAGCAGCCACTAATTGTGAAGGAAACCAAGGAGAACATAGTGCCATGGAAGCCAAGAGAAAAGAAAGTTTTTAGGAGGTAGTAACATGTATGAAATGCTGTTGGAAGGTTTAGAAAGATGAGGACAAAAGAGTCTCTGTTGGATTTAGCAAAATGGAAGTCAATAGAGTAATAAGGTTGGGATATGTACTGAAACGAAGATCAATATTTGAATGAGGAAGTAGAGACAGCGTGTTCTGAACCACTGGTTTCTTGTGAGTGAAGAACAGAGGAATGAAGTGAAATTTTTTATGCAGGTAGAGATGACACAGTAGAAAGGGAGACATTAATCAATATTAGCTATTGATCAAATAGCTGATTTAGCCAGTTCACTAGATTGTTTTGAAACATCAAATGATTTCTGCACAACTGCTCTATAGACTATAAATTACTTTAAGAAGAAATTTAGGACTCTATTATTTCTAGGCTTTGTAATTTCTAACTTATACAGTAAGTACCTACTGATCAAGGTCTACATTGGTTTTAACTTCTTCTATGTTGTGTTACATAAAAATTGATGTTTAATGAGTGCTTTTTCTAAATCATCTCTTTTTGGAGTTTTGACTACTTGTTTTACTCCCCTGGACTTGAATATCCTATTTTGAAAATGTATGGTAAATGATGAAGAACTATATTTATTGTTATAGAGAGAAATCCAAACATATTGCTGAGAGGAAAGGATGGGGAGGGAGTTGAAAACAACATATAGTGTATAATTTCATTTTTGCAAAACTGTATACATCAATGTATTTATTTCATTCAGTTCATTTATTTCATATGTCAACATCTAGAAGTATTTTTAACAGAATATCAAAATGGGACTGTTTATCAAAATTTAATAATATGAAATAGTAAAACTAAAGAGAATAAAGAAGACAAAACCAGGCAAAAATAGATAATATTTTCTTTCCCAAGGTAGATCAATTTTATCATTTGCAAAGGGATAAGTCTCAAAATTAAGGTGGATTGCATGGAGAAAAATCGGTTTATGTTAGCATGAGCCACCGATAAGGACTATGTTAATTTTGAACTCACTACTATTCCTAAGTGAAAAAAAAAATCAGCCTGAATCCAGGTGTCTTTTGATCCTTCCCCTTTCCCATTTTCTATAAGCCATTCCTTCAACAAAGCTCGCCTCCTATCTATGCTTCGCTAACAGTACCAACTCCACTTCCTGACCCAGTTCTTTGGGTTCTGGCTTTGAAGATTTTGTCAATTGAATCCTCCATCCTTCCTTTTATTCTTGGCTTTATCCAGAGAATGCTGAGTTCCAGCTCAGTGTCAATTTTGGAACACAGATTTCCTGCCTGGCTCTGCTGGGCAAATGCTACTCTGCCAGTAATTTTCGTGGCTTTGTTCCACTCTATCTGCAGTGGCCAATGGTAGGCATCGTGTTCTTGTGCCCTCTGATGCAGTCTGCCACTTCCCCGACTAAACCTTGGCTTACGTCCCTGTGTGCCAGTGTTCTTTGAGATTGATTGCCCTTTTTGAATTAGACATGCTTTATAAGAAATTGGTAACTGTGCTTACTTTTGGCTGCTGGGAAATGAGTCTTAAAAGTCTTGATCCTAAAAAAAAAAAAAAAAAAAATCTTATACTTTTTCCCATACTTTGCTTTGAAGTTATCTGAAGGTGAAGGAGTTGAAGGACATATTCTTGGGCTGTTTACTCTGCCTCGGAGGCCCTTCTTCTTTCTCCTTATCTAGTGCACCCCCTTGTTCAAGGTCCTGCTGAAATCCCAGGCACTCTGTGAAACCTTCATCATCCCTGCTTTGAGGATCTGCCCTTTCTCTGTGTTTTGGTATCACAGAATGTCTGCACTGTTCTGTTTTCCTTTCCAACGTAGCCTGTGCTGCCTCTCTGATAAGTATAAGCTTTGTCTTTCCAATTAAACAATCAGCTTTGTTCTTCCACTCACTCATTTGTTCCAGGGGTAGGCTCTGGAGTAAGAATTCCTGGAATTCCAGCTCTGTCCCTGGCTAGCTGCACTATCTTGTTCAAAACACCACTTCTATGCCTTAGCCTCCTCCTCCTGTTCAATGTGGTAATAATATCCATATTTGGAGGCTGTTGGGATAACACGAACATGTTTAATACAGTGCTTGGCACACAGCTGGTGTCTAATAATTTGTATCTTTTGTATTCTTATTGTTATTTAACTCCTCTGTAGTTAGAAGAACTGGAGAGATAGTCACAAAACAGACAATATTCTGCAGAACTGGTTTCTTCCCTGATAGAACTCACATTCAAGTCCTTAATAAGTAATAACTCAATTATTTCTTTAAATTCTACTCTTATAAGAAATATAGGGTGCTATGAGTATGTCTTCTGATTTATAAAAAAAATAAATGACTTTAAATTAGAAAAAGGGATAGACAGGAATCAGATTAATGTCAGAAAAAATATCAGGAATGAGAGAATACAGAAGGCAAAGGGAACAGCATACGTCGGAACTCTGAACCCAGGAAAACATGAAGCATCTGAGACACTGAAAGGCAACTGATGTGGCTGAAACTCAATGATCAAATGAGGAGATAATTCCTAGACAACCACCTCTGGGTTTTATGTTTCATCATTTTCCTCATATCTTATGCCTACATATTAAGGAGCCTAATTAATACTTGTTAATAATTAAGTCTACGTAAATAAAGCTGGTTCATCTGATTCCTTTAGGCACCAAAAGAAAATGGTTTTCTGGATCAGTGATATATAAGTGAGGGTCCAGCCAGGAAAAGAGAAACATGTTGGGCATTTCAACATTGAGAATTTTTTTTTGAGAAATTTTTTTTAAAGATTTTATTTATTTATTTGACAGAGAGAGATCACAAGTAGGCAGAGAGAGAAGGGGAAGCAGGCTCCCTGCTGAGCAGAGAGCCTGATGCTGGGCTTTATCCCAGGACCCTGACTGAGATCATGACCTGAGCCTAAGGCAGAGGCTTAACCCACTGAACCACCCAGGTGCCCCTCAACATTGAGAATTTAACATGAGGAGGTGGTTATACTGGCATCAGAGAAATGAAAAACCAAAGAGTGACACCGCAGTAACAAAGAAGGAGTAACAGCAGGAAGCCACCACTTCTCAAGACCAGAACCTCAAGCTTGTCTTCATCTCTTCCCTAAATCCAGTCTCTCGCAAAATCCTATCTTTATAGCCCAGAGGAGCTGGAACTCAGGCCTGGGTGGGGGTAGGGGAAGGTACATGGGGGAAATGGAAGCAGTCTCTCTGGCTACTACTCAGTAGATGCTGGGAGGACTTTTCATATAGTGCTGGTACTTGTATCTCTAAGAGTGAACCTTTCAAGTCAGTTCTAAGAATACTGAAATAAAGCAGGACACTGAGACCAATTGTCCATCCCAGGCTGGAGGGCCATTGCTAAGACAACAGTGGTAGGAACAGTATGAAAGCAGGAAGGAGCCTGCCTTCTACTCTTTCTCTAGTAGCCACGATGGGTGGAAACCGATAGGGAGTTAGAGGGCAAAGGGGACATGTGATCTGCAGAGCTCCATTACCAGCGTCACATAGCATAGGATACAAGGGTGCACTGAAATTTTTATTTTTATGATGGGTTTATAGAAAAGATACAGGGGTTGGGTGTCGACTCTTGGTTCGGATGGGGTCTTGACCTGGGGGTTGTGGGATCGAGCCCCTCCTCCAGCACCATGCTCAGAAAAGAGTCGGCCTGGGACTCTCCCTCTGCCTCTCGCCTCCCTACGGCTGTCTCTCTCTCTCTCTCTCAAATAAATAAATAAGTCTTTAGATTAAAAAAAAGATACAGGGGATAGGAAGATAAGAACAAAGGAGAAGGTAAGCACTGTTCATTGAATATCAAAGGTCTTTGCTTTAGTCTTGCTTTGAATAGCATCCAATTTTCTGATTTCTGACCTTCGACATATAATAAGTTACTTTAAAAAACTTTACAGAAAAAAGATTCTGTAAAAGATTAACTCTTTCTTTGGTAGTAATAAGATGAATTCCTCTGCTAATGTAGAACCACAGTGAAAACCTCTCTGTTAGTTTATGCCACTGTCATCTGAGTTGGAAATATGTATGGATATGTATGTATGTATATATGCACATATATGTCAAAATATAAAATACATAATGTGTACACACACATAGATATACACATCCATATTTAAGTATGTAATATTTATTTAAGTCTGTATCTTAAATGATTAAAAAAGAATGGATTTTGCAAGCTCTCATTCTTGGGCTTAAAGCTGTTGCAAACTAGCGCAGATTTCATTAAAAGGAGACTGCAGGTGGTTCCATAGGCCTAAAAGGGTCTTGCCATATACGACATCTGTTGCCTGTGCACGCCAGGGAAAACTCTGCTTCCCTGCCTTTTCCTTGCTGGTTGATTGTGGACTCACTGGGGTCTGGAGAATCACCTGTGCCTTTTCTCCCAGCTTAAGGCCTAGGTTTCAACTGTCTAGCAAAGGCACTACCTAGAGACCTATTTATCACTCCCCTTGCCCTGAGTCCCGTGGTATGGAAGAGTTTATCACCTAACCCACAAATTATGGGTTACAAATCATTTCTCCATATTTATGAATAAAAATATTCTTAAGAGTTAGCCACTATTACAACACTTGAGTTGATTGAATTCTAATCATAAACAAATGGATGTTTGGGTCATCCCAAATAGTTCCAACAAATGCAAAAATGTGATGTTAATTAGCTATTTTGGAATATTAAAAGTGATGATTGGATCCCTGATGCTACTTTTAAGTACCTAAGAGACACAGATTTAGGTATAATTAATTTTCCCCATGTGTATTATATTAAAAGATGTGTCCGCATGGAAGGTCTATTTAGTTCAGAAGTGTGATTTGACCAATTCCTCAAGTATGACAATATTTGACTTAAGTACTTTACTTCTTTTATTTCCACTCTCCTATTTCTCCAGAGAATTAGTGAAATAACTGCTTTGGTGGGGAAGGAACTGATGCTACAACATTTTCATGTAAAGGGATCATTGAAAATGTTATTGATCATTCAAATTGACTCATCTGTCTCAAACATTCATTTCCTAAAAATAATCCCTTGTAATAATTGAAACCTTCTTGTTTTATTTCACCTGCTTTTCTTGCTCTGAGTTTCAGCATTAGAAAGCAATAATAACCTTGGTAAAGATAATTCCTGTGGATCATTATAGCATAGCTAGTCCTAGCTGGCCATTAATCCCTCAGTAATGCTGAATACTTTGATTTCATTAAGTCAACACAACCCAGAATTACTGACAGTCACAAACCAAGGTCTGATAATTCAGTGTTCAAATGTAAAACAAAATGCAGTTTTTATCAGGAATACAAAATACAGTAAACAGATAAATATATTTTTCAAAGATAGGGGCTTATTACAGAGACCTAAAGAATTACCCAGATATCAATTTTTAAAAAGTAAAGTATGCATTATCTAAGTGTTTGTTTTCCTGCTGGTAACAATATTTATGTGAGAAATGGGAAAAAATTCACAGTGCAAGCACAGCATAAATCTTTGATGGAATTTAGAATTCTTACCACCTTTGATCTGAATGACATTTGCTGCCCCTTCACAAGACCCATTATGGATTTGAAAGACCAGTCATCAAAATTAACTCATTTATTCTGAATGCTTTGCTTTTCATTTGAGTATGTTACCACAAAGTGGTGGGTAGTGCCTTGATTATGTTGTAGAGTTTCATACTTTAACATTAATGCATTAAAATGTAATCTTCTTTATACAGTAAAGCATGAACATTGGACAGAATTACGAAACACAATTATTTTTATTTTATCTTTTTAAAGATTTTATTTATTTATTTGACAGAAAGAGAGAGATCATAAGTAGGCAGAGAGGCAGGAAGAGATAGAGGGAGAAGCAGGCTCCCTGCTGAGCAGAAAGCCCAATGTGGGGCTCGATCCCAGGACCTTGAGATCATGACCTGAGCTGAAAGCAGAGGCTTTAACCCACTGAGCCACCCAGGTGCCCCCACAATTATTATTTTTAAAATAAATGACAAATTGAAAACAAAATTAAACCCCAAGACTTATTAGGTTCCTTTCTGTACCTTTGTTAATGATCCTTGCTGTTGTCAGTCAAACCTCAGCTCCTGTCTCTCTATAATCTGGAAGGAAACTGCTCATCCTCAGCTTGACCAAAGACCTTTTTTGGGGCCTTTCCACCATACTGAGATTTTTTAAGGGCTTCACTAGGTAGTCATGTACTACTACTATAAAATTTAACTTCCTTATTGGTGCAGTCTTTTATCTTTAGCCTTTTTCACTTAGGACTACTTAGTTCTCTCACTACCTAAGTTCCAGGTACCCAGTCTCTTATTTTCCCCTAAATAGGGTAGAAAATTGTTCTTCCGATTCACAGGGCTGCTGTCGATGGAGATTACACATATGAAATTACAGATATGATGTGCTTCTCCCAGGCAACAGCATACAACAATCACATTTTTCTCTTCAACTATACAAAGACTTATTAGCTTCATTTACCTTTCTTTAAAAAAAAAAAAAAAAAAGCTACTCTGAGCTGCTTTTCTCCTTTCTTGGCAAATTGCTTAATTGAGTACCTTTAAAATGAGATGTGCATCACATCAATTCCATGGCAACCGTCATACCCAAGATCTAATATATTTTCTTCCTGGTCTTAAGGAGACCATCTATGCTAAGTTAACAATCTAAGTGATATCAGGGTGTAACTTTGAAAACTACATTGAAATTCTTCCAGAGAGCAAACAAAATGTATAAAATAATTTTAAGACAAATTCAAATGTTAGGGAAAATAATAGCTATGTGTAATGAAGCTTATAGCTAAATTAAAACAGCTCCCCACAATAGCTCTTGGTAGGCAGAGCTCATATTTGGGGAAGAGGTAGGAAAATTTGCGTAAGAGCCAAGGAGATTTCCGAGACTGAAGAATCAAGAACTTGACCCATCTCTTTTGAGTTTCAATGTTATTAGAATATCTTCAGTAGACAGAGTTGATGTTAAATGAAGTCTGCTGTCAGGAAGGAATGTGCTGGCATTCCTAAGAAAGGTTCCAAACTGGTATCTCAGTTTTGACACCAAGGTTTACGTGTTAGAACTACTTTCAGTCAAGCCAGAAAACTGCTTGGGTCATGTTTTAGATGGAATGACTAAATATTTGATCATGACCTAAGAGAAGTGCAGTAGGTACCAGCAAAGAAATCATTACAAGTGGACCCAAGCATCCTCTGGGCATCCAATGCACAGTAGCTGTGATGTGATGTGGCTACTGTTGAGCAATTATACTAGTGGTCTCGTTAGAATTCCTGGTTCTCTTTACCTGGAATCGGGAAGTAAGACTGACCATTTTGGACTGTATAAACCTGAAGAAACGTGTATAGTTCAAAGCAAGTGTGGTTCCTAAAGGCAAATATAGGTCTTCGGCTAATTAAGTAATTAGTGGTATTATAGAGGAGTTATAATTACCTTTGTATTCTAAGCTTGATTTAAAAAATAGCATCAGTAATGTAGGTTTGAAAATGTTAAGATACTCAGAATTTATTCTGAACTTCCAAAGAATTTGTCGTATGTTATTACATCATGTTTATTACATTAAAAATTTTTTTTGCTGGGGCGTCTGGGTGGCTCCACTGGTTAAGCATCTAACTCTTGATTTTGGCTCAGGTGATGATCTCGGGATTGTGGATCTGCCCTGCAACGGGCTCCATGCTCAGTGCAGTTGGCTTGAGACTCTTTCCCTTTCCTTCTGCTCCTCCCCCAGCTCATATGCTAAATAAATAAATAAGTATCTTTTTTTAAAGATTTTATTTATTTATTTGACAGAGAGAAAGAGATCACAAGTAGGCAGAGAGGCAGGCAGACAGGGGGAATAAAATCTTTAAAAATATATTTTTGAATTTTGTTCAATTCAAAGGGGGAGGGGGAATAAAATCTTTAAAAATATATTTTTGCAAAGGTCTTAACTCTCTCTCCAACTTTTGTTTAATGAAGGTCATGACTTTATCTTTGTTCTTGCTTCACCTCCCATGGAGTACAAATTGCTTTACCTAAATAGTGTTAAATTACATAAATCGGTATTAAATTATGGAATGAAAGCCCAAATTTGGAACACCCAGAATATTTCAGATACTGAAAGATAAACACATTTTTAATGAGTAGTATTTATTTTATTTGAGAAAATGATTTTTTTTTTTTACAACTAAAGTTGAAAATAATGGCTATGGTGTTGTGATGCACAGAGAATTGGTTTGAAGAGATGAGTTTAAGTGAAAAGAAGAATTAGCTCTCAGATGTGCAGCCAGAAATTCTGATCTGTATTTGGAACTTGCTGTTAGATATTTTTGGAAAGTCTTTTGATCTCAATTTTCTAATTTTGTTGTCAATTTTATTTGTCATTATATATTTTATGTTTTGTATAAAAGTGTGTTCCAGTGGACTTATTCTCAGTATTTAATTTTTAAAAGTTTGCATCCTATTCTTTTAAGAAGTCTGTATCTTGTTTGTAATGGTTTATGTGTCAGTTTAGCTGGTCCATAGTACCCAGATTTGTGCTCAGACATTATCCCAGATCTTTCTGTGAGGGTGCTTTTGGGTAAGATTAACATCTAAATTGGACTTTTAGTAAAGTAAATTGCCCCCCATAATGTGGCTGGGCCACATCTAATCAGTTGAAGACCTGACTAAAACAAAAGACTGACCTCCACAAGGAAGAGGAAATTCTGTCAGCAGATGGCTTTCAGACTTGAATTACAGCATCAGTTCTTCCTTGGTCTCTAGCCTGTTGGCCTCCCCTTGCCAGCTGCCACAATCATGTGAGCCAATTTCTTAAAGTAAATCAATCAATCAATCTATCTATCTATCTATCTATCTATCTTCTATTGGTACTGTTTCTCTGGAGAACCTTAACTAATAGAAAGTTAGTGAAAGAAAAAAAACACAGAAACCATGGTATAACAGGATTGTCATATACAGTAGTTTCATTGCAGAAATGAATTATCTGGTATTCTCTTTAATTTTGAGGAAATGTAGAGAAAAGGAGAATATATTCAGTGACAGATATAGGGAACAGAGTAAGGCATTAGAATGTGATACTATACTAATTATCCCCTTATATCAATTCTTCTTTAAGTGATAGGATCCCCTTTCACATCTTCATTTACAGCCATGTGGGGTCTTGTGTCTAAGCTCTGTCCAGTGGTATATGCAATAGACTGAATGTTTATTGAGCTCCCAAATTCATATGTTGAAATTCTAAGCCCCAACGTGATGATACTTAAAGATAGGGCCTTTGGGGAATGACTAGGTCATGAGGGTAGAGCTGTCTTCTGAGGCAAGGATATAAGTTTCAGGGTGATTGGAATGGTATCAAATCTTAAATTTGTGTTTAAAACAGACTAATAATAGATAGAGGAACAGAAGGTTAGTACAAATATATATACGCAATGATTGTGTCCTGATTATAGCCTGTCAAGGACACTAGCAAGCCTTTTCTCAACCACTCTCTTCACGGTCATCAAAACCTTCATAGGATAGGGTCTAGCAACTAAAACTCCTAGTGTCAAGGGGTCATGACATTTGCATGTGATTTCCTTGAATGGAATGTCTAAGCAATGGTTTACTACCATGATGGAAACATCCTGGTCCCTGAATTATGAATCAAATATAATATAATATGTACCTGACTATAAGAAGTAACAAGGACACAGGAGGAGTCTTTCCCAAGTCAGCCTTTTAGACTAATAGAAAAGGCCTCAAAGGCAACCTGAAGAGTTATGAGTTCCTCAGGGAGATATGCCCAAGAAAGTAAATTCAACCACACAAAGGAATTTAGGCAACAAAATTCATAATCTTGGGATTATAATCCCCAATAAAAAATGGGTCCAATACTCATGTAAATGATTAAAATGTGGGAGAAAAGACAAATCTCCCATAAAAAAATCCAAATAATTTATGTAGATACTGCCCTTTCAAGGAGGTAGAATAGAATTTTCCATGCCTCACGTGTGGACTACACTTAGTAGCTTGGTTCCAAAGAATACAGAAAAAAAAAGGAGGAAATAACTTTATAGTGGAGAAATCTGGCAAATGCTGCTTCAACCAGGCCCTCAAAGTTCACACCATCAGCATATACCCTTGATATGACGTGATAAGAATGATACTTCACCTCTGTGGTCTTTCTCTCCAAACCTATAATCCATTGAAATGATGAGAACAACATCAGACAAAAAAACAAAACAAAACCAAAGTGGGTGATATTCTACAAAATACCTGACCAATACTCCTCTAAATAGTTGAGGTCATCAAAAATAAGGAAAGTCTGGGAAACTGTCACAGCCAAGAAGAGTCTAAGGAGACATGACAACTAAGTATAATGTATCCTGCATGGGATCCTGAAAGAGGTGAAGGCTATTCAGAAAAACTAGAGAAATTTTAATAATTCATGGTTTAGTTAATAATAATGTGTCAATAGTGGCTCATTAGTTGTGACAAATGCACACAGCCATCTGAGATTTAACAGGAGAAACTGAGTGTGGGATACATGCCAACTCTCTGTACTATTTTTGCAACTGTTCTAAAAATCTAAAACTGTTCTAACATGAAAAGAAGTTCATTTTTAAGAAAAAGAAATTTAGAAATAAAACATTTGCTTTTTTTCTTAAAGAATAAATCTGAGCATATAGTTTGCAGCAAAATTGACCACAGTCTCCTTTCTTTCTTCTCGGATTCTCTAGCACTCTGAAACTCACTGGTGGACTCTTCTCTCCCCAAATCTACATTGGTTCCTCATTTTCATCTGTATTCCTGGTCACCTTCTTGATTCTACACTTCCTTAAGCTCCATCTTCCTCAATACAAGATGTTCCCCACCAGACATAGCCCAGTGGAAATTTAGTTTGTCCTCTGTTGTTACTGTTTTTCTTGGAGAAGTTAGGTGACCAGGCTCTTTTTCTCTGCACTCTTTCTCATCTTTGTTTCATTTCCGGCAGAGGGTTGGGGTGAACTGTGCACTTGTTGATCATTCTCTGTCCCATTACATGTACAGATGACAATAAATTAGCAAATTAAGGGGAGGAAAGGAAAATCTATTTTAGAAAAGTTATCACTAAATTAGCATAGGAGAAAGTAAAGGTAGACCTTAACTACCATGCTATTTATATTTACCCCCATATATCATGTATTTAAATATGAATTTAATTAAAATAAATTTAATTAAAATATGAAATTTGAAGGGAATTCAATGAATATCTAATTCTATGTTCTTGAGTTACACATTAGGAAAATAAGGGTTAGATGGTTGTGACCAGACCAACATAATGCAGTTACTGACCAGAAGATCCATGACTATACTTCTTCTCATCATTTTTTTCTGTTCTTCAAACACTGAATTCGAATTTTTGTCATGATTGAGGAGAGTTGTAGGCTTTGATGTGGTATTCTTCTTTCTTGTCAAGCAGAAAATGTGGAAAGAAATAAAATAGGAAATGAATACACTGAAAGGATGAAACTGACCAAGTACTGTTATATTCCCTTTAACTTAAAGACATATCTAGAGATTTGCATCCAATAAGAAGGCTTGCATGAGCAGCATGAAAACCTGCTTGATGAACTATTGCCTTATGGTACCTGGTCTCTAGAACTATGGGGCTTCTGAGTGCCAACCTTCAAGTAGATTCCTCATTAAATAACCTGCAACCATTGTTTTTATTTAAGCCTTTGAGAGCCTCAGAAAGCAAACATCTTATTTAATTACTCCTGTCTTTATCACTTCATTCAGGTGGATAGTCATTCACTCATTGTTCAGGCATCCATTCGTCCATCTCCAATGTGCCAGACACTGAGCTAGGTGCTAGAAACACAAACATGAGGAGGCATCATCCCTAAAGCCAAGGTTCACACTGTCTACTAATTTAAGTGTTGGTGAAGAAAGCCTAACAGTGTTTCCTGTAAAATCTCTATAGAACTTCTAACTTAACTATATTCATTATATATTGAACCCCATTTTACAACCTATTAAAGACTCACATGGTGTCTCTAGTAAACACAAGTGAAGAATTCTTAAAAACCACAGAATTCAAGAAAGAAATTTAAATTTTACATCGTTTGTTCTCTTTTTAAGTGTAAATGTGTATATACACACATACAAGCATAACAGTTTCCATGTCAATCAACAAAAATTCAATATTGGAAAGATGCTGAAACATTATCCTACCAATAATTATTTTAAATATTTATAAATAAAATTGTATAAATTTATCAAGTCCTCTGTTCCTATGGGCCTCTGTGACTTCTGGGTTATCCAGTGATGATTTCAGTATCTCTATGTCCTTTGTACACCCAGAGCTATCTCAAGGGATAAGTCCAGCCCAGATATTTAGCTTCCCTTTACAATAGAAATCAAGAAATATTTTCTCACTCAGTTATGCATAAGGGAAGGGATTGAATATATAGCCCAGGTTGTTGTAGATGGAGTTATTAAAGAATGAAGTTCTTTTACTTAGATAAGAAAGTATAACTACAATGCTTTGGCACGTAGTGGCAAGACTCATGACATTTATTTCTTTTGTTCACTACATACTGACTTTTACCTATAAAGTTCAGTGTCATTGCATAAATTATAAATAGTAGCTCTGTTTGGCACAGTCCCTGAGAATAAAGAATGTTATTGTCCTACCAAAGAGGAAAGACTTCAAAATTACATTACATCATTCCCACAGCTAATCAGTCTGTTCCCATGCCACATTCTGTTCATGGTTGCCTTTGAAAATTACAATTTCTTGCATAGTCTTTGGGGCCAGTCATGTTATTCAGTCAAGGTATAATGAAAACAAATTCCTCTATTGTCAGTTACTGTTCAAAGGCAGAGGCAGAAAAAATTGCTGCAGAAACATTCCAAACCAGCTGACTGCCCGAGTTCTAGGAGACATTTTAGGAGAAACTCTTCACAAGAATAAAAAATAGCAATAGTGAAAGTAGCTAGCATTGTGACATTTCCTTTGCATGCATCATCTTATTTAAACCTCACAAAACCCCTATGAAGCAAGTGTAATTACTATCCTCATTTTATAGTTAAGGATATTGAAGGTCTGAGAGATAACTTGCTGAAGCTCATACATCTTATAAATGGTGGGGTTGAAATTAAAATGCAGAGCATGCTGTCCTTGTAACCATTAGTTTTTAAGGAATTTATATTTCAAAAAGAATGATTTAAACTCTTTTTTAAAAGCTGCTGTTTAGGGCCCCTGGGTGGCGCAGTTGGTTGAGCGACTGCCTTCAGCTCAGGTCGTGGTCCCAGAGTCCCGGGATCGAGTCCCGGGATCGAGTCCCGGGATCGAGTCCCACATCGGGCTCCCAGCTCCATGGGGAGTCCGCTTCTCACTCTGACCTGCTCTCTCTCACTCTCTCTCTTTCCTAATAAATAAATAAATAAACAAAATCTTTAAAAAAAAAAAAAAAAGCTGCTGTTTAGTTTTGGAGCCAGATCTAGATTGATCATACTTCAAAGGAGAGTTACAAATAAGAACGACTCACTGGAATATGCCCCGAGTTTTGTTTTCATTTCTGCCATTGATCACGATGTTAGAAACTTATATGTGTCTACACACATACGTACATGTGTCATTTCATTTACCAGGCTCCTATCTTAACACTTTAAGTTTCAGGTTGTAATTCTTGTGTATGCGGAGCTTTCTTGTTTTCCTGATTTTGTTCATGATCTCCTTATTTGGAACATTCTTTCTCCCATGCCTACCTAGTTAACTCCGTCTAAAACCTCCAGCTTTGATCAGTTACCTCACCTAATCCTCATAAGCAGTATTTTAAAATTTTACTGTCTACTGAATCCTCACTTTACATTTAGCTACCTGTTATGGCTCTAGCAAATTACCACAAACCCAGTGACTTAAAACAATAGGAACGTATTATCTTATAGTTGTGGAGGTCTGAAGTCTGAAATGAGTATTACTGGGCTAAAAGGAAGGTGTGGAAAGGGCTGCATTCTTTCTGGAGGCTCTAGGGGAGAATATACTTGTTACCTTCTCCAACTTCTGAAGACCAGCTACATTCTTTCGCTTGTAGCCCCTTCCTTCATCTTTAAAACTCAGAGTATAGCATTTTGAAATCTCTCTGTAATTCTGACCTTCCTGCCTTCCTCTTTTACTTATAAGGACCCTTGTGACTTCACTGAGCTCACCTAGGTCATCCAGGATAATCGTCTCTATCTTAATGTCAGCTGATTAGCAATCTTAATTCTATATTGAATTTATATTTATATTGAATACACTAAACCTGAGAATGTGGAGTAAGAAATAATAAAAATAAAAGCAGATAATAACTAATAGAAAACTAGATACATAAGTGAAGAATAACAAATCAAAAGTTGGTTCTTCAAAAAGACCAATAAAATTGATAAACCTTTGAAGTCCTTGATCAAGAAAAGAAGAGAAAAGAAATAAAAGCAATATTAGGAACAAAAAAGGGGAACTATTAGATATGTTATAAGAATACTAGAAATTATTAGTAAAAAAATTAAAAAGTAAAAAAAAATTTAAAAGTTATTTGAATTAAACAGTTTCTTAGATAAAAATATAACTTACTCAAACTAGTTTAAGAAGAAATAAAAAACTGAATGTTTTAATAAATATCAAAGAAATGAAATTATGCCCACAAATAACTTTAGGTCATTTTAAAACTGAATTCTTCCAAACATGCAAAGAATTTCATTGTAAATTTTTAGCACATAAGTAAAAAAGAAAAAAATCATAAAAGACAAAAAGGTATATTTTGGTAAGAGGAACAATAGATTAAGAAGATACCGAACTGAGAGGGATAGATACCAAGCAACAAATACACTTAAAATGTGGAAAGCAACAGCAACAGTGGCTTGAAATAGGTAAATCACCAACAGTAATTAGAGATTTTATTATACTTACCTCAGAAATGGAAAATAAAGCATCTAAAAATAGTCAAAATGTAAATGATCTGTTTAATATAGGCAAATATCTCAAACCAATTGATATGTGAAGACCGACACAGCCTTCGATAGGGTCCTGGATAGTGCATTAAGACAAAATAAAATGAATGTATAAAGATTAAATGGAAAAGTTGAAACTGCCATTGATTGCAGTTGATACATTCATCAATAGAGAAAATCTAATAGCATCAATAGATAAATTATTGGAATTGATAATATTCCTCTACAATGGAAATAATTAGGTAATATAAAAACAAATAAGATGTATCAGCAAAAGATTTATAAAGTGTCCAGGAGTTGATAAGATAAAGAATGCACAAGATCTTGGGGTACCTGGGTAGCTTATTGGATTAAGCAACCAGCTCTTGATTTTGGCTCAGGTCATGATCTCAGGGTCCTTAGATTGAGCCCCCGTCAGGCTCGCATTGAGTGTGGAGCCAGTTTAAGATTCTCTCTCTCCTCTCCCTCTACTCTTCTCCTCCATGCTCCCCCACTTGCTTGTGCACTCACTTTCTCTCTTTCTCTTAAAAAAAAAAGGAATGCACAAGATCTTTATGGAGAATATTTTAAAACTATTTAAAGATACTTCTTAAAAGAAGATAGTGCTAAATAGTAGAATAAATCATAATCATCTATGAGGAGATGTAAGATTTTTTAAATGCTAGCTGCCTTTAAATTAGGTATGTACTCAATGTAATTTTTTAAAAAGAAATCACATATTTTATTTCTCACTTCATATAAAATTTTCATTTGTATTTTTAATAAATTATCTGAGGAATTGTAAAGAGCTTTTGACAAATTGATTCAAAAATTATGTGGAAAGATAAAGGTACATGAAAAGATAAATTTATAAAAAAAAGAAAAGGGGGGTACTTTATCATACATGAGTGAATCAACAATAAAAATGAGGTCTGTCCCAGGAACATACACTATACCAGTGAAAGAGAAAGGAAACTCAGCATATCTCCCTTATGAATGGGAATTTGGAATGATAGGGGTGATATCTCAAAAACATGGAGAAGGGGATGGATTATTAGTAGATGGTATTAGGAAACTAAAGTCTCAGTAGGGGTAGAAAAATAAATTTGGATTTCTAACTCATACTATATATAAAAGTAAAGTTTGAATGGACTGAGAACCTAAAAATTTAGAGATAATATATGGACATTGGGGAGGGTATGTGCTATGGCAAATGCTGTGAAATGTGTAAGCCTGATGATTCACAGACTTGTACCCTGGGGTAAATAATACATTATATGTTAATAAAAAAATTAAAAAAAAAATTTAGAGATAATGCTCTAAAGTTTATAAAGAAAATATAGAAAGATATCTTTAGCTTGGAATATCTTATTCAACAAGATAAAAAGGGAAAATATGAATTTCCCAGTAGCACAATTAGAATTTCTGTTCCACAAAACTGAGATAGGTGGCTGGGGACAATGGCAATGTCTAACAATGACAAGGGATTACTACCTAGATTATGTAAGAAATTACTGGAAATCAATGAGAAAGAGAACACACAATAGAAAAATGGGAAAAGAATAGGAATTAGCAAGTCACTGAAGAGGAAACCCCAATGGTTAACATGCATTAAGAAGAGATGTCAATGTCAGTAGTAATTAGGTAAATGAGAATTATAATTAAAAACTTCCTAATTTATATACATCAGATTGGCAAAAAGTAGAAGGTTGCATGGTAACAAATGCTGGCAAGAATAGAGACTAAATACTCTCTAAGGAACTACATATTGGTGTAGCCATTTGAAAAAGCAATCTAGCAGCATGGAGGGAAATTTGATGTGTGTATAATATTTGAGCCAAAATATATATGTCTATGTGTTTATAGAAACCTATTAGGGATCATGTATTAGAATACTGAACCCATCCTGTTTGTGGTAGCAACAACCAAGAGTCTGTTACTAGAAAATAGATAAAGAATACGTTGGAAGCATACATTGGAACACTGCAAGGTAGTCAGAGTAATGACTTAGATATACATACAGCAACATGGATACATCTGCAAACTCAGTGTTGAATGAAAAAAGAAACTATTTAAGCAATGGTACCTTTCCACTTATATTAAATGGATTAAATTTATATTAAAGTCATTTATATATTAAATTTATATTAAATCCATTTATATTAAATGGATTAAAATGTGTAGGGACACAAAATAATATGATGACTATATTTGTCAACTCAGACTGCCGTAACAAAATACCACACCCTGGATGGCTTAAACAACAGAAATGTATTTTTTCACAGTTTTAGAGTTCCAAGATCAGGGTGGGAGCGTGGTTGGGTTCTGATGTGAGCCTTCTTTCTGGCTGCAAATAGTGGCCTTCTTACATGGGAGAGAGAGAGAGATAACTCTCTCTTATAACACTTATTAGTGTTATAACACTAACGGTACTATTATAACCTCTTATAATGCTACGATCCTATTGGATTAGGGCCCCACACTTATGACCTCATTTAATAGTAATTACCTCCTGAAGACCCTATCTCTAGGTACATTGGGGTTTAGGGCTTTAACATCTAAATTTTGGAGGGACACAATTCAGTCGATGGCATTTTACTCCAAGCTTCCCAACCCAGATTCATGTCCCTATTACAAAAAATATATATTTATTCTATCCCAATAGCCCCCCCCCAAAATCTTAACCCATTCTGGCATCAACTCTAAAGTCTAAAGTCTGAAGTCATATCTAAATATCATCTAAGTAAGGTATAATTGAGACTTGAGGTATGACTCATCCTGAGGCAGAATTCCTCTCCAACTGTAAATGGTGAAATCAGACCTGTTATGTGCTTCCAAAATACAATGGTAGACAGGCATAGGATAGATAACCCATTCCAAAAAGAGGAAATTAGACGGGAGGAAGGGATGACAGATTCTAAGCAAGCCAAAACCTACCAAGGCAACTATTGAACTCATTTGGTTCAATATTTTGTAAACCCCCCCCCGTCTCCCAAGGTACTGGGCAGGCTCATGTTGGCCCCCTGAAACTGGAAAGATGGTCCCACTCTGAAATGGTGGCAGAAACAACTTTGCCCCTGGACTTGTGGGGGGAGTGACAGTGATACAATTCTGTACTTGGCAATGACTTTTTTTTAGAGATACATACACATCTGACAAATATTAAACAAAATAGAGTGGGTACCTCCAGGAAAGGAGGAAAATGGGAATGTGAATAGGGGATGAAGAGAAATAAATGTTAAACAAGAATGAGACCTTGCATGAAGCTATGATCATAGCGTGCAATCAACAGAGAAGTAGGATTAACTCACTAACTGGCATTTGAGGTCCAAAGAGAAAAAAAAATGAATCTAGCTTCCCTCTCTTTAACCTTGCACCTGAATAATTAGTTACAGCTCATAACAATTCTCCTTGTATGACCTTCTGCCATGGAAATTGAGAAAACAACTTCTATGATATGTTGATGCCTTGGCTAAATTTTGACTTTTCCAGATGAGCCTTAAGAAACAAGTAAATTTATTTATGGTTAAAAAAAACCATATAAATGTTAATTAACCCAAAAGGAAAAGGAGGCAAAGGGGAGATTCTATCTACAGCTGAACTTATTTGGTTATTTAGCAGGAAGTGGGAAAGGCAGTGAGGAAGGGAGAATAGGGTTTCCATTTGGTGACTGGTTCCTCAAGGTTTACCTTGCTCTGCATTGTCTTGTGGGAGGCATGTTTAGGTTCTAGTTTGACCCCCAGGCCACGGATGTCTCTCCTGCCTCAGATTACTGAGCCTTAGAATGTCCTCGAGTACCTTACTGAGTACTTGGCTAGGACTGACCAGAGCAGTTTTCCAAGAAACCTTGGCTCTCCCTGGAATTAGGACAGGAGCAGCATTTGAGGGCGTGTAGGTGGCCTCTAGAATGTCAAAGATGAATTAAATACTCTATTTTCATAATAAAACACCATTTTAGTTGAATTCCAGCCTAACATCTAGAGCATATACATTTTTCTAAAAACAGAGAAGGATATCTGTGCCTCTTTTGGCTCCCAGCACACTATAACAACTTTTCGTAATTTTTTTCAAATATAAAGTTCTAATCTTTTATTAATGCTCAGCTCACCATATTTGGAGAGTCGGTCTTTTCTATGACTCTCCTTCAATTTGAAAATCTCTGCTCTGTTTGGTCTGACGAAGAAGTATCTTTGTTTCTCATTCTGAGATTAAGACATACTGATTTATTTCTGTGGTTCATGGGGGATTGAATGTTTATTCCTTTTTTAATTGCATACACTGTAAACTTCTAACAAGAAGCATAAGGAAGAAGGATTAAGCAAGAAATTTAATAGCATAATATTATTTAGCAACCATGCTTATTTGTGTTTGGGGGCATACAAATGAATGTAAACATTATTTGCTAATAAATAAATAGTGGTACAGAAAAAATAATGAAATTTCTGGAATAGGTTCAGGACAAGCCACTTTTTTTTTTAAACCACCCTGTGACACTCAGTTATGTTTTTCTTTGCAGAGAATTATGTGCCAGGATTTTAGATCTGTGATCTAACTCTCTAATCTCCTTACTTCTGAATAGGAGTTAGAAAATTATGTGACAACCAAGCCAAAGTTGGGGATACAACTTGAACTTCCAATTTCCTTGGATTTTAGAATTATGGCAAATTCAGAAAGTAAAAAATGGACACAATAGGACCTGTTTTCAGTAGGAATCTGAAAAGTTTGATTTGGGGGCAGGTAGAGTTTCAGCTGTCCATGGAATTTTTCAAGTGTCCCTGTGGTTAAGCTAGAGCAATTGGCTCAATAGGACGGAGTGTGGAGTAGAAGTTCTATCTGGGGAGTCATTGGTGTGATTTATTGAGCTGTTATTATATGTCCAGTATTGCACATATGTTAATTCCTTTTACAGATAGAAAACTCGGGCACAGAAAGGTTGAATAAACTCCTGAGGTCCCAGAGCTACTAAAATGCAAGCTGGGATTCAAACCCAAATAGTTATTGAGGAACTTTGTAGTTCTCAGTGAACTTGTGGGAATAAAAAAAATCCTAGAGGGACAGAGCATATAGAATTGAAATCTAGAGAATTAAAGTGACTGTTCTTTAGAGACTACCAACCTATATTTTCTATTTTGCTTGGTATTTACAATGGAAGGTGTTTCTTAAGCTTTGTGCCATGCTATGACATAGTTTGAGTTGATGATGTATTTTATTGATATATTAAAAGGACAAATCAAATTTAGTTAAGAAGTAGGACTTGGGGTGTCTGGGTGGCTTAGTTGGTTAAGTTTCTACCTCTTGATCTCAACTTAAGTCTTGATTTCAGCCCCACACTGGGCACCATGCCCCATAAAAATTTTCTTGAACACATAGAACCTGGCGTAAGTGTCCTAATACCAGACGAGATATGTATTTCTAATAACACATTTAAGAAATACAAGGACTCCAATATGAACTCCATATAGTAGTAGGTAATCTTGACATACATCATCCAAGAAATTTCCTAAATCAGATTGCTGGGATGAAGAAGGTAATTCTGCAACATGAATAATAATGCTTTCTCCATGCCGTTGACAATCTGTATAAGGTGGTGCTGGTGAAATTTTCACCTTCAAGAATCCCATGAGTTCATCAAATTTGCTATATTTAGGTGAATCAGTATTGGGGCCATACCAGCCCTCTGAATGTGCCTTGGATAAAGGGATCCTTCCTCTGTGACAGGTCAACAAGTGTAACTTTTCCCATTTATAAACTTTTGGTGGAAATATTCTAAATACCTTGGAGCCAAATATCGTACTTCTACTTCTGTCTTAAAGACCTCCTTTTGCCCACACTAGAGATAGGAAGCAAACCTCTTTGTTCCTCAGACTTTTGTTGTTGTGGTTATTTTCAGTTGCCTCTTTATTAGCACCCACACCAATGTATTACCAGGACAGGCTGTACAATGTCAGTGAGAAACTGATAAGGACCTATATTGAACCAAAAAAATGTCAAAAGCACTACAGTCCCTATTCAGCATTCTCCATTCTGCTTGTTTTCAGAGGTCTCTCTCAACATAATCAATCCTAAGCAGTAGGCTGGGAATATTGGGCATTTCCATTCTGGGCTAAATAGACTAAAGATCTATTTGGGTACTAAATCTGTTTCAATTTTAGGAGGAGTTGTTACCAATTACTTTTCGGTAGATTTTTAAGGTTCTTTTGCTGGCAACCTTTGGTTTACAGAAATCTTAATCATTTTTTTCCAAGGATTTGAGAATGAATAGGTGTTGTTAATAACATTTCTTAATTAAATAACACTTAGAAGTAAAAATCTAGATTAAATCACTGACACATAGAGTACTAGAAATGAAGACCATCAAGATAATAACAGAAATCAAAAGGCACAAAAGCCTCTGGTCTACATAGTGGTACTAAAATAAATCTAGCTTAGCGGTTTTTATTGGATTCAGTTCTTCAGCTCTATGGTTTCCAATATTTCTTTTTTTTCAAGAGTCTGGTAACAAATATCCTAACAGAAGAAAATATAATTTTTCTCTTAAAGGACCTTTAGACTTCCCAGAAAACTTTGTACCTTTGGAATCTCTATTAGCAGTTACAGATAGCACAGGAATGTGATTTAAACAACAACAGCAATAATATTTTTAGTATCCTAGATTCTGTCTTTCCAGAGAAGTATACTTTTCCCCACAATCTCCACTTTGTTATCAATTCTACTCTTCATCCCAGATTTGTGGTGGTGATACTTTCCCTCTGTTCCATTTATTTTAATTTTAAATTCATAAGTTAAAAAAAGAAAAATAATAAGATGCTTATTATTACTAATATGGACTTAGTGCTGGGGTGGTGATATGGTTAAAACATGTCATCTAATTGGAAAGAAGAGATATAACTGTCTGTATTAGTAATGGGCTGTCACAAATGGATCAGAGTATTATGTCTCAAAAATGATAGAAGTTTATTTCTCCCTCAGGTGACTGTTTATTGTTGGTTGTTATGTGATGGTGGAAGGCCTCTACTCCATGCAGTCATTCAGGAAACCAAGCTGACAGAAGCTCTGCCATCTCCAACTAGTTGTTCTGTTCATCTTTGACACCATTCAACCTTTGGGAAGGGGGGATAGCATCGAAAGGCTCAGAACGTTGTACCAGTCTAGCACTTTTTATCATTTTGTCATTTCCACCCTTTTTCCATTGGAAAGAACATAATCATTTAGCTACATAACTGCGTAGGAATCTAGGAATCATGGAGGAAAGGGCGAATGGATTTTGATGGACCATTAGCAATCTCTGACATGAAATCTGGAAGAGAAAATAGTGATAAAACAAGAGATGAGGACCTGCCACGGTGGAGGGTGGAAATAATTTTTAAAAAAATGTATTTAGAAGTCGAGAGAAAGTAGAAATCAGCGTGGAACAAAGTCTTTGGGGAGAGATGGGACATGATGGAAGAGAGAAGATAAACTGGATAAATGAAGACAAAAGGTGAGAAGAGAGGGAGGGAATGTCTCTCCTTCATTTTTCCAGTCTTCCTCCTTTTTAAGGAGAATCTCTCTTTTCCTTTACAGTGTCTTTAATGACAATGCAATAAATCCTGTGACTGTCTCTTTTTGATAACACTTTGATCATCCCACTCAGACTTTTCCTAATATTCTCCTCTTTGTTTTTCTTCTCCACAGATTACTACATAGATGTGCACATGCACACACACACTTGCTCATTTACCTTGAAAAACTTGCCTTTGTTTTGTGCACTCCTCCAATCTCTACTTGATGATCT
This sequence comes from Nasua narica, assembly GCA_028533885.1. Classification (NCBI taxonomy): domain Eukaryota; kingdom Metazoa; phylum Chordata; class Mammalia; order Carnivora; family Procyonidae; genus Nasua; species Nasua narica. Next base: position 41,790,786 of record CM052814.1, read on the forward strand.
ATTGCCTAATGACTAAAACAACTTCCATTTCTTTACATCCCAGGTCGGTACAAAGAGAAACAGTTCTTGCCCTTGAGAAACATGCAGCAGCAAAGCTAATCACCTAATTCTCGAACATCATCTGATTTGATCCTTGCTTTAATTTGTATATGTGGGAAACTAGATATTATTATTCTCATTTTGTTGATAAAGAATTTGGAAACCATAGTTTAACTGACTTCCCCGAAGTCAGGCATCTATACAGATAGTGATAAAACTTTTTCCCCCTATTGGATCCTACCCTGCTCCTGTTTCAGATCATTCAGCTTCCTCTTATGTCCTCTGTCTTGTTTCCTTGCTCCTTTCTATCTATAATATGTCCAGTAATTAAGATGATGTATATCTTACAGTCAGCCCTTTATTTCTATAAATTCACTCCATCCTTACATTTTCTTATATTCTCAGCTAAAATATTTCTACTTCAATTTTTTTTTAATTTTATTTATTTATTTGACAGAGAGGAGAGAGATCACAAGTAGGCAGAGAGGCAGGCAGAGAGAGAGGGGGAAGCAGGCTCCCTGCTGAGCAGAGAGCCTGATGCGGGGCTCGATCCCAGGACCCTGGGATCATGACCTGAGCTGAAGGCAGAGGCTTTAACCCACTGAGCCACCCAGGCGCCCCTCTACTTCAATTTTTAATTGAAGCAAAAGGATACGTGCAAAATCATGCATATTTTAAAAGTAAAATATGAAGTGATAACTTCTGAAATGGAATCAGTATTTATCAATTAAGAGCTCTGTGATAAACTTAGGAGGTGGGAATTTAGTAGAGAAATGTACTGTATTCTTGCCAAAATTATGAAGCAGTGAAATGGATTCACTTACGTTCCCCCTCAGTTCCTCAAGAGGGCTTCCATCCGTTTCTTTTCAACAATGCAGTTCTTGTGGGCCTACTATATGTAGCTACTGTTTGGGTGCTGAGAATATAAAGACACACATTCTGCCCTGGAAGGGGAAGGCAATTGAACCAAAAATTATAGAACGGTATACCTTTGCTGCCCAGAGTCTCCCGTTTCAAGGTCAGATCCAAGTCTGACTCCCAGGACAATAAACCAGGCCCTGGATCTTTCCCGGCCTATTACTCTATCTGTAAATGATTTTTCTCTCACATGGAACATAGATCTCATAATCTCAAAAGGTGTCACAAGCTAAAACTAGAAACAAACAGCCTACCAAAGCAAAAGGGTTAAGATAAATTCATGTATAACATCCACAGTTGGCTCCAAACAGAGACTAAGGCACCTCTAACTTCTGAAAGTGATGACAAGAACAGCCGTCGCCATCCATGTTTCTTTGGAATCACTGCCACCAGGAAAATATTGTGTAATATAGAGAGAGACAAAAGAAAAAAATAAATGAAGAGTTTGGAATACAGCTCAGCATGTTGGGTTTCCATATTGGGAAACTTAATTGACTTTTTTTTCCTCGTTGTGATCTGAGGACACTTTGAAATTACCATGGAGAGAAAATTATGCAAAAAAAGAAAAGAATACTTTTGAGAAAAATTGCAAGATTGCTTAATTATCTACACTATGCATAGACTTGAATAGTCTTTTTATTAGAGTATTGCCTCAAATAAGAGAAATAAAGATGAACCAAAAGGTGAAAAAAGGGACGTATTCAAACTGATAAATCTAAATGCAAAATGGTAACAACAACATGGCCTTAAAAAGATCACTTCCTTGTAAGGCCTTAAGCTTTATAGTTGGTTGAATGTTTGTCCTGTGAGTGTGCTCCTATGCTCTTCTTTCCCAGACACCCGGACTTCCCAGCGCCTGTGTCTACATTCCATTTGACTAGATTTAAAATGCTAATGGATAAAGCTTCTGGATTCTGGACCTGGCAGACTTTTTTTAATCTTTCCTGATAAAACATTGAAAAACACCACCAAGGTCTTCCAAAATAGAACACGTGGTAGATGCATTCCATTTTCCAACACACTGCAACTGCAATGTAATATGACTTGCCATAGCATTGAAGATGAGTTTTTACTATCCTATATTCTATCCAATGGTGTTATAAAAAATATTTATTTATTTATTTTAGAGAGAGAAAGTGTGTGTGTACTTGAGAGAAAGAGAGAGAGCAAATGCATGAGCGGGGGGGGGGGGGCAGAGAGAGAGAGAGAGAGAGAAAGAGACCCAAGCAGACTCCCCACTGAGCATGGAACTGGACTTGGGGCTCACTCCACAACCCATGAGATCATGATGTGAGCCGAAATCAAGAATCAGATGCTTAACCAACTGAGCCACCCACGCACCCCTTCAGTGTTGTGTGTGTGTGTGTTTAATAAACTTTATGTCCAAAGAACTGTAAAATTCATGACATGAGACCTGTGGATAAGACAGTGAGGGCCTAGTGAACCAGGAGTCACCATGTAATTCCTAGGACTTGAGGAGTTAGCTCTTCCCTCCATGGACTATAACAGTGAAGTACACTATTGAGGGATATGGGCAAACTAATGGATTTCGCAGTTCTCATTTTCCCCCTTGGTCAAGTTCTAAATGCAAATAAGAGGCCTCAAATAAGTTTCAAGTTCCTGATACATTGCGTATGGAAGCTTCATAGCCAACACAATATAGGCAAATAGTGGAACAAACTATCCTATTGCCAAATTCTATCTGGGCTGCTCAGATTTTGACCCCAAATACTGTTTGTTTGGTTTTAATTCTCTCTGCACCAGATACATCAGGGAGAATGGGAGATTCAGAATGAAACAGACTTGCATTTCTGCCATATGATGAGTCAATAACTTCTTTGGAAGCAAATTTTGAAGGCTATTGATTATAAGAGCAAGTAGGGGAACAAAGATATGCCACTCATTATGCAAAGATTTTACCAAACTCATAAGGGGGCTTCTCAGCCCAGTTTCTTCTTTCAGACAAGGCCACCATTTGAGCTTCATTACACAGTGTTTAATCTCTGTCCTTGAAGTTCACAAATTAACTTGCTCTGTGATTTCCTCCCTGTGACAGCCTCTGGCTGTGTTTTTACTGCCTTAACAGCTACCGGCAGGCAGCTTGTCTCCCACATTCACTACAAAGTAAACAGGAATTTGGTCCCAGGGTAATTGGCTGCTCTCCAGCATAAGAATGCAAGTTATTCATGAGCATTGTGGACTGGCTTCTGCTTTACCCAGACTGTTTTCACTAGAGAGCACAAGGACAAAAAGAGTTGTGAAGGTTCTGAATCTTGAGGATTATTCCTTTCAAATCTGTGATAACCTGTGATTCTTCTCTCCAACTACTTGCTGATCTTTACCCACCTCTTCTACCATCTTTCATTTCATGATGACTACTGGAAATTTACCAAGGAGGCTGCCATGAAATTGTGTACTTTCTTTTTCTTTTTTCAGAAATACAACTCACTCAATAAACACATGTGGGTGCACTGTATTTTGGAGAAAGAATATGTTTGCAAAGCTTTTAAAATTGAATCTTCATGAGAATGTGGGAGTAAATGCCAAAGGAATTCGTGAGCACCTAGTTTAATGATAATCCAAACTTTAAGAAAACAATGGAGAAAAAGACTTGTGGTTTCAAGGATAAGAGTAAGTATCCTTTGAAATTCGAGTTAGTGAATAATAGATTTAGGATTTATTAAAAAGTAAGAGATTTAAACAAAATCGAAAAAGGCAAAAAGAGTCACCCGTTCATCATGGTTGGGAGAAAGTAAAAGTAAGAGTTCTAGGCCCCTCTAAAATAGGACACATAAAAGACTTTGGTCTTTTACCTTACTTGAAAGTTCCTATTTTAACACTGAATACCATGCTTTCTAAATTCTGCCATGAAGGATGGCAACTAACTACAAGACTCCAATATTTGATATTATAGTCCTAAACTCTATTTAGCAGAGACACTAGCAATCGTTTGAGATTTGAGAAAAAGAAAATTTGTTAATTCCTTCAATTCACTGAAAACCATACAATGAATGGCAAAGGACAATATATTTAATACATTATGCTCTGTGATTTATTTAAATATTTATTATTGTTTGCTGGAAATTTGAAAGAAAAGGTTTTGTTTTTTCAGAGTATAATTTATAAGTGGATCAATTCTTTCATTTTTTTTTAAATTCCCTATCAGTGTGTGGTATAATATCTCTTTCCTTGATTATGAGTCAACCTTTGGATTGGTGCCTGCCAATTGTGTCGAACCTTCATTTCAAGACACATGGAGACTTTGAAAAGTCTGCCTTTATTACTTGTGTGGAGTATCATTTTAGTTAACTTCAGCATGCCACCTGCAGCTTTGAAACCTAGTATATTTTATAGGTCAAACACTTGCATTCTAGACACTGGAGCTCTAAAGTTGAATACTGTATGATTTTTGCCCTCAAGGAGTCCTCACTCCAGTGGAGAATCTAGACACACAAACAAGCATTGAAGATAAGATCTAAGAGCAGTAAAAAGGAATGTGGTAAACTGCCATTGAAACACTGATGAAAAAGCAATTTATCCTGGAAGTGAGATTGGTAAAGTCCAGTCTTGGAGAGAAGATAATAGCTGAGCAGGGTCTTGAAGCATGTGTTGGAAGGTGGAGGGAGAGATAGAGGAAGGTGTCTCAGGCAGAGGAGCAGTGTGGACAGAGGCATGCGGTGGGAAGGCACATGGGACTTCTGCACAGTGGTGAGGGGAGGATGGCTGGAGCAAGAGGTCTTCTGTGCAAAGGGCATCTGTGTACAAGTTATACAGTTTGGACTTTGTTCTGGAGATAGGAATCTTCAGAGAAAATGGTATAATCAGATCTGGGGGCCATCTGGGATTTTACATGTGAGGAGTATAATCATTTATTAAATGCTTATAAACCAACTAACTGTAGAAATGGGTACATATATACTGATATGTATATTTGGGTAATGGATTAGTATAAGCCAATTATTCCTTAGAGATTAAAAAAGTTCTTAGTAACTAAAATCCTTTGTCTTAGGATATGTGAAGAATAGGATAAAACTAAGCAGGTTTAGCATGTGTCTCACGATCACCAGCTCGAGCCTGATTAGACCTTTCAGTGGTCAGACCCTCTCTCTTCAGAGCAGCGACAGTGGCATCAGAAGACCCAGGTATGAGTTCCAGGGCCTCATTACAGCTGCGAAGCCAGCTGTGCACTCTTTGGCAAGACACTCGACTTCTTTGAGTCTCAATTGTTTTACCTATAAAATGGGGGAGATAATTATATCTATTTATCTCAGAGGATTATGGAATTAAAGGAACTAAATTAAATTAGTTAAATGAGCTAAATATAAGCCGAATTTTTTGGAAATCGTAAAGTATCACGTACAAAAATGTTTGGGATATGGTTATACCATCAAAAGTAGAAGGTCACCTGATTTTCATACCAATAACAAAAATAATTATTTATTAAAAACTTGTTTTGTGGCAGCAGCGTTCTAAGTTTCTTACATATGTGATCTCATCTAACCCTCATAGCAATCCTGTAAGGGAGGTTTTTACAGAGCAGGCAACTGAGGCTTGGCAAGGTTCAGAACACTTGAGCAATAGAGCCAGAAGTCAGACCCATGCTTTCCAGACCACAAGGCTAAGCTCGTCACCACTCCTTCTTAATTAGTCTTTAAAAAAATGCTTTGCTTCTTGCTTTAAAGTCTGGGCAACTGACAAGAGATCATCAACACATGGTCATGGCAGAATTACTACGCTAAAGCTTATGAGTGTTCTTCTCACCTTCAGAACTAAGATGCTAGACATGGGAATAGAAAATGTGACCTCTTGCCCTTTATTCCATCTAAGAGGAGCTATTATTGTTGACTACAAATATAATATACTGTGAGTTTTTATTGTCAAAATACAACTCAAGGAAGAATTTAATATGGAAGTCATTTTTCTCAAGGAGGCAAACCATAGTCTTTCAAATTATGTTTTCTGTATTTTGTCCTTTAAAGACAACATAGCTCAAGAATAAGGGAGCACATGGGGCGCCTGGGTGGCTCAGTTGGTTGAGCTGCTGCCTTCCGCTCAGGTCGTGATCTCAGAGTCCTGGGATCGAGCCCCGCATGGGGCTCTCTGTTCAGCGGGGAGCCTGCTTCCTCCTCTCTCTCTGCCTGCCTCTCTGTCTACTTGTGATCTCTTTCTCTGTATCAAATAAATAAATAAAATCTTAAAAAAAAAAAAAAGAATAAGGGAGCACAGAAACCTGGAATGCTTGTTCCTAGTCCCCTTCTCCAATATCTAAAGGTCCAGCTTCCTTTAAAGAGCGAGTAAAGAGAGGATCGTTTGTCTATTTTGGATCCATGAGATACTGAAGAAACTAAAAAAAAAAAAAGTACAGCTGTTTTTCCACCATGTTGCTGAGCATTCAAAGACATTATATAGATTGAATTTTTACTCTAGTAGTGTTGAAGCTTTTAAAAGGGTTGGAACACAATTAGTTATATGTAACATATAGATACATTAGAAACCCTGGCTTGGTTTATTCACTGGGTTAAATTGAATCCAGTATTTGTTGTTTGCTAATGCAAGTCTTGTATCTCTTAGGGATAATCTCAATGGCTCCTATCCCATCTTTCTCTAAAATTGGGGTGATGCTCTAGCAGTGACCCTGGGGACTGGAAGAGATGGTCTCAACCAACCATGGTTTCTGCTGCCAAGCAGCAGATGGCAGAATTGAGCTTGACTTTTGTGATTCTTCTCACCTGTCTTCATTGGTGAGGTTGAAGTACTCTCAAGCAACTCCCTAAAATGTCTTATTTTTTAATCAAAAGTAATTTGATTTGTTTCTTTATTCTATTGGAATCTCATTATATTTCATACTGTATAATGCTTTTTAAAAAATCTTATAGTAACTCGAGTGCATTTCTACCTCTCACTTCGAAGTTTTCTATCCTAAAAAAGGGCACCATCCTCATTTCTATAGGTGGTTGTTGAGTCTCACTTTTCAGAAACTGAGGCTCAAAATTATAAGATGACTCAATGAAAGTTTCATAACTGATAAATGGCTTGACTTCTTGCTTGAGCTCTGTCTAGGTTCACATACCTAACAGCCCACTGGTGTTTCGATTTGAATGTCTTGTTGACATCGCAAACTTAATGTGCAAAACAGAAGTTTTCATCTTTCTTTGTCCCCCTCTGCAGTTTCTTCCTGCTTCACTTTTTATCACTCAGTAAATCCCACTTTATTAAACAGTTGCTCAACCCATAAACCTGGGAGCATTCCCTGACTATGCCTTTCTTTCCGTTTACCTCCCACATTGACCTATCACCCACTCCTCTGGATTCTCTCTTTAAAATATATCTCGGGTCCATCTTTACTGTGTCCACTCTAGTTGGACACCAGGTCCTCCTACAGTTTTTTTAAAGCCTTTTACCTTTGATCCTATTTCTGTATTCCCACCAGAGTGGGCATTCATAAAAATAAATGTCATCATGGTACTTAGAATCCTTTACTGCCTTGATAACTTGCTTCCTAACGTGCCCACAAGTCTCTGTGCAACCTGGGCTTGTTTATATCTCTAATGCCCACCCTCCCTTTGCCTGCCCTGTTCTAACCCCATGAACCTCTCTGTTTCTGAGACATGTCAAGCTTGTTCCTGCTTTAATGCCTTCCCCCTGCTGTTTTCTCTGTTTGAAATATTCTCCCCCTAGCTCTTTGTTACTTAGTTGCCTGGATAACTCAAGCACAACCTTCAGTTTAAATGCCCCTTCCTCAACAGCACTTTTCCTAAATGTTCCAATTCAGTATACATCCCTCCTGCATTTTAAAATTATACCTCGATCTTTTCCTTATGGTACTTATTATAATTGCAATTAAATATGGTTTTTTTTTTCATGTTCTACTAGCTTCAAGAAGGCAGTGATTATATCTGTTTTACCCACAACTATATCCATCCAACTATAGAGTTGGAAAAGTGTTTGGCGTAAGTAGGCACTTGATATATATTTTTTGAAAGAAAGAAAACAAACCAAATCTCAGAACCAAAGTTTCTAATTCTGAATTCAGGGACTTTTCCCCAATGCTACCCTGTCCCTTTGGGGAACCATCTTCATATTTTTACTATTTCTTTTTCAGTTTAACTTTTACAAATTTAAATTTTTATTACCCAAATAAAACACTATTAACTCTTTTATCACTAATGTTCTCAAGTATTGCATTAAAAATTTGAAAATGACTGTGCCCTGAAGGGTGGTTAAGTCAGTGAAGGGAATTTGAGGCTCTTACTCTTAAGGCATTAAATCCTAGTCCGTATCAGACACTTTCATCTTCCACATCACCTTGTTAGCTAATTCTGTATTTTCCTTTATTGCCTCATTCAAGTCTATACTTTTCAAAGACCTACCAGTTGGTCTTTCTACTAGCATCCACACAATTCAATTCTCTTCTTTTCAAATTCCTTTTAATTTGAGGTTAAGAGAATCACTTTTTCCTTTAACCCATGTTGCACCACAAAATTTAGGGAAGAGTAGCTTCCAATATAGAGGAAGCATAAATAGAGGTACCATTTATTAAGGAGAGACTATGTAACAAACACAAAGCATACACCATCTCAACCCTCACAGTAATTTTGGAATGGAGGTGTTATTGTTTCTATTTGTATTAGTTACCTACTGCTGTGTAACAAAGCCCTCCAAAACTTAGCAGCTTAAAACAACACACTTTTTTAAAATCACAGTTTCTGTGGGTCAGAAATGCAGGTATGGCTTAGTTGGGTCCTCTGTTTCAGGGTCTCTCACATGCTGGACTCAAGGTGTTGGCCTGCAATGCAGTCATTCATGGATCATCTAGGGAAGGGTATACCTCCAAGCTTCCAGTAAATTGTGCTTCCACCTCACATGGCTATTAGCAGGCCTCAGATCCTCGCTGGCTATTGGTCATAGATAGGAAGGGAGGGAGAAAAGGAGGGAGAGAGAGAGAAAGACAGAGAGACAGAGAGAGAGGGAATATGGGAGTTATTATCCATAACGTAATCTTACAAGTGATATATCATGACTTTTGCCATATTCTATATTCTATTCATTAGAAGCAATACACTAGCTCCAACCAACCCATGAGGGTGGGAGACTACCCCACAGTATGAATACCAGGAGGTCATCACTGGTGGCTATCTTAGAGGCTGCCTACTGCACATTGTACAGAGGGAGAGAGATAAGTTAATGGTGAGACTGGGAGTGAAACCCAAGTGTGTTTGACCCAAAACCCACATTCTTTCTATTGCATTTTGAGGTTAGATGATGTTCAACAAATGATTGTTGATAAAGATGATTCTAACATCACAAATTGGTGCTATAAAATAGAACCGGGTATTTTTCATACCCATACACTAAACTACTAAACTTGGCTATTCGTTTAACAATGGCCTACCTTTGTTCTGAAGAAATGTCTTGTTAGATCATCAATATAGTAGAAAATCATAAGAAACAATGCAGAGAGCACAACCTAAGAGCAGGGACTATGACATGCATGAAAGACATCTAATTATTACTACAGAATTGTAGGAAGGTTAGTATGGCTTCTATCCAGATAAATACTGTTGAGGAAGAGAAAATTTTTCTCTACCCTTTAGATTCTTAGGCTGGGAAATCAATATAAGATAGATTAACAGGAGAAAAACACATTTAATTCCATACATGTGAGAGCCCCATAAGAATATGATATCCATAGGCTATCAGGCAATCGAGGTATATATGCCATCCTAAGCTAAAGAGAGGAGGTAGAGGTCTGGAGCTTCAAAGAGAAGGAAGACAATTTATAGGAAGATGGCAAGAGCAAATGTTTGGGAAACAAATGTTTGCCATGCCTTGCAGAGACAGTAGGACACAAACAGAATTTGATCTCCAGGACCTGCCAAGATTTCCCCAGCTAACCACACTTAGCTTACATCTGTAGTTATCACTGCCAGTAGTTCTCTTCCTGGACCAGAAACTCTTCTAAAGTCTTTTAGGCAGCTAAGAGGAAAGTAAAAAACTCTTCCTGAGTCTTTTGGGTCTTGATTGACTTTGGCTCAAGGTAATCCACATGCCAAAGTGGCACATTTTGGGGAGGCTCATTTTGAACCCCCTCAATGGTAAATTTAGTCAAAGAGTTATTGGTCCAAGTATCTAATAATTTCACAGATTTCTTGGTTGAGAAATAAGTCTCCTAGGCCGAAGATTATTTCTTTTATTCCTACTTTCTTCTGTTTAATTTTTGAGTCCTGCCCATTGTGCCTTTTCTGTACCCCAGGTTTGGGGATAACAAAGAAAAGTCATTCTCACATAATTCATTCTTGCCTTTAAAAAAAAAAAATCTTTGTTAGATTTTCTCAGACAACGGGCTGATTTTAAAAACTATTGGATACTGAGTACCAGAAGGGACAGGGAATGGCAGGCAGCCTAATCTCCACCTTTATCTTCCTCAAATTTCTGTCTCTCTGACTTTACTCCCAGCAGCACTGGAGGGGGTAAATTGCCCAGCTCTTCTTCCCAGAGGTATTTATGGCTTGAACTCCAGACATGAAAAGACTTTAGAGCCTAGGTGTAAAGATGATTCTTCATATCATAAAGCTAGTCTGGAGCTGCAGATTTATGTCTGGCTGTAAGAAGGACTTACTGAAATAAAATGGACATGGCATCATTTGATGTCAGCTAGATGGTCACTGATTGTCATGTACATCTGGGCATCTTGTTCTTTGGATTCTGGGGATGAGGATCCTAACAGAGCACCCTTTTTTATTTTACAAACTTTCTCCTAACTCTTTTTTAAAATAAAAGTGACCAAAAAAAAAAAAAAAAAAAGGAAGACTGCAGTTTTAAAATGAACAATATTCTTCTCTACAAACAAAAGCGTTTGGAAAAATATGCTACTTAGAATGTGTAGGTCCTGAAACTTTTTGAAGTTTCTTTGAATTCATTATAGGTCACAGAATATAAGTCCCTCCCCATGAAACTTGGAGAACAGTTTGGTCCTCATAATAACCCTTCAAAGGTAAGCTCTCAATGTCAAACTACAAAGAAACTGCTCTTATCAGATCCACTGAATGGTTTCTAGATTATAGAAATAGAAGAAAGGGCAAGGATTTCATGCTAATCTTCTATTTAAATCTCATCTGGAAGAGATAGCTTATGTGTAAGTGAAAAGAAAATGAGTGCCTTTTTCTGATAAGTGCCAAGGTACATGAGCCCTTTGTCAGTAGAAAAGACCAGAGAAACAGGATAACCACAGCCAGCTTGATGGCAGGTAACCAGCCCTGTGTAATTTGGCTTTCTTTGAATTTTCTTTTCACAAAACTGCTTTTAAAAAGCACCCCAGCAACTGCGCAACTAAATTGCCAGGGCCTTTCTTTCTTGGACAAGAATGACTTCTGATTCATGTGACAGTCATGAATAATAACGGAACCCACTAAGCATCCTTAAGTCTCATGAGGGCACTTTATCAAATAGCTTTACAAATCATGATTAGGTTGGGTCAAAGAACATCTTTTCTTTCTCTCCGCAGTGAACATTCAGTGGTATATGAGATACAATTAGCTCATGGGCAGTGGTATAATTCTCAGCTTTGGCCGCAATATAATTTATATCACCAAAAGTCCAGAACTCCCCTGCTGACCAGACAGAGTTCTTAAAAGACGTGTCACACTGGAAAAACTGTGGTGTCTGATCCACCCATCTAGAAGGTACACATATATGTCTCTTATAAATCCGCACACCCGTGCGCGCACACAGACACACACATACACACACATCAAATGAGAAATACAGGTATTGCATTAACATAAGGTTTATATGCCTCACTGAAACTGCCCTAATGAATTTTAAAACAGGAAGGGAGTTTGGACATAGAGCCAAAAAAAATGGTCATGTTTATGAATACATTATCTAATTAATCCCACAGTATTTAGGTGTCAGTCTGCTAATTAGTGGTGGACCCAGCAGGCTTTTTTTTTTAAAAGCAGGCTTTTTAGTTATGGGCACAGAAGTGACCTTTGGATGATTTAGGCAGAAAAGAGATTTATTTAGAAGATACCGTTTAGCTCACAACACCTTCAGAAAGGCTGGAGAATCCGGATCAGAAAGGGGTTGGGAGCAGGTGACACTGGGCAGCAGACATTGTCACGTTTCCCAGCCAGTCCTGTGAGGCGGCGTCCGGACTCTGTGGGGTATGTGAGGCTGGTGGTACCACTTCTCCTGGAAAACTGCGTTCCAGGCTGGCCTCACTCTGCCACCAGCGTGCTAGAACCTGCAGGGTCTCTGCTTGTCAGAGTCATGGTGTCCTAGTTTGAAATGTGAGTAGGGAAACCGAGGTTCCCAGGAGCTTGGGGAAGTATCTAGCTTAAGACAAAGGGACATTCTTTAAATACACAAAGGGTTTAGAGGATCGGAGTCCGAAACATTGACTGACAACCACTGTACCAGCCACCCTGTGTTATAGTTTGCCAGACCGTATTAAAGGCCACTCCATACTTTTATAATAGTTCACTCGACAAAATGCATAGAGCCACTAGAGGGTCGTGAGCGTAAAACCATGACTTGGGTAACCTCTATCTTTCAGGACTTCACAGGTTATCAAAGCTGTACAGATATAAATTATAATAAAATAAGACTAACCTAGTAACACAGTGTCTGAGTCCCTTTGGGCTGCTATAACAGAATACCACTGACTGGATGGCTTATATAATAAATACTTACTTCCCACAGTTCTGAAGGCTAGGAAGTTCAAGATCAAGGTGACTACAGATTCAGTGTCTGGTGACGGCCACTTCCAAGTTCATAGACGGCATCTTTTCTTCATCTTGTATCCTCAGGAGGCAAAAGGGGCCCAGGAGCTCTCTGGGGGGTCTCTTTTATAAGGGCACTGGTCTCATTCATGAATGCTTCCTCCTCATAACCTAATCATTTCTCAAAGGCCCCACCCTCTAATGTCAATGTCATTGTATCAGGAGTTAGGACTTAACCTATGATTTGAGGGTGGGGCATAAACATTTGATCTATAGCATACTGGTACGAGCAAATGTCTCAAGATATTTGTCTCTGATCCAGTAAATAAACTATATTCTTCTTGCTCCCCAGGAAATTAAATAATTCTAGAATAATTTAACGGGTTAAAGTAAATTATTTCATTATTCGTCTGCTTGGTGGTAGTTTAGAAGTTTTTCTAACAAAAAAAATACAAAACTAGAGGCACAGATAATGTTGTATCCTTACTGGAAATAAACTCATTTTTTTGTCTCCAGTAAAATAAACTTCACTATTTCTTTTTCCTTTTTGTCCAATGAACATTTAAAAAGCCAAAATACTGGCTTCTACTGAATTTAACTTTGTTTAAAAATACTACAAGTTTGGACTTCGTTAATTCTCATTATGAAGTTCAATAATAAAGGTTAAAAGCAACTTTTATTTCCTTTTTTTCTGTACAAAAACTATATGCATGATAAAGTTTTCGTCAGTTGTGGTCTTTGCCCAGACATACTTATAAGGAACAATTTAGAAATAAGATCAGACATTTTTTAATGCACTGAAAGGAAAAAACATTTTATTTACTTAAGGTTGACCCATGGGAAAATCGTGAAGGGAAGTTTGCCTTTGATGCTACTGCCCTGCCACCCACCCTCACTGACAAAAGCTGTCTCTCCCACCAGGTGCCACTCTCCGGAGGCCTGTGTTGAAGGCTTGACCACAGCCCCTCCAGGGGTCCCTCTCTTATGCAGTATTTGCTGCTGTTGCTACCATTATTTTTATTTAACCAATTCCATATTTTCTTTTTTTTTAAGATTCTATTTATTATTTTTTAAGATTTTATTTATTTATTTGACAGAGAGAGATCACAAGTAGGCAGAGGCAGGCAGAGAGAGAGGAAGCAGGCTCCCTGCTGAGCAGAGAGCCCGATGTGGGGCTCGATCCCATGACCCTGAGATCATGACCTGAGCCGAAGGCAGAGGCTTTAACCCACTGAGCCACTCAGGCACTTACTTGAGAAGAGAGGGAAAGAGAGAGCACAAGCACGGGAGCAGCAGAGGGAGAGGGAAAAGCAGACTCCCCACTAAGCAGGGCGTCCAATGCGGAGCTCAGATCCCAGGACCCTGAGATCATGACTTGAGCCGAAGGCAGATGCTTAACCAAATGAGCCACCCAGGAGCCCCCAATTCCATAATTTTCTCTCTGGAGTTGGGCTTAAAGTGCCACTTAGCTGAAATGATAAACATATTAATTTTGTAATAAATACAAAGTGGGGGCCACAGGAGAGCTCCTTAAAGTAATTATGCTCAGTGCTCTTTCTTCTGTCTCCTGATAATAAGAGTTACCATTTCCTGAATGCTTTGACAGCTTGTGAAGCCCTTTATGATTCTTATGCCAACATCAATGGAAAAGAATTATCATTGATGTTCCCATTATACAGATTCACGAACATTACAAGACTTCTTTGAAATCACATAGATGTAGCTGGGTTTTAAATGTACATCAGTAGGATCACAAAGTGATATATTTACATTAAGGAATAATTTCATTTCTGAGTATTTGGGTGCTTTTCCTCAAATGTAAGATTATTCATAATAAACTCTAAGTTTGTATATTCTTTTTTCTTTCCTTGATTTCTTTTTTTTTTTTTTAAAGATTTTACTTATTCATTTAACAGGGAGAGAACACAAGCAGGCAGAGAGGCAGGCAGAGGCAGCGAGAGGAGCAGGCTCCCTGCGGAGCAAGGAGCCCGATGCGGGACTTGATCCCAAGACGCTGGGATCATGACCTGAGCCAAAGGCAGCTGCTCAGCCAACTGAGCCACCCAGGCGTCCCTCTTTCCTTGATTTCTAAGTCTCTCCATTTTTTGCTTTCAGTAGATCTCCTTCCATTCACTTGCATCTTCTCTTATTTTATAATTCCTTTCCTTGGTATGTATAATGGTATATGATGAGCCAAATTTGAAGTAGCCATTGCCAGATCAGTTTAGTTTTTATAAATAGGCAGTGCCCTATGTGTCCTGTATACAAAAAAACAAAAACAAAAACAACCCACAAACAACAACAACAAAAAACCAAAAAACCCACAAAACAGAACACACAACAAAAAAATCCTACCCTATGCAGTGAGCACTAGGGAAGAGGATGTATATCAGCTTCCTAGGGCTGCTTTCACAAATGACCACAAACTAGAGGCTTAAAAACAATAGAGATTCTCACAGTTTGAGAGGCTAGAGGTTTGAAATCAAGGTGTCAGCAGGACCATGCTCCCTCTGAAGGCTCTAGAGAAGAGTCTTTGGTTGTCTCTTCTTAGCAAGTGGTGGTTGCTGGCAGTCCTTGGCATTCCTGGGCTTGTAGATTCATCACTGCAATCTTTGCCTCCATTGTCACATGGCCCTCTGCGTGTCTGTTCTCTTCTCCTCTTGTAAGAACACCAGTCATTCTGGATTAAGGGCCCACCCTACTCCAGGAAGACCTCATTTTAACATAACTAACTACATCTGCAATTACATCTCTTTTCAAATAATTTCTGAGGTTCTGAAGATTAGGACTTCACCATCTCTTTTGGTGGGGGCGAGTGGGGGGGCGGACACAATTTAACCCATAACAGGCTGCTAACAATTTAGTTACCATGAATTTTCCTTCTTCTTCCTTAGGGGTTTGAGTTGGTGCTGCCACTACTTTTTTTAAAAACACACATATGAAAAATAGCCATAAAATACAATGATCTCTATATTGGAAAAAAAAACAAGTGAGTTCTTAAGAAATTAATTAGTATCTACTTATGCTTGGAGCTGGGTATTGTGCAGGAAGATACAGAAGAAATAAAACTTCATCAACATCACCTGGCAACTGGTTAAAATGCAGATTCTCAGGATTCACCTCAAGAACCCAAATCTGCATTTTAGCAGGCACCCCAGGCTGCAAAAAAGATCAACTCCCCCCCACCCCCAGGGCAGTGATTCTTAAACTCTGTTGCATATTAGAGTCACCTGGAGATCTTTGAGGAAAATCCCAATGCTCAAGATGCACCCTATGCAAGTTAAATAGAAATTTCTGGGACTAGGATCTAGGCAACAGCATTAAAAACCCAAACAAACCCATGTGATTCCAATGTACAGCCATCACATTGCTTCTCAAACTTTCACGCACATACAAATCACATGCGGCTCTTGCTGAAATGCAGATTCTGATTCCTCAGGTGTGGGGTACAGCCTGAGAATCTGCATTTCCAACCAGTTCCTAGATGATGCTGGTGCAATTTTATGTCTCTCGTTTCCTGAGCAATGCTTAGCTCCAGGTACAAGTATATTCTGATTAAATAAATTATTTTTTAAAGGCAAAATTGTCTAATTACAGAATTAGTAAATATTTCAGATATGAAGGAAGAAATAGTCTCGGCAATGTTTAATTTGTAAGTACTTCAAAGAGATTTTTTTTTTTCTTCAATCTTGAAGAAGGCAAAAACACTTCAAACAAGATGTCTTTTGTTTTCTCAGGACTCTGTAGGAGAAAATAGACTCAATAAAAGATAACAGCCTGGGTTGTTTTCCTGTTCCTCTTACACAGTTGCTTCAAGTTTCTTTATTAGGTTCCCTGGGTACAACACTCGGGGATCGTTCCCAGAGTGTATTAAGTTCCTGTGGAGTGATTATTTCATTACAACCCATGTACACAGACCAGTGGTTTGATAAACAACAGATCACCTCAAACTCTTTATTAAGGTTCACGGCACTAATGCACTCTTTTCTGTTTCATTGGAAATACATTGCAGATTTGTGTGGGAGATGCTGTTTGGGATAAGAGCTATACGATTTCTCAGTCCCTGATCAAAATTTAAAACGTTTGGATTGATTAAAAGCAATACTTCTTTAAAACAAAATCCACTGCAGACAGTCACAGACTTTGGTGGGATATATTTGTTTCTAGACATTCTGGAAGTGAGAGCATAAAACTATAAAACTTTCTGTGGCTGTGATTCTTTCTTACTTCCCTCACTCTCACTGCTCCGAACCTTCATGTCTCTTCCTATTTCTTTTCTCCCCCCTCGTTTTATTCTTTTTTAGTTTTTAATTTTTTTAATTTTATTTATTTGTCAGAGAGAACTTGAGAGAGCACACATGAGTGCACAAGCAGTGGGAGCAGCAGGCAGAGAAAGAAGCAGGTTCCCGGCTGAGCAAGGAACCCGATGTAGGACTTGATCCCAGGACCCTGGGATCATGACCTGAGCTGAAGGCAGACGCTTAACTGACTGAGCCACCCAGGTGCCCCATTCCCCTCATTTTAAAGGCACTTCTGCTTTAAGTCTGCCTTAAATCAAGGACTGTGTGATTCATATAGGTTTATAAGAGATCCAAACTTGATCTAATAATAATCAACTCAGCCCTGTGTGTTCAAATACAGCCCATGCTTTGTATTCTGTTAGTTCTCCTCCCTCCTCTATTTCTCCCTCCATCCTTCAAGCCATTCCTCCAAATTATTCTGTTTGGCTAGGAACTGACATCTGGTATTCTATCTGTTCTAAGTACTGAGCACAGAGCTTAAGTACACTGTGATGAATAAAACACACCATTCCCTGATACCCTTCTGAATTTCCCTTTTTGCTGAACTCCACATGTACTTTTAGTGAGTACAATGTCATTTAGGATTAAATTGCTCTTTAATTTTTTCCTGTGAGTTATTTTTGAATTCCTAAGTAGATCAAAGGCTTGTTGAAGATTTTGCACAGCTGATATTCATGCAGAAAATGCATCTCTGGACTGCTGAAGAGGCTCTGGAAAATGACAGGGAGTACCTGTTCTAACTTTTAGGGTCATGGAAGGCTCATTGGAAAAGGCAACATCTAAGGGAGTAGGATGAGTGGGAGATGAGTCAGGTGAAGAATGGAATAGGAAAAGCATGGCAGAGTGTCAAGTCCTATTTCATGTTCAAGAAGAGGTATCTGCAAAGAGAAGAGGAAGTATGGCATGTCTCAAAAATTGCACGAATAGTTCAGAATCACCAAACATTAACTGCAAGAGGGTAGACGTGAAAAAGGAGATATACCATAAGGAACATACAGGGGACAATACAAATAGAACTTGAATGTCAAATTGTGCTATAACACCAAATTCTACAAAGTAAAAGTAAGAGTTTGCTGATTTTTCCAACAACTTTACACAGCCAACAAAATGCCATGAGATAGACCAGAGACCAGGGAGAGTTAGGGTGGTCTTCACAGCACAGATTGGATTATGGGCTGATTTAGATAGCCAGAGAAGACGATGACAGCACTTCTGGCCTGGAAGACAGCCTGAACAAAGGCCAGGGGTTTATAGTCATATGGGCCTGCCTGGTACGGAGATTTCTACTCAAAGGTAAATGACATGCAAATTTGCCTAATGATACATTGTCATGGCTGAAGCGGGAACACCAAACAAGTGACTGCCCATTCAACTACCCATCTCCTAGAAGACAAAATTATCTATTGTGCTTGGATGTCTGTTTTCTTGAATCACTGAATACCTCTACTTCTCCTTTTCATTATTTCTCATTAATAATCATATAGTGCTGACATCGTTTCTATCCAAGCTTGCAGCTACATCGATCAAATGTATTTTACCGAGAACAGTGAGTTATCTACTGAAATAACCATGATCTTTCTTTATGTCATTATCTCTTTGGGTCTTAAAAATATTATCATCATGATTGTTATTCTTACTCTTATGCTTTCTTTTAGATATTATTTTTAAAGTTCTTTTTATGTTCAAAGCCCTGTGGTAAGTGCTTTATAAGTTGTAAGAGACACAAAGCATTTCTACACGTCTAGCATCCCTTCTGTCTTCAGAAGTAATCTCTTTTCTTGTGTGTGTGGGGGGGAGGGGGGGGACCAGCCCTTCTTCACTTTATCTCCATGCAGTCCATTCTATGCATCCACACCCCTGCCGCTCTTTCCCCGTAGAATTTGTGGTGTCGGTAGCCATGACCTGGATGAATCCACTGGTGGGCACATATCCCCAAATGGACTGAGCCATGCCAGGGCCTAGACTCTTGCTGGAGTGTTTGGAAAAGATATGCTCTCCTTTTGGTGGGCTCCTTGGGTGTGAGAGCCATCGAAATCTGAGGCTGGCCAGACCAAGTGGCTCCCATGAGGAGACCTACCCAATAGTGAAGTCGACACTTAGGAAAGCAGAACCAAGAGAAGGAGACGGGGCGACAGCATCCTCACGACATTAAATCCTGAAGCCAGCCATTTCTGAAGGGAGCATTCTGCTGGGCCTTTAGTTACGTAGCTCAAGAAATTCCTGTTGAGTTAGGCTTTTGTTCGTCGTCACAGAAATAGTCACAGACTTTTTTTTTTTTTTTTAAACTAAAAAGCTCCTGTGTTTAACCACCAATATTTCCAAGGATGTGTCCTGGTGAAACGATGCGAATAATTTAAAATAGAATCACTCTCTGCCTGCCCCCTGCTTCTGCCAGAATTCTTCCAGGACTCACAGGGGTGATCAGAGGTTTGAGGCACTCTCTCAATCACAACCCCAACCAACACAGGGTCCTCGCTCTTCTCATTTGAAAGTGGTGAGCAAACCCTTTCCACCACCAGGTGGGAAGCCAGCTCATACCAAAAAGTTTTGCTCAATTCTATTCGGGGCGGAAACTGATGAAATGGCCCCCTCCGGTGGTGAGAGGAGGTGCTATGTCCTCCTTGAAGAAGCTTCCTTAGCTAGGAGACCTGAGAGGGACCCAGTGGGCTCAGAGTCCACAGTCTCCTAATACTTACTGTGTTGATAAAAACTGTGCAGCTAGAAGGCAGTGACAATGGTGGGACTCAGGCAGCAGCGTTCAAGAAATCTCCAGTTTGACTGACTTCTAAGTACAAGGAGGGAGTTCCTTATAACTTGGTAGTGTTAATTTCATCCTCCTTCATAAGAGGAAGCTCTTGAAGTAAGATTTTCAGGAGTGTGCATGAAACAAAACAACCCTAACACAGTAGACTAGCTAACCTCTGGTCAGTCTCTGTCCTGCAGGAGGGCAAGATTCAAATGGATATACTATATCAGAAGAGCAAAAAAAAATGCAGGCTCCTTGAAGTCCCTACACATTTGGCCTAAATGCTTCCTGGCTTGTTTTTCAATCAGCTGATTATGAATGACAAGTTATAAATAATCAGGCGACCAGCGTGCCTTGCACTAGACAGAGATGACCTTTATGTTCCCTGTACATCTATTCTAGTGGTCCCTAGGGAAGTTACCTGGAATTAGAAGTGAGTTTACCATGGATGTTAAAAATAACTCTTCTTTTTTTCCCTCTTAAATGTAATGGCACTTAGTGATGCTACAGTCCTTGAGATAATTTTTTAAAAATATTTTCAGAAATAATATTAACTTTTCATTTTGTTGTCAGATTGGCAAAGCCCAACTCCTATAAAATTACTTGTTTAGTTTGAAAAAATGACTTTGTAGATGTCACTGCAGGGTGAGTTCTTGATCTTTTAATCTCCCTCTCGTTCTAAAACTGACAGTTTTCTAAAACTGTTTATGGGAGAGATAAAACTCACACCAAATAGGTACCATTCATCCTTCTCCTTTGGAAATAGTCCTCTGGCTTTGAGGTATCTAGTTTTCCGAATATTTCTGTCTGCCCCCTGCTGGTCCTTCATCTTCAGCAAGCAACTTAAACATTGCTCACCCCAGTGCCCTGTCCCGGGCTCTCTCCTCAATACACACCCTCCCCCTGGGTGATTACATTCAACCTCACAGCTCTACTTAACCATTCATACTGAGTCCTGACTTCCAGACCCATCCATAAAGCTGACTTCCAAACATCTACCTGAATGTCCCATAGA
This sequence comes from Nasua narica, assembly GCA_028533885.1. Lineage (NCBI taxonomy): Eukaryota > Metazoa > Chordata > Mammalia > Carnivora > Procyonidae > Nasua > Nasua narica. Next base: position 41,811,528 of record CM052814.1, read on the forward strand.
GACTCTAATATAGTAAAACTGAAATTAGTATATTTTCTCCTACAACCTAGTTCCAGTTCATTTCATGTTATCAAAACCTAGGAAATATACCAGAATCTTCCCTCTCCCCCTCCTTCCTCAACCAACTCATCACTGTATGCTGTTACCTGCTCCTCCGCTGTGTCTGGTACTCGTCTTCTTCTTACCATCCTCACTGACGTTGCCCTCATTCAGGCATTTGTCGTTCTTACTTGAACTACTGCAAGAAATTCTGCTTTGAACTCAACCTACGTATTGGAGCCAGAGTGACTTTTCCAAAAATCAAATCAAATCATGTTCCTCTCCTCTTAACACCCTTCAAGAGGGTTCCGTTTCATACACATACATTTAAATTCCGCAGTGTATTATACAAGACCCTTCACATCCGGCTAATGACCACCTCTCTGGACTAGTTGTCCATTGCCACAACAACACTGTGTAACAAACAACCACGAAATCTCAGAGATATACTTAGGAAACGTTTATTGCTCTCTTGTCTGGAGTGGTCTGCTGGGTCAGTTTCTTTATCTTGGCCGGCCTTGGTTCGTCTAGGGCGTACTTCGCTGGGGCACTTTGGCTATGCTCCCTGTGTCCCTTGTCCTCCAGCAGGCTAGCCAGGACATGATTTATGGAGATGACAGAGGTACAAGAGAGAGCACAAGCAGAAACATGCAAGGTTTCTTGAGGCCTAAGCTTAGATTTGGCACACTATCATGTCTGCTGAATTTTATTTGGCAGTGAATGTTGTAAGATTGGCCCAGATTCAGAGTTCAGAAAACAGATTCTGCGTATTTAGTGGGAGGAACTGGGGGTGGGGGTGGGGAACTGGAGACTTCCTTGTGCTCCTCGTCTTTGTCTTCACTACTCCATGCCTCTAATCTGGCAGAATGGATAGGAGTCTCCTGAAAATGTCCAGCTCTTTGTACATCTGTTTTATTTAGCTCCTGCTATACCATCTCCTAAGATCCCCCTCCTCTAGCCCCCAGGACTGGCCCGAGTATACACCAACTTGTGCCTCATGACCTGGCTCTCTCCTCATCTCACTCTGCCTCCTTTGTGAACTCTGTCCAGCCCTTACTAAGGTCTACATAAGACCTTAACTATTTTTTGTCCTTAATTTTTTATATGCTTGTTTCCCCTTAGTGACTACGAATCTATTCAAAGCAGAGACCTTTCTTAATTACTTTTTTTACTCTTGCATACTAGAATAGCCCTCGTCAAATATTAAACACTTTCTAACTCTTGGTTGATCAGAAATTTGGGTGTAGCAAGTATGTGAGTTACAGGGTGCCTGGGTGGCTCAGTTGGTTAAGTATCCAACTCTTGATTTCAGCTCAGGTCACGATCTCAGTGTCATGAGATAGCGGCCCCAGTTGGGCTCCACACTGGGCATGAAGCCTGCTTAAGATTCTCTCTCTCTCTCTCTCTCTCTCTCTCTGTCCCTCTGCTCCTTCCTCCTGTGTGGTGTGTGTGTGCGTGTGTGCACTCTCTCTCTCTCTCAAAAAAAAATATATATGAGTTACAAAATCTATTCACTTGTGTTTGGATCCACTGAATTGCTAAAAAGAAGTAGCTTATAAAGATGGTTTGGGAAACAACTTTTGGGTAAACATTTAAGAGAAAACCTTTTTGGGGAGTAATAAATTTTTTAAGCAGAGAGGTGAAAATGAAAGGGCCAAGACATTTCCAGCCCCTCTTCTCTAAGAATTCACCCCAAATAAGGAAAATAAGAAAGAGAAGTATGCATACCATTTTGATGAAATGAGGTGTTTTTATGACCCCAGAGACAGATAGTGGTTGGAGTTATGACAACTCATTGCAGAGGAGGAAGGTGAACCTAAGTGGAGTATGTGTGCATAAGTACATAAAAGTCCTGTATTACAGGAATTACAGGCTCTAACATAGCATAGAAGGAAGGGGCTGGGAGATGAAAGTGAGACTGTGGACAGTCTGGACAAGGAATATTAAGGACTCCTGGTTTCCTGGGCTTACCCATCACAGTCAGAGGTCTTTGTATCTCCCACTCCCTCAGGAGAGGTTTGTTTGCTGGAGAAACTGAGCCAGAGAGGTTTAGGACTTGGGGCCCCAGAAGAAGAAGAGTGGAATGCCAAGCTGAAAACAAGGGAGTGCTGAACGTCTGCATGCAGAATGGTGAACCTCAACTCCTTTTCCCCCAAGTACAGCTCCAGAATGCCGGTCAGGCTCAGTTTTCTTTAGACGGGCTGAGGATCCTTCCCTGGAGAATCTAAACTTGCCCAGAGAAAACATCTTCAGATACAGACATTTGGGGCCTTTGACACACAAACGATTGAGTCCCCTAAGACTCTGCCACTCTCTGCACCTCTCCAAGCCCCACTCATGCCCACAGAGCTTCCAGCAAGGTGAAGCTAGGGAAAGCCCTGAGTGGAAAACCTAAGGAAGCACTTCTATTCGCAATGAGCACAGTTCCGACGTTGCATGTGTGCAATTCTGAGTATATGTGCGTCCCCTTGCATTTTGCATCCCAGGCATTTTGCTTGCCTTACTAACTCCCAGCTCTGGTTTCCAGTAAGCTTTATAATGACCCAATATTATATATACTTGGACAACCAAGGATCACCAGATATTTAAAGAAAGCTTCTACTATCCAAGAGAGACACCACGACAAACAAAGGGGAAAAAAACCCCTCAGGAAATGGAGATAATGTGAGGAGAATTAAAAAAGCTTCACAGGAATTATAATTTTAACATCCTTGGAGAGAGAAGAAATGTTGCATCTATTTAAAAGAAAAAGTGGCACAATAAAAAAAATGAATAAAATATAAACACTATCTTGGAAATTAAAAATATGATAACAAAAGTTACTGGATAAGCTGGAAGATAAAACTGAAGCCTATCCCGAAAAGGAGAACAAAAAGACAGAAAGAAAAAAAGGAACCATAGGGAAGAAATGATTAGAAAATCAGAGTCAACACAGAATATTTGATATCTGATTAATAAGATTTCCAAATAAGGAAAGGAAATGATCAAAAGTATAAGAAAATGTAGATGCCCAGGGTTTATCACTGGAGAGTTCTGATTCAGAAGGTCAGTAGGTTGAATTAATGGATTAATTTTATATCTTTCCTCCAGCATCCTTAAAGCACACAGTATGACACACAGACAAAGCAGGATTCCAGAACCAATGAACTGATATTTGATTTGAAATGTAGAGGATGGGATAGCTATGTTTTAAATTTATTTTGAAAGTGGAAAACAGCTACACATCAGCGTTCAGTGATTACAGGAAGTGGAGACAATGCAGCTGCTAAGTGAGTCCCTTAAATATTGACATGACTGATTCTAGTGTGGCTTGTTTAGTAGGAAGTGGGAGAGAAAGCAAAAATAGACCAAAGCAAACATTTGCTCAAGATAAATGAAGCGAAGTACATCCTCTCCGTGTTCCTCCTCCCCTATGAAAACATGGCCATTAGCTCCTGACCAGTTTGTTTGCCTCATGTTTCTGTTGTTATGGCCGTGGTTGTGACTTAGCACATTCTAACAACTTTTATTTGTGCTTATCTGTCTGACTAAATGCTAGATAAATATTTTATGCTTACATTGCCACAGCTCTTCAGGGATGAAGGTTAGTGCTCTCCTTCGCTGGAGACTGGAAAGAAGTATTCAGCAGTTCAGTCTCATTAAGATTATTTTCAAAACACAGTCTCAAGTGAGGTTATGGAACTATATAGAGATTACCACCAAGTTTGCGGGAGAAATTGAGACAGCTGTTTAGGTAATTAAAAAAGACGTCATTTTCCTGAAGTTTTAGATAATTGAGGCAAAAGTCAGTCAGGTTTGAGGTAGTTGGATGACTGCTTACTTCTGTATACGCCTTTTACGTGTAATGTGGGCTGCTGAGGAGTTTAAAATCTGTGGAGAAATCTCAAAACAGAGGAATGGAGAGCAGATGAAAGAAGTCTGATCTATCTTCCTTTTGTGAGGACAGTGAGGAAAATGTGCCGTAACAACGAATTTATTCAAGCTATATGGAATGTTAGGTAAAAGATTGTTCTCTGTCAAGTAATGTAATTCATGATATCCCATCTCTACTGACTGAGAAAGTATTTCTAGAGACACGTTAGGTAGAATTGTTGCAAGCACACTGAGAGAGTTCTACTCTTATTGTATTTGTCTATTTGTCACTGTACTGAATAAATGTATTTAGAATTAGATTGAATTTTTTAAAAAGATCAAAATTGCAGGCATTCACTGAGTGAAATGATAAAAATTCATATTCTCTGACTTTCATTTTTATTTAGACTACGCTTTCCTTTGAGATTGTGTACCTAAAAATGAACCATGTATTGTGCTGTTATTGATACTTCTACTGAAGTACACAGTGGTAAGCAGAAATATTCTGTTAATAAATACATTCAGTCATAAATTCTGAGAATATATTGGAATTAGTGTCCTAATATGAAATCATGAAACGTAAGCAAACTTTCAAGCAAGGAATAGCTACAAATAAAACAAAATGTTATAGTAGGCCCTTGGACAACAGGGGGTTAAGGGCGCACTGTCAACCCCAGGCAGTCAAAATCCCATGTATAACTTGTATATAAATCCCCAGAACTTAACTACTGATGGCCTATTGTTGAGCGGAAGCATTACCCGTAACAGAAGCAGTAGGTCAACACATATTTTGTATGTTGTATGTATTATATACTCTTTCTTATAATAAAGTAAGCTAGAGGATAGAAAATGTTATTAAGAAAATCTTAAGGAAGAGAAGATACATTTACAGTATTATACTCTATTTCTCAAAGTAAATCCACATGTAAATGAACCTGCACAGTTCAAACAGGTGTTGTTCAAGGTTAACTGTAATTGCCCATAAAGTCATAAAGTCCAACTCGGGGTCATCTGGGATCTTCCTGTAGGTTTATTCAGCCACATCCAACCATAGCTATTCAAATGTGAAAGAATTTGTTATGCTTTTCCAAAGATTCTCCTCATGTTTATACAGTGACAGATGTGTGAGTTAAGCCTGGGCTAATAATATGCCTATTACAGGAGACCGTCAGTAGAATGGTCTGCAAGAACTCTGCTACTCAAGTGTACTTTAATGCTTATTTTATTCTTTTTAGAGCCTATTTAAAAAATTTTTAAATGTGTGATGAATACTGATTAACTTTGGCAAATCATAAGCTGCCATCCCTTTCTAAATATATTTAATATGATACTTTTAGGCAATAAACTGGAGCAAAGCAAAAAGGAATTATTCTTTGGACTAACCAGAGACTAGTATATATATTCACTGGATCTTTTTGGAGACCATCAAAGATAGGATAACAGAGACTAGTAGATAGATATAGAGATAGATAACCTATATATAGATAACCAGAGACTACTGCATATATATATATATATATATATATATATATATATATATATATATTCATGTATTCATGTATATATATATTCACTGGATCTTTTGGGAGATCATCAAAGATAGGATAACATTTCTCCCTAATCCTTAAATTCTTTCTCTAGGCTATCTGGCACAAAAAGTAAAACAAAAAGTAAAATGATTTTTTATTCTGTGTAAATTTTAAGAATTGTGCTTTTTTTTTTTTTAAGGGTCTATATTCATCCTACCATCGCTGTACTTCCTTGCCTTTTCCTTCTGCTTTACTATTGTCCAAAATTGCAATGAAAAAATCCCATCTCAATGAAAAATACCATCTCATGCATTGGAAGCCATGTGGCAAAAGCAGAGAGGGACTGGGGTTTATTAACATATTAACAAATATACTGTCTATATACAGTTAGGCGCTTGAAAAACATTGATTTAATATTCAAAACCAACCTGTGAGGTAACAATGAATCCCTCCGCTTTACAGATGAAAAAAAGAGACTCAAAGAATTTCCATAAATTTACCGAGATACATAGCAAGTAAGCGACAGAATTGTCATGGGGAGCCCAGACTGCATGATTCCAAAGCCCATGTTCTTTCTATTTTATCACCTAGACCTCAGGTCGTAAGGAAATAGTGCCTAACCCAGCGGATGGGAGCAGTGCGGCACAAGGACGCTCCTCTGTGAACTATCGGTGACCGTCTGCAGGGACAGTTTGCACCAGGGTAGACTTCCGCACACTACTTTCTTTATTGAGAAGCTCTTGCCTGGAAAACGAATGACAGCTGCACTCAAAATAGCCTGCTCAGTGAGGTAATTGATTTCCTTTCTGGAACAAGCCCCTTACCACAGACTCATTACAATAGTTTGAGGAATGGCTGGGGTCCTCGGACCACACTTTGAGCAGTGCTGGACTCAAAGAAGAGATATGACTGCAGTGAAATAGTGGGGTCACCGTTAGCCAACGAACGCTGCAGAGTCTGTCTGGAACTAGAATCAGTTCCATTGTATCCCTTGCCCCTGCCTCATTTGTGGCATCGCTATCCATTGCCGAAATCAAAGTGCCTACTCTAAGGAAGCTCAGTATTTCCCACTAAGGCGAGGGGAATGGTTCTGAAATACAGACAGAATCCTGGCTTAAATACTGGCACTTTCTGGAGCTCTGGTATGGAAAAAAAAAAAAGCAAAGTTTATGTTAGAATTGTGAGAGCTTTGGTAATTAGGAAGGGCTGCCACAAGAGTGCCACAATGAGGTTAATAGCATCGGCCTGAAACCTAGTCCGACTGAAGGATAAAAGGCTCTACCTTAAGGGCTGTTGTGAATAATGTAAAGTGCTTAGCATAGCCTGGCATTGGTGCTCAGTGGATGGCACCTCTATTATTAGGATCACCTTTACAAGGAAGCGGATCCAGAAGGCACTGGATGTTAACCGGTAGAGCATCTAGTCACAGTACATGAAATGCCATCTTAAATTACAATTTCTTCCCATCTTAAAACCTTTACAATCTCCCAAAAGCCAATTTTAAAATGCAAATACTCCGGTTATCTTCTTATCTTTGGCTAGTATACAGAGAGGTCAGTTTCATTTTCTACCATGTCATTTGCAAGTTTTCAAAGTAATTACTTCCTTCATAATTATAAGAGAAGTATCTGCATTTCTGAAAAAGACACATCTGAGCTCAGCTCATTAGGAATTAGCTTATGTCACAGTGTTTCCCAAATTATGTTTCACTTTATCACAGTGTCTGTGACATATGCTCTGTTTAAAAAAAAAGAAATCATATCGAATAAGGTTGGGATATACACATCCTAAAATTCATGAAGCACATCGACATATGAAAGCCCAGAAACAAGCTTACAGAAGAAACCTTTGTTTATCCTCAAATTTCCCAAACCAGTTTGATCAGAGAGCACTTTTGTTAGGCATCACCTAGTCATGGTGCGATTTAAGATTACCCGCTGCCTTAAGAGATTATTTTCCAAACTTAATAGTTAACTGAGAAATTCAGACACTGTTGGGACAGCACATAGATCAGGCGTTTGGAATAAGGGGATATGGAGAGAGGATCTTAAAAGGGGAGGCAGGGATGATAGTGAACTCTCTCCTGTGTTGAAAGAACAGATAAGAGAGATTCATGACCTTCGTGGAAAGAACAGATAAGAGAGAAAACTGGCCCATTTCCAGTTTATTCACATACTAGCCATTGACCTGTTGTTGGCCACTATATCACTTAACCTTGCTAGACCTCAGTTTTTCCCTCTATCAAATGGGGGGGGCAATGCAAGATACTTTTTAGGGTCTCATCTAGATCAGCTATCCTAGTCTTCAGCTTAATTTTGTTTTGGAAAAGAACGCATGCATAATATTTTTTACATTGATAGAGGTAGTGGTGGTATAAATTTGTTTTACCTGTTTAGAGGTTTTATTTTCTTTCAAGGATTCTAGGCTGTTCCAAAGGTCAATAAAAATGTTTGATATAAAGCATTTTAGTAATCTTTTGTAGTTTAAAGATTGTTACTTGTTATAGCTGAAAGTCTCTATCTAGATTGTGACTTTTTAAATACAAGTTGAATTAATACTGAGTTTTTTTGGTTAAATAATGGGAGTTATTTTAGTGGCTAAATCAACTCATGATTTCATTGCCTCGTCTTTTATGTCTATTCAGCTCACTGACAAAGTGAATGAATCTTTAAACAATGGGAGAACTAGAAGATGCCTCATGCTCAGTGGCTAACTGGAATAACTCCATAAACCAGCAATTGTATTTCACTAATGTGTTCACTGTTGACTCAGGTTATCATGGTCTTAGGGTGGGATTAATGTATTTTCACAAAACCAGGCCTGCATGTCAGGTGGTCAGCTTTTGTTATGAGATGAGCTGGAGAGGATTCAGAAGCTTTATGGACTTACTAGCCATAAAGTGAGTTGGCTGACAAAGGTAGAGAATAAAAAGATCCAGAGGGCATTACTAGCCTCTGAATAATAGGTATGTGTATCCCTGGATTTTTAGAAGTAGCAGGTGGTCACGAGTCACTGTTTTCAAACTTGTACACTTTTCTGTTACATAAGGGAGGTATTTTGGCAAAATACATGGTTATATTGCAAAATAATTATTCATCCATTATAGCAATTCCAATAATATTGCTTTCTTTAAACATGAAGTATATATCAATATTGTCTGTAGCAATATTTAATACTGATACTACAATTATTTTTGCCCTCAACAGGGCAAAGGAGGGTTTTTCCCTCCTTTTTTTTTCCCCTGGGGGAGAAAAACACTTTCTGTCAAATCAAAGTTATTATTATTTTTTATTCTTATGACCATGTGATTATATAGAACATGAAGTCTCTTCTTTTACCAAGTAGAAAGTACTTTGAGTATGACATGTCAGTGGTTATTTTTTATGAACTTCTCAAGAATACTAAATAGATTTGAATTAAAATTTTTTACTAATTTTCACTTAATATTCATTCTTTAGAACTGCAGTCAGCCTGGAGAAATAAGGTCTTCACTCTAATAATCTTTCATCTTTCTAACTTAATTGATGTATATCTGCTATTTTCAAATCTCTAAGGGGATGGCCATACCTGACCTTGGACAAAGGATTTTGGAATTCGATACCTTGATGGTAGAGTTTAGAAAGAGTGGTGGTTATTATTCAGTGTTAACGGCTGTAGAGCTCAGAGAATTCATTTCCCTATGATTTTCTAAGAAATACTGCTTAATTTAGCAAAATTGTCATTTTCCAAATGTACCTCTTTTCTTGTTAGGTGTTAAATTGTATTTGGACTTTTATGGCTTAATAAGACAAGGATTTCAAGTGGTAAGGAGGTAAGTGATGAACACAGTTTTTTAGTTCAATGAAAATAAAGGAGTTTAAGAAATGAAAATCAAACTAGCTAAGATGAAATAAGGTCTGAGGAAGTTCTAAGGTCTAAGACACAAAGGAAATCTCCATCTTTCAAAAAATTCCAAAGACTTGCTTTTATGCTAAGCTTTTGAGTTAAGGATAAAGTCCAAATACAATGCAAAAACTGAAAAAAAGGAACCCATTTGGAAATGTTTAAGGAGATACGTGGAGACATAGCCTTCAATCTTCATAGTAGTTTGGATTTTTTTTTTTTTTTACAATGGAATTTTAATAGGAAACATGTATGCCTAAATATGTAGCTTGGGAAGGGAAAAGGTGCTAGAATTTTCTGTAGCATAGCCTTGGACTTTGAAGAATAAAAGAACTCTATTGTACTATTTCTCCACACGTGAGTTTTGCCACCACAAATAATGTGAGTGACCTTAGCTTCCCTCATCTGCAAAGTGACAGGACTGTAGCAATTATTTCATTGATCTTTCAGGCCATTTTCACCCTGTTATTTAAAAAACTTTATGATTTTTATGGCCTGTTTTTCTTTAGACATTTTTCTGATCATAGCTGATTTGAGATCGAATATTTTTACATGTAATACATGGTATCCTTTCAATTGTCTGAAGAAATTCATAAAGGTTTACTGCAACTTTAGAAAGGCTCATTTTTAATATCCTCAAAATTTGAGGAATTGAATATTACTAGACACAGTCTAGGTCAGGAAGTAGGACTTTCTACCACTTAGCCATTCGGACAGTTTTGTCATGAAAACCTTTCTGTGAGGGTTTCAGGCAACAGGGTTAAAATCCTTAGATCATAACAGAACTAACAAGGGGTAAGAGAACTTCAAACCACCGCCATCAATCCTGAGAAATCTTACACTTCCAGAAATTCTCACGACCTGTTTCATAGATACAGGCCTTGATCTCATCATCATTCCAGGAAAAAACAAACTAAACGTGCGTGTCTGAAATAAGTTTGCGACTTCACCACGACTCCTGAGATAGTGCTTACGTTAGGGAAGCTCGAGTGTGAAAGACAATGAGGATTTCCTTTTATTTGGCAGGACAAATCAGTTTATAGAGTAAATGCATTGATGAGGAAGAGAAAACAAGCCTCCTTGACCCTGACTGAACTTCCTCCTGCTATTCCCCCCAGGGGTGAGGAGAATCTGGCTGACAGATTCCCAGCACACCGCCAAGGACACGGAGCAGGCAGCTCCAGGAGCCCAGGGGCGGCAGCTCCGGGAAGGACCACGTGCGCGCGCACACCCAGGTTGGCAAGGCAATGAGTGGGAAGACAATACGTGCGGCAAAGCATCCAGTGGCCTTGCGGTCCCTGTAGGCTTTTTCCTTTATTACATAACATCCTAACCAGGCTTCAGCAAGAACCCAAATAACTTTTTTTTTTTTTTATTAGCTGTGATCTTTAAGCCACTTGGGCGCTTTATCCACGGGTAAAATGAAATGGGGGTTTGTGAATTCTTTGCCATGCTCCCCATCCAGACTGAAGGATTACCTAGCCAAGCGAAAATCACCAGGAGTGATTGTTTCTGCATCAAGTCTTTTGCTATCACTTCCCAAAAGTATCTGACTTGATGGCTCAGCTTCATCCCTTTTCCATTTTTTTTGGTTTATAAGATTCAAAAAGCTCTTTTATGTTCAGAGAGAGTCAGGAGGAACAGGAGGGAAGAGAAGGTAGTAGAAAGAAGAGAAGGAACTAGATTATCTATACACTTGGCAACCGTGGCAGAAATTTAAAAGAAGGAATGGTTTAAGAAAGTACTCTTCATGGATCAGACTAATCAAATAAGTTTTTAAAGCAGGAACAGTCCTATTAAGTTACTCCGTAAATATATATTGACTACTGCATGCTTGCTACAACCTGAAGGGGAACTTGAATCCAAGACCCCTTCCCTCCTTTCTGAACTGATTCAACACCTCATCTACCCTCCCCTGGATCCAGCCACCATAAGCAACCCCACCTCTCGAACCCCCACCCCCATAGGCTGCTACCTCTGTGCCTCTCCCCAGGCTGCTGTTCTCCCCGGCCCTGCTTATTACTTCACAGGCTCTTTGCTTCTGACCCTGGTTTGGGCCTCATTCTTGTCTTCTACCATTTCCTTAAACTTGATGACTACATTCGCAACATGAAATATGTTCTCCTTAAAACCTTGTTTTTCTCTTCTGTCATGTTCTGTCGCTTGTACTTATAAAGGATCTGCTCCACCATCAAGGTCAAGTACTCTGGCCACTATGGACCTTGTGTTCCCCAAAATTCATACGTTGAAGCCCTAACTTCCAATGGATTGGTAGTTGGAGAAGGGAGCTTTGGCAGATGAATGGGTTTAGACGAGATCCTGAGGGTGGGGCCTTCATAAGGGAATTAGTGCCCATAGAGCAAGAGATACCAGAGAGCTTGCTTTGGCTCTCTCCCTCCACACACACTGAAGAGAAGCCCTGTGAAGGTCCAGTGAGAAGGTGCACATCTGCAACCCAAGGAGGGAGCTCTGGCCACACACCACCCTGCTGGCACTTTGATCTTGGACTTCAGGTCTCCAGGACTGGAAGAAATAAATGCCTGCTGCTCAAGCCACCCAGTCTGTGGTATTTTGCTGTGGCAGCTTGGCCTAAGACCCTGGCACAGCATTTGGCCCATGTTAGGCAGTTAATATGTTTTATTGAATAAATGAATGAGAACTTGGAAGTCTCCTTGGCCCCTTCGACCCTTTTCTTGGGTCCTGAGCCACAGATTCAGTTACCCTCCACACTCACCCCACAGCAACCAGCTCACCCACAGACTCTTTCATATACACCAGCACTGGAATCCCAGCTGAACCAAAGCCCTGGTTTCCACCTACCTGGGAGGGGAGCTCAGACCACCACACTCCCAATAGCTTAGCATTCATTTGGCGCATAAACAGAACATTCCCAATGATAGCCTTGACTTGGTTCTGTTAAACCGCTTAATATTCGGCATGTACCATAACTCTCTCAGGTAAATGAGCCACTCATGTTTGTGGCAATCCTTCTGGACCCTCTTCGAAGCTTTTACTAACTTGCTCTCATTTCTATTCTCTTCTCCATTTCCTACATCTTAGCTTTGTTTGCTAGGTACCATTTGAACCTGATCCCTAGATTCTAGGGCTGGTTTCTGATCTCTGATTCCTGATTTATGGCTCCCTCTTGTGGCTGTTGGTTTGCCCCATCAGTCCTATCTAGCCTGAATTGGCTCTGATTCACCTCTTCCTTTCCCTACCTTTCCATTCCTTTCCTTTTTCCTTTTCTTTTCTCTTCCTTTTCTTTTCTTTTCTTCTCTCTTCTTTTTTTTTTAAAGATTTTATTTATTTGAGAGGGACAGAGCACAAGCTGAGGAGAGAGGCAGAGGGAGAGGGAGTAGCAGATTCCCTGCTAAGCAGGGATCCAGACTCAAGGCTTAATCACCAGGACCCTTAACCAACTGAGCCACCCAAGTGCCCCCTAATCCACCCCATTCTTAGGGAGGATACATTAAAATAATTAAAATATCATAATATACTATACTAGAAATATGACTAAGGTATATATGAGGTGTTAGGAAGATCTGAGTCTGTTTGGCAGAGTCAGATGGGGCTACACAGAACTGAATTATGAGGGAAAGTGGGAATTTCTCAAGGAGACAAGAGGAAAGTTAGATCTTAGACAACATGCACTTTGGTGATCAGGTAGATGAGGCCAGGAGAAAGAGAGAATCCAAAATAGAGTTAAAACCAGGTTTCTGGTTTCAGCAACTTGATGCTGTCCTCCATACAAGAAAACATTGAAAGTCAGGAATAAGTAGGTACTTCTTTTGATTTAATAAAGTATTTCTTTGTAGGTGACACTTACTACTATAAATTAATATATGTAAATATTTTAAACACATACTTGAATATTTAAAAATATTACTCATATTCAGATAATTGGTCAAAGTATTATTTGACCAACTATATAATTGTATAATATTAAAAGTTTCTCTAAAATATTTTTTTAATAATTTTTTCCCCAAATATGTTTATTTTATTTTTTCAGTGTTACAAGATTAATTGTTCATGCACCATACCCTGTGCTCCATGAAATCTCTAAAATCTTTTGTCAAGATATAATTTTTGGCTTTAGTATATTCTTAGAATAATAACTATATATATGTGTATTCTTCTGTAACATAGACTTTTAATATTTGACGTTGCTTCCTTGGTCCAAACTTAGGAGATTCATTCACTTGTTCATTCAATTAAGATGTGGTTGTCTTCTTTGAGGGGCATGCCCTGTATGAGCCTATAATGATGTAGATCATGATAAGTTGACCCTACTTAGTACAGATGTATTAGAGAATTTGTAGCAGTGATCCTGCTACAAACTGTTTCTGCTTTAAAATACTCTGTGCACTATTTTTTTAAAAGATTTTATTTGACAGAGAGAGAGAGAGAAAGATCACAAGTAGGCAGAGAGGCAGGCAGAGAGAAGGGGGGAGAAACAGGCTCCCTGCTGAGCAGAGAGCCCGATGTGGGGCTCCATCCCAGGACCCTGAGATCATGACCTGAGCCGAAGACAGGGGCTTTAACCCACTGAGCCACCCAGGTGCCCCTACTCTATGCAGTATTAATAGCTTTTGCAAAGTATATTTTATTTTAGAATTGATGGGATTAATTGTATTAAGGAAATCTCTGGGGATACATGGGTGGCTCAGTTGGTTAAGCAACTGACTTTTTTTTTCTCCCCAAATATGTTTATTTTAATTTTTCAGTGTTACAAGATTGATTGTTCATGCACCACACCCAGTGCTCCATGCCATACGTGCCCTTCTCAATACCCACCAGGCTTGCCCCCCCCACCCCCTCCCCTCCAAAACCCTCAGTTTGTTGCTCAGAGTCCACAGTCTCTCCTGGTTCATCACCCCCTCCGATTTCCCCCCGTTCACCCTTCCCTTCCTTCTCACAATGCCCTCCCTGATTTTCTTTATACTCCACACGTAAGTGAGGCCATAAGATAATTGACTCTCTCCGCTTGACTTGTTTCACTCTGCATAGTCTCTTCTAGTCCTGTCCATGTTGATACAAAAGTTGGA
>CM052814.1:41826374-41870883 GCA_028533885.1 Nasua narica
TAGATATCATCCCTTTGTCTGTAGTGTCATTTGCGAATATCTTCTCCCGTTCTGTGGGTTGCCTGTTTGTTTTGTGGACGGTTTCCTTTGCTGTGCAGAAGCTTTTTATCTTGATGAAGTCCCAAAAGTTCATTTTCGCTTTTGTTTCCTTTGCCTTTGAAGACATATCCTGAAAGAAGTTGCTGTGGCTGATGTCATAGAGGTTACTGCCTATGTTCTTCTCTAGGGTTTTGATAGATTCCTGCCTCACGTTGAGGTCTTTTATCCATTTCGAGTTTATCTTCATGTATGGTGTAAGAGAATGGTCAAGTTTCATTCTTCTACATATAGCTGTCCAATTTTCCCAGCACCATTTATTGAAGAGACTGTCTTTTTTCCACTGGATATTTTTGCCTGTTTTGTCATGGATGATTTGACCCTAGAGTTGCGGGTCCATCTCTGGGCTCTCTATTCTGTTCCATTGGTCTATGTGTCTGTTTTTGTGCCAGTACCATGCTGTCTTCGGGATCACAGCTTTGTAGTAAAGTTCGAAATCAGGCAATGTGATGCCCCCAGTTTTGTTTTTCTTTTTCAACATTTCCTTAGCAATTTGGGGTCTTTTCTGGTTCCATACAAATTTTAGGATTGTTTGTTCCAGCTCTTTGAAAAAAACTGGTGGAATTTTGATCGGGATGGCATTGAAAGTGCCAAAGATCTCTTTGGGCAGTATAGACATTTTAACAATGTTTATTCTTCTGATCCATGAGCATGGAATGCTTTTCCACCTTTTTTTGTCTTCTTCAATTTCTTTCATGAGTGTTCTATAGTTCCTCGAGTACAGATCCTTTACCTCTTTGGTTAGGTTTATTCCCAGGTATTTTATGGTTCTTGGTGCTACGGTAAATGGAATCGATTCTCTAATTTCCTTTCCATATTTTCATTGTTAGTGTATAGGAAAGCAATTGATTTTTGTGCATTGACTTTGTATCCTGCCACATTACTGAATTGCTGTATGAGTTCTAGTAGTTTGGGGGTGGAGTCTTTTGGGTTTTCCGTGTAAAGTATCATGTCATCTGCGAAGAGAGAGAGTTTGACTTCTTCATTTCCAATTTGAATACCCTTTATTTCTTTTTGTTGTCTGATTGCTGCAACTGACTCTTGATTTGGGCTCAGGTCATGATCTCAGGATTGTGAAATTGAGCCTCACACCCATTCTAAGCATGGAGCCTGTTTAAGATTCTCTTTCTTCCTCTCCATCCATTCCTCCTACCTGTCCCCTTACACTCTCTCTCTCTCTCTAGAAAAAAATAAAATAAAAAATAAAATTTTTTTTAATTAAAAAAAAAAAGAGTATCTCTGGCTGTCAGACTGTGCTATCATTGAGCAAGATTACCACAGGTTTTGAAATGTTGACTCACCTCAAGCACTTAAAGTTAAGTACAAAGATATGGTAAAAGAGTAAAGCAGGTTAGTTAAATATATATTCTTTGAAAGTACTCTATTTGACGTGAATTTTTCTTGGCAGATGATGTAGTTTTACTCAAACTGAGGCAAGTAATCTCCCTAAAAGAGAGGAATATCTCAAAACTAGAGTGTATTATCCATCTTACCTTATCATGGCATTGATTTTATTATTTGTACTTAATTTGGAATTGGGAGCGGTTGGGTATCAGAGACTCATAACCCTCTCTACTTACTGAAACCTGTAGGATTTTGCCAATTTCATGTTATTAGTAAAATAAATAATTTGCATATATTTTGTATTTTAATTTTTTAGGGAGAAAATCAGTCTTAGAGTTGAAAAACCAAAGTTGTTTTTATTTTCAGCTAACTTAGGTTTTATTGAAGAGGGCTAGCAACCGTTTTAAATGACAAAGACTCTTAAGTTGCTCATGAAAACAGGCAGAGATGCTAGATACTGTTACAGGGATACTAATTTTGTTTGCTTGCTTCAACTAGATCCCAAAGGGACCAACAATGAGAAAACGATTAATTGGGTGTGTGTGCACACTTGTATCTCCAGTCTTTCACGGATACCCCAAAGAGAAAAGACAACTGTTAACAGGGAGAGTATGGTCCCCAGACGCAGTATCTTTCACACGTTGGGGGGACTCAAAAAATACATGTTGAGTGAATAGAATCACATATGCCAGATCACTTTCCATAACACAGAAGACAGCTACCAAGTTTCTGTTCCCTTAAAACCAATGTCACCTTCATTAAAATCTGATTATTATAGCCTTTGGCTTTTCATTTGCAGAGATGATGCCCAGTGTCTATTTTTCTGCTGGGGATTATAGTTGGAGCTGAAGAAAGAATGATTAGAAAGACACAGACACTCCCTGCCCTCAACTGGCTAACTGTCCCGTGGGAATGATACATGAAGCGACAGTCGTGAAAGGGTGTGATGATAAGGGGAGCCAAGTGGCAGGGAGAGCAAGAGGGGCCCTTGGCTTTTAGGAAATAGAGCTGGGACTGGAGCCCCAGAGAAGGCTTGTAGGGGGGCAGGAAGCCCAATGCATCTTTACCTTTTTTATTTCTTCCTTTTTAAAAACTTTATATGATAGAAAATTTCAAACATATAAAAAGTAGAGAGATGATTTAACAGGTATTTAGAAATGGCAGTTTTGTTTCATTTGTACTCTCCTCACTGCCCCCAACCACTCAATGGACTACTCTGAATCCAATTCCAGACCTCATATTATTGTATCCATAAATATTTTGGTGTGTATCTCTGAAAGACAAAGATTCTTGTTTTTATGTAAGAAGTCATAACTACAATATTAATGTCTCACCTAAAAATCAATAATACTTTCTTAATATTTTCAAATATCTATTCAGATTCAAATTTCATCTGTCTCAGGTTTTTTTTTTTTTTTCGAGATTCAGACAAGGTCCACACTCTGCATTTTGTTGATATTGGAGTACGTTTTGAATGGCATGAAGAGTCACCCGAGAGAATATGCAACCCAAGTAGGAAACAACTTTTTGTGTATTTTCTTCACTGCTTTGTTATTGTTGTTGTAGTTGTTGTTCAGTGGTTTGGTCACTCAGTGCCTAGAACGGCACTTAACACATAGTAGGTTCTCATCAAATACTTGTCGTTCAGGTGGGTGAATGGGTACGGATGGATGCACTGCCAGCTGAGGGAGCAGAAGCGAGTGTGAAGGTCTGAAGACCTATGAGATCACAATGTGTGTGTGTGTGTGTGTGTGTGTGTGTGTGTTTTCACACCACCAAGTGATTCTCTGACACCAGCTGAATGTCCTACAATTCAACTCATTCTGACACTATCTACCCAGAGAGAGCATCAGCTCCCACAGGTTAAAGACTTCAGTCCCAAAGACTGCCTCGCCACTTTAGCCACTGGTCACAAAGTCACGGTTGTTCCCTGTGCTTCTGACCAACAAGCTGAAGATCAGAGGCTCCCACAACCCCCTCCTAGGGTTTGAGTCATTTGCTAAAGTGGCTTCCAGAGCTCAGAGAAACATTTTTACTAGATCACCAGCTTATTATAAAAGGATGCAACTTGGGAACAGCCACATGGAAGATGCCTAGGGCAAGGGATGTGGGGAGGTCTACTCTCTAAGCAAGCAGTTCTCTCCACATTTCCAAATGATCACAAGGCCAGAAGCTCTCTGAAGCCCATCCTTTTGGAATTTTATGGAGGCTTCATTACACAGGCACAACTGATTAAATCACCGGGTGTTGGTGACTGACTCCACCTCAGCTCCCCTCCTCTCTCCAAAGGTGGAATTGAAAATTCACAGGGCTGGTTCCCGAGGCAGCCAGCCCGCCCCCAAACTTAGGTTAATAAAAGTCATCTTATTAACATAACAAAAGACATCTTTACCTCTGTCAACACTTAGGAAACTTAAATGGTTTCAGGAGCTTTGTGCCAGAAACAAGAGAAAGACCAAATATGTATTTCTTATTATAAGGCACCACATTACAACAGTACGTTTTGGGAACAATCCATTTTATATGTGGCTGGAGCATAGATTTTGGGCGACGGCAGGAGATGTGACTGAACCAACGTAGGGGTCAGATCATGCAGTGCTAAGCAGAGTGATTAGGAACTTTCTGAGGACTTTACAAGTGAAGTGTGTGATCAAATCCTCATCCTGGAAAGGCTGACTTCTAGTTATGCCTGAGGGACTAACAGATCCCTTGTAGATGGTATCACACTCGAAACAATGTCAGTGAGGCAATGAAAGTAATTAAAGAGAAACCACATATTGATTGCATGTCCCCCTAAAAGTTCTGGGAGAGATCTCATCCTTAGCATAGGGAACCTCTTGAAATTTTCTCTCCTATGTCTCTCTCCTGCTAAAATCTATCCCATGAATTCAGTTTGCACAGGCTCTCTTGAATCCTTCACCTTGTATGCTTCCCTCATCTGTTTTGTTTTCCTGTCCTCTGATAGAAATCCAGATGGGCTTCAGGCTTTGCCAGTTTCCCTGAGCCTAGCAGGCCAGATGGAGGACTCCTTTGCTCTCTGGGAGGCAGTTCTATAGTAACATCTTATCTCTGTCACTCTCACGTGACACAAACTTCTCTTGGTTAGAGTAGTTAGTGGTAAGATAGTGCTGCATGTTTGGGGCCAGTCACTTTGTCTTTGTGATTTTATAGCCTACTAGTTTGTATTACTGTATCGGAACCTTGATATTTATTTTAGAATATTATTTAAGCACCATGGGCTTCTTATAAGAAATCTTTATAGACCAATGGTGAGGGTTTTGGGGTGGTTTTGTTGTTGTTGTTGTTGTTGTTTTTTCCTTTTCTAAGAAGCCTCCACCATATTATCTTTGCTTTTATTGGATTTCTTTTAAAAGCCTATTTAGAAACAGGCTTATTTTGAAAAACCTTTGTGAGAACTCGTATACTAAAAAATTCTTAATATCACTGTGAAAGACACCAAAAATATCCTCTGACGAATGGCTGTAAGGAGGGTTTCCTTAGATTTAGTATTTGCCTAAACTTGAATTGCTTTGGTGCGATATATTACCCAAACAATCTTTTGGCCCTCCAATTGAAAGTTAAAGGATCATTCTCAAAGGAATGTTTAGGGAAACAGATGGGTAAAGTACTAAACTTGGAGTTTAAAAAACCTGTACATTGCAATAAAATCATAAACAAATAAATTCATGCAATAATAAATGCATGAGTTTCACTGTTTGCCTTCTACAAGTCCTTTTAACACTTTAAAAAGATATCAATGTTGACATCAATATTCAAACTAATAGCAATTACTTGTTAAATTCATGTTAATCCTTGATACAGTCCAGAAAGCAAGCATAAGGTGAAACAGACCAGTCATAAGCCTTACAGACATACCGAGCAATTCTCATGATAAAGTAGGTACTCAAGTAAATTGGTAGACTGTTCGACCAAAGCTGATTTTAGCTCTGCCTTCACTTCTCTCCCAGTTTTGCAGATGACAAAAAGTAGCTTGAACATAGTTGGCAGCGGTGTGGACACTAGAGCCATTTCCAGAAGAGCAGTGTTTTCTTTTTTATATTATGACTATCTCTGCTTCTCTTTGCTTTGGAAACAGTTACTCCAAATATATACTGATTTGTGAGATTTCAAAGGTCAGATCAGGAAGGGAGTTTTAGGATATATAAAGAAACTCAGATTGTATCCTAAAGGTGTGGGGAGTTATTGAGGACTTTGGTATTGTAGAGAGCTCTCTCTTCCAAAACTCACTATTCTTTGTTTGACTTTATGTCATCTCTCAATCTCTACCTCTCTTCATTTCAATATTATCTCATGGTATAAATGATAGAATTGCGAATTGTATCATGTAGAAATTAGCTCAGAGGTTCCTACATTTAGATTTTAGACATACTTGTAGCATATGTACATACTTATGGCTTTGAAGTCCTTCCTTCCACTAAAAAGGAAATAAATTGCAGAGTGGTGTATGGCTTCTGGCAAGAATACCATTTCAACTGTGTTTTTTCAGCAATGCTCTTTTTTCCTGAGCCTGGTATGAATTATGATTTCTAACACTGGATTTATTTTTATAGAAAGCTCAATTTATCTTAGAAACTACTGTTAACAGCAGTGAAAGCTAAGGCCAAATATTGATGCACACTGTTTTAATGGCAAGCACTCTATTTTCCCAACTTTCAGTACAATTCTGCAACATCCATTGAATACTCTAATGTTGTTACTGAAATGATGAGAAGATGATGGAGAAGTGTGGTCTAACAGAACTAGACTTTCTCGAGGTAACCAAAAGGGTTGACATAGACCTTGTAAGTTAAAAGTAGGTGTATCAACTTTCTTCCATTGTTTTTTTTTTATTTAAATTCAGTTAGCCAACTTAGAGTACATCATTAGTTTCAGACGTAGTGTTCAATCATTTATCATTTTCTATAACACCCAATGCTCATCACATCATGTGCCCTCCTTAATGCCTATTACCCATTTACCCCATCCCCCAACCCACCTCCCCTCCAGCAACCCTCAGTTTGTTTCCTATAGTGAAGAGTCTCCCATTGTTCTTTAACTCTGGATTGTGTTCGAATCAGCAAGCCCCAGGAAAAGGTAATCTTATTTATTAATCTTCAACCATTCATTTTCATTGATTAAATAATAGAAGTCTGAAACTCCTAGAGCTATCTAAAATAAGGCAAGCACTGTGCTGAACATTTTATGTACACTCCTTTCAATAACATGGATATATATATACTCTATTCAATGTATAGAACAAAGGAAGGATTCTATGGCAAATATCAAACCTCTGCATTCAGCATCAAAGCTGAAGGATTCTCAATCTGGGGTATTATTAGCATGTGGGCAGCTCAGTTCTTTGCTGTGTCAAAAGGCAAGCTGTGTAACATCTCTGGTCCTTGACCACCAAGTGTCCATAGCAGTCACCAGTCAACAATGTGACCTCCCCACCTACGTTTTTAAATGCCTACTAGAGGGATGGTTCTATCCATGGGATGAGATGAGGTGATAACCATCCTCCCTTTACTCAAACCTCTCTCTAAAAAGAATTTGAGAAGAAAACTCTCAACATTTTTGTCTGAAGCAAAATTCCTGACCAACCTACTTGACTGGCCTAATGAATAAAGCTCTCCTGGCCACTGCCTTGGTGTGAAAAGCTGAGGGTTATGAGTAACCCACCTCCTTCCTTTCACTAACTTGGGACACAGTGGTGCACCCATATAGGGCTATCCTGTAGCTACCATAGAGCTGTAGTTCCTAAACTTTAGCGTGCTAGGAATCGCTTAGAATGTTTATGACAGTGTAGATTTTGATTTAGTAGGTTTGTGCCAGGGCCCGGGACCTGCATTTTGAAGAACCACTCCAGATAAATGTGATTCAAGTTGCCACCTATTCATCGTTTCTATATATAGTCCCTTAGAAGATTTCAACTCCAGAAAATCTCTTTTAGACCAACTGGCAATAAAGCTCCCATTTAATAACAGCGTGCAAGAGACTGGGAAGATTCTAGTATAAATTGAGTGTAATATTAGAGGAAGAGATAGTGGTAGTCTTAAGTATGTCTTTTGACAGAGGGTGAAGGATCAGACTTATCTGAAGGGAGAGCAAATAAACAGCTGACCCCTAGGAATGGCCACAGTGAGCTTTGTATACCTTCCCCAGAGGTGGGATTATGGGACATGACCTCTGCACAAAAATAGGTCAGAATGGAGGAGTGGTTTCCTGAGCTGTGATGGACAGGAAGTCTACGTCCACAGACACAGCTCTCTGCGTTTATGGGGTTCGTTTCCAATAACGAAGGGTACAATAAGAAAATATGTGCTGGGATTCATCCTCATTCCTGGTTGATATTCTCTAGAGGGAGGGTATTGTGTAAAACCAACTTAAAATGGTAGTCTTCTTTCTAAAACTGCCCACCACAGCATGAGCATGTTCATAAGGTTAGCCCCTGCAAACTGGAGAAAGGAGGAAAGTTTGTCTTTAGTGTCCCATCCTGTCTTTCTGCACTCTTGCTTCAACACTCCTTCCTCTTCTCTCATCTCCTTAGGCCTACTGAGGAAACCCTTCAGCTTTATTTTTCCAGAAGCTCAATCTCAGCTTGTGTGTATCTAATCCTTACTGGTGGCTTAACCAGAGAGCAAGTTAAATTTTTCCTTTGGGAGGCATTGTTTCCAAGGAGTTCCTGAAAAATTATAAGCCTTTACCACACAAAAGATGAAATGCAAATAGTGAGTTCAAGCACCTAGGTGGTGGGTATTGGGCAATCTATCCAATAACTCTGAAACAAAACAAAGTGTCACGCGTAAGGCTGGTCACGTGACAGTGTGAGTTAGAACCTCATTGAAGTCATGTCAGGGTATTGAGGGGATTTTGAACAAGCATGTGGTCCATTTGTAGACTTGTAGACACACTGATACTCGGACTCCCTAGAGAAACGGTGGGGTTTTTTTTCTTCTTCTTTTTTTTTTTTTAGATTTTATTTATTTATTAGGAGAGTGAGAGAGAGCATGAGAAGGGAGAAGATCAGAGTGAGAAGCGGACTCCCCATGGAGCTGGGAGCCTGATGTGGGACTCGATCCCGGGACTCCGGGATCATGACCTGAGCCGAAGGCAGTCGCTCAACCAACTGCGCCACCCAGGCGCCCTTTTTTTCTTCTTCTTTGCACAAATTCCCACCAAAGAAAATTACAAAGAATAACAACTACTCCATCACCACAAAGTCCACTTTACTATCATTTCTCTCTCACATGGACTGTAATGGTAGTGCCCCAAACCACACTGACTCTTGCCATTGATTTCCCCTCCTCAGCCCCATGACCCCACATCTGATAACCTATTTACCACCCTGAACCCCAAGTGATCTTCCATAAATGCTAATTAGATTATTGTCAATTCTGTGATTAAAAATGTTTTGTGGCTTCCCACTGTTCCCCAGGATGAAGACCTGCTTGCCAGGCATACAAGGCCCTTCATGATCCTGACGTAGCCTTAGCTCGCCCCTCCAGCCTCTTTGGTCTCCTTTCATACTTTCACATGTGCCATCATGCTCCTGTTACTTTATGACTTTGCACAGGCTGTGCTAACTCCCGCAGGCTTCCATCTGTGCTGCCCCAAACCCCTCGTCACTGTATTGTTTAGTCCATATTTTTGGTCCATTGCACCAATCACATCATTGTTTCTCTTTTTGATGTATTTGTGTGCTTATTTGATTTATGTTTGTTTTCCCAACTAGACTATAATCTCTATGAGGTGAGGACCCGGGCATATCTTGCTCATAAGTATATTCCCTGTGTCACGGAGAGACCATAGTAAGTTTACAATGAACATATGCCTAATAAAAGCATGAACCATTCCTTTTATCTAACTTTGGGTTAAGCCCACTTTTAGTTGTTGAAAGCAGCGGGGAGCTTCTGGCTCTCCCTTTGCTTTTGGATGAAATATACTATCACTTTGATCAAAGTGCACAGATGCCTCATTAACATGGAAACTGGGCAGTATAAATTAATTTTAATGTCACTAGATTAGTTTATTAACATATGTTGTTAATTTTCTTCAATTTGTTAATTATCCCCTTGTGCTCAGACTCTAATTTCATAACTGGAGAGGGTTAACTCTACTACATAGGAGTTTAGAGCCCCTAGAATTTCTTCCTGTCTTTCTTCCCCTCTCCCTCCCTCCTTCCCTCCCTTCCTTCCTTCCTCTCTCTCTTTCTCTCTCTTCCTTCCTTCCTTCCTTCCTCCCTCCCACCCTCCCTCCCTTCCTTCCTTCTTCATTTCTTCTTTCCTTTCTCTCTTTGTTTTCTTTCTTCCTTTCCCTCTCTTTTCTTTCTTTCTTTCTTTCTTTCTTTCTTTCTTTCTTTCTTTCTTTCTTTCTTTCTTTCTTTCTTTCTTTCTGAATAATAGCGGAGTAGAAAGAGATATCAGCAAGAGAAAGAATAAAGAAGTAAATGTTAGAATGAGCTTTAAGATGGCAATGAAGAAATGGGAATCAGTGATAGTTTTCAAGAAAGGACCAGGAATCTTATGAGAGATTTTTATTTTAAAGGAACAAGATTGTACTTTAAACTATACCAATTTCTTTTTATTGACTCTGAATCCAATACAAGCCCATATTGTATCCTGACCAAAGTTTCTCCTTGCTTAGAACTCAGAGATTATTGCCTGCATCTGAATGTATTACTAAGAGTGTCTAATTTTTTAAATAAAAATAACCATCTGTAGAGAGTACCATGTGCCAGACACCTTACATATAGTATCTCATTTGGTTCTCAGATACAGGTTATGATTATTTCCCCCATTTTACAGATAAGGAAAGTATGGTTCAGAGAGTTAGGCAATTTGCCAGGACTCACAGCTTTGGACAAGTCCAGATTCAAATCCCAAGTATGGCTGATTCAAAATCCTGTGCTCCTATCTCACTTCCTCTTTAAAACGAAATCCCAACGTTTGCCAAGGCTTAAAGATTTCCCTCATTTTCACAGGCAAGATCACTTAAAGCAGTGGTTCTCGAAGTGTGATCCTCAGATCAGCAGAATCAGAATCACAGGTAATGCGTTAGAATCAAATTCTCCGACGCTACCACAGACTTAGTGAATCAGAAACCATGGTCTGGGTAGGATGGACCCAGTAATTTGCATTTTAACGAGTCCTTCATGCCAGTTGGTTGCACACAAAGTTTGAGAACCACTGCCTGGAGGAATTGCGAACTGAACAGGCTTTATTGCTCTCTAAGCTGGTAACTGGTCATCTGGCTCACACATCATACTGGCTTCCCAGATGCCACTCCCAGAGAATGTTTCTCGCTCTTTTTCAGGATCCCCAGCAAAGCAACCAGTGCATGGTGACCTAAAAGTCTTCCACGGACTTTGTCTTGGTTTGAAATGGTGGCACATAAGCTTACACTGGTTAAGTAAATGAGCAACTTTTGAACAAAATTTAACCTGGATGTTGTGGTGGATCACAAAAGGTCACTGTATTTTTTTGGTTCACGTTTGTATGTGTGTCTACTTCTTCTTTCATCCAGAACAGGAAGCGGAAGTTCTAAACTACCATGAAGCCGGCTCTGGTATTTCCGTCCTTGCTGAGACCAGAAAGTAGCGGAAGAGACAAATCTGTCTTGTTAGAGTTCCAATTTGATTTCCAAATCAAGGTGCACAGGATCAAAGGTCTCTTGAGTACAGATCAGCATCCCAAACTTTGATGCTTATCTAAATAAACAGCTTGGAACTCAGCTCCGCTAGTTGAAACATAGGCAGGTGACTGAGATAAAGAGATAAATCAGCTGCTAAGGAATGAGGGGAAATTCCCAGCTAAGGGCTGAAGGCAACAATATCTGAGCATGTGATTGCCTTCCTTTTTAATTTTCTAAGGTATGGTGATCAACACTTTTAATAAATTAAAGACTGAAGTTCTTAGAAATTGAGTAAACTAAGAGGAAAAACATTTCCACAAATGGATATTGTGATTAAAAAAAAAATAGCAGAGGAACTTTAAGGAGTTACCCTGACAAGAATTTTGGCTGCATTTGAACTAGTTAATGTACTTCTACTATATGACCTCTAAAATAAGTTAAAGCATACGGAAGTAGAAGAAACAGGGAGAAAACATCATACCATGTTTTCTATTTATTATGTAGCTTACATTTTCTCTTTCAGTTGTTTTTTGTTTATTTCTAGAGGGAAAAACAATTATTCACACTACAAGAAATCAAAGGAAATTTAGATTATTTTTAAACAGTGAAACTTCTAGATGAGTGAACCTGAAAGATAATCTGTGAATCCAGCAAGGACACTTGGTGAATCATTGGGCAAACTGATAAAACCCATTCATCTTAAAGGAGATGAGGAGTTTCTGTTGTCACCAGGACTTCACTTGGTAAGTTAGTCCCACCACTATGTACAAATGAAATGAAACTGGAGGAGTATTTTTGTCAGACTCATGGTCTAGAATCTTCAGAACCACCAGTCTGGTACTTCTCTCTGTTGAGTTTTAAAGGGAATTTGTTTTCAGTACCAGCCTTCCAATATCTGGCCTAAAATAATCACATTAGCCCTTGTTAAAATGTACTCACAATCGAGTAATAAAACAATAGTGTTCTCCCTACTTTATACCTAAAAATTCAAATTTCTAATCAATGTCTCCACCTTGCCGCATGTGTGAGTGACATTGTGTTGCTTAAAGCTTCCTGAAATACTTGTGCACTATATATGTTTCTGATCTATATAAGAGAACACTGATACATAAACTATGTCTTTCCTTTAGCTTAAAGTAGTAAGTCAATTTCTGCACAATCTGAGAACACAGACACCTCTATCTGGGATGAGAAGCTCTGGATTCTAAGTTTGAGCCTGTTAGGAAACTACTCTTTGCTTTAGATCTCCACCTTGTGGTTAGATGTTTAAAATGAAGATCCTTTTGGATTTTATGATCCTGGTTTATAGATTCTTTTAAAAAGGAAGTCAGGATGGACATTTCCTGAAAATACCTTAGTTGAGATGATGTCTGAAAATAACTGAGACTTATAGTTGGGTATTTAAAACTCTTATCATTCAGATTTAGCTTATTTCCAGATGATTTTTCCCACTGAGGCACTTGTTTGCCATTATTTGTTAAGAAATTAGTTTCGGACTTCCTAAGGATTGAAGAGACTTTCAGGGACCATCTGTTAAGTTAGTTCTGGTATTGAAGGAGCCACTAAGGGGACCCTCATTAGTGGTATCTTCCCATGCCTGCCGTAAACTCCAATGGGTGAATTCGATTAGAGAATACAGCCTCTGAACACTGGGCAGAAACACCAGGAATACTCTAACACATGGTTTAACTTGGTCCAAGAAACCAGACAGGCGACAACTAGAACATCCTGTGATTTCATTTTCTAGGTTGCCTCGTCACAATGTAGAAAAGCCGTAGGGCACCCACCGGGTGTACGGCAGCGCCCCATGCAGCTTACAGAGCACCTCAGTCCAGCGCAAAGTCCTGCTACGGCTAAGCCTGATGTGCTGGGACCAGGACTGGGGCTCTTTAGATTAACATAAGGTGCGGTTTACAGAATTTAGTTAACAAAATACAATTTATTTTATTATACTGACTTGTTTACATGTTATCCTTGACCCCTGTTGGGTTTTTTCTTTTTCATGCGCCAAAGCATATGGTGGCTCTACCTTAAAATCATACCCAGGATCTGACAGCTCCTCTTCACTTGCATTGTTCATAGTGATCAGACTGAGCCTATCAGAACAGAAGTCAGATTCCCATCACTCCTTTGCATCAAAACCTTCCTTGACTCCCCTTTCACTTAGAGGGAAAGCCCAAGTCCTCACAGGGGTCTTCGAGGCTCACTCTACCTGGTGGGTGTTACCTCTCCCACCTCATGGCCTCTGATTACCACCTGCCCTCCTTCTGCTGTAGCCACATGGTGGCCTTTGGATTACTGTTCCATCTGCCTGGGGCGCTCTCTTTTCTGACACTCACAAGGTGTGTTTTGGGGTTACCCAAAACTCGCGCTTCTTTCCCAGCCGCCCTATTGAAAATTGCAACATTCTTCCTACACTCCCAATCCCATTTCACTGCTTTTGTTTTCTTAGCCCTTATCCCACATACTATACATTTTATTAATCTCTTGTATCATTCATTTCCTCTGTTAGAATGTAAGGCTCCACAAGTAGGGAGTTCGCTTGTTTTGTCCACTCCTAGCACTCACGACAGTGCCTGGACCAAGGAGGGTAACAGTAAATATTTGCTGAAGGGACAGCTTTCTCACCCATTTGTCTTTAAGTCCCTTACGTTCATGTCTTATTTGTTTGCATTCTTGCACCTAGCAAAGTGCCCTGAGTTTAGGTTCTTAATAAATGTTTGGTGGATAAATGAAGGATTGTTGAAGTGCCTTCCTGAGAACTTTCAACTGATGAAGCATATAAACATGGAACGATTGCATTTTTTTCTTATTTCTGATTTCAAAAATTCTCAGCTGAACTAGCCCTTAAACACACCTTGGCCAAGGTCATTTCTGTTAATGTGATTATCAGGACAGTTTTATTTGAGTATTTCAGACTGTTCATTTTGAAACTTTATTCTTAAACTTCATCTAAAGCTTTTCTCCTCCCTTTTCTCTGACACTGTCTGTCTACTTGGTGACCTGAAAATGGTGTATATGTGGATTTTCTTACACACTCTTCTTTCTTTTCCTTTTGGACATTCCTTCTCCTCTCTCATCAAACCCCAAACTCCCACGGGTTCTCTCAGTGCTTACTGTAGCCAACTAAGTGGGAAGAGGGAAGCAGCTCTACTCCCCTGACTAGTCACAGAATCCTGGTTTATGGCACCATTTCTCAGACTTTTACACACGTATGTATCTCCTATAATGCATCTGGATAAAAAAGCAGATTCTGATTCAAAAGGTTGAGGGAAGGAATGAGAGGGATGATAGTAAGTATCCCCGATGGGCCATGGAGAACTGGGATTGGGGATGGTTGCCCACCTTCCTTCTCCTAGGCACATCACAGAATGGTCTCATCGAACCTTCAGAGGTGACCTCCTACTTCTGGAATCTCCTGACGTGGGAACAGATGTTACACAACCCTTTGTTCTTCCCCAGATTGGGGAAGAGACTATAAAGGCAAATATGCCACAGGTCTCTTCTCTGATAATGGCCTGCACCTTGAGAATGGTTTCATCAGGCTTGACTTCTCTACTGGGATGAATGTAGACCTCTGGACTCTGCAGCCCAGTGAGAATCTAGCTAGGCAGTGACGTCTGTTTCTGCAGGCACCCTTCTCTCCTTTAGGGATTTTCTCAAAACTTTCTTCACTTGCCTTTTGGAAGGAAAAATTCCCTCTACCTCCACCCCAAGAAGGTGGGTGACTGGCACCCTTCTCACAGAAACTTGACCTTCAAACCATGAATGATGACCTCTTCATTCATCTTCTTCTAATAGGATCTGTTAGTACCTCCATCACATGGATTTTGCCTACATTTTTGGATTCTCCTTTTTTCCCTATTTCCCTCAGGCCTCAGCATGGACTGCAAATTTAAAACTACAGTGGAGGGTAGAGGTCTCAGGAAGCAAGGACCCAGGGATGGGTAGGGAATGATGATCCATTCCCCTTGGTCCCTACCCCAAGGATGAAACAACAGGATAATAAAGAGTTGCAAATATTATATTGTTAATTGTTATATGTTCATTAGAGAGTTATTGTGAAATCCAAAATTTAATTTCAGTTCTAGACAGAATATCTTGAAGTTACAAGTAAGTTGCACTGGGTCAAAAATTATTATGCAAAAAGTTTTCCTTGAGCTCAGAAGTCTTATCATACCATAGTTGCAACAGTAAAAACAACTGATACTTATTGAGTAAAACTACATACTAGTTACTGTATCAGGCATTTTAAATATACTTAGCCATTTAACCTTCAAAATATATGTCATGAGTAGCATCCCTGCCCCCATCTTACAGATAAGGACACTGAGGCTTTATGAGTTTCAGCGACTTACCCAGAGTCACACAGTTTGTGAGCATCAAAACTAGTATTCATGCTCCTGTTTGCAGTCTCAGTAAATGGAAAAATATAGGCTTGATCTAGCTACCCTTGCAACTAGCTAAATATAAATTAGGTAGATAATGAAAATTAGTGCTAGAAGAAAGATCTGATATGATTCCTCTAGACTCACTCATTCATTCTTGGATAAGGAAATTCTATCCAAGTGAGATGAATCATTTTCTCTAAGGTGACACACCACTAGCAGTACCAAAGCCTTGCTCATTCTACCTCAATGCTTTAAACATTTGTATTGAGAAAGAGAGGAGAACAAAAAGAAAAGTTTATAGTCCTAGGGAGTTTCACTCCTAAAAGATATTATGATGTGTTTTTTATAAATATTTTATTTATTTGTGAGAGAGAGAGGGAGAGAGAAAGAAAATAAGTAGGGTGGGGCAGGTGCCAGAGAGAGAGGGAGAAGCAGACTCCCCACTGAATGGGGAGCCTGATGAGGAGCTCGATCTCAGGACCCTGGGATCATGACCCTGAGCTGAAGGCAGATGCTTAACCAACTGAGCCACCTAGGTGCCCCTGAATTATTTTTGATAGTGCAGAATCCTTCTATGAAGAGAATAATTCACCCCTATTTGTATCTTCTTTGTTTTCCCTATTTTGAACCTAATGGTTTCATCATATATTTCAATATTTGTTCATGGAAACAAGGATCATTAGCCTATGAATTATCCATAAAATTTTACACTAAAATCTGGGTTGTCCAAACCTTTCTTTCTTCAAAACCTTGAGCATGTAAACCTATGATAATTCACATGGCTTAAAGCAGTCATGAATTAAGCAGAGATTTGGCTCCAAGTGTTGCCAAATGGTTTCTGTGTCAGTGAGCATTACAGATTAACAAGGTGCAAATCAGGTTAAACCAACAAGTCCACTGTTTCAGAGTCCAGCTTTGTTTATTCTCCCCTGTTGGCAAGAAAACTGGAGTGAAACTGCTTGATACGTGTGAAGTGGCCAGACATCGTGAGCATGTGGTAACATGAGTCTTTTCTCTCAGGCCATTAGTGCAACTTGGAATAAGCAAAGAAAGGGAAGCCAATAGCAATTGTCACAGTGATTTTGAATTCATTGCAAATATAATAGATATTAGAACTTCTGCCAACTTATCTTGCTGCAGCAGGTGGCAGCTGTACTTGATCATGCCAGAGGCCTGAACACAAGAATGCCCAGCTCTAAGAAAACAGAAAAACTCTGATTTAAAAGACAAATTAGAAGGGCACCTGGGTGGCTCAGTGGGTTAAAGCCTCTGCCTTCGGCTCAGATCATCATCTCCGGGTTCTGGAATTGAGCCCCATATTGGGCTCTCTGCTCAGCAGGGAGCCTGCTTCCCCCCCCCCACCCGTCTCTCTGCCTACTTGTGATCTCTCTCTCTCTATGTCAAATAAATAAATAAAATCTTAAAAAAAAAAGACAAATTAGAAAGTGATAATTCACAGTGCCAAATAATTTTTTATTTTGTAAAAGATTATGGTATTTAAATTCCTAATAAACTTTCTCAGGGCTGCTAACATATAATTTTTAGAAAATTAAAATTATGACTTACATGCAAATATAAAATGAACACATGTCAAAGATTTTATTCACTCATTTATTAGTGAGGGAATTGGGAAGATTTTAAGGGTGAGTCAAAGAGCATTTGAATACTTAAGATACTTATAGGCAATTTAATAAAGAAATGTTAGGAGAAGATTACTGAACCTGATACAAAAAAACTAGTTAACATCCTACAGGGCAATAACCATAACCTTTGGGATAATCTGTTCTACAAAACACTTTATTTGCATCTCTACTAGACAAAAATCTATACAGTTCATGGTAACATCATTAAATTTGGGACCTTTAATCAGCTATAAATGTCAGAGAGAGAGCCCGGGGTGGTGGGGTCAGGGGGGTTGGGAGTAGCAGGCAGAGGGAGAAGCAGGCTCTCTGCCGAGCAAGGAGCCCAATGTAGGACTCTATCCCAGGACCCCAGGATCATGACCTAAGCCGAAGGCAGATGCTTAATTTTTTTTTTTTTTAGATTTTATTTATTTGACAGAGAGAGAGAGAGAGAGAGAGAGAGAGAGAGATATCACAAGTAGGCATAGAGGCAGGCAGAGGGAGAGGGGGAAGCAGGCTCCCTGCTGAGCAGAGAACCCGATGCGGAGCTCGATCCTAGGACCCTGAGATCATGACCTGAGCCAAAGGCAGAGGCTTAACTCATTGAGCCACCCAGGCACCCCGGTAGATGCTTAATTGACTGAGCCACCCAGGTGTCCAAGTAAATAGTGAATTAAACAGTATCATCTTTTAGATAATCCTTCAGCCATAGATATTGACAGCATTTGCCATCTATTTTTTTCTCCTTTTTCCAGTTTTGGATACTTTTCCTTCACAAGGCATTTAATCTTTAATAATTGTATGATTTTTTATAATATAGGCATAAAATAAATATGTAATGATATGGAAATGGCACTCAGATTATTAGATAAAATAAGAGTTATGTATAGAAGAATGGAGAGTACTTAGAGGAAACCTTTGAGATGAGGCAACATGGTCTGAAGACCCCCTTGGATTTACTACTATTGTTTATCAAAGGCTCCCTGTGTGTCAGGCATGACATTAGATGCTTTATAAGTACTATGTCTAATACTCATGTAATGACCCTGAAAGTAACTGTGATGAGAAGGCGACTGATAAGGGAGCTAGACAACTTACCTGAGGTCATATAGCTAACTAGGTAGAAGAGCCATGGTCTAAACCCTCAATTGTTGGGCTCTAAACTTGTACTTTATAGAGGTTACTCTATACTCTGCCATTGTCAGCCTTTCATTACGGGGATAGAGATCTTAACGTTTCCACATTTAATTTTTTTATCTTATTTTATTTATTTAAATTCAATTAATTAACATGTGGTGTATCATCAATTTCAGAGGTAGAGTTCAATGATTCATCAGTTGCTTATAACACCCAGTGCTCATTCCACCAAGTGCCCTCCTTAATGTAACCCAGTTACCCTATCCCCTTCCCCACATCCCCTCCAGCAACCCTCAGTTTGTTTCCTGTGGTTAAGAGTTTCATATGGTTTGTCTCCCTCTCTGATTTCATCTTATTTTATTTTTCCCTCCCTTCCTCTATGATCCTCTGTTTTGTTTCTTAAATTCTACATGAGTGAAACCATATAATTGTCTTTCTCTTTTTGATTTATTTCACTTGGCATAATACTCTCCCATTCCATCCACATGGTTGCAAATGTTAAGATTTCATCCTTTTTGATGGCTGAGTAATATTCCATTGTGTGTATATATACCACATCTCTATCTGTTCATCTGTCGATAGACATCATGTACCAATAATAGCTTTCCTAAAGCACTGTGAACATTTCATTGAGATAAATGTATCAGTGGTAACTTCTAACTTTTGGAAAAGCATTTGCTTGCTTCCTTATTAGGATGGTTCAATAATTTGGACTTTCTGGCTCCTGGCCCTCAATTCAAGAAGTGGTGTCATATACCCTGATGTATATCCAGCCTACCTTCCTTCCTTCCTTTCTTCCTTCCTTCTGGCCTCCTTCCCTTCTTTCTTTCTCCCTCCCTTTCTTCTTCCCTTCCTTCCTTCTCTCCTCCCTCTCTCCCTCCCTCTTCTCTGTCTTTTCCTCTTCCTCCCCTTTCTCCTCCTTCTTAATCTCTAGGCAAGACAAAATACTCAAGAAACACAAATTTTTCATATTCATATTTCATTTTCTACTTTTTGTATCTAATAATCCCAAATAGTTGTCATGTTAATCTATTATCCCCTTCCTACATCTTGCCAGAAGAGAATGTTAGAACTCATGGGTAGTGATATGTAGACACCTATGTTATTATAGGAAGCTGAGCACATCTGATTTAAGATTTGTGAGGTTTAAATGAATACATGTGTTAGACATTTGTCTGGCCTTTTTAACCCATTAATTTCAATTTATATATCTCTTCTACATATCTATTGGTATGAGAATCTTACTGGATCAGTGAATTGGAGAATCACAGAATCAAGAAGGACCCTTTAGAGATGATCATCTCCAAATTCTCTTTCAGTGAAGTTATCTCTTTCACAGCACCCCTGTTGTACAATTGTCCAATTATCAGTAATTGTCTATGCCTCCTTGAACTCTTAATGACTAACAGAGTGTTAGTTTTTCGAGGACTGGCTTAAAACAATAGAAATTTCTTCTCCCACAGTTCTGGAGACCAGAATACTGAAATTTAGGTGTTGGCAAAGCCATGCTCCCTGTGAAGCCTCTAGAGGATGATCTTCCCTTCTTCTGGTTGTATCTGGAAATATTCTTTAGTTGGTGGCAGCAACTCTAGTCTATGCTTCTATTGGTGTCTCTCTTCCTATGGCCGTCTTCTCTTATAAGGATACTGGTCATATTGGATTAACAGCCAACTCTAATGACCTCCTCTTAATTTGGTTATATGTGCAAAGATCCTATTTCCAAATATGGTCACATTATAGACACCAAGGGTTAGGACCTTAGCATATCTTTGGGTGGGGGAAGGTCACGATTCAATCCATAACACACAGTATAAATGAAAGAGCTAATTGATTTGCCTGGGTTTGTCCCATTGCTCATACTTCTGTTCTTGGCTTCTTGGCTAAGGATCCTTCACATCTATCCAGGCCTGAAGCCTAGCCCATCATTCTTTCATTGTGATCCCTCCCACCCCACTTGCCTGACCTGGTATTGCAGGGAGATCCCAGACCCAGTGTTACCCCAGGCTTAACACAGACCCAATCTTAACTCAGCCATTGCAAGCAGCTTGTTTTATTGCTGGTTTGGTTAAACTGTTAAAAGTTCTTTTTTATCTTTGGTACAAAATCTGAGCCTGTGTAACTTCCAGCTTTGGTCCTAATTTTTTTTCCTATAGTAACATATAAAACCAATATATTTATTCTTACAAATAATGCCATATTTTTATATCACTATAATTTACAAAGAAATTTCATGTTGTCAAATTAAATCTCAACAAAAATGCTTGTAGGTTAACAAAATGAATTGTCTATGGTCATATGAACTTTGAGCTGCAAAACTTGGATTCCTTGAAAGTCAGCTGACTCCAGGGCCAGTTCTTTATATTATACCTTAATTGTAGTCCTCTTCCTTACCACACTTTTATTTATTTTTTAATTAAAAAAATTTTAATTTAAAAAAGGTTGGTTTTTTTTTTTTTTTTTGGTTTTGTTTTATTTTGTTTTTTGAGAGAGAGTGCATAAGCAGGGGGAGGGGCAGAGGGAGAGAGAAAATTTCAAGCAGATTCCACATTCAGCATGGATCCTGATACGGAACTTGATCTCACAACCCTGAGATTATGACTTGAGCCAAAATTAAGAGTCAGTCGATTAACTGACTGAGCCACCAAGCTGCCCCATTACCACACTCTTAAATATTTGACCAAACACATATCCTACATTCTAGTAGTGTTGGTCTTAGTTTTATTCCTCAGATCAACTTTTGTACAAATACTGTAGGAGATATATCTGAGAATGTTCTTGGCAGCACTATTTACAAGAGGAAAAATTTAGGAAAACCTAACAGCCCGTTGATAAGAGAGTGGATATTAGAGTATATTTATTCAATAGAATATTACTTAGCAGTCAAAACTGTTGAACAATAACAGCTTTTAGGATGGATAATACAAATATAATGTTAAAAGAAAAAGTTCCAAAAACATACATTAAATATGATATCCTTTTATAAAGTAAAAAAATAAAATTAAACTAAAACTACTCTTAGGCTTACTTGAAGATAAGATCTAATTATAAAAGATGAAAGGAAGGGACAGATAAACACGAGATACAGATGGTGGTTGAGGTTGAATGCAATAGGGAAATGCATGGTAATAACCACATACTGGTATCTAGTTACTATTGCTGTGTAACAAACCACCCAAAACTTAATGTCATAAAGCAACTAATTAATAATGTTCACAGATTCTATGCATCAGAGAATGAGACAAGAAACAGTGGGGATATCTTGTGTTTGCTTCATGATGTCTGATCCTCAACTGAGAAGACTAGAAGGATGGACTGCGTTTTTGGCAGTTGGGAAATGAAATCATCTGGGGATGTCTAGCTGTTGATGTTGGCTAATGGTTGGAACACCTATTTGTGGCCTCTCCACACGGATTCTCAATGTGGGCTAATTTGATCTTCTTTACAGCATAATGGCTGCATCCCAAGAGCAAGCATCCAAAGGGAGGAAAGCAAAAGCACGTGTCATCCTTATGATATAGTGTAGTTGTGTAGTGTCACTTTTGCCAAATATTACTGGTCAAGGCAGTTACAATGGTCCAGTTTCAAGAGAAGGATACAGGGGCACCTGATGGCTCAGTCAGTTGAGCATCTGCCCAGAACCCAGGGTCCTGGGATTGAGCCCCATATCTGGCTCCCTGCTCGGAGGATAGCCTGCTTCTCCCTCTGCCTCTGCCTCTCCCTCTGCTTGTGCTTTCTCTCTCTCTCTCTCTCTCTCCCTCTGTCAAATAAGTAAAAATTTAAAAAAAAAAAAGAGGAGGATACAAAGACCTCCCCACTCAACTGGTAGAATTCCAATATCATATCATAAGAATGGGAGCTATTTTTTGTGGCCATCTGCCAGAGATACCTTGTGGCCACTGCCATAAGTAGAAGTAAGTTATTGCCAAATTCTTATTTTCTTTTAGGGTGGTGCGTTCATAGGATCTTGCTACATTAAAAACAGACAAACAATCAAGCATAAAAATCAATAATTAATAACATTTGTGAATCAGTGAAGAAATGTGTCTTAAACCAAATACTATGATTAGTATACTTTTGTGTCCTTGAGCTCCAATAAATAAGTAAAAACAAATCTGGAGCATGTATTCATCTCCCTCAACTTAGATGCTCCAAATTTCTTAACTCTTCCTCATCTGATGTTCCTTTAAAGCTTCTCATCATCTTGGTCATGCTCCTTTCAACATTCTCCAGTTAATCAGCATTGCTGCTAAAGTGTCATAACAGGAGGGCAAAGATATAATCTATCTAATATAGAATATAGTGGACTATTTACTCTTATAATCTATATACAATATTTCTATTAATACTAAGATTACATTAAATTTTTTAGTACCATCTCCCATCATCAGCTCATACCAAGCTTAGGTCAGCTGAAACCTTTGCATTGTTTTTCTCATGCCATGCCATACCTTTCCATGTTTTTCATATCATTGAATGCAGATTCTCTCATCTTGAATTTTTAAATTGTTTTCATAAATCTGAGACAGTCATCTACATTTCTCTTTGTTAAATTTTAAATAGATTGCCTTCAGTCCATTTTTCAGAACTCTGAAACAAAGTAGAATTTCCATTGTATTATCCAGTGTATTAACTGTCCTCACCAATTTTGTAACATTCACACATTTGATTAATATGCTGATTATGTTTTGATCTAAGTTGATCAGAGCAGGACAAAGAGTAAAACCCTGGTGGGTTTAGGGATGATGTGATTTGTTTTTAGTAAATCCAGGCTCTTTCTTTTCTTTCTTTTTTTTTTTAAGATTATATTTATTTATTTGAGAGAGAGGGAGAGAGAGAGCGAGCATGAGCCAGAGGGGAGGTGGAGGGAAGGGAGAAGCAGACTCCTTTTCTGAGCAGGGAGGCTGACTCTGGGGCTTGAGGCTTGGGACTTGATCCCTGGACCCTGAGACCATGACCTGAGCTGAAGGCAGACACTTAACTGCTTAACCGACTGAGCCACCCAGGCAGGTTTCCCCAGACTCTTTCTTTTTAAAAGGTAAACAATTCATTGACATATTTCTCATTTCAAGAGAAGGTAGATGTTATATTTGCTGGTCTATGGTTTTCAGAATCTATTTGAATTGATTTCCTCATTCATTCATTCATTCATTCACTCATTCATTTGTTTTACAGACACTATACTAGGTAAGATGCAATAAAGTAAATAAGTAAAAAAAAAAAAAGTAAGTAGATGTTGCCTTTAATTCCAAAGACCTTGTATTTTGTTTCTCCTGCTCACCACTCCTTTGGAAATCAGGGCTTTCAGTATCTTAGGTCTTCTGGCACAGCTCCATCATTTCCCTTAAAGTGCTTAAAATGGGATCAGATTTATGAATTTTAGATTGGGAAGACAAGGGTAGGGTAAGAGGGCAGGAAACTGCCACCTTACTGAGCAAGTCTTTGTGGAGAAGATGGAATTTCAGGAAGTCTTAAAACATTTGATGAATTTTATTTAAATCTTGACTGAATTTTGTTAGATTTGACATAATACAGAAATACAGTAGAACTTAGAACTAATTATTAATTTGGTCTGAGCCACATGGTAAGTGTAAACATTTTTACTGCCGTTGGAATAGATCTTAGAATGTGAGGACTAGTGTGAATCTCTCACTGAAACCAGTTTTCTTGAAAAAGGAATTAACCTTATTAAATTTCCCACTGAAAGTTTTATTTTTATGTTCTGTATATGCACATAATACTAGGTTAAAAAGGCTTCTTTTTAGTGTCTAAAACAGTCTTTTTAGACACTGAAACAGTGTCTCAGGCATTGAAGAAACAAAGTTTACACATTTTGTAGAACCCACTTTTTTATTTGAAGCAGTAGCTTTTTACTGCCTGGTTGTGCTCCATTATTGTGCTAATAAACTATAGCGATAAAAAAAAATGGAGATTTTTACTAGAAGTAAGCCAAGTGTAACTGTCAAAACTCAAGTGTTAGCATTGTCATTTCACTACTAAGAATGGATTTCATTTTGCCACTCAGTTATTCTTTCCAGTCCCAATTTTGCCCTTTATGCAAGATGTGTATGTGTGTGCATTTTGCTACTGTTTTCTTGTCTGCCCCTTTCCCGTTATCTAACAGTTTATTCTTTCAGAGTGGAAGAGGAAGAAAAAAAGATTGTCATGATTCCCTTCCCTAGGTTTGTTGTTTTTCTTCTCAAAGACTCGTATTGGCCAAATTGAAGGTGGTCAGAAGCATTGAATTTGGGATGGCTTTAGTGACAAAGTGGTTTTTTTTTAATGAAGATTTTTATTTATTTGTTTGACAGAGAGAGAGAGAGAGAGAGGGAGGGAGAGAGAAAACAAGCAAAAGCAGGGCAGCAGGAGGCAAGGGAGAGGTGGACTCACCACTGAGCAAGGGGCCTCCCAGATGCAGGGCTCCATGCCAGGACCCTGGGACCATGACCCTAGCCAAAGCAGCCCCTTAAACAATTGAGCCACCCCAGAGCCCCGACAAAGTGGTTTTTCTTAGGGCTTCTTAAAAGTGATCACTCACTGAGAGATTCTTAAAGAGAAAGGAAACAGAAGTAATTATAAAGAAGGTAGAAGTGGTGAGTCTGTAGAAATTGTTGCTACACATTCAAGGATATTTCCTCAGTTACTATGCTATTGAATAAAGTCCTGGGATGACTTCTCTGTCTCCAAAAGAAAGACTATTCTTTTTAAAATTTTTTTAAAGATTTTCTTTATCTATCTGAGAGACATTGAGAGAGCATGAGCAGGGGGAGGGGCAGAGGGGGAGGGAGAAGCAGACTCCTGGCTGAGCAGGGAGCCCGATGTGGGGCTTGATGTGGGGCTTGATCCCAGGACCTCAGGATCGTGACCTGAGCCGAAGGCAGACACTTAGCTGACTGAGCCACCTAGGCACCCCAAAAGTCTACTTTTTAAAAAAATTTTATTTATTTATTTGACAGAGAGAGAGAGATCACAAGCAGGCAGAGAGGCAGGCAGAAAGAGAGGGGGAAGCAGGCTCCCTGCTGAGCAGAGAGCCGGATGTGGGGCTCAATCCTAGAACCCTGAGATTACAACCTGAGCCGAAGGCAGAGGGTTTAACCTACTGAACCACCTAGGTGCCCCCAAAAGCCTACTTTTAATATTATTTCTTTTCTCTGTTTTTTTTTTTGTGGGGTAAGAGGGTTAGGGGATGTAGGGAGCAGAGGCAGGGCCAGGAGGGATGTTGGATAAGGAAAGGACAGCAAGGAAGTGGGGATCGGAAGGGGTGGTGGAAGTGGGATGCCTTGTATATCCATAGGAACTGAAATTAGATTTCTTTTTAAATTCCACACTTGGGGCACCTGAGTGGCTCAGATGGTTAAGCATCCGCCTTCGGCTCAGGTCATCATCCTCAGGTCCTAGGATGGAGACCTACGATGGGCTCCCTGCTCAGTGGGGAGTCTGCTTCTCCCTCTGCCGCTTCTCCCCGCTCATGCACATGCTCACTCTCTCTCTCTGTCTCTCTCAAGTAAATAAATAAATAAATAAATAAATAAATCTTTTAAAAAATTCCAAACTTGAAGGCAATTTGGGGGAATATATTGATGGCCAATACCATGTCACGCATTATGATATTGGGTGTTGTAAGACAAACTTAGAACTTCTGAAATTCTTTCTATTCTGTGATAGAGAAGGAAGATGGACAATGGCTTTGAACTGGCTGCTTTACTTGGTCAACAGGAAGATGAGCAGAGAAAAGCAGGGCATATTGGCAAATTATGACTCATCGATTTATAAATTATTGTTTACTAAAATTAAATGTATACTTCCTTTTGGACAAATCACGGGCTCATACACTTGAAAGATGACATTTGCTTTTCAGAAAGCCTCTTAGAGAAGTTGATACAGATATTGTTAATATATTGACTATGGTAAAATTATGGTAGTAAAGCGTCTATTTTATAACCTACTCTTTTCAAATGGTTCATCATCTGTTGCCTGTTAGCAGATACACTGTTTAACTTTCTTATCCTGTGTTTTTATCCTTACTTTATTTAGTCTTTAACTTACCCTCAGAAGTTTCCCATTGTTGTTTGAGGTTTTTAAAACAAGAAACAATTATTATTATTTTTCCAAAGAAAATTAATATAGAGGGGTATCTATCTCAACAATCTTTTTTACCCCTTTTCCAAATAATGAGTCCATTTGAAAATCTGTTGAAAGTATGAGCCTTCTCTTCCTAAATATATATATATACGCACTTTTGCATACAATTTCAGGGGGATAAAATTTCCTTAAAGGTACAGGGGTTCCAGCTTAATACGCTTTATTTGGGATGTGGGGCAGCAAGAGTAAGAGTGAATTATATTGTAAAGGACTAGACATAGAGATAGATCTGGTACAGGAACAGCTGCTGACAGGTGGTGTACATTTTTGCGCAGAATATTTCTTGATGGTGTGGGAGCTTCTTTAATTAAAATATCATGAGAACAGCTGGCCGCCAGCTAGCACTGGCAACACAACAAGAATGTCAATAAATGCATCACAGAAGAAAACTTCCAGCCACAGCTGTTTCTAATGGAGACTCCAAGTCTGTAGCCCTACAGACAAGCGCTTCAACTTTTCCATTCTGCTCACACTTGCTGTAGCATCTTTAATGTTGAAAATAAACTGAGAACTTCCCCAGAATTGTTAAAAATACCACCAAGGACATTTAGGCTTTGTAAGACGCTGGAAAAGTAGTTAATTCCAAACAACTCATCACATGTCTCCTTGTGAGTCACTGAGCAAACAAAAAAATGAGCTCCAGGACTCATGACTCGATTGCCTCCTTTAACTAGTAGACCGCAGTCCAATGGGACTGCTTGGCTGGTCCTCTCAGCCAAGCGTGAGAGGGCTTGGCTCCAGGATGCAGTGCCCAAAGCGGAGGGCAGGGAGCACTGGCGAGCTTGTCATGGCAGCTCCCGAGGTGAGCACATGATGCGATGCATCCCAGGTGGGTCAGGGATGATCCCGGGACAAGTCAGAACACGGGGTTTCTGGTTTTATTTCCCCCATTTGCCAGTCATGCCTTTCTCCTCTCGGTTTCCTTAGCTTTAAAATGGGACAGAAGTGAGAATGAAGTAAGAGAGGAGAGATCGAAGTGTTTTCAAACCTGCAAACCATTAATCTAATGGGAGGCATTATAATTTCTCCACTTTCGCATAATTGGAAAATGACGGCAAGTAAAATATATCCTCCAGTGCCTTTTCTAGTATTGGTTACCTACCTTAAAGTCAGAGGAATCCCTAAAGTAGACACAATGTGTGAACTTCTCTACCGGCAGTCCCCTCTTATCCATGGATTTGCTTTCCCGTAGTTTCAGTGGGGAGTGGTCAGCTGTGGTTTGGAACCAGGTAATCCTCGTTCTGAGTACTCCTCAGGTCAACAGCAGCCACGGCGAGCCTGTGTCGTTCCCCTCACGTCATCCCATCATGTAGGCATTTTATCATCTCACATCGTCACAAGAAGGGGGAGTACAGTACAATAAGATGTTTTGAGAGAGAGACCACATTCACATAACTTTTATTCCATATATTGTCCTGTTTGTTCTGTTTTATTATTAGTTATTGTTGTTAATCTCTTATCGTGCCTGATTTGCAAATTAAACTTTATCATGGGTAACTATGTATAGGAAAATGCATAGCATATATTGGACTTAATACTATCTATGGTTTCAGGCATCCCCTGGGGGTCTTGGAATGTATTCCCTGTGAATAAGGAGGGACCACTGTATACATACTCTTATTCCTGGTGGGGAAAGAAAGGCTTGAAAATGTAAACAAATAGTGTTAACTACAACACATTCCCTTTATTTATTCTTTTCTCAAAATAGCTCTGAGTAAAGTTTGTTTTACAGTCTTGATTAGAAAGAAAGAGGTGAGCAATTCACCTGAACAGAAAGGGAAGAGAATTAAAAGAGAATTAAAGAATTTAAATTAAATTAAATTTTTGAAAGCTCATTATGTGCCAGACACCTTACATATTTTATCTCATATAATCCCTACAACCACATAGGAAGAAAATAGTATGGTTCTTATTTTACAGAGAAAGCCGCAGCTAAGCAAGGTGACTTTCTTACCACTCAGCTGGGTGTCAAATCTAGGGTTTAAATCCAAGTCTGTCCAACTTCCAAAGCATACAGTCCACCCTTAGCATTTTATTGTGAAGGAAGGACAAATTTGATTAAACATAGTAAAAGGAATAGGCCAATTCATTTACCAATTCAATAAGACTTTCTTAAATATGTGTTATATATGGGACACTGTGCCGAGTACCTGGAATACAAAGATGCAGTGAGAGAGCACTTGTTCACAACAAAAGCTTCTTGAATTCAACTACATTGGTCAAAAAAGAGAAATTCATTTAAAAAACAATGGAAGCTTTTTTTTTTTTTCATTTAAAAAACAAGGAGCTTTTATTTCATAAAGCCAATGAATGTATTAACATAGGATCATCTAAAACTAAGAGTTTCTTCAAATATCATGAGATCTCCATCTCTAAACCTCATGCCACATCTGAAGTTTCACGTGGAGTGATTTCATTCACTTCTGTGGTCAAAAGAGAGGCACAGTTGTCTATTATGTAGGCGGACAAACATTACTCAAACTTCAGAGCTGTCAACTTGGTGGGAGCCAGGAGAGTCTTGAGTAATTAGGTTCAGGTTCAATAAATTAGGATTAAGATGTCCCTGAATTTTGAAGCACTATGCCGTGAGACGGTGTCTGACCATGTCAGTTGAGCTATATTTTAAAAAGTATTTCTTTTGGTTGGTGCTGATGGTGAGTATCATCACTGCCTAGACATTTTGGATTTTGCTTCAAAAGGAATTCCAAA
Source organism: Nasua narica (assembly GCA_028533885.1). Taxonomy (NCBI): domain Eukaryota; kingdom Metazoa; phylum Chordata; class Mammalia; order Carnivora; family Procyonidae; genus Nasua; species Nasua narica. The sequence continues at coordinate 41,855,443 of CM052814.1, forward strand.
TATTACCTATAAGAAGCAAACTTTACTCTCTTAAGGACAAAATGTATCCCCGAACACTGAGAATAAGGTAAAATGGCAAAACACGACGCTTTTTACTGGAAGGATCTGCCAGCAGAGGGCAATATTAGTTTTCACTCTTGGTTCCTAATAACCCTACTGATCCTAAACCATTAAGTATAAAATCGCTGTTTTAGTAGAAACCTTAGGTTGTAATTTGTGTTGTTGTTCTATGCACATAAGACCAGTAACATAGTAGAAGCAAAGATAAGGCATAATGTTGATTATTACAATTCCAACCTCTCTGAAAAAAAGTAATGAAAATTAGAAAACTCACAAAAGGTCTAGATATTTGTTGATTATAATGCAGGTGGGAGGTTACCAACTCTTTATGGTATTTTCCTAGTGTTTAACATATAGAGGGTTTTCAGTGACTGTTCATTGAATGACTTATGAGTAAATTAATGTCGATCAAATATATACATATGTGGGTTGGGATGGAAGCTGAGGGTAGGATGAAAACTTCTCACACTCCACTCATTTAGAATGCAATCACTTTTGTGCGTGGTTTCTCTGAATGCTTCTGCTACTACCCTGGAAAGGAGTTTCTGGTCTTTCTGAAAATTTTAGGGCACTCATAAATCAATGAGCTTAATCTTCATAGCTTTGCATTAGTGGGAGATAAACGCTATTCCTAAATTTTCTGGAGAAGAGTTCTGAGGCTTATTTAAGATTGGTAAATATTGGATTTATGAAAAGTTGAATTAGTAAAAATTAAAGTATTATTGATTAATTCCTGATTGAATTAAATGAGCTACTTGATAGGAATAAAGTCACAAAAACTGAAACAATGATTTTCTTTAGGCTGAATTCAGTTGAGAGATAGAACACAAATTGTGAGTCAGCATGCATCTGGATGTCTCTGAATCTTATTTTGTCAATTTTGGTGTGCAGTTATTTTATCATTGTTTATTTTGTTCCTTACATAGGATGATAGCAGCAATGTTGGGAGTTTGAATTCGTTGGCATAATGCCATTTTTTTTCAACATCTGTCAAATATGGTTCTAATTTTATACTCTGTTTCAGCATAGAGCTAAATATTTAGCATTTAAAAATGCCCTTTGGGGATGACAGAATGAGTTTTTATGCTTCCAATAATTCATTGTGCATTTGTATTTAGAAAATCAACTTTAAGGCATAAACTACAAGCCCAGTGGGAAGAAACCTTTTTCCGTGCACTCTTGATGTTCAGTTTTTTGGCCAGCCTATAAGTCACAGCAGAAGAAATTTGTAGAGGTGCTTTAAGTGTAGTATGGGAGATCTCTGCTGAGAGCCTTGGGCTTAGCCGCAGTGTGAGTAGAAGGATATTGCTGAAATTTATCCATCACATCTGAGCAAAGTTTTCCCACTCGAGTCATTTTTAGTTTAAGGTGGCTCAAGGGCCATAAGAAAATAACACCCCCTGATCTATCATCAATAAGATGTTCTGTGTAAGTAGTTTTTCTAGAGAAGGGTTTAGGTTTATGCTATCTTGGCACACTCTTGTACCATGCTGACTAATGGCTACAAGACCCCACGCTGGTTTGGGGCTGAAGGCTGTCACCAATGTCATAGTCAAATGAAGTGATACAGATTCTGATGACTCTGGTTTGATTAGCAAGCTATTCTGATTGAGATAGCAGTTGCAATTTATTATAGATAGGGTTTTTTTTAATCACAAATCTCTTCCACCCTCAGTGGTTCAGTAATAGCACTATACTTTCTAAGCTGTGCGTGAGCAGCAATGATGTGCCATATGGCAGTGAGCAACAGTAGCATTATTGCTTTAGGGTACATTTTCAATGTTTATTTATGCTATATAATGCCTTTAGTCTGACTTCCAATAAGCCAGTAGAATTTCTTTCAGATGTTCAGTCTTTGAAGTCGAAGACATTACTCTGCTGGTAAAATATATTCACTAATTACCGTGAATTATTTAATTCACTTCATTGTATGAATGACAAATGACTAATAAAAATTACTTGGATTTTCTTGATGCTATCATATTCATGACTCACTAAAAATGGTTTGGGGGCTCCTTTTGCTATTTGTTTGTTCGATTTTATGAATAACTTTTTTATTATACAATAGTTTTAGATTTATAGAAAAATAATGCAAGAAAGTTCCTTTAAACTCTATACTCAATTTTCCCTAGTGTTAACATCTTTCATTGTTATGGTAGATTTTTTTTTTAACTTTTTTTTAAGATTTTATTTATTCATTTAAGAGAGAGAGAGAAAGAGACAGACAGACAGAGCACAAGTTGGGAGAGAGGCAGAAGTAGACTCCCTGCTGAGCTGGGAGTCTGACACAGGGCTTGATCCCAGGACCTGAAGATCGTGACCTGAGCAGAAGGCAGATGCCGAACCGTCTGAGCCACCCAGGCGCCCCTGTTATGGTGTATTTATTACAACTAGTGAACCAATATTAACTAAACTCCACCATACTTTAATCATATTTATTCAATTTTTACCTGGTACTCCTTTCCTGTTCCAGGATGCATTTAGCATATCCATGCAAGATAGCATTTGCACATTAGGATTCTCTAGACTGTGACAGGAAGTCTTGGGAGGATTATCAGATAGGAGACAACAGATACTATTCTCATCACATCATATCAAGAGTATGTGCTATTGACATGATTTTTCATTGTTGATGTTTATCTTGATCATCTGGTGGAGTTAGTGTTGGCCATGTTTCTCCTTTGTAAAGTTCTTTCCCCCCCTTTCTTTACTGTATTCTTGACAGGTAAATAACTATATGCAGCCTACATTTAAGGGATGGGAATTTATCTTCCATCTTTTTGACATGGCGTTATGTATATATATATAATCTGTAACTCTCCTGCATGGGAAAACAATCCTTTACTTATTTATTTATTCAGTTATTTATTTGTGTCCTAATGGACTCCAGGATATTTATTTCATACTCTGGGGTGTAATCAATATGTTTTTGCTCAAATTGTTCCAACTTTGGCCACTGGGAGTTCTTTCCGTTGGCTTCTGTATCCCTTTATGAGACATCTCACCATTATGTGTATGTGTGTTTCTGTATCTTTGTTTTGTTTTGCATTTCCTTCACTTATGGTCCTATAAGATGCTCTCAGCTCATCTTGTATATTCCCTGTCCTAGAGTTAGAATCAGCCATTTCTCTAAGGACCTGAGGTTTCTTTTATTGGAAATTGCCACTAGAAACCAAAATTTGGGCACTAAGTGTACTCATTGCTGTTGATGTGTCATGTTACCTGTCATTGTTTCGAGGTTCTCTCAACTGACAGAGCAAGGAAATACATGTGTGTGTATTAATCCGCATATATACACATCCCAGTAAGTATTTTTATGTGTAAGTATCTGCAATGAGTCAAACTTGAGTTCAATCTATTTTTTTTTTTGCATTTATTTTTTGCATGTCCTTTTCTTTATTTCCCAAAGTAGTAAGAAGGATGTTGAGTTCCATGGGTTATGGATAGTAAAGTTGTATGTTCTCTTGTGAGCTTTGCTCAGCTTGGCTCCTGTCATCTCCCCTCTCCAGTCCTCTCTCAGGCAGAATTCACTCCTCCTGTCCTCCCACACATTCAGACACTCAATATGTGTCTGGTATTTCTGGAGACTGGGAAGTCCAGATCGAGGTGCTGGCAGACTGGGTATGTCCATGAGGACCACTTCCTGGTTCCTGAGTCCCGAGGTGGTGAAAGCAACACAAACTGCAGTCCATTCTGAATGTCTCCAACTCTAACCTGTGATCACACTAGCCTCCTTTTTACCTAAATGAAAAAAAAAAAAAAGATTTTTAACTGAGTATAGGCTGAAAATAAAAAGGAAAGAAAGAAGATTGGTTTTCATGATATATTCTCTTATTTCTTTAAAGGAACCTGGAATTATTTATTATATTTTGGTTAATATATTTTGAATATAACTAAGGCATTTAAATAAAAAAATTAAAGGCAGAAAGCTGAATCCAGTTTATTATTATTATAGCCAGCACCTTTCCCCTTAGATTAATTGGTATAGAAAAAAAAACAAACAAACATGTGGAAGGTTGTGACCAGCTGTAGTTCTTCTGAAAACAGAAGAAAGAGGTTGAAATTATATTAGAAGAAATATAAGGGGGAAATAGTCTGATAAAGAGAGTTGCTAAATGTTGGAATGTAAGATAAGAAGAGAGGTTAGAAATTTTCCTGTTTTTTAAAATTAGGGCAGATTCCCAGCTGTCTAGAATAGTAGGTGTTTTCTGATTTTCAAAGCTCTTTTCCCTCCCTGAACTCTGACACTCTTTACATCTGTAATGAAAACCTTAGTGTAGGAAAGCCCCTACTTTGAAGATGTGGGAGGAAGTAGTGCAAAAAGAGAAGATAGATTTCACTGTTAAAAAAATCTTACTTAGAATAAAGGTGAAAATAGAAATTGGGTTATACTTACCATCCAAGTTATACTTTCATACCTTTTCATGTTTTTCAGTATCAAGTAAATCCATATTGAAACATTGATCTTCCTTTTTTTTTTTTTATCTTCCTTTTTTTCATAGCCTTTTATGGTTACTAGAAACTGGCCACAGGTACTAATGGATGTTTCCTTCTAATTTCAAAAAGTAAATGGCCGGATATTCACAGTTTTATACCATTCCCTTTTTAAAGAGCCATTTTTTTTCAAGTTACTTCCTGCTAAACTGTCCTCACTTCTACAACTCTTTAATTATCTATCTGGTGGTAAGTAAAGATAAGTTTCACATAAGCAAGATGGTTTAAAACAAGATGGTTTAAACAATTATTTTGGCACTATAATGATTAATTTTCTCTATTTATTTTCATTAGTCATAGGCTAGTAATAAAGTCATTTTGCATGATGGCAATGGAGTGTATTGGAAAGACTCCTAAAAGACCTAGGTTTTACTCCTGGCTGTACCACATACTACTGATGTGATCTGGGGCAAGTTGTTTAATGCTCTGAGTTTAATTTGCTTGTCTCTGAAATAGTTAAGAAATACTTACGAGGTTATTGTGACTGTTCAGGTATCTGAGTTCATCCATGTGCTAAGAACATGATTAAGGTACTCTTTGGATGGCCATTACTATTATTATCATTATTATTAATCTTTATGTATTATACATAAAGATAATGTAAATAAATACATAAAGATTATGTATTAATCTTTATACATTCAGTAGTTCATTAAACATTGAATTCCTATGGTGTATTGGGCATTATGTGCTTATAAAAAGTGCATCAAACACAGCCCTATTCTCAAGGAATTCATAACATTGTGGGAAAAATATAAAATTAGATTGAATTGATAAATAATGAGGGAGAAAGCTCAGAAATAGGCTTAGGGGCAGGAAAAGCTCATTCAAGGCCAAAGAATGCTTGATACACAAAGCAAAAGAAACCAAGACTAGAGTATCTTTTTTTTTTTTCCTGAAAAGGCCTATATGGTATGGCTATCATTATATTAATGATGAGACTCTGAAATATACTAGAAAGCAATTATATATCTCAAAGTTTTAGTATTAAAATTTTCAATTTTATCATAAAATAATAGGGAAAATGCAGACAGGAAGCGAAAGGAGGAGAATGAAAGTGAGGGTGAGGAAGAGTGAGAACCATGACAGATGAGCTAACTTCTTTGGGTGAACTTCATCTTCAATCTCCTCTTCTGTGAAATGGGGATCATTCCTTTAGCGACCTCATAGTTTTGGAATAAGGATTAAAGGTTCATGCATGTAAAGCCCTTAAAATAGTGCGTGGGACATTGGAAGTTCCTGGTGATTATTAACTAATCCATCTGGTACGGTGGAAGAGGAATGATTTCAGGTCCCAAATAGGTTGCCAGCATGAGTTCAAAAGTATATGAGATCTTAGACAAGTCACTCTCTGAGCCTCAGTATCTCTTTGCAAAATAAAGTTCCTAGGGTAGAAAAATGATCTCTAAAATATTTTCCAGCTTTTGAATTGGGATAAAGTCGCAGAAAAGACTGGGTGGATATGGCCAAGTTCCTGACTTTATGGGGACAGAGGCTGCCTGTGAGAGAGGACTGAGGCCTGAGAGGACATCTGAAGAGCGTCGTTAAGGATAAATTTTAATTTCTTCAACATTTTTTTCAGAAAGTGAGGCGGAGGTATTCTTGGTTCAGGCTCCTTCCATTAAGTGTTAAGGTAGGCTTTTAATGATTTTTCCCAAGTAGCACGAGGATAGCTTGTAAGTCTCTTGGTCTTTATTTTGGGAGCGGGTGGATCCCTGAGATCCTTATAGAGAAGATCACAATTGAAACACAAACCAGAATCACGAGTCCTCAAGAGAACTAGGACACTGGCTGAGCCAAAAGGGAGGCTCCCTTGGACCAGCTACCAGACACATGGTGCTTGTGTCTTCTCCCACTTGCTGAGAGCGTTTGCTCGTCCTTAGGCAGCTTACTTCCCATTCCATGCGAGATGATGGGAATTTCAAATATGTAAGGAGTAGGAGACTAGGTCCCTGGTGCTTTCCTCCTTCTGGGGCTGTCCCCCTAGCTGACCACGAAAGGTAAAAGGTTTTGTGGCTTCACAAAAGGTAAAAGCAGAGCATTACATTCCCCGAAGTATACCATGTCATAGTTATTCTGACATAGTATTTCTTCTCTTGACAGTACCAAAAGAGAATAAGAATGTAAACATCTGTTTTATATAAGCTAATTCTAGACTTTTAACTTGATTAGTATAAGAGAATATTTGATGTGATTAATTTTCCAGTTACAACACAATGGCTTTCCGTTCTTTTATTGCCTTTTTAAGGGAGACAAGAGAAGAAAAAATAACCTTTCATTTTTTTTTTCATTTCATAACAGTGCCGACCATAACTATTATGGTTGGTGCAAAAGTAATCTTTAAGTTCAGTTGTAATAACAAGTTACCCATCCTGTAGAAATGTGCTAAAATAAACATAAAATAATGCTGGGCCTCATTATGCAGAGAACCAGACATCCTGGGAAGGATCATTCATTGAGGATAACATCAAACCATCTAGTGATTTTCCAGGAGGCAGTTTACAATAAAGCAGTGTAGGTCCATACCACTTACATCATTCTTCAGGATTCACTCTTCTAAGTCAATGTTTTTCTGAGCTACACTTTATCAGGCCTAGTGTGATGAATGCTTCCAATTAGGTGATCGCCTGAACTACTTAACCAGCGAGGAGGATCTTATCTTCTCCAGAGAAGGAAGAAGAATTTCAAAGAGAGAAAACTGAATCAGAGAAAGGATTTTAGTATTGACTTTGCTGTAAATGGGCCACACTACTTTTAAAGAGATGATACCTTTTCATTCTCCCCCCACGCCCCAAATATAACCTTAGTGATGAGCACCTGTATGAAGAGATTTTCGAGAGCTAATTTGCTGATGGTTAGCATGACACTAGAAATGATCCGCAATCTGCTGCATGCCTCCAAAGTTGGCCTTTGTTGTATGACTCTGCAGGCAGAGCTCCTCTCTTCTCCACTCCCATGTCCTACCTCCCAGGACCTTGTAGGGCTTCTTGGAGAAATTTGGAGGTGTGGGGGTGATACAGGAAATATAAACCAAGCCAGCTCTGGGTAAACCAAAAATTCCTTCACTTTTTCCTCTTGTCCCTGTCTCTGACACAGAGCCTTTAAAGAGTATTTTGGACTTGTGCCTGTTTGGTGCTACCTATGCAGATCTCTTCATACAAAGCAACTGACTAATAATACTTTGTTCTCACAGTCTCTCTATGTCTGTCTTATCCATTGCTATTATTTTTAGTTCACGCCCTCAAAATCTGCAGCCTGAGGACAGCACTGGAAAGCAGTGAGGAGGACTGGCTTGGCAGTCAGCTGCCTGGGTTCAAGCCCTGGTCCTACTGCTCCTTAACAATCACCTTTAGACAAATGGCCAAAACTCTCTGAGTTTCAGCTTCCTTAGGTGAAGAATGTTGCTAATATTATCACTGCAACCTACTCCTTTTCCCCAATTTGCTTCCCTTATTCTATTTCTCACTCACTGTCTGAGTGATATTGCTGAAATAGACTAATTTTCGTTTGCTCTTCAGCTTCAATTCCTTCAGTATCTCTATAAGCCCTCAGGATGTAATCCAAGTCAGCTTTATGCAGGTACAACCCGACAGTGTCTTACCTCAGGCATCCCCTGTGTTTCCTGTCTCTGTCCTGGGCTTATCTATGGACGTCTTGGAGCAGCATACCCATGAAATCAAATCTGCATCTGTGTATTGGGACTCAAAAATGTGGGGTTGTTTGGGCCCCATGGGGTAGGTCATTGACCAATAAGAATGGGAGATGACGAGTAAGTACTTCTGTTTTTACCACACCAACTTCCCTTTCTCCTGCTCAACAATCTTGAGACACCTAACCTCAGGGCTTTCAGTCAGTTCCATGGGACCTAGTAACCCATAGCATATAGCAGAGGCCAACTTCCTAATGTACCTCACCCAGGCTCCCTTCCCTCCTGCAGTCCTCCTATCCCTCATGCCTTCAGCCTGGGAATCACACCCAGACCTTCATCTCAGGCTCTACTTTCTGGGGAACTTCTGCCAAGATGGTCGGATAAGTTTACAGCTGAAATGAATTTTAGAAATGGTTTAGTATGATGGGTTTGTGAAGGACAGAACTGAAGTAATTAGTCCTAAAGCAAGACTAGATTCACAGACCAGTGCTCCTTCCAACCTCACAGAGACTGTTTTGAATAACAAAAGCAGGAACTGGGCTAGAATATATTGTTATTTCTGGGTGATACTCTGACTTAGGCAGTACTGCCTTTTTTGCCCAGCCCTTCTTGCCCTTACTTCTTCTTATCCTTACTTCTTACCCTGGGCCATGCCCTCTTCCTAACCCAAACCTTTCTCCTAATATGTATTCTTGCTATTCTCGGCTGACTGCTGGCCAAAGTCTACTTTCAGGGACTCATTTATTTTAAAGTGTAAATAAGATTTCTGTCCACAGGCTACCTCGTCTCCAGAGATCTGTATTTCAACAGAGATCAAACTTTATTGAAAAGGAGTGGAAGAGCCCAGGTGTGTCTCTTCTGTGTCACAAATCATGTCGTCATCAGTTACACGAAACTAAAGTGGAGACAGGCATCTGGGATTACAGAAGATAAATGTATATTCTACATCCATACACATATAAGTACAACTGCTTTCTGAGACACTGAATATTCCTTTCCTTTCTTAACCCTCTTTTCTTACCACAGTGCCCAGTGGACCGTAAGCATGTTCTCAAGTTCTACCACCCACTTAGATATCAGGATGTTAGTGAAGCTATAAAAGACCTTCTATAAACAAATAGATTAAAAAAAAAAAAAAAAGCCCCTCTGGTTATCTGTTTCTTCCAAAGCATTATGTCTCCCATACATATACTCATAGATTTGAACGTTCAAAGCTGTATCCTCAAATACATATAATAGTAGGCATAATACTTAAGTTTTATTGTGAGCTTGCTACATTGCTAGGCATTGGGCTAAATGAAGTATAGTCATTCTTTGATTTTACTCTCAGGCAAAGAAAGACAAAGGTTCTAGAAAGGTGGGAAACTCTGGGAAACAGAGGCAAGCTGTGCTAGTTTACCACCTTCAGAGAGTTTCCAGGTCATGACCTATGGAGGTGGAACCAAGGTAGAACCTAGAAGGCTGCCTGGGTTGAGGAGATGGAGGTGATTTCCCAGGGAGACTAAGAAGCTTGAGTTTGCAGGAGAGAGAACCAGAAGGCGTGAGGTAGATAGAAAACTCCGGAGATCTGAATGGAGTCCTCCTTATATATTCAGCTGAGTATTGACCAGCATATGCATGTTAGAAAATTGCATAAGGCTGAGGAAAGAACCACTTGAAATGAAGGAAGGTAACTATCCCTACACTCATATGGAGATGGGAATAGGTCTGTCCCCACCAGTCAGAATGGAAAACCTCATGATTCACAGAATTTTGGTAAAGTGACTGATGGGTCTTTGCTCAGTAATGGAAAATAACTAGTTCTAGACTGAAAACTGCTTTGGTCTGACCTAACAACTTTTAAAAGTAAGTCCCAAAAGGATCAAACTATTTCCAAATAACTTAATTCTGCCTCAGAAGAAAAGCTCAAGAATATTTATAGGAATACAAAAATATCCCATACCCCGAAGTAAAATTCAGTGTCTGACAGCCAATCAAAGATTATGAGGCCTGAAAGGAAGCATAACAATACAACCCATAACAAACAGAAAAAAAATCTATTGAAAGTGATGCAGAACTGACACAGATGATAAAATAACTAATCAAGGACATTAAACCAGTCACTATAAGTGTATTCCACATAGGCAAACATTTAAAATGAGACATGGAAGATATAAAAAAAAATCGAAATCAAATGTCTGGAGATGAAAAATACACTGGATAGGACAGAATAGACTGGGCAGTGGAGAAGAAAAGATGAGTGAACTTGAAGAAATAGCTATGGAACTATCCAAAAATGAAACCCAATGAGAAAAAATAATAATTTAAAAAAATGAACCAAGCATCAGGGAGCTGTGCAACAATTTCAGGTGGCCTCTTATATGTGAACTAGTGCCCTCACAGGAAAGGAGGACCTTATTTGAAGAAACAAAGGCCAAAAATTAACAGTTTTGATGAAAACCGTGTACTGACAGATACAAGAAGTTTGATAATCCTTAATTATAAGAAAAATGATAGGAACAACACCAAGGCATAATCATAATCAAACTGATTAAAAACAGTGATAATGGGGTCCCTGGGTGGCTACGTTGTTCGGCTCAGGTCATAATCCCCGTGTCCTCGGATGGAGCCCCACATCTCCCACATCGGGCTCCTGAGCAGGGAGTCTGCTTCTCCCTCTCCGGCTTCCTCTGCTTGTGTTCCTGCTCTTGCTATCTCTCTCTCTGTCAAATAAATAAAATCTTAAAAAAAACCCAAACTGATAATAAGAGAACTCTTACATGCATCATAGAAAAGAATAGACATAGTTTATATAAAGTAACAAATGTAAATATGATAGAGATTTCTTAGTGGGAACAAGGCAAGCAAGAAGACAGTGAATATATTTAAAGTACTGAAGAAAAATAAAAACCTGTCCATTTACAATACTCTCCCAGAAAAAAAAAAAAAGTCTTTCAGAAACGTTTAGATCCGTCCACAGAAGTGAACGACACCAGAAATGGCGAATATATCAGTAAATATATTAACTGTTTTCTTATTATTTAGATCTCTTTGGAAGGTAATCGTCTATTTAAACAACAACAAAAAAGAACGTCAGCGTAGTGTGGGGTTTAAAATATAGTAATGTAAAATAAAATGGACCACAATAACAAAAAGGTTGTGAGGGGAGTAATGGAAGTATACAATTTTGAAGTTATTTTACTATACATGAAGTAGTGCTGTTCTTTGAAGGAATATTGTGATTGAGTTTGTACACGATAAACCCTGAAGCAAGCACTGAAATAGTTATAGCTAATAAGCTAGCAGTGGAGATACAAGGAATCATAAAAAATATTCAGTACATCCAAAAGAAAGCATAAGGGGCACCTGGGTGGCTCAGTGTGTTTTGGGGCCTCTGGGTCATGATCTCAGGGTCCTGAGATCAGCCGCATGAGGCTCTCTGCTCAGCAGGGAGCCTGCTTCCCCCCCTCTCTCTGCCTGCCTCTCTGCCTTCTGGTGATCTCTTTCTCTCTGTCAAATAGATAAATAAAATCTTAAAAACAAAACAAAACAAAAGAAAGCATAAAACAAGTAGAAAAGAACAAAGAACAGAGAGAATAAATAGAAAAGAAATTTCAGGATGGTAGATTTAAGTCTAACCTTATACATAATCACATTGAATGTAAATCGTCTAAACAGCCCAATTAAAAGGCAGAGATATTTGATTGCATAAAAAAAAGGGAGACTGAATTGTATGGCGATTACAAAAAACACACTTTCAGTATAAAGACACAAATAGGGTAAAAGTGACAGGATAGAAAAGGATATATCATGCTAATACTAACTTGGAGTTAGTAACTGAAAAACCTGGAGTCGCTGTATTATTATCACCTGATATATTTCAGAACAAATAATATTACCAAGGATAATGAAGATAACTTCATAATGATAAAGGTGTCAATTAGTTAAGAGAATATAACTCTAAATGTTTATGTATCTAATTATAGGGCTTCAAAATGCATGAAACAAAAACTCCCAGAACTACAAGAAATAAACACATCTACAGTTACAGTTAGCAATTTCAACTGATGGAATAGGCAGAAACCAGTCAGGATATAGATTATTGGAATAATGCTATCAGACATCTTGACTTAATTGACACTTATAGAACATTCCACCCAACAACAAACATTCTTTTTAAGTGCTCTTGGAACATTCACCAAGATGGATCATTTGATCCTTATTAGGTAGGTACTATCATTCTTAGTATTTACACTTAGGTAACTGTAACTTAGTGTTTACAAGTTAGGTAACTTGTTGGAGATACATAGTTATTAAATGTCACTGCTAGGCTTTGAACCCAGGGTATCTGACCCAGAACTCTTAATCACTAGGCTCTGTGACCTTCCCTGAACACCTGGAACAGCTCAGCTCTCAGTGAAAACTCTAGGACTTAGAATGCAATCCTTTTTAAATAAACAAAGGAGTAGGCTACTCAAATAGCATTCTGTAAATACTACTTGGAAAGGAAGTACTTTCCCTGTCTCCTCTCATATTCCCACTCAGCCCAAATGGCCTGTCTGCTTCCTTTAAGTGACATGACTTATAGTATCATAAACTCAGGTCTCACTGCTGGGAGGGGGGGGGGGGGCTAAAAAAGAAGAGAGTTGCAGGCAATAAAATGCTGATGGGAGCTGTCTCTCCCTCAGGCTGCATTTGTGTGTGAGAGATGGGTGGTCTAATACACAAACAAAGGAGGATCAAGATGCACATTTGTGAGTCTTTAGAATGCTGGCATCCAGAGAGCAACAAAGACATATTTCCACGAAGGACATGCATTTTTATTAAAATGAAGCAAGAACTCTCTATTTAGCTTATGGTTGATTTTATCTACCTTCTTATCTCTATTATTACTTCTGAAATGTATATAATAAGTACAACATGGAAAAACTTTGTAATGTTTTCCAGGGCGAGGTTTCCTTACTTATCGGCAAGAAAATGCCATGGATAGGGAACACCTTTTTAATGGATCTGTGGCTGAGACTTGGCACATGGTTGTTCTATGGGAGGAAATGTGAAATGGGGATATTATTCTGCCTCACCATGCGAAGAGGAGGATTCAAACTGCTCAGGAGCATGAATTTTGATGATAAAGTTAAAAAAAATCAGTTTTCAGTATGCACTCTTTCTCTCTCCTCACCCACTCCATCCTGTCTTCACATCCAGCTGCCTTCCCTTCTCTTTCCTAACTACAATCAGTGGCTCCCCAGTTCCTGCTGTCTCTCTCATTTCCCTCCACAGCTCCTTTCCTTTTTCCTCCCGCGTCTGGCCCATCCAGCTCTCTCCTCCCTCCCTCCGCAGTCCCCGAGGAGATCAAAGAGTGACGGAGGCTGCAGCCTGGAGAGACTTTTCCAGCTCCCCCTCCCGGCTGGGCTGAGTTGTGGGCTGCGAGATTGGAGGCTGGGCCGGGGCTCTTGGGTTCTGGGGGAATTAGGAAAGCGGTGTCTGCAGCAGCACTGCATACAGTAAAAGTAAAATTCCCTTTGTGCTAGTTAGTGTGGTGTCCCCTCAGTCTGAGACTTGGCCACACATTCTTGAAAGCCATTGTTCGCACTGAGGTTCTGCAGGTCAGGAGCGGCGCCGGCGGCAGCCGAGCTGACACCGGGAGCGCTTCCCCGGTACCAAACTGGCCCTAGAGTCGGTGGAGAGAGGAGTCGCCCTCCGGGAGGGGGGGCTCCAGCGCCAAGGAGGTGGGCGCCGCTGGCCAATCAGGAGGCGAGGCCTCGCCGGGCTTCCCCTCCGCGCTCCCGAGCGAGCGGCGCACAGTGGAAAGTTGGGAGCCTGAGTGGCTGGCCCCGGCGGAGAGCGGCGGCGGCGGCGGCGTGGTGGGCGGCGGGACTCGGCGCGGCGCTGCAGGGCTCGGAGCGGCCCCCGGGGCATGGGCCGGGCGCTCTGCCCGCTCTCCGCGACACGCCGCGCGCGGCCCGCGGGCACCTAGCCGTCCCGGAGGAAGCTGCGTCCAGACAAAAGCTGCCGCATCTCCGCCCGCTCAGCCCCTGCAGGGCTGCGGGATTGGTGCCCGTCCCCCCTCGGAAAGTCGCCTCCGAACTTTTCGCTAGGTCGGAGAGCTTTCGAGAGCCTAATGAGTTGCTCTGAGCGGAAACCCCCTGCGTGTTGTTGAGGAGGGCTAAGCACAGTGCTAAGGCGCCCAGGGGGGCAAAAAAAAAGGAAAGAAAAGACAATGATTTCCTGGGACATTGTCCACACCGTATTCCTGTTTGCACTTCTTTATTCTTCCCTAGCTCAAGATGCAAGCCCCCAGTCCGAAACCGGGGCTGAGGAAATTCCCGAGGGGGCCTCCACCTTGGCTTTTGTGTTTGATGTGACTGGTTCCATGTATGATGATTTAGTTCAGGTGATCGAAGGGGCTTCCAAAATTTTGGAGACGTCTCTGAAAAGACCCAAGAGACCACTTTTCAACTTCGCTTTGGTGCCTTTCCATGATCCAGGTAAGGGAAATATTTATTCTTTGTGTTTGTTATTTCTCATGATTACCTTATGTCTTATGCTCCAAAATTATTTCAGTGCTAGGAAGTTTCCAAATCTTTTTTTTTTTTTTTTTTCCCTTTTAATGTGTAGCTGAAAACCACTCTAACAAAGAGTTGCTCTTTGGCATCCGGCTTCACTCTCCGATTCCTCCTCAGGTCCTGTAGGTGCTTGGCAGTGGCCCCAAACCTGGAAGTGTGGAACAACAGTAAAAACCAGACTCCAGAGTCCTGAGCAAGGACGTGGAAACTGGAGTTCATTGACTTTTTAATTTTAGAGCTAAAGAATGCTCAATTATGAAAGCAGATTTGGACCTGGGTATCCAGCAGCGCTGCTCTCAGAGCTCCCATCCCTGTTGAGAACACACGCAGGATAACTCAAATGAGAGGGGGAGGAAAAACCTGTTGTGTGAGACCCAAGGAAGCTTGTGAGTAATTACTAGTGGAACCAAAGAGATGAAACTAAGAGAGAAGCCATTCATTTCTTTTTTTTTTTTTTTTTTTCCTCAATCTGTCCCTGAAAGCCATTCATTTCTTAACTGAATGTATTCATCTTTGCCCCAAGTCATCATTAGTTCGGTTCACAGATGGGTAGAAACATTATGTCCATGTCTCATCCAGTAGAAATGCATGTAATTTGGTTGTCGGTGCCCTTTAAAGGTGGTTGAAGCAAAGTAACTGTACTTTTCCCCCTAAAGCGATGGCTTTCAGCTGCTCCACGGTAATTTGATTCTA
>CM052814.1:41870983-41930650 GCA_028533885.1 Nasua narica
AAAAAAATGGCATGGGGAGAAATACAGAGGGAAATGGAACTTTCTGGGATTTTGTTGTTGTTGTTCTTCAAATGATGAAAATAAGAACCTGTCCTACTTTTCTGGGACATACAGAAGAGTAGGATAGGTTTTTCTACATGTCTACATCAATTAAGCATGAAATGTTCTGCTTATTTGAGTAAAGAATTAAGTGGTCCTTTACTGTTTTTACTGTCTTAGTAAGACACCTCATGTGTTATGTTTCGATTTATTAAATGTCAGGATGCCAGTTGTGATGCAGTTCAAGACTTTTGCTGTTTTGGAATAGCTTAAATATGTTTCTTCTATGGGGATATAGCTGAAGTTGGCTAAAAAATCAAGTAAAAATTGTTTTCCCTGTTTAACATCACAATTTACTCTTTTCCAAAAGACTCTTATGAAATGATGTTGCTGCTAACAACCCAAAGATCACCTCAAGTCATAAATAGAAACTGGATCACCATGATATTTTGATGTGATATGAAAAATTATTGGAATAAATTGTATTGTAATGTGCTGCTTTCCAATTGTTACCAAATGGGAAAGTATGCTGTAGTTGAATTTCCTGTAGTACTTGGCATGCTATAGCCTTTTAAAATAATATGAGAAAATGATTAAATTGGTTCCATAAAATTAATTGCATGTATAATTCAGCAAAATTAACTTTATTGTGATTCAAAGTAGAGAGAGGTGGCCAAGTGTTTGTTATCTAAGACTAAAGTATTTTTGGGGATAAAAAGGGAGATAGAAATTAAAACATACTAATAACCTTTAATATAGTTTGCTAATTCACTTTACTGGGTTATGATAATATCTTTGCGTGACATTTGCGTGTTTGTGTGTATGGTGTGTATAATCATTTAAGTTTTTGATTCTCTTGTTCTTTTGATTGGTGATCAGCCTGGAATGACAGAAAGAACCTTGAATGGATTGGCTGTTTTACTGAGTGACATTAGACAAGTCAATTTACCTGTTTCCTCAATTATAAAATGAGAGAATTGGATTTGAGCAGCTCCAAGTTCACTTCTGACTATGACATTTTATGGCTGTGGTTGTTTTTCATAGCTCCTAACACACATCCTTACCATTGGGTGCTACAGCTAACATGGAGAGAAATAATGGGTGGACTTTAATGTTATAATTATAACCTTGACTACCTATAGCTTTTCAAAGCTGGGTAAGATCTGGGGTATACTCTAAGGGATTTGACAAAGATCTTTAAGACTTTGCACGTGTGATTGCTTTGGACTTCTGCATCGCAGTTTGGCTCAAGGGGTGTTTGTGGATGGAGGTAAAAATTAAAATACATAGAAAACACAGACATACATGAGGCAGAAGTGTAACAGGTTAACAAGGAGATAATAAAATCATTTAGAAAATGTGCACATAAGGAAGCTGCTGTTGGAGGACCAAAACCACATCCAAATAGGAAGTACCAGAGAGGATGAGGATCATGAAAAGTCAAGCCAACCTTTTGATGCTGACTGTGGTTAAGATGGGTTCTTCACTTCTGTAATTACATTTAATGTGTTAATTTTTAACAGCTTCATTGAGATATAATTCCCTTAGTATATAGAATCATTCATGTAAAATGTATAAATCAGTGGTTTTCAGTTTATTCATGTGTGCATGCAGCCATCACCACAGTCTGGAGCATCTTCCTCACCTCAGAGAAACCCCGTGCCTTTTACTTCTCTGTCCCTTAGCTCCCAATATCATCCTCCCAGTGCTAAGCAAGCACTAATTTACTTTCTGTGTATAGATTTTCCTGTTCTGGTCTTTCATCTGAATGCAGTCATATAATATGTGGTCTTTTTTGACTGGCTTCTTTCTCTTTAGCATTTAGAATGTTCAAGGTTCATTCATGTTATAGCATGTGTCAGTGCTTTATTCCTTTTAATGGCTAAATAATACTCTGTTGTGTAGTTATACCACATTTCGCTCATCTGTTAATCCATCATGGCTATTTAGGGTTCTGGCTATTATGAATAGTGCTTCTATCAACATTTATGTACTAGTTCCTGTATGGATATATGTGACGTTGTTAATTTATTAATAAATATACATTTGGTCTTCATTCCCATTTCTTGCATAGAGCTCCTAAAACCCTTGTAATATCCTAAGTGATGAGAGCCATAGATTGCCTTTTGTATGTTAATGGAGTGACTTTTGGATCCCGTCTAAGAATGGAGGCTGGTTGCCAGGATATTTAACTAGTGATTAGAGAGTTGGAATTTTTCAGTCTCACCCCAGACTTCTGGGGAGGGAATAGAGGTTGGAGGTTGAATCACATGCCAGTGGCCAATGATTTAATCAGTTATGACTATGTAATGAAGCCTCCATGAAAACCCAATAGGATAGGGTTTGTATTGCTTTGGGGTGGTTCACATGCAGAGATTGGGGGAGAACAGCACTCTCAGAGAAGGCGTAGAAGCTTCACACCCCTGTCTGCATACCTTCCTCACACATCTCTTCCATCTGGCTGTTTCTGAGTTACATCCTTTTATAAAAAGCCGATAATCTAGGGAGTCAATGGGTTTCCTGAGTTTTTTTGAGCCACTCTAGCAAAAAGAAGGGAGTTGTGGAAGCCTCCGATTTATAGACAGTTGGTTGGAAGTACTGGTGACAACCTGGACTTTCAACTGGCCTGGGGTAGGTTGGGCAGTCTTGTAGAACTGAACTTTTACCCTGTGGAGTCTGGTGATGTGTGAGAATAGCTTGTTGTGATCTAAGGAAACCTCCCATCCCCACGTTGAAATTGGGTGCTCACAACACAGAAGAACGTATGTTTTCATTTCTCTGGGGTACATACCTAGGAGTGGAATTGCTGGGCCATAGTAACTCTATGTTGAATTGTTTGAGGAACTGCCAGACTGTTTTCCAGAGCATTTGTACCATGTTCCATTCCCTCCCGCAGTGTGTGAGGGTTCTGATTCCTTCACATCCTCATCACCACTAGTTTATCACTGAACTTGGTAATTCTCATGTTAATTTTTGCTGTGCTTTTTACAACACTCAAAATGGGTTTCTGTCTTTCTCAGCACACATCTTTGAGGAGGGCTGATGATCTTCCTCTAACAACAGCTCTTTTGATCACTCAGTCTTCCAGTTCTTTCTGTAACACAGGTACTAGAGACTGAGGAAAGATAATGAGGCAGTGTGTATAAATGAGTCACTTCATATAAAGAAAAATTCTCTTCTTCTCTTTCATTATGTCTGGCTTTTCCCCAGGATATCTTTTATGTGTCCACATTCATTCATTCATTCACTCACGCACCTGTTATGTTTCAGGCATTGCTTCAGACACTGGGCATACCATTGTCTGAATAAAACAAACAATATCGGGGCACCTGGGTGGCTCAGTGGGTTGGGGCCTCTGCCTTTGGCTCAGATCATGATCTCAGGGTCCTCGGATCGAGCCCTGCATCGGGCTCTCTGCTCAGTGGGGAGTCTGCCCCCCCCCCCCCGCCTGCCTCTCTGCCTACTAGCGATCTCTCTCTCTCTGTCAAAAAAATAAATAAAATCTTTAAAAACAAAACAAAACAAACCACTACCGCACTCATAGAGCTTACATTCTACTGGGAGAGGACACTGGCAATAAGGAAAATAATTAAACTATATATGATGTGTTTTTTGGTGATGATTGGTCTGGAGAGAATAAAAAAACAGAAAAAGAGCATGAGGAGTTTGAAGTGAGTTGAATGTGTTGATATTTAAAATGTGGTGGTTGGGAAACTCCCAATTCAAGCGGGCACATTTAAACACAGTTGAAAGAGATGTGGGAGGGAGCAATGAAGATATCTGAGGAAAAACTTTTTCAGGCAGAGGAACAATAAATGAAATGTTCTGAACATGTCAAGAGCATCCTGACATATTCAAGGAACCATGTAAAGACCAGTGTATCCAGGCACAGTATGGGGGGATAGGGAGAAGTTAGGAGGTGAGATCAGAAAGTTGGTGGGGCACATCATGAAAGGGCTTGTAGGCCACTGTGACTTTGGCTTTTCTCTAAATGAGATGCAGAGCCATTTTAGGGTTTTGAACTGAGTAGTGACATTATCTGACTTATGCATCCACATAAATCATTCTAGGTAGAGCAAGGGCAGAAACAGGAGGATAGGAGACTATTGTATCATTCAGGCACAGGAGGATGGTATACTGTGGGTAAAGTTGGTAGCTGTGGCAGTTTGGAGAGAGAATTGGATTCTGTATATTGAAGATTTAACCAAAAGGATTTAATGATATGTGAGGAAAAAGAAGACAAGGCTGATGCTGAGGATTTGCCTTGAGTGAATGGAAATATGGCAGAGCCATTTACTGAGATGGAGAAGAATGAGCAAGAAGCAAGTTTGAGAAAATGTTTGGGAGGATGAGGCATTAATTTTTGGATATGGTTAAGTTTGAGATGTTTTTTGGTACCCAAGTGGATATGTTAAGAAGGCAGTTGGATATATGAAATTAAGGTTCAAGAGAAGAGGTCTGGGTCCAAGATAATATGGGATCCAAATGTATACATACAGATGATACTTAGGGCTATGAGTCTAGATGAGCCACTAAGGCACTGATTACCTGAAGAATAGTAAAGGTCTGAGGACCCAGCCCTGGGACAGCAATCATTAGCAGTCAGAGAGATGAGGATAAACCAGCAAAGTAGCCTGAGAAATTGAAGTCTGAGAAGGAGAAGAAGAGTATGTTATTCTGAAAGTCAAGAGAGGAAAGTATTTCCAGGAAGAAGCACTAATTGGTTAATTAAGAGGAGGATGGAGAATTGGCTAGTCAATTTAGCAATGTGGAAGTCATTGGTGACTCAACCAGCCATAGTGAAGTGTAGTGATGGGAGTGAAAGCCTGTTTGGAGAGAATTCAGAAGAGAATGGGAGAAAAATAATTGGAAATCTTTGGAATTATATTGTTTCCAACTACTGGAATGGTTGCTTTGTTCATGAAGCGGAATTGAAATTAGTTTTGATAAATGATTCAACCAGTATTTTACAAAGTGCAAATTCAATGTATTAGAAAGAACATCCAATTTGGAACGGAAGATTTGTGTTCTTTTCCTTATTCTGTCATTTGAGCAAATCATTCAGCCTCTCCAGACTTCTGTTTCTTTATCTATAGAATTGGTGCCTTGGTAGGTTATTATTAAAGTTTGTGATTTTAATGACCATAATATGGTGAAAGATAAGTGACTGCAAAGGGATTCAAACTGGCAAGGACTTGAGTCACTGGGAGAAATATCAGCTTACTTTCTCTGTACTTAAAGAGTTTCATTGTAATAAAACCTGTGAGCCCTCAGTGACTTTGTATGTTTCTTTCTGCAGGATCTACAAGGTGTTAAGAAAACATTCTAGGACTTTTATGAAAAGATTCTCTTAGAATAATTTTCTGGGCAGTAGCAAAATCTCTGGAAGCCATAATGAATAGAAAGATCTTTACAAAGAAAATATTGTACATTTAGACTTTGAAAACCTATAAAAATTTATATGAACTAAACTTCAAATTGAAATGTTTTGAGTTCCAATATATATAGGAGAAAGAGCTACAAAGCTATTAGTCTCCTTTTGCTTCTAGCGTATTCTATAGGAAGAAGGATTTTCCTGAGGAAAAAGATTGGTCTTTAAAGTCCAAGAGAAATCCAACCAAAGGCAATGAACTAACATTTAAGAATCAGAGATTTTGTTTGGACAATGATAACTCTGTTTTCTAGGATGATGGAGTATTTTAACCTGAGAGAATAGAACTATGTCACTGGATGTTTTCTGAGGATATGTAGAGGCATTTTTCCATGTACAATGAAAACTTTCTCCCAAAATATGAGGACCAAATTTTGGTAAATAATGTTAAACGTGTTAGGGATGTCTCTATTTAACGAAATCCTCTCTGACTCCCACAGAATGGTGGGGTTTTTGTTTTTGTTTTTGTCGTTGCCATTAAACTGAGGAGCAGCCTTCTAATTGTTGGTAAATCAGAATTTGGTTTTGCTTATGGTTTGTCTCTGGTCAAACAAATAATACCCATCCTCAGTGGTCTTTATAAATCTGCTTACCTACCTTTCTCTTTGACTAGACATTAACCTCCTTGGGTAGGGACTGCCCCATTTATTTCGCAGGTCTGGAACACAGTAGACACACAAATGTTTCATGAATGAATAAATGAATGCTGGGAACAAGAACCAGTGATTTCTCTGAGAATTTTAATCTTGCCTTTCATTTCTGTGACTTTACTTTTTATTTTTAAAATATTTATTTAACAATGTGGAGATTCCTCAAAAAGTTAAAAATAGAGCTACCCTATGACCGAGTAGTTGCACTACTAGGTATTTATTCAAAGGTCACAAACATAGTGATTCGAAGGGGCATATGCCCCCCCAATGTCCACAATTGCCAAAATACAGAAAGAGACCAGATGCCCATTGACAGATGAATGGATAAAGAAGATAAGATGTGGTGTGTGTGTATATATACACACACTTTATATATTTATAAATATATAAATATGGAATAAACATATATAATGGAATATTACTCAGCCATCAAAAAGCATGAAATCTTGCTATTTGCAATGATGTAGATGGAACTAGAGAGTATTATGCTAAGCAAAATAAGTCAGTCAGAGAAAGACAAATATCCTATGATTTCACTTATATGTAGAATTTAAGAACCAAAGCAGATAAACATAGGGGAAGGGAAGGAAAAATAAGATGAAATCGGAGAGAGCGACAAACCACAAGACTCTTAACTATGGGAAACAAATTGAGGGTTGCTGGAGGGGAGATGGGTGGGGGGATGGGGTAACTGGGTGATGGGCATTCAGGAGGGCACGTGATGTAATGAGCACTGGATGTTTTGGCAACTGAGGAATCACTAAATTCTACCTCTGAAAATAATAAAACAGTATGTTATTAAAATGATTTGAAATAAAAAAATGTTTTTATTTGACACAGAGAGAGAGAGAGGGAGAAGCAGAATCCCTGGTGAACAAGGAGCCTAATGTGGGGCTCAATCCTAAGACCCCAGGATCATGACCTGAGCCTAAGGCAGATGCTTAACCAACTGAACCACCCAGGCACCCCATGTGACTTTTCTGTATAAATCATAAAAATCATAACAAAACTAAACAACATAATGATTTACAATTTGGCCTTTTTGGTGATACATATGTCCCATCTAAGATTGAATACGATTTGGAGATATTGTGATCCAGGTAATGCCTGAGTATTTGGGTAGTCATTGAATGTTTGTATAGCAGGTGAATATGGGAAAGGATGGATTTCTGTGCAGTCTAGAATGTCTCAGCTGAACTACCTTCCATTTTTTACTAAACTGGCTTATAAAGTGTCACAACAAAGAAACTAATTTCTAAGGAGCACTGTAAACAAAAGACCCACACTATAGGGAGTTCTCACAAGTCTACAGGAATTCTCAACCTTGGTTTTATTTTTTTCTGATAAATCTCCGTGAGGATTCCCATCTGTATGGAGAATAGCAAAAATTTAAAACTGGGCTTATGTCAAATGTGAGGTGTAATGATACCAACTTTCCCTACTTGAGTGATATCATGGTTAAATAAAACAATATATGTGAAAATCCTTTAAAAGTGATATAGAATCAGGGATGCCTGGATGGCTCAGTCGTTGGGCATCTGCCTTCGGCTCAGGTCATGATCCCAGTTCCCTGGGATCGAGCCCCGCATCAGACTCCCTGCTCAGCGGGAAGCCTGCTTCTCCCTCTCCCACTCCCCCTGCTTGTGTTCCCTCTCTTCCTGTGTGTCTCTCTCTGTCAAATGAATAAATAAAATCTTAAAAAAAAAAAGTGGTATAGAATCAGTGGTGGTGCTCTTACTGAAAATATCACATTTATCGGTAAAGATCGAATGAGTGCTGCAGAGGAGCCAGTTATTAAGAAAAATAATAGAATATTTATAAAATAAGACTAAAAAATAGAAAAATAATCCCCTCGATAATGTGGCTAGTAATCTCTGGGCAAAGGGCAATTCAAACAAGTTCAAGTGTAATACCATTTTAATAACATTCACTGCTTGAGGAGCATGAATTCTTTGCTGCACTGGTGCCTTGAGTCCTTGACCACTGCTTTATAATTGGGAAACCGGCAAGAGAATTTAAAACTCCAAAGGTAAGTCATCATATTCACTGATTCATTCGTTTATTCATTTACTCATCAGTCAGTAATAGACTTCCTACTATTTGTCAAGGACTGTGGTCGGTACTTGTGATTCCAAAATAATGGAGCATAACTTAGAAGCAGTTAACAGTGTCTGGGGAGGAGAGCAAGAGAAACAGGAATAATATATACCACGATACATTTTGTAGTGGAAAGAAGCACAGGAACTGTGTGGGCCCGGAGCAGTGTCCCTGATTCAAAATTCAAAAGGTGGTGGTCCCTAAAGTGTTTCTGGAAGGGTAGCCTGGGCTGAAACCTGAACATAGTGCATGAGTAAAAGTAGTTTAATCAAAATATTAAGGAGTTTGGATTTCATCCCGAAAGCTTTCAGGAGCTTGGAAGGATTATGAGTGAGGAGTGACATAATTGGGTTTTTCACTTTAGATCTCTATCTCTTGGATGGATTGGAGCAAGGCGTCCTGGGAGCTGAAAGCTGAAATCTGAGGCTATCACAGTAATTCCGGGGGGAAGTATCGAGGTGACTTGGATATGGGCAGAAGGCTATAGATTTCTGAGCTATTAGCAAAGTCCAACGGACTAGAGTTGGCCATTAGAACATGGGAAAAAGGGAAATCCTGCTTAGGTTAAAATATGAAACTGGCTTACAGTTAAAGAGAAAATAAATGTAAAGTTAGCTTTAAGAGATACCATTATTCTCAGGCCAGTAGTCTTGATAATACGCTCCTTATACATTAACTTGCTTAAAACAATGTATCAACCAAAAGTATGGGGGGGTCAACCATGAAAATGAGAGTCGCAGAAACAGCTAAGTCATTGTACAACCAAGTTCATTTTAATTGGGGTGTTAACTGACATTTGACATATTAACTTCAGGTGTAAACATAATGATTTGTTATTTGTATATATTGTGAGATGATCACCACCATAAGTCTAGTTAACATCTGTCACCATACGTAGTTATAAGAATTTGTTTTCTTGTGATGAGAACTTTTAAGATTTACTTCTCATCAACTTTTAAATATGCAATACAGTGTTGACTATAGTCACCAGGCTGTACACTATATTCTCATAGGACTTATTTTTTTTTACTGGAAGTTGGTACTTTATGACCCCTTCCCCCATTTGACACTCTCCCCAACCTCCATCTGGTAACCATCAATTTGTTTTCTATATCTATGAGCTTGGTTTTGTTTTTAGATTCTACCTGTAAGAGATCTTATAGTATTTGTCTATGTCTAACTGATTTCACTTAGCATTATACCCTCTAGGTCCATCCATGTTGTTGCAACTGCCAACATTTCCTTCTTTCTTAGGGCTGAATAATATTTCATTGTATATATACCACATATTTTTTTATCTACTCATCCATTGATGGATATTTAGGTTGTTTAAATATTTTGATTATCACAAATAATGCTGCAGTGAACATGGCGGGGTCCATATATCTTTTTGAGGTAGTGTTTTTGCTTTCTTCAGATACTCTTGTGGTATTGCCGAATATTATGGTTGGTCTATTTTTAATTTTTTGAGGGACCTCCATACTGTTTTCCTTAGGGGTTGTACCAGTTTACATTCCCATCAACAGTGTACAGGGATTCCCTTTTCTCCACATCTTAGCCAACAGTTGTTATTTCTTGTCTTTTTGATAATAGTCATTCTAACAGGTGTGAGATGATATCTCACTGTGGTTTTGGTTTGCCTTTTCCTGATGACTATGATGTTGATCATATTTTCACATACCTGTTGGTCATCTGTATGTCTTCTTTGGAAAGATGTCTATTCAGATCCTCTGCCCGCCCGGCTTTTAATTGGATTGTTTGGGTTTTTTGCCAAGTTCTATCTAGGGTTCAGAATGTTAGTTCATTCTACACTTAAAAAGCCAGCGCACCGATCAGTAACATTCTAACTGTGGCAATAGACTGTTTATCTTTATAAATATGTAATGATGTCATTACATATTTGGATCATACTATGAACTCTCCTTGTTTTGATTGCATGCTCACTGAACAGCCTCCTGGTAATTTAACCTAATGCACTTTCCTTACGGGGAGAGAATGCTCTGGTCAGACTTGCACATATATCAGATTCACTAGACAGTTATATTCTTCATTGGTAACTCATATTTTGGCATACTGGTTTTATGCATCCGTCTCTATTGTTTAAAATATTCTGACAGGGGCGCCTGGGTGGCTCAGTGGGTTAAAGCCTCTGCCTTCCACTCAGGTCATGATCTCAGGGTCCTGGGATCGAGCCCCGCATCGGGCTCTCTGCTCGGCGGGAAGCCTGCTTCGCCCACCCCTCTCTACCTACTTGTGATCTCTCTCTCTCTGTCAAATAAATAAATAAAAAATCTTTAAAAAATAAAATATTCTGACAGTGTCAAGTTCAAGTTTTTGAGTTTGCAAGTCTGAGAGCTCGATCTTGGTTGGTGGTGAATTTAACTAAGTAAATGTCTCCCTGTGTGGGTCTGGGTGGCCTGTCTCCAGGTCTCATTCCTCAAGCACCTCCAACTGTCAGTGTTAGTATGAATAGTGCCAAGTAGCTGTTCTGTCCTCTTGAAACTTAAATAGATGACAACTGAAGCCATCGGAATAAATGAGATCATCCAAGGAGAGTATGTACACTGAGAAAAGAAAGAAGACGGGGTAGAACTATGGAGAATACAAACATTTAAAAGACAGAAGAAGAGACGTTCATAAAGGATTCTGGAAAGAATCCAGGAAAATAGGAAGAGAAACTTGAGTGAGCAGCATTTGGAAATCTAAGAGGTAATTAGTTTTAAGCAGGAGAAGTTGTTAATTCTGTCCATTTAAAAGGTTACAGAAAATAAAGGCTAAACTCACAGGCTAAAGTGAAGTTCATTGGGGTTGTGGAGCCACAAGGCTGAAATGGGTAAGAAAATGGTGCTAGTAAATGCAGCCTCTTTATTTTGTGAAACATATCATTTTGGTTAAAATCATGGGCTGGGGAGTCTGATGCTTGGTTTGGAAGCCTGGCTCTATCAATTACTTGTTGCATGATTTTAACATTTTTGTGTTTCAGTTTCAGAAACTGGGAATTGTGAGAATGTGAGGATTGAAATAACAGATGTCCAAAACTTAGCACCACCCTTTGCACACAGTAAATTCTCAATAAACATTAGTTATTGGGACTTAGTTTTGAGAAAGAACATTTTTTTTTTTAAGAGGGGAGAGAGGAGAGAATGTTTAAATACTGCTGGAAAAGAGTATAGTAGAAGAGATGGAAAATGCCAGAGAGAACAGGTAATTTATGAAACCAGGACTTTGAGTAAGCAAGAGGAGATGGGATTCAAAGTAGAGGGATTGGTTGTTGGCAGAAGACCTTTAGTCCTTTAGTGTGATGGAAGAGAAACAGATCACAGACAGACGTGATCATAGATGAGCTGGTAGGCGGGGATGCAGGATCTTATGTCACTACTTGTCTGATGGACTCTTTTTACTCAGAAACAGAAACAGATAGTCACTTGATGAAAGGAGGAAAGTGGCAGAGGATAATGGAACTTTGGAGGTAGAAGGTGACTATAGGGACATATAACAGGATGAGCTATGGTTCAGAAGATGAATTTATAATGCTCGAACACTGCCTAGCTCTGAGATTTCTTTAGCAGCTCTCAGCAACTTGGGCAAAACTGCTGAGCTTGACCACTGGTTGGATCCAGGACTGGGATTTTGTTGAGCCGATGTGACTAAAGAAATAGGATATGGTTGAGGATATTGATAAGAGAAAGACTGAAGTGACAGATCATAGAGTCAGATCTGGATATCTTGGACTGACAAAATTTGAGATTATGCATGTGTAGGATACTATGACAAGGAAGCTGAGGTCATTGGTAAGAATATCCAGAGTGATCCTAGAATTTAGCTTGCATAGCAAAGGAAGTTTTAACTAGAATGAAGATCGTGGGATTGAGATCAAGGAACTTGAGTCTGCAGAGTTAAACATGCTTGTTAAAGTAACCCAGATAATACCAGTGCTTAAAATGGTGAGGAAGATAGTAAGTCAGGCATCAAATTTTTATTTAATAAGAGTTATTGGGAAGTCTCCAAGTGACCATTGACGATGATGAGGAGGGTTAGACGGTGTCATAGGTGACATGCACTGCAAAATGGCAGGTGTTTTCTCTCAAAGTAGAGAAATAATGGAGTGGGAATGGGTCAGCACCCACTTCCTGTCCCTGGTGTGTCTGAGGTGTTGGAGAATGAGCAGACCCCACTAGGGAGGACTGTTGGGGAGGTGGTGCCATCCAAGCACAACGCTGTTTCAGCTGAAATGCGAGGTAGATGGAGAACTGTGTGGGAAGATGGGTTGGAAGGTCATGGGATTTGTAAGGGCATAGGATGGTGAATGAATGGGTCACGAGAGGAAACAGAGTAAGTGAGAAGAGGAATGGTTTGCATTTGAAGCAGCAACCAAAGACAATTGTGACATAAAGCAAGGTGGATGCACTGGTTGCAAAGTCTAATCAAGGCTTGTGTATGAATTTATATTTATATAAACTGGGAGAGTCAAAGCCTAATGAAATCAGCTGTTGGCAACTCTGAGGGCAGTGTGGCTGGTAGGGACCCCTGATGAAACATCTTACCTCCCACGTCTTTTTGACACAGGCATAGTAGCACAATTTTTATTTCTCATAAGAACAGCCACCATTTTATTTTTTTGAGTCATGACTGTGGACCAGACACTGAACTAGATACATTCCATGCTTTATCTCATTTAAGGCTCACAAAAATTCTTGAGTGATGGATGTTATCTTTATTTTACATATGAGACAGCTGAGGCTTATATGAACTCTCACAAAATATACAAAATCTCCTGAAAAAAATAGCTTTCTTTAAGTTATTATTTCTTTTGCTGCCTTGTATTTTGAGAAATGTGCAAGATTGAGAGAATGTGCCCAAGAAGGCATGGCAAGGGGACCACTGTGTTAGTCTGCTCAGGCTGCAATAACAAACGACCCCAAATTGGGTGGCTTAAACAACAGAAATTTATTGTCTCACGGTTCTGGAGGCTGGAAGTCTGAAATCAAGGTGTTGGCAGGGTTGTTTCCTTCTGAGGCCTGTGAGAAAGAATCTGTTCCATGCTTCCCCTCCTAGTTTCTGGTGGTTTGCTGGCATTCTTTGGCTTCCTTGGCTAGTAGATGCACTGATCTCTGCCTTCATGTTCACGGGGTGGTCTTCCTGTGTGAAATTTCCCTTTTTTATAAGGACACCAGTCGTGTTGGATTACTGACCCACCCTACTCCTGTATGATCTCATCTTAACTAACTATATCTTTTATAACCTTATTTCCAAATAAGGTCACATTCTGAGGTGCTAGGGGATAGGACTTTAACATGAATTTTGCCGGGACACAATTCAACCGAGACCACTCAGTGATTAACATTAAGAAAGTAAGTCTTTAACTCGTACTATGAGTCAGTTTGTTCTAGAAATTTGTGATAACAATGTTTGTTATCAGGGAATATCATGGACTCTAAGCTCTGATCCCTTTTTGGGTAGTAATGGGATTCTCATTGGGAATTATGGAGAGGGGCATTAATATGTTGGGGTGCTGTTTAAGTCCTTAAAATAATTTGAGTTTTTTAAAAAATCTGTGCATCTTACTCTTAACTCATTTAGAACTTGAGATAATTTACTCCGAAAACATTTACTTTAGCTTTATTGATTTTGGGGGGGAGATATTGAGACATTTACTTTAATTTTGAAATGGGGAAAATTATATAGGAGCTAGGAATTCTGAGGATTATGTGTGGCTTCCAAAGTATTTTAAGTTTGTATACCTCTAGGTTTCTTTTCTTGGAAACTTCAAACGCACTAATTGGAGCAATTTTTCCACAGCACCAGGTCTCTAAGAGCTTACCTTTAAGGCACTGTTTTATAGCAGGTGGGAGGAGTTCCTTGAAGTTCCCTGGCTGGAAGGAACTCTGATTACCACTGAAAACGCCTTAGGGCAGTGGTAGCTGTTCTCTTGCCAAGATCTGACCGGGGGAGGCTGGCTGGTTAAATGAGACTTATGGTTGATGGAAAGAAATAAATTTATGAGATGGCTCTTGTTCTTTAATTTTTTTTTTAAAACCAGGTAGAAGGTCGAGACAATACATTATTTCATGAAGCCGAAGAGAACAAAATTCTAAAAAGATACCGTAGCATCTGGAATATCAATTTTTAAGATTCAAAGTGAAATCTGTTTTGTTTTTTGTGGAGTTCATTATTTTTACTTCAAAGCCCTTTGCCAGAGCACACAGAAAACCTCACTTCTATTGTTTCGAATTCCCCAGAGGGTCTTCTCTGCTCTTCTTAGGTGAATGTGTTCACCACCGTCAGGATCAGATGATCACATTTTGCCTTTAAATTTTCTCATTAGCCACACCCTATGTTGGAATGTCTCCCTGTGTAGCCAGACATTTTCGTTTCTCTAATTAAAAGATTCTTCAGTATTTACCTCTTCCAAGGAATTTTTCTGCATTATTGGAAAAATGTCGTTCAATATGGACATCCTCTTCTATATTTATTATATGTCTTATGGACTTAATTTATGCCTTTGATAACTTCACTGCTTTTTTTTTCTTCTACAGTATAAAAGAAATCAATAATTGACTTGATTCATCTTGACAAAGTAAAATCTGGTGGAGTTAGACAGAATTTATAGATTTTGAGTTGAACGGATTCTAAAATCAAATAGACCAGTGTTTGATTATATGTAAATTACTTAGTTCTCAAAGCCATAGTCTCCTTAGCATTAAAGTGAGAGTAACAGTCATGCTTCCTTGTCGGGTTGTGAGAATTAGAGGGGAAAATGCACTGAAACATTTGGAATGAAGCCAGACATAAAGTCAGGACTCAAGAGGGTTTTTCAAAGGAAGTTAACACTTGACATAAAGAGTCAAAACACCTGGGTTCTGGCTCTGTACTGGACAGGTCCTCTGACCTCTTAGAACCTGTTTCCTTCTGTCTAAAATAAGGATGTAACCACGAGTGTGCCCTTAAATGGTAAACCACTGACTCTGGAGCTGGGGGTGGGGCGGGGTCCTTATTTGTAGCATTTGACAATTTCCATGGTGTAAATACTCTGTCGGGGCCAATTTCAAACTACCACATTATGTCATGGGATGTGAAGAGACGTGCACGATTGTCTCACCCACCCTAGCACAAAGGGGACTATTTATGTTTAAATGGGATAGTATTTGTGAAAGGACTTAGGGTAATAGGTATTCACCAAATGTTAGCCTAGCTTTCCTTGGAAAAGTCTTTTAGGTGAGTAGAATTATTGAGTGTAGAATTAATTCTGTGACAGGAAGCAGACTGAGTGTTTTCCTCTCCATGGCAGTTTGAGAAATTTCCGTGGTAAATACCCAGAGATGCCGTGCAGACAACACCAATGCAGAATTGGAATAGGAGGAAACTACCACGTCTTTAATGTTCACTGGGGCATCTCAGGGGTATCTCACATTTATTAGCACCCCCTTCCCACACCACATGCATCTTTTCCTCTGTTCCCCAACTTAGCAAGCGTGCTGCCATTTTCTCACGGCTGTTTCAGACTGCACCCTTGCCACATCCAGTCCCTCCACATATTCTCTTGGCTCTGCCTTCAAGTCTTAGTTTGACCACTACTTACCATTACCTCGAGTTGCTGGGAAGGACCAGCAATCCCTGTACCAACGGGTGAAAGATTACTCCAAACTTTGCTGTGGAAGAGAGGGGAAGGTAAGGGGGTCAACGCTCAGAGAAGAAGACCCTTTACTCTTCTTTGCTCTCACCTTTATTGGTCCCTCAGAATAATCATAAATCTTAATCAGTCTTTCTCAAGCATGTGATGTATGACAAGGGGTCTTACTGGAACTAGGAAGATCTGTTTATGGGAAAGATAGGATGTACTAATCTGCGTGTTCTACTAGCTGCTAAACATAGCCTGGGAACAGTGTGTACATCTCTCAGTTCACAGGGCAGTGGCTAATGGGCTGAGAAAGCTTTGGGGAAGGCAGTTCCCTGTGGCATTCCTGTGGCACGGTGGGCTGCGGTTCTCGGCATTCTAAAGGCCCATGCCCTTCTCCGAAAACTTCCTTGCCCCCAGCGGCCTCCATGTTACATTTTAGCAAGCTGGGTATTGTGGATGATTTCATGCTCTACATTAACCCCAACACTGAGTACTTTAACCGGTCTCTCTGATTCTCTCCAGAGCTACCAGAGGAGATTTTAAAATGAAAGGCAGCTCAAATTATTCCCCACTCCCCTTTCTGACCTCCTTATTAACTTCATGTTTAGCATTTTGGCATCTTTATTGGTTCTTACAGGCCAGGCACACGCCCTCTCCAGAACCATCGCTCTTGCTGTTCCTTCTTCCCCCAGAATATTGATTGGCTTATATCATGACTTCATAAAGCTCTTGGCTCGAGGTTACCCCCTCAGAGAGGCCTCCCCTGTCCACCAATCTAACAGCACTCCCCATACGACTTTGTCTTGTCAACCTGCTTTATTTTTCTTTTTATAGACTTAGCCCTGCTTGACGTTAGAGATGACGTGAATCCATTTATTTGAGGTCTAGTTCCTCCACTCAGTATAAACTCTATGAGGTCAGACTTAGTTTTTGTGACTGAATTCCCCAGAGCCTCACAAAGAAGACTCCCTGACATATAGAAGGCACTTAATACATAGTTATTCAATGAAAGGATGGATTTTTGTAAATGTTCCATGTGCACTTGGAACTCTTTAACCTTTGAATGAAAACCTTCAATATATGCCCATAAGATCAAGCTTAATTATGTTAAAAAAAAAAAGCTTAATTATGTTATTCACAAATCCTATCTCTTTATTAGTTATTGCCCAATTGACCTATCAGTTTTTGAATACATTATATTTAAGTTTTCCATTGTGATTGTGGTTTTGTTAATTCTTGTTGTAACTCCAGTCATTTTTTGTTTTTAAGGATATGTTGTTGGGTGTATACTGGTGCAGGATTGTTCTATTCTTAGTGAATTGTCCATTTTAACATTAAATATACGGTCATCTTTATATCTAATACTTTTGTCTGTAAATACATTTTGCTTGGTATTAATAATGCTGTTCCATATTTGGTTGATATTTTTGATATATTTTATCCTTCTCTTATCTTCAAATTATTTTAATAATCAAGTTTAATCCTGTACTTTTATTGTGATGATTTATATATTTGGACTTATTTTTATTATCTTGTGTTTTCCATTTACTCTGTTTTTTGTTAATCCTGCCCCCCCTTCCTGCTATTAAATTGAATTATTATGCTAGTTTGGTAATTAATAGATAACATTTCTCTCTTTTCACCACTACTCTTAATTTGTTGACTTAATGAAGTTAATCAGTGTCGCTGTTCCTGTGTAGTACAAAAGCCTTGAAATGTTATATTCTGATCATCTTCCGCCCACCCTCTATAGCATTAACTGGTTTATTAGATCCATCTTTTTTTTAAGCCCTAATGAGTCGTTTCTGTTTATATCGTCAATGTTTGTATAGGTTTGACTTGTTTACTAATTTCTTTACTCCTTGTTACTTAGAGCTTCCCACTCCATTTTGGATTCTTACATGTTTTTTTCCCATTCTTTTTTACTTTCTTTACATTCTTTACTCATTTTTTTAGGAATTATATGTAAGTGGATGTTGGTTTGCAACCTCAGGAGTTTCCTGGGTAAAATTCTGATCTAGCCCCTGTATACAGCAAGCCAGGAAAGACCAGGGAAAGAGGCAGACCCCTCCAGATTGGTAGGTGGCAGGTTTAATAAGCCAAGGGAACTTATAATGGATGCCTTGGGCAGCAGCCTGGTGTGTAGTCCTCTATATCTGGCCCCCAGAATCTTCAGAGTTTATGTAGAAGCCTTAATGGGATTCAGTCATGTATACAGTTCAAATGGTCTCAATAACACATTATTCTCTCAAGGCTTCATCCTTGAGGTAGATCTTCATGCAGGAACAGTGGTCCAAATGTACATTCCCAGGACAGGGAAAGGGTGAAAAGCCTCCACCTTGCATTTCAACCTGTAGTCACCTCCTCTCCATGACCTCCTTCAACAGTAGGAAATCCTTTTGGTTTTTGTTTGTTTGTTTGTTTGTTTCTTAGAATTTATGTACAGCATCTTAATTTGTGATTACTAGGTCAGTTAGTATAGAATTTTGTATCTAACTTAGCCTGTTAAAAATATTCTTTTATTGTTTTCTGATTTCTTTGTTGTTGATGAGAAATCTCATTTGTCATTCCTTTTTAGTTAAGCTGTCTTCTCTTTCTGGTTATTTTAAGATGATCTCTTTGCTTTTCTGTTTCTGCAGTTCCTTATTTAATTTCTAAGCATGCATTTGATTTTGTTTTTCCTGCTTGAAACCTGGTTTGCCTCTCCAACCTGAGGACCTAAGTTTGAATCCAATTTTGGATAATTCCTATCTTTCAAATATTTCCTCTCTTTATTCTGTAATGTCCTTTTTATAAAATCCTATTAAGTGTACTTTTGATCTTTTATTCTATTTACCAAGCCTCTGTATCTTTCTTTCATATTTTCCATTTCTTTTTCTCTCTTTGGTGCATTCTTGGTGATTCCCTCAAGTTTTGTGTACAGTTCACTTCAGATCTATTTAATCTACTCTTGAAGTCATCCACTGAGTTTTCAATTTCAATAACCATAGTTTTTTTATTCCCAGAAGTTTCATTTGATTCTTTTTCAGATTTGCCCATTTTATTTTGTATCATATGCTCTTCAATATTATAGTCTCTTTAATAGGGTTGTATTATTTCTACCACTTAGAGTGGCACAAATTCTCCCAAGTATTTGGTGTACTGACTCTCCCTCATTGTGGTTTGTTTCCTTGTGTGGTTGCAAATTGTTGACTGTGAATGAATCTTTAGCAGGGAGTCTAGTGTTCCCTGGATTGTACACTACTGATGTTTACAGAGAGATTTGCATTTGCTTTTGTTGTGGCCCTAAAATTAGTTTGTGGGCTAATTTTTTGGCTTTGGATTCTTGCACCATAGAGCTAGTACAACTCCTACTAGCCCTTATATGTTTCTGGTTTAGGATTTCAGTTTCTCTCAGGAGATTTATTCCCCCCATTAGAGACCTGGATAGATGGCAAGTTTACTTGCCAATTCTCTAGGTTAGTGGGAGGAATTTCCTTATCTCTGTTTCACTGATTGGCCTGAGCTTTAAGTGGGGTACTCTGTTGTAGTTCCCTGATCCAAAAGACGCTGATACCAAGAAGTCTACCTACATGATATTAAAATTTTAGCAGCCAAACCCTATATCAGGATCTGATACCCTCTTTTGCTGCCATGGTAACAACAGAAATTTAATTGTGGTTTGAATTCCCTTTTTATTTTAGGTAACTGGAAGATTTCTCATTATTTTTATCATTTGAGTTTGTCTCTTATATTAAAAAGGAAACTTTATATTTCACCCAGTATCCCTGTTTTGTAGGGGAAATGTCTTCCATGTCAGCTTAGTTTGCCACTTTTCCTATCTTTTTTCTTTTTTTTTTTTTTTTAAAGATTTCATTTATTTGCCAGAGAGAGGGAGAGAGAGAGATCACAAGCAGACAGAGAGGCAGAGGGGAAAGCAGGCTCCCTGCTGAGCAGAGAGCCAGATTCGGGGCTTGATCACAGGACCCTGAGATCATGACCTGAGCCAAAGGCAGAGGCTTTAACCAACTGAGCCACCAAGGCGCCCCCACTTTTCCTATCTTAATGCTTTTCCTTGTGTCTCTATTTTTTCCCATGTCCAGATTTCTCCCATTAAAAAAAAAAAGATTTTCTGGGGCGCCTGGTTGGCTCAGTGGGTTAAGCCTCTGCCTTTGGCTCGGGTCATGGTCTCAGGGTCCTGGGATCAAGCCCCGCATCGAGCTCTGTGCTCAGTGGGAAGCCTGCTTCCTCCTCTCTCTCTGCCTGCTTGTGATCTCTGTCTGTCAAATAAATAAATAAAATCTTAAAAAAAAGATTAAAAAAAAAAGATTTTCTTCAGAGTAAAATATTTGCCTAAGAAGAAAACTCTAGGTCTAGATGATTTCTCAGGAGCACTTTCTAAGTATTCAAGGAAAATTACCACAATTTTACAGAACTACTTCCTGGCAATAGAAAAAAAAGGGAACACTTTCACGGGACTGGATAACCCTTGTACCAAATAACTAATTTGGATACATTACAAGAAAGAAAAATTATAAGTCAACTTCCCTCATAAGTCTAGATGCAGAAATTCCAAATGGATATTAACAAATCAATCTAGCAATATATAAAAAGCAACTTTTGTAATGACCAGGTTGTTTTTATGCCAAGATGAAAAAGATAAGTTTAACACTAGAAAGTAAATCATTATAACTTATTATATTAGTACATAAAAGAAGAATCATATGATCATCTCAGTAGACTCATCTGCTATACATCAAATGTTATATATGTATTCATTATCAAACAAGGAAACAAATAGCTCTTAGAAAATTAGGATATACAGTAATTTTTTAATCTAAAAAAAGCTCATTAAAAAACCCTCTAAAATAATTATCATATTTGATGGTTAAGCTAATTTTTCCATTGATACTATAATCAAGATGAAGATTAAATAAAGTTTGACTACATTATACTCTATGTATACCGATGACTCAGTTTTCATTTCCAGTATTATTTACATATGCTTTCTTTTTTCTTCATGATCAGTTTAGGTCAGTTTTTCTATTTCAAGGAAACAGCCTCTGGTTTTTTGATCATCTCCAATTTTTTTGTTTTTTGTTTTATTAATTTGTAGCCCTATTTGAATTATTTCTTAGCTTCTACTTTCCTTAATTTTTATTTTGCCTTTTAATTTCTAAATTTAAATGTTTATTTTTACCTTTCTTATTTATGATACACATATTTAAGGCTTTTAACTTGAATTCACACATTTTCTGTATTTCATGAACCACTTTAGTTGCATTCCAGAGGTTTTTATCTGCTGTATTTATATTGTCATCCAATGCTAAATACTTTTTAAGTTCCATTGTGATATCTACTTTAACCATCTGTTTTTTTTTAGTGGGATGTTTCAAAGAAAATGTTTTTCCTTTAATTTTATTAAGCTTTTCATTTTAATTCCAGTATAGTTAATATAGATTATTAGTTTCAGGTATATAATATACTGATTCCACAATTCTGTACATTACTCAGTGCTCGTCATGGTAAGCATACTCTTAATCCTTTCACCTATCTCACCCATCTCTACACCCACCTCTCCTGTGGTAATCAACAGCTTGTTCTTTATAGTTAAGAGAGTGCCTTGGTTTGTTTCTCTCTCTCTCTCTTTTCCCTTTTGTTTGTTTGTTTTGTTTCTTATATTCCACATATAAGTGAAATAATATGGGGTTTGTCTTTCTCTGACTAACTTATTTCACTTAGCATTATTCTCTTTAGCTCCATCCATTTTGTTGCAGATGGCAAGATATCATTCTTCTTATCGCTAAGTAATATTCCACTGTGTGTGTGTATACACCACACCCTCTTTATCTATTCATCAGTCAATGGACACTTGGGCTGCTTCCATAATTTAGCTATTGTTGATAATGCTGCAGTAAAGTTACTGTTTTCATATTCTTTGGGTAAATACCCAGTAGCGTGATTACTAGATCATAAAGTAGTTCTATTTTTAATTTTTTGAGGAACCTCCATATTGTCTTCCACAATGGCTGCACCAGTTTACATTCCTACCAGCAGTTCACAGGTCTTCCTTTTTCTCCACATCCTTACTAACACTTGTTATTTCTTATGTTTTTGATTTTAGTCACTCTGACATGTGTGCGGTATTGTGGTTTTGATTTGCTGTTCCCTGATGATGACTGATGTTGAGCATCTTTTCATGTGTCCGTTGGCCATCTGGATGTCTTTGGAGAAATGTCTGTTTGCGTCTTCTGCCATTTTTTTAAATGGAATTTTTTTGGGGGGGTATTGAGTTGTGTAAGTTTTTTATATATTATATGTAAATATATATATGTATGTTTATCAGTTATGTCATTTGTGAATATCTTCTGCCATTCAGTAGAATTTCTTTTTGTTTTGTTGATTGTTTCCTTTTCTGTGCAGAAGCTTTTTATTTTCATGTAGTCCCAATAGCTTAATTTTGCTTTTATTTCTCTTGCCTCAGAAAAATGTGGCCACAGCCAATGTCAGAGAAATTACTAGTTGTGTTCTATTCTAGGATTTTTATGGGTTCAGGTCTCACATTTAGGTCCTTAGTCCGTTTTGAGTTTATTTTTGTGTATGATGTGAAAAATGGTCCATTTTCATTCTTTTACATGTGGCTGTCTAGTTTTCCCAACACCATTTGTTGAAGAGACTGTCTTTTTCCTATTGCATATTCTTGCCTTTTTTGTTGAAGATTAATTGTGTAATCATAGATTTGTTTCTGGGCTTTTTATCCTATTCCATTAATCTATGTTCTATTTTTGTACCAGTACTATACTGTTTTGATTACTACAGCTTTATAGTATAACTTGAAATCTTGAATTGTGATATCTCTAACTTTGTTTTGTTTTGTTTTGTTTCAAGACTCTTGGCTCTTTGGGGGTCTCTTGTGGTTCCATGCAAATTATATGATTATTTTTTCTAGTTTTGTAAAAAATGCTGTTGGTATTTTGATAGGGTTTGTGTTAAATTTGTAGATTGCTTTGAGTAGTCTGGACATTTTAACAATATTTGTTCTTCTGGTTCACGAGCATAGAATGAATATCTTTCCATTTGTTTATGTCATCTTTAATTTCTTTTATCAGTGTTTTATAGTTTTCAGAATACAGGTCTTTTACTTTCTTGGTTAAGTTTATTCCTAGATATTTTATTATTTTTGGTGCATAACCATCTGTTATTTAAGAGTGTGGTTTTAGTTTCTGAACATATATATTTTTCTTTTTTTCTATTTAAAAAATGGTTGAGACCTCTTTTGTGAGCCTATTTGGTAAGTTATTATTATATTTGAGTGTGTTTGAAAATCAAGAGTATTCTCTGCTTTTTGGATATACGATTTTTTAAAAAGATTTTTACTTGTTTTAGAAAGAGACAGAGAACTGGGGGAGGGAGAGGGAGAACCTCAAGTAGGCTCCACACTAAGCATGGAGCCCGACACTGGACTTTGATCCCACAACCCTGAGATTATGACCTGAGCCGAAATCAGGAGTCAGATGCTCAACTGACTCAGTCCCTCAGGTACTACATGGTGGATATGTGATTTTTTATATATATTTTAGATAAACTTATTGTTGCAATATAACATGGTGGTCAGGACACAGGTTCTGGAGTAGAATTCCTGGATTTCGTCCTGACTCTGCTACTTACTAGCTCTGTGAAACTGGGCAGTGGATACTAGGGGTTGTGGTCAGGGTTAAATTGATTAATATATAAAGTGTTTAGAACAGTGCCTGGCGCATATTAAGTGCTACAGAATATAGCTAAAATGCTGCTGTTCAAATTTATATTTCTAATTACTTTGATGTGCTTATCCTATCCATTTAAGATAGAAGTATGTTGAAATCACTCATAGGATCTGTGTTTTTCTCCTTGAACTTTGACCAGTCTTTACTCTCCTTGTTGCAATACTATAATGTGCGCCTATAAAATTTTTATAATATTTAATTGCTGAATTTACTAGTTTTCATAACCTTTTTAATGTAGGGCCTCCACCTAATCCACGTACCCTTGTGGAGATTAGGAAAAAGCACATTCTGTGCGTCAGGCAGCTTGACTTCTAGCCAACTCAGGAGGTTGTTCAGGACACTTCAGAGCATCTGCCCAACAGCATCACCCCTGGCCTGAACCTGTCGAAGGCTGTATTTCATTGGTTTTCCACTGGAGGGTGCTGCCAAGCTTCAGGGCACGGTGCTGGGGTAAAGACTGTAGAACTCCACCTTAGCCACTGAGACCACCATGGGCTACTTGGACATTCCTGGACGAGGCTGGGAAATCTAGGGTACAAAGCCTCAGGTATTGCCTTATTAGCTGGCGGAGGAAATCACAGCTGCTCTGACAACTGGAGTTAGGCATAGTCTGGGAATTGTGGCAGGCAGACATGTAGCCATGTCTGATGATAACTGGAGGAGATTGGGAACCCGATTATTCTCTGGGGCTGGTGGGGTTCCCGGGAGCGAAGGGGCTGCTACCCATGAGTGAAGCAAACACAGTTTGTTATCTCCTGTGCAGCAACCTGAGAAAGCATGGGTACTTCTAGAATATTGAATCTATCAGATGGACAGGAAATGCTGTCCAAATGAACATTTGTCAGTGAAAGTTAACAAGACAGCGTGAGTGACTTTGGAGATGGAGCCTGGAGAGATACTTTAAGCCAGGATTTTTGTAGGGCATCTGATGGTGAAATTGTGGGAGAAGAGAGAGTTGTGAAAGGCTATAGACATTTTAGGTTCTTACTATTCCCCTTTAAACATTCATTCTTCAGTCAGAGACATCTGGTTTCCTGTGCAAACCTTTTCTGCCATTGTGTCTTTACTCCTGCCTTTCTCATAACCCTACA
Organism: Nasua narica; assembly: GCA_028533885.1. Lineage (NCBI taxonomy): Eukaryota > Metazoa > Chordata > Mammalia > Carnivora > Procyonidae > Nasua > Nasua narica. The sequence goes on from CM052814.1 coordinate 41,895,655, forward strand.
AAGATACTGGATCATAAATGGCACTTTTTTCTCTTAGGAAAAAAAAAAGGAAGATGTGCTACTAATATTTACTTCTGCAATTATTGTGAGGATTCAATTTTAAAAATTAAGATTAAAGTACCTAGGTGTAGCAGGGGCCCAAGACATGTGAATTTCTTTCTATTTTTCTTCTCTTTTGGTTGCCCATTTTTGCTGCCAGTATTCTAAATGGTTAGGTGAAATAGTTTTATACACCCACCCACACTCATCCACATACACACTTTTATTGAACATGTTTTATTTCGATTCCAAAATACAGTCTGGATCTGCCCACTGTAGTCGCCACTGCCAGTGTCCTCTCTCTCAACTCAGCGGTAGCTTTCTACCTGGCCTCCTTTCTGCCCATCTCACGTCCTTCCACGCAACAGCCATGGTAATCTTTTAAAAATGGAAATAAATAACATTAGAAACCTTTCTGCAGCTTCCCTTAGATTTTATTTCCCCTTTCCCCCCACAGATTTTAAATATTTTATTTATTTATGTATTTATTTGACAGAGAGATAGACACAGAGAGAGAGGGAACCTAAGCAGGGATAATGGGAGAGGGAGAAGCAGACTTCCCGTGGAGCAGGCAGCCCGATGTGGGGCACGATCCCAGGAATCTGGGATCATGACCTGAGCCAAAGGCAGATGCTTAACCCACTGAGCCACCTAGGTGCCTCTGCTATAAATTTTAAATGAAATGTGAATTTCTTCCTGTCACTAGGCCCTATGCGATCTGGCCCCTGAGTATCTCTTTACATTCTTCTCCTACCCTTCCCCTCTCCACTTATTCTAGTTTTTTACAAACCTTCTGTTATCCTCAGCTCATTCTCATTTCAGGGCTTTTGTGCTTCCTACTTTCTATGCCAACAATGTTTTCAGTTCTCAGCTCCAGTGCTAGAACCAGAGGGGTCTTTCTTGCCCACTTTATCTGAAGTTGCTTCCTCCTTTCCCAAATTGTCCTCCATCAGATTACCCTATTTTCCCCATTTGTTTGAAACCAATTGTTGTTATCCAGAATTATTATATATGTCTACATGTATACGCTTATTTGTTGTTTTCTTGTTCTAGAGTATAAGTTTCATCTATCCTGATCATGGATGTTTCTGAGTCCTTAAGTAGTACCTGGTATAAGAGAAAATGCCAAAATACATTTGCTTAATTTGTGAGTGAATGAATCAATATTATTTTCTTCATGAAGTCTTTTCAGAGTACTCCCACTGAAGGTAATTCTTTTCTCCTTGGAGTCCTTACTGTATTTCATTTGCATTACTTACTATACATATCACATTATTCCTTGCACTTGGTTATTTATGGATATTATCATGTATTCTCTACTAGACTGTAGAGCACTGGAAGGCAGATTTGGAGGGCGAATGTTTAATCAATAGTTGAACTGATGAATCAGTTACAAACAATAAAATCATCCTTATTTAAAATACTGATAGAAGAGGAATCCTGAATATGGGTATGGTCTCCACTTCTCAGCTCCCTTTGACAGTTGGGGCATTCGGACTGTAGCTAGGCTTGTTGGAAGATGTATGCATTCTCTAGGGATACTTTCCACATCCCACACTCTCAGCCCCGTTAGGTTTGTAAAATTAATTCATTCTTTATTCATTTATACACAGCATCTCAAGCGAATTACCAGTTCATAGCTTGATTTTATTCTTTGGACGTTAATAGCTGTTCTACTTTTGAAGCCAGAGGGTTACAATTTCCATGCTTGACAACATTCATCATTTAAAAAAAACCTTTCCATTGTATTCCTCTTCCTCTTTCTCCTTTTTTTTAAAAATTAATTTTTGACTCAGTAGAGAATAAAATTTGTTAGGCATCTTCCTGTAACTTTTTAAAAAAAATCCTTAGATCTGTAACGTAGCCGTTATTTCTGCCATTTTGTAGATGAAGAGCACAGCTTGTCCACCCCACTGGTGGTGGAGGTGGGATTCAAACTCAGGTTTCCAGCTTCTAAAGCCACAAATCCAGACTAACTCAGAAGTGTCTTTTGGAACTATGTCATTAGACAAAACAGCAGAGACATTACTGAAGGCCATGGGTAGAGATTTAGTAGCACAAATTACATCTATTCCTTACAGGCTATAGCTATATTGGAAGAAAAACGCGTGGACGTGTAAGCATAACTTGACCAGAACCTGTTTTTTTTTTTTTTTTTTTGTACTGTCTATTTATGATTATAAACACTTGGGAATGTTGTCCTTTCCCCTAGTTCCTTCTTGCCACGTGAACATACTTTCACTGTTTTAACCACAGCAGTAACGTGAGTGCACTGTACAGATGAGAATTGTGCAGGGATCGATTGCGAGGATGTTGAATTTTGCTTTCCTTCCTGCCTTTCCTGGATGTTTCCTGGAATGTTAAGACCAGGATATTATAATGAATTGGTTATTCTATTAGACTCTATCCTGACCTAAAAATAAAGGGTCACAAGGAAAGAAAGTTCTCTTGAATATGCTGTATATATATTTAGGGAGATTTAATAAAATCAGTATACTTCAAAAGAGGTGATTTGAACAGCTATCCTTCAAGTCGTGATGGCACCATTTTTTGGGTGAAGAGCAAAATTAGAAAACAATGGTTTTATCTCAAATGCTAAGGTATTACTTTTACTGAAATTTTAATCCACTAACTTGTGAGCTTTAAAAGGCATGGAATATGATTTATTCATCTTTTTATATTTATCCTTTATTTTAAGGCATAGAAATATAGCAGGAATTCAATGCATGTTTTTCAATGACCAGATGAAATAACACTGTTTTAGTACCCTTGATATGGACTTGTATATAACCCACCAGTATCATCCCATGATTTTGTTAGTCTGAAATACTTTCTGTTGTATGTCATGGGGTTATGAATATGGAAGATTTCTAAACATTACAAGTAGTAAAACATGGAAGAGTAAACTGATAATGAATATATTAAAGCATGATTAATAAAACCAGCCATCATTGTACCATAATAATGTGAAAGTAGCAAATAATATAATTCTAGTTGATATACAGATAATCCGTTTCTGTAGAGCCACCTGGTTGGTGACAAAGTGTTTTTTTTTTCCCCCGGGAAGTTTTAGATGTCTCTACACTTGAAAGGGGGAAAAAAAAAAAGGCAGTAATTTGTTTTAATGACATTCTAGTTTGGGGTGCTGTGTTATCAATTTCCTCCAGTTACAGGTGGGAATCGTATAGAGATTAGAGGTGAAGAAATGGTACCCATGGTAGGTATTTCTTACGTACAGCTAGAATACAAAGTCAGATAAACAGTCTAGGAAACAAGCAAGTCCAGACATCCAGTAAGTCTAAGAATTAAGTAGTTTTATCCAGGAGAGCGGCAAGTTAGATAGAATATTCCAATAGCCAACTCGAGTCCAAAACCTGGAAGATAATACACCATGAAACTAAGTGTGAGAGAAGCCAAGGAGTAATTCTGGAGCAGGCAAACACCTGCAGTTGTTAGCAGAGGACTTGGGTTCCTAGGGATACAGTGACAATCCCCTAACATGGAAGATGGCACTCATGGCTTGGAGGCAGATTCGATTTCTGACAGTAGTTCACTGATTCATTGATTCATAAATGCTTGTCGAGTGAATATTCTGTGCCTCGTACGATATGCGGTGCCTAGAATGCAACAGTTAACAAGCCAGACAAAGATCCTTAAAGAGCTTGTAGTGTTTGGAATGTCATGTTCAGAAAGTAAGAATTATCAGGGCACCTGGGTGGCTTAGTGGGTTAAGCCTCTGCCTTCGGCTCAGGTCATGATCTCAGAGTCTTGGGATCGAGCCCCGCATTGGGCTCTCCGCTCGGCAGGAAGCCTGCTTCTCCCTCTCCTCTTCAGCCTACTTGTGATCTCTTTCTGTCTGTCAAATAAATAAATAAAATCTTTAAAAAAAAAAGTAAGAATTATCATATGATAATAATATAATATACCATATTAGTTTGTGGGAAATCCGGATTTTGTGGAAATAATACTAATGACTAATGCTTATTGAATAGTTACTGTGCGTCAGGTACTATTCTTAGTGCTTTATATCATTAACAGGTTTAATCCTCACAAGAACTCTACAAAATAAGTATTAATGTTGTTTATATTTTTTATGTATGAGGAAATGGAGCTTCAGAAAGGTGAAGTTTTCCTACTCAGGACCTCACAGCTAGTAAATGGTAGATTTAAGGTTTGAAATCCAGGATTCATTTCCAGAATCCATGGTCCTAGTCATTACATTCTTCCACTGCCCTATTGTTTGTTAATTGCTCAGGTCTTCAGTGGAAGGTGGGTGTGGGGCTGGGACAAGGAGCCAGGAAACATTTCCCGAAGTGGGGACATCGCATTAAGACCTGAGTGAGGGAGGAAGGTAGTTGGGGAGAAAGGTAGCATAGGGCACTGGGGAAGGGAATGGAGAGAAAGCATGTTCAAGACTCAAAGATAAAAAGAAGATGGTAAAATTGGGAAGCAGCTGGATAGTTAAGGTGGAGTGGTCAAGCTGTTTCCATTGGCTGATGGTGAGTTTCCACATGAAGTTAGTAGGTTCATGGAGAGAGGCTTTTGACTGTAGACACATAAAAACTAACGAACATGATCAGGAGAATGAGGTGGGCAGGGGGAGTCTTAGGAGGGAAATACTTGACTATTAATTAATAAGATCATAAATCCTATATAATTAATCTCAAAAAAAAAGAAGGCTCAATTTAAGTATTCTAGAGGAAGAATTAGCAATAAATACGAAGGCATGTCTTAAAAACGGTGTCCATCTTTAAAATTGTGTGCAGAGGCTAATTTCCTGGCCCTTTCCCCTATACAATCAGGCTGGCAGGAGGCATTTCAGCTCTACCAGTTGTAGGGGCCCAGAATTTCCATGTAGAATACTTTGTGTGATTTGCACCCTAGGGAGAAAAGAGGGGAAGAGTATTTTACAACGATCTCCTCTGTTTCTAGGGCAAGACTTAAACTCTACCCAGGCTTTCAGTTCTGCCTGGAAAGGTGTAACTGACACTATTATTATTTTTAAAGGGTTTGGTGTTTTTTTTTTCCCCCCGGAAAGTTTTAGATGTCTCTACACTTGAAAGGGGAAAAAAAAAAAGGCAGTAATTTGTTTTAATGACATTCTAGTTTTAGCAGGAGAAGATTTGCAGATGTTATGTAGAACATTCATTTAGAGATGCCTGAGTGTATATGGCATCTTTTGAGCACATAACAATGGGTACTTGTAACTTACGGCTCGGCGCTCAGATTTTGTGTGGACGCCGATGTAATTAAAGTGAATGAAATGTGTGCTTATGTTTTTTTTTAATCCTAAAACTTTAGTTGTCATAGCCATGGTTCTGAGTAAACAAGAAAAGGAGGGAAACTAGATGCTGTCATGCTATCAGTCTATCGGTAACTAATCAGAGGAGAAGGAAATTTTACCCCTCCTAGTGATGAATTCAAACAGAGAGGCTAACAAGACAGGCCGAATAGATTTCAGCAATACTGACCTATAAACATAAGATATACCATTAAGTGAATCCATTTTAACACTGGTCTGGATAATAAAAGTCTTAACAATATCCTAAAGGAAAAAATACACCAGGAGCCTGAATTGAGACCTTTTAGTGTAGAAGAGATTTAGACATTGGCTAAGACCACAAGATCCCAGATGTTTTAGTACCTAAGATGTTTATGCAGAATGTTTTAGACTTTTAAAGTAATTTGTTCTTTCCTCTAATGGTGTTGTCCATGTCCTTCTTATCTTCTTCAAATGATACAAGTTTCTCCCTTGGTTAGCTTACTTATCCCTTTATTTGCAATCACAGTGTCATAGCCCAAAGGTTAAGGAACGGAGTTAAGAGAAGAGGAGATCTATCCTCTAGGGGAGGTTGTTTGGAAAAAGGTCGGCATTGAGTGAGGACTACCTAGGCCCCCAAACCCAGGGACACTGGTAAATTGATCAGGTCTGGAGAGATTCCATTTTCTACAACAAAATGTGAGGGAGAGCTGGTACCAGGTAGCCAGAGATAGACTGACGACCACAGAGATGAAGACAGGCCAGAGGGAGAATTCTGAGGGGGAAATGTGTGGTCAGGAGCTGGCAGAGATTACAGAGGAACAAGGCAGATTCCAAAAATACAGTTGCTGAGAGAGAGAGACAGAGGGAGAGAGAGAGAGAGAAGAGAAAGCAAGTTAGTAAGAGGAAGCAAAATTGGACACATACAAAGCGCTAAAAGAACAAATACTGAAATATGCCTTATTTGACCAGAAATAACAATAAGAGCTGCTATTTCCAAGCACTTGCCAAATAGCAGCACTATTCTAAGCACTCTGCATCTCCTTAGTTCATCTGCTCAACAAACTCTGAGGCGGGTGCTACCGGTTAGCCTATTTCACAGGTGAAGAATCTGAGTCACTAAGCTGGGAAAGTGAGGTGTGGGGAGGTAAGAGACCTTGGCTAGCTTCACACACGTAGTAGGTGCAGAGCTGGGATCGCGATGTCAGCAGTGAAACCCGGAGCCCCCGTTCTTTAGCGACGATGCAGTCTAGCAGTGGTCCTCACAGGGTGGTCCAGGGACCTGCAGCAGCAGCGGCGCCTGGGGATTTGGTAGAAATGCACATTCACAGGCCCCACTTCACAAACTGCTGGTGGGAGGCAGCCCTCTGTGTTTCGGCAGCCCTCCAAGCGATTCTGATTCTCTCTGAAGTGTGAGAACCCCCGAAATGGAGCATAGGCGCCCAGTCTCCGATGGTTTCCAGTTCTTCCTGTTTCTATGTGGCCCATCGTAAAAAGCGCCTCCTCTTTCTGCGGTTTGGATTGCTTAATTGCTTCTGGGGTCCTGTGCACCAATACCCTATAACAACCCTCAGTTGTTATTTGAGTTATTTGAGGTAGCTTGAACTGTGTGTGTTATGTGCAATTAAAAGATGTAATTAAAGCAGACACTTCATATACCTGGAACAAGTCTGCTTTAATGAGACGTATTAAAGCTAGGTTAGGTTCTCTTTCTGGAAACATAGTGGGCTAGCATACTCAGACCAGTCATGTCCCTGAAAACACCTAAAAACCTGAGATAAACAGATATAGAATCTTAAAAGCATTAAAAAGCTAAAAACTAACAAGGAGACCCCAGCCAAAATCTCAGAGGTAAAGGAGAACCCAGAAGGATCACTGGAGCATTGAAGGCATTCATTCTGCTGGAGGACACTGGCCAGGTGTTATTCTAGGTTGCAAAACCTGGTCACATAGAGTTCAGGGCCCAGCCACTGTTGGGAGTGTCAGAGGAACATTCTCCCTGCATAATGCTGAGTCCCCAAGGCTGTACCCTCAGGGCGAAAACGCCCTGCCCTCCCATCCCAGGGGAGTTGCGAGAGGACTCAGTTTAGTGCTGGATAGAAGAGGGCACAAAAAACCCAAACAAACCAAAGTGAAATAAATCATTAAGATGTTAGAGCCAAACACTGGTGTTTTCAAGGAAGCGCTGCTTAAATACACCTCAGCAAGGCTGTTCAAAGAACGCCGCATGTCAGTTTGGTGTGAGGTGGTGTCCCTTTGTGTCCCTCGGAAAAGCCAACGCAAATCCTCGGCCTCCAGCAATGCCCACAGCAGTTCCACAAGGAAAAAGGGTTAGTCACAGTCACCTTCAGCCAGGCGCCAAGGACAAGAACCCGCAGAAACCGGCTGCCAGAACATCCCCGTAAAAAAGGTAAGGTTTTAGAATTGTCAGATCATAAAGCACAGTCCTTTCTTTAAAGATGAGCTTGAGAATATTTTTTGAGGGAATAGGAAAACAAAATCCTAAGCAGATCTGAGGGGGAAAAATAGGATTTAGAAAAAGAAAAGAAAGAAAGAAACCAAGGGATGGATGTTAAACCTTAATGTACACTATTTTCTACTCCGAATAACTTTCTGTACTTTTTTTATTAAGAGTACGTTATGTGAGATAGGTTTTATGCACTTGGCTTTCAATTGAAATTTATTTGAAAACGAATACATTGCATGCTTAGATTAATATTTAAGTTCTAAATTGTCAAAATGTAAAGGTAATTCAAAGTGCGTTATGCTTACAGTAAGTCTGTGTTTCAGTTTCCAAATCCAACTGACATATAAATATTGATATAGATGTATGAGCAAGCACTCTGGAAGATTAAGCAATGGCCAAATTATTGGTCTTGATTATCTGAATATACCATGAATACTTGTGGATTTTGAAACTGAATATTTCTGTTAAATGGTGTCACTTCTCCGTTTTATTATCAACTTTTTTTTTGTTATTATCAACTTTAATTAAAGTGTTTTAAAGAGTATAAATAACTTTGGAAGAAATGCAGAGATGTAACCCTAGGGTCAATTTTATAAACACGCAAGTAGAAAGTTTCTGGGCTCCACTAGTGTGCTGCTCACCCGTCCGTAACACAATCTGTGCTCCCCAGAGAATAATTTCAGTTTTTAGGTCTGGTAGAACTTTGCGGCTGAGGCTTACCGTGTGGCAAGGATCACTGTTTTCTAATTGTGAATAAATATATCTGCAAACGTTGGATGTGTAATATCCAACTCATCCCTAGAGATGCTAATTATTCTTTAAGAATGTGGTAATGAGATGAAACATACTGCGTGCCAGCAGGCAGAATAGATTGTATTTCCTATCATTCATTTAAATCAGGGCATTCATTTTCATTACAAGATAGATTCAGTGATAGAAACAGAGGCTAACTATGGGGAAAGTAAAGTTTAGCAAGTACAGACAGTAAGCCACACAATAGTTGGCTCCTAAACTGCTGATCTCATTTACTTGCAGACAGACTTGTTGAAAGATGGCTATCAGAAAAAAACAAAACAAAAACAAAAATCCCCTCTGTGGTACAATATTAATGTTTAATAGCCGTTAGCAAGGAAAAAACCTAAAGTTCAAGTTAAAGGCCATAAAAGTTAATTCTTTTGAATGCAACATAAAGCCAGGGTGAGGAGGCGAGCTATGATTTCCACGTTCGTATTACTATTCCTCAGTATTCATTGACTAAAAAGCCATCAAGTCACCATATAAAGGAAGAAGCAGACCTTGTCCAGAAAGCTTGCCTTATGTGTAACCAAGGGCCGGGGGGATGAGTCTCCCAGGCAAGAGTCTGTTGGCATCTCACTGTTAATGAATGTTTTCATGTCTTGGTTTGCATTCCATCTTTCTCCTCTGTTTACTTCAGTCACAGATTAGAAGGCAGGCTGGGAAAAGTAAGAACTTTTAAAGACGATGACTGATTTATTCCACAGGAAAGCACACATAGAAAGGAGTAGGAAAAAGTGGCATGGCCTATTGTCACAACCTCTGAGAAGAGGAGACAAGTAGGCAAGTACACAGGTAAACTCTGAGATTGGGTGTTTAGGAGCATGGTGGAATCCAAAGAATGTGTATTTTTATGCTGCATCTGCCACTTGAATGAATGAGTAAACACACACACATAAGGATTTTGGTTTAAGTTCCACAAGTTCATGTATACAAATGTTAGAATATTAAGTCCTTTAAGAAATTAGGGCATTCATCACATGCTTTCAAAGTGAAAATAGCTAGTAGGATTTCATGGAAGAAGCATAGGCTATGAAATGAAACATATGAAGAAATGAATTAACCTTTTTTCCTCATAGAAAAGATGAAAGGAGGAGCACCTAGCTGGTTCAGTCTATAGACCATGTGACTCTTGATCTCAGAATTAGGAGTTCAAACCCCATGTTGGGCATGGAGCCTACTTAAAAAAAAAGATGAAAGGAGATATAAATTTTACAGTATCTGGCACAGAGCAGATTATAATCCTAAAAGAGAAAAGGATTTGAAAATTGTATGAATTAATATAATCTTAAATGCTTGATTCTTGAGGGAAATTTTATATAATACCTCCTTTGATATCACTGTGACTAAGGACACTGTTTCCAGATACTTTGGGAATGAAGAAAATTTTTGCATTGAACTATAACAATTTATAATATGCGCTTAGGTAAAAGAATAATCTACCTGATGAGAAATATTTAACATATTCTATAAGAAGAAAAGTAGTAAGATAGAGAAGAGACTTGGTTGTTAAGGAATGTGTATGAACCCCTATATTAGTTAGCTTTTGCTGTGTAACAGAGTATCCCAAAACTTAGTGATAGAAAACAACCACCATTTACTAAAGTCCACAGTTCTGTGGGTCAGCAGTTTTGGCTGAGCTGGGCAGGTAGTTCTTTTTTTTTTTTTTTTTAAGATTTTATTTATTTATTTGACAGAGAGAGAGATCACAAGTAGGCAGAGAGACAGCCAGAGATAGAGGGGGAAGCAGGCTCGTCACTGAGCAGAGAGCCTGAAGCGGGGCTCGATTCTAGGACCCTGGGATCATGACCTGAGCCGAAGGCAGAGGCTTTAACCCATTGTGCCACCAGGCGCCCGGATTGGTAGTTCTTTTGGTCTCACTGATCTCACTGATGGTTCAGCAAGAAGCTGCTATGCCAGCGAGGGTCTGGCTCCTCTAAGATGACCTCAGCTAGAATGGCTTGCGCCGCTAGTGGTAGTGTCCCATCGCTCAGGATCTAGTTGAGACTTCATCCAAGAGATATGAGGACTTCCAAGGGAGTGAGGTGAAGTGTGCAAATCCTCTCGGAACTGGCATTGCTTTCACTTCCACTGTCTTCTGTTGGCCAAGGCAGTGACGGCACCAGTTCATATTCAAGGTGGGGGAAAACAGATTCTGCTGCTGAGTGGGAGGCAAAGTCATATTGCAAAGGGCATGCATATAGGTCGTTGTGGCCATTTTTGCAAACTGCTACAGCAGGGAAGTGAGTTCTAGTAGATTTTATGATGAGAGACAGAAGAATTTGAGACAGGAACGACAAGTGACTGATTTCCAAACCTAACCGTTTTCCGAACAGAGATGGTTAGAAAGGCCTGTAAGGGTGGTAGGGAGCTTGAGACGAGCTGTGTTGGCAAAGAATACTAAAGAGAGGAGCAAGCAGGGATCTCAATTTTTCAGAGAGATTATATATTAGGATTATTCCAGAGAAAGAAGAAAATTATTAAATTTTAAAGAAAAAGCCCAATTAATTAGCTTTAACCTATAAGGTAGAAATACATTATTTAGCTTTAAAGTTTAAATTAGATGAAAATTAGTCACGTGGACTATATCAATCTTAAAAGAGAGAGAGAGAGAGAGAGAAGGACCACATTAAAAAATTCAGATTCTGTCGAGAAACATAAATATGATTTTTTTTCCCCCTGTAAAAATGTAGTGCTTTTGTTAAATAAGGCATTAAGCCTATTTTAGGTTAACTAAATGCAGGCAGGACCTTGTGAGAAGCCCGAACTTTTGGTACTCGTAAACAGGATGGGATGTGGGGGAGGAGAAGTAGAGTCTTGCAGTCCAACAGAGCACTTCCAGTTCCACAGTGGGAGAATATGCTTTCCCCTTTTTCATAGTTTATACTCTTTATGTGCCCACAACTGATAATTCAGTTGCTTCCTCTGTAGAGCAGTCATTTAGCAGCAAGTCTCATTCTATTCCAGCGGATTGAGCAGGAAACGAAAATAAAAGGGACATTTAAGTGCATGACCTTATTAAGGCCATATTTGTGGTCACCAGACTGTTAGTTCAAGGCAGTAGAATCATGCCACACCCAGCTTAGCTCAGGCACTCTGATTACTTCTTGCCCCTTTTCTTGGTGCCTGTAGCAGTTTGGGGTCATTAGAGATGAGAGCTGGATCCTGGGCTGTTCCTGGCAAATGGGGCTAAATAGAAATCTAAGGAACAGAGAGGACAAGGGCCATATTATGACATGATTGTACAAATTTTGCTTTGGACATGAGATTTAGTAATGTGCTATTGGGGCACTAATTATGTCTCTTTAAATAGACTTAAGAGATTGATTTTTATGTGTGCACAAAAGAGGAAGCCGTTGGGACAGCAGCATTCCAGAACTGTGACTCTCTTGCACACCATGGCCAATAGTCTAGTGCTGTTAAGGTTCTTTATAAAGGATGGGAGGGGTCAGCAAGGTTTGGCAGATAACCATAGGTGCTTCTTCACCCTGACCAGATGGTAAATGTCCTGATGGGGGTTTCTTTCTGGGTGCCAGAAGCAGCTAATTACAGATTTTTTTTTTCCTGAGTGAAACTTCATAGGCTGCTGTTAGCTAATCCATGTTCTTTTGGACAATGCCGATGAAGCTTATGACTGCAGTTCTGAGTCAATTCCAAGCTCCCAATACTTTCTAAGAAGTGAGATCAAACTGGACCAGTGCCTCCAACAGGCTGGGTAGACCTTCCTCAGTGGCAATCCATCCAAACACTGGCCTTTCCTGAAGATGGGGGCTTTGTGCTGCCTGTGCTGGAAGGCACGTAAACAGACAATATCTAATTGCTACTTAGCCTCTGTGGTATTCTTCCTGACTGGAAATTAAACTTTTAAAAAGTAATGTAACCCCAGTATAGAAAGTTTAGAAGATAATGAAATTATAAAGTTTAGAAATAGCTTATGGTTTGGCATAGTCATTATCTTTTTTTTTTTTTGGTATATTTAGGTAGAACATTTCCACATATTTTTTTTTTATTACAATTGTGACTGGAACGTAGGTACCAAGTGCCATAAACATCTCTTAATGTTTTCATATAGGTGTTACATAGTCTTCAGAGCTAATTTCATTGAGTGAATGTAAAAAGATATAATCGGTCTTTTATGCTGGATCTGTATATCACTTCCATTTTTTCTTGTTTATAAAGAATGATATAGACACATCATTATGCTTGCAGACTTCCTTCTGGGATTTTGATTATTTGCCTGGTAGATTCCCAAAGTAGGGAACATACATCTTTATGACTCAACATATATTGGCACATTGCTTTTTCGATTTACAGGTCTTTATAAATTCTGTACTTTATCTTCTACTCAGGCATCCTATGTAGTGGAATAACAGCAGACTGAGAGCAATTATGCCTGTTAGTGACTCTCCCTGGCTAGTCTCCATTCACTGTGACTTCTGTGCTTTGTACTCAATTTCTACCTTGGTTAGGCTTAAAAAACAACACAACACAACAAAGCGCAACACAGAATGAAACAAAACTTCCCTCTTGCCTTCTGGAAATGTGGCTTTGCTTAATTTCTCAGACCTGGTTGCTTCTGTAGTTTGGCCTCTCTTGGGATCTAAGGATACCACATTCTAGCCCGTGTTCTCAGAGACCCTGCCCATATTCTGTTCATCATTGGGGGTGAAGTGGAGGAGGGATTCGGTCTCCAGGAATGCGCATGTGTGGTGGTCTCTCTGAATCAAGGAGAGAATTGGAAACGATGCTCCCTCTTAACATTTTAATGATTTTATAGGTGATGTGTTTTTATTCATCACACTGATTTTCACTTTTTTGATTTATTTGACCATTTAACATATACTTATTAACATTTCATATGGTATATTAATTTTTCAGAGGATTTACCATTATTAGAGATAAATAGTGTTAGATAACAAAATTCAAGTAAATTTAAAGATCTAATTGGATTCATGAATTGAGCAGCATGCCATCTAGTAAGCAGAGAGGCTCACCACCAGAGGAGTTGTATAGAATGGAAAGTTTTTATAGATGGAGGATGGGGGCAAGAAAGTTATTAGCAAAAGGAAAGGATCGTTTCAGACAAGCCTGTTCACTAGGGGGAAAAACAACCATCTTATCATGCAGATTACCTCATCTTTCTTTGGGGGATAGAGAGGACCCAGGTAACAGACTTATTGGTGCTGATGGAAAAAAAAAAAAATTCCTGACTGACTGGTTAAGGCCAAATTTCTGGGGGAGGTTGAAACTGCAAACAGATTGGGTATTAAGCCCAGCTTTAGGAACTTAGTCTAAATGATACCATTTGGGGCCTGTGGTTTTATTTTTTTTTACAGTACTTTTAACTGAGTGATTAGACTTAGTCCCTGAGACTTAATTATAATTTGGGGTACATACACTGAAATCAGTTCAATTCAATTCCTTTATTTCAACAGCCCTTCATTTAGAGTTGTCTTTTTATGTTCTAAGCACTGTGAAACTGTTGGTAAAGATAGAGATAATACCTCCTCTTTTACAGCCCATGATCTAGCTGTGCAGACTGAATAAAGCTGTGATATGATGCATTAAGCGCCTCAGTGAGAATGACATTTTTTTCTTAGTGCCTTTTTTCTTATGCTACATATTCCCATAGGAACACAGTTGCTAAAGTAATTCATTTTCTCATGGGGAGAATAGAAGTCATTAAGAAAGAAATAATGCCTGGGAAGTGGAAGGACTCAAAGGGACTGGTGTGGTGTGTCTGGTTTGATAAACGGTAATATTCTGGGTAGTTGAAGAATGAGATGAGGGACGTAGCTGGAGTTGAGGTTGCTGCAGTGGGCAAGCGATAAATCAGTAAGGGCCTTGTCTGACGGCTAAAGATGTCTGTTCAGTTCTGTGGGTGATGAGGACTCATCCAATGGTAGTAAGTTGCAGGTTGATTTGATCAGATTTGTTCTTTAAAAGATAACTCCCCAAATGTAGGAAAACTGATGAGGCAGGAAGCATAGTGAGGAGGTGACCATTGAGATACTTAGGTGACGGCGGAAATGAGAGAAGAGAACAGGTCTGTAAGATTGCTTCATCATCCATATTGTTAGGAGCTGTTGGTGACTGGACATGGGCCATAAGGGAAGTATCAAGATAACTTAGGCTTCTTAGTTTGGGCCACAGAGTATCCAGACAGTGATATGGTAATCAATAATAGAAATTCAAGAGAGGAAATATATTCTGGCAGTGGGAAGTAGAAAACAAGTTTGGTTTTGGACATTGTATTGGTTCCTACAGATTGCCTAGTCAACATTTATTTCCTACCTTCTTTCTTAAGATAACCCTTACTTGTGTTCTAAGGATATGTTATGGTTTCTCTCACTTAGCAGTTCTCAACCCAGGGTGATTTTGCCCCTGCAGGGGGTATCTGGCAATGTCTGGAGATATTTTCAGCTGTCACGAGTGGGGAGTGCTACTGGTATGTAATAGGTGGAGGCCAAGAATGTTGCTGAACTTTCTCCAATGCATGGAACAGCCCCTTACAACACAGAATTATCTGACCCTGAATATCAATAATTCCAAGGCTTAGAAACCTTGTTAAGTCAATATGGTAATCTCATTCCACTTGCCAGTGATTGATTTAGGAATAAGCATGGACCTCATTCAGTGGGACTTCTATATAGTTTTTCTCTTAAGGAGATGAAACACTTCTCTTTATGGATGATCTTATGTTTGAATATAACACTTAGGATTGTTGCATCCACCAGCTACCAGCCTGAGGATGAAGCCCACATACAGGAGAGGGCAGAGCAAGAAAAATGCAGAAAAGAAGATCCAGAGTCTTGATGGACATCTAACAGTACCTGTAGCCTGTTCTATCTCTTGTTACATGGGGCTGTAAATCTACTTGCGGTCTAAGAATAAGTAGAAGTCTATTACTTGTGACTAAAGGCATCATGATACCACCATTTGAATTGCTTGTGGATGACTCAAAACAGTATTAAGTAAAGAGTTGAAAATGTGATATTGGAGTTTTGCAAAAGTGAAAGAGCAGGAAGAGTTCAAATAGAGGGGATAGGTCTGGTCATGGGACTGATGACCTAAACCAAGCAGGTCTTAGAGAGCAAGAAAAAGGCAATGAGAGTAGAATCTTAGAACACAGCTCTTAAATTTTAAGTCTGAGGAGAGGAAGATTTGGTAAGACCTGCTGAAAGGAGTCAGAAAAGCTACGAAGTGCTGAAACTCCTGAGAGGTGTGGTATGATAGAGACAAGCTGATGTCTACTGAGAAGTTGTGCTTTTTTGTTCCATGCTATGGAATCATCCCTGGGATGCAGGTGCTCAACTGGACCCCACATTTCCCAGATCCCCGCCAACCCTTAGAAAGTCTAACGGAAGAGAACTTGTTCTTTAGATTTTGGATGAGTTTTGAGCACATATCCCAAGCTGAAGGGAAAAAAGGCTCTGGAGTTGAAGAGAAACATTGATAAAAAGGTGTGATTGATAGATGGCTTTGGAAAAGATGTGAAGAGCTGCATTGTTCTTCACTGAAGTTTGGTATAGGTTTGGAAAAGAAGCAACACTAACATAGTTTGTCTACCACATGGGGTCAGATGGAAACAATGTAAGTGAAGAGAAGGGCAGTTGAAGGAGTTCTTGGCTAAAGTCTATTTTTTTTTTTCAGACAATTGAATGCTGTGAAAGAGGCAGAAGCAGGGAGTATAGTGCTTGCAGTGCTAAAGGTTTGGAATAACTACTTTTCAGCAATGGAAAGGGAAGCAGAGGAGAAATAAATTTATGGATTGTTGAGCAGCAGGAGTTGAATCTCATAAATTTGTGATGGCTCCAATTAGCGTATTTATGTGATTTCCCCAGGCAATGCTCAATGAACTTTGAAAGAAAATAGATAGTTATGCTAATCCAAGCTTGGGGACTGGAAAGAGGAGTGAAACAAAAGGTAAACTGGCAAAGGGATGATTGAAAATCCTGGTAGAATTATTGAAATTATTGAACATCACATTGTCGATAAAAACACTTCCAGATAAATTCAGGGATGAGGCTTAGGGGGTAGGGGTGGGTGGCTTGAACACTAATTTAAAATAAGAGTGAGCTAAAGTGTAATTGAAAGTGAAAAGATCACTTGTTGGATGTCCTCTTACAAATTAACAACATTTTGAAACATAATTACATTTCAAAATTCACTCTGTTTGTAGGTAAAGAATGAGAGCTTCACAGATGCCAAGGGCTGATACCCAAGCCAAGGTAGCTTTTAATGACTAAACTGAGATTATAACCTGGATATCTTTTCTCAGCTAAAAGGAAAAGTTTTGGAGTATATGAAAGAAAGATACAAGGCAAAGCCTTCATGAAAAATACAAGAATGGGAATAAATGAGCTTCTTCAATTAAACAAATATTACAAAGTCCTCATTTGCCGTAGGGAATTATTTCAAAACTATTTTTTAAAATATTTTTATCTACCATATTATAGAAGTTCTAGTAGACTAGTCACATATATATGTGCTGGCTCCCATGGTCTGGGAGGGGCGTGCTTTGCAGGGAATCTGGATGAAAGCCAGGTGAGGCATTTGTTTAGGAGTCAAGTAACAGGGTGGCAAAAAGTCACTGGAGGGAAACAAAAGGGGATTTGATGTAACTAATTGATTGTGAATGTAGCCTGAAGCATGCGAATTGGGGGACCTTCACAGTCCACTGGCTAAGTATGTGCTTTCTAATCAAGAGGTTAGTGTTCATGTGAGTCCTGTTTCTCTTTTGAAAGGGGCTTATTCATTGGGGGAGTTATTGGGAACATGTGTTTATTAGGCTGGGCTGGTGAAAGCTTTAACATTGTTGAAAGAGGTCAGCTGTGTTACTCAACTGCTGCTGTATCCTAGAGTAATTGACAATGGCGCTAATAGCAGTGGACTATATAGAGAAACTGTGTTTTTTTCCCTTTAGGTTTTATTGACTGTTCTATACGTTGAAATGTAATGTTGCAAAGTCTGGGTTTGTTTTTATATGTGAATCAAATCATGGCTCAGAGCATATGTTTTACTAGGTGATAAGCCATTGGTATTTCCTGTTTGTATTTATTAGTAGGTCCAGTTTACTGTTTTCATATTTAAATTCCTTGTAAGCTCATTCAAGTTTTCTTCTTAGAGTTGTTTATGAACCTTTAAATTGTTTCTCTTGTGTATTTGATAGTTGGAGAGCAGAGCTGTCTTTCTGCCTTCTAATTAGATAGTTTGTTTTTAGGGGCTGTTTGCTTTTCTTCACTCTTTGGGTGGAATGTGGGTTGCTGTCATTGACCTCCCCCCTCCTCCCTCCCCAGGGGCAAATGATGAACATGCCCTTCAGGTGGCGATTAACTTTCAGTATCAATAATTGTATAGGTTCTTTTTTCTTTTTCTTTTTTCAGTCTTCACTCAATGAAAATAGCCATACTGCTATATGGAGTAAATACAAGAAAACAAAAATCTATTTTTTAGCAATTATATTCTCATGTCTTTCTTTTTCTGTAATAATAATAATAATAATAATAAATCTCCCTAAGGATGAAGCTTGATTCATTAGGTTTCTGCTGGAGGTAGTTTTGAAAGCTTAGTAAAATAAATAGGGTTATTATGAGAGTAGAAAAAATATATAAGCTTTTACCATCAACAGATGCTTTATTTATTCTAGAATAACAGAAAGCATGAGTCCATAAAATTGCATAATATAAATGGCACGTATTTTGGTTGCCTGTTTAGGATGCTTGCTTTTCTTTTATCTACTTCCTGGCAGAATCCTCATTTTTTATAAAAATACAGCTTTTCTTTCAATGATTACTGCTTTTATTTGGTGAACTCCACTTTTTGTATTACCGTTAAGAATTGGGTCTGCCTTGCCTTTGAAAGTAGGGTTTGCTCATAACCAATTAAAAATCAGTGCAAAAGAAATGTGCAGTCATGAAGCATGTCTTACTCTTTTGAGTTACTCTTAAAGTGTAAAAGTGGAGTCAGTAGATCAATTCAGGAAAATACTTATTATTAGAGTCTTATTTTGCATAATTACCAGAACTCCGGGGCTGCTGTGAGTTCCAGCACTTTTTCCCATTCTTCGTTTTTGCTTTTTCTGTTTGACTGGTTGTCTAATAAATAAGGACATAGAGAAGTGGGAATGAAGAGAAGAGTAGAGATGTAGATTTCCTGCTCTCCTCTCCATCTCCCTCTGTTCAATAACATTAATAGAGAGCTCTTCAGGCATTTACTGGTTACATGCAGTATCTCTATCAGGCATTTACTGGTTACATGCAGTAACGCACTCTCCATAATCTTTCAGTTGTGTTACAAAAGATTCTGCAATTTCAGATGTTTGACAGAATCTTAAAGTAGGATTTGGGGGATCCCACTATGCACAATTCTGGTGCACCATACCATTTCTTTACATCTTATTCATGTTAGATGCAGGCAGCTTCATCACCCTCTGATATGTGATGTGGTCTAGATGAATTCTTCCTCCTGTCTGAGGTTTACTTATGTCTTTAACTGCTCTTCCAGGACTGGATATATTGAGTCTTCAAGAAGCTTCTCTTTGACCTGATAGGGTGGGGAGGGGGGAAAGTAAAACTTGAAAGGGACCATGGCTGGGGATGATCAATGGTGGACCAATCTCTGTTTGCCTAAAGTCTATTGAGAACACAGAGGCTAGAGTTTCCTCTACCTCTTTGGGAATTTACTCATTCCTGTGTGTTTCTGATCCTTCCCCAGATTTAAGGTGAACTGCCGGAAACTTCACAGAACTCAGAGATAATTGACCCTAAGTGTCCACTTGCCTTGATTTGTCCCAGAGGCTTATTCCTTTCAGTGAGTGAAGGAGGAACTCTGGGTTTTGGTCACAGCCTGTTAGTTCACAGAGGTGTGGGGACTTCCACAGGGACCCTCCATGTGTTCTCCTCTGAAGGGTCTCCTGTTCCTTCAGAAAATCATTTTATCTTCCTTTTTATTTTTCTCTTGGCAAATCCTTCATTATTCCTGGAGGTTTAGTAGTTGGTTTTCATAGTTCTGTTTTCTCATCCCATCTTTCTTATAGGCAGGAAAAAATGAGTTGGTCAGACTCAGTGGAAATTTCTGAGCCTGTGACACACCGTGGGGTAGGGAGTCCTTATTTATGTGTGTGCAGGGGTTCCAGATCTTTTTCCTGGGCTGTCCACTTATCTCTTCAGCTGCTTCTTTTATTCATTTATTTAGGTTTAAAAAAACCATAGTATAGGGGCGCCTGGGTGGCTCAGTGGGTTAAAGCCTCTGCCTTCGGCTCAGGTCATGATCTCAGAGTCCTGGGATCGAGCCCTGCATCGGACTCTCTGCTCAGCAGGGAGCCTACCTCCCCCTCTCTCTGCCTGCCTCTCTGCCTACTTGTGATCTCTCTCTCTGTCAAATAAATAAATAAAATCTTTAAAAATATAAAAAACAAAACAAAACAAAACAAAAACCATAGTATAATTTACATGCGGTCACGTGCAGATTTTAACTGTATGGTTTGATGAGTCTGACAAATGTGTGTGCCTTGTAATCTATTATGCAATCAAGGCAGAGAACATTTCCATTTCCCCAGAATGTTCCTTTATGCCCCTTCTTGTCTGTTCCTCCCACTATATAGGCAACCATTTTTTCTAATAACTGTCATTGTAGATTAGTTTTGCATATAAGTGGAATCATACAGTATAAACTCATTTGTGTCTGACTTCTTTCACTTAGTTCAGTTTTTGCATATATCAAATCCTTTTTTATTATTAGGTAATATTTAATTATGTGACTATACCACAATTTGTTTATCCATTATTCTGTTGATAGACATTTAAATTGCTTATTATTTTTGGCTATTATAAATATTCTTGTACAAGTTCTTTTGTGGATAGATGTTGTCGTTTCTTTTGAATGTATCTGGAATTGCTTGGTTGTAGAATCAATATATGTTATATATGTAACAATATATAAAGTCACAATATGTGTTACTTTAATATTTAAAAAATAATTGGGAATATTAGTGGAAAACTTGGGAATGTTGTCCACTCACCTCTCTTCGTCATTGCTCTGGTGTACACAGGATGTGTTTTGGGATGACTGAGCCACGTTCTAGAATCCTCACTTTCTCTCTCCTCTGGCCACATTTCTTAAAAAGAAAATGGCATTAAGATTGTGCCTCCTAGACTCCTAAACTCATGAAACAAACTAAGGGTGGCTGGGAGGTAGTGGGGGTAGGGTTATGGACATTGGGAAGGGTATGTGCTATGGCAAATGCTGTGAAATATGTAAGCCTGATGATTCACAGACATGTACCCTGGGGCAAATAATACATTATATGTTAAAAAATATATTTTAAAATAAATTAAAAAGTAAATTAAAAAAATAAATTAAAAAAAAAAGATTGTGCCTCCTACTTAATTAGATTACTAGGGTATATTTCTTGGTCAGTTTTAATCATTTTCTTTTTTTCCTCATTTGTTAGGTTGATGGGAAGGAAGGTTCTGAGACCTGACTTTAAACTGCTAATTTTTCTTGGAAGTCCAATTTATAGTAGAGGAAATATTGAAAATTACTCAACTAATTCAGAGTCCTTCTCCCTTTCATGTTATAGATATTTTTCTCAAAGCAGATATATGTTTTAAAACCAAATTTGGCTTTATTCCGCCATCTTGCCCCAGAAGTCCAATAAAAATTCCATTTTGAAGGCTAAATAGGAATTTTTTTTCTGCAGCATGACAAATGCCGTCATGTGTGTGGCTGATAGGAAACTCCCTGTCCTTCAAAATCAAATACTTCTTTAACATGAACAAATCCTAGGACAATTCTGAGAAAGATTCATCTTCTTTTATGGGATGTTTTAAAAACACATGGATCATTCTCCTCATTTATGGGATTGTAAGTGATTCTTTTGTGAATATACTAGGCTTTTAAAAGAGCGCTGTCTACTGGATAGATGTCCGTTATTATAAATGGGTGACCTGGTGCCTGAGGCTGTCTTCACTTGTCAACTGTTGTTGGCAAGTCATTACTTTTTCTGTGATTGAAATCCTTAGTCAGCAAAATGCCGCCTGTGTACATCAGGGAATCCCATGTAGATTAACACAAAGATGTCTGTAAGATGCTTTGAGATATTTTAGAAGAACGGATTATGATTTAATAACATCATGACGATGTTGTTATTTATCTGGGGCCAAAGAGGCCTCTTTCAGTTTCCAAATCGAAGGCCCAGAAATCATTTTCCCTAACATGAGGTTTTCCATGGAAATGCAGAAAACAGTGTTTGGAACATCGCGTTTATGCATAGTCTTCTGTGTTTTCCCTTCATGCACGTTATTTTGTATCTCGCCTTATTTTTTTTCCCATTAATAATTACCCTTTTCTTCTGTCATTTATTTCTTTGTAGAGGGCTATGTGGCCAGTAAGAAACAAACTTAATTTTGTTTTGCTATGAAATGTACATGGGCAAAGGGAGGCTGGGCTTTGTATTAAAAATGGCGTCTTGGCTCTCTTTGCCTCATCTGGGGTTCTCTTGGATCTTGGCTTTCTTTGACTTCCTTGGAAATCTGTTCTATGGCTCAGTCTGGTTCCAGCAGTTGCAATGTATCATTGTGCAAACCTTTGCTAGCTGCAAATACCCTTTTAAAAATGTATTTAACCACAGATTTCAATCTGCAAATTATTAATGTTAAAACTATTTGAAGAAGGACACATTGCCAGATACCAGGCCAACATGAAGCTTTTACATAAATCAAATATGGCAGAACCAAATTAATACTGTTGAGTTTTTCCCAGCCTCTAGGTTTGGGCCATAGCGATGGTCTAATTACTCATTTGTGGTTAGCTTCATCCTATCCTGTACCATGTGTCACCCCAATGCTACATTTGCCAACATTGTATATGGAGCCTTTTCCCCTTCAGGCTTGTTAAATGTCGGATGAAGGGACGTGCTTTTTTTGACTTGCCTCTGGCAACATAAGATGACTTTGTTTTTCATTGTTTCCTTTCTCTCAGTTTCAATGTAATGTCCCAAGTTAAAATATGTTCCTTTAAATTTGAACCTATGAGGTGTATGTGTGCATGTGTGTGGTAGAGTAGGAGAGGGAAAAGGGCATGGGAGGACCCTGTTAAATGTAAGTTTTCTTGATGAAAGATCATCCTAAAAGGCCTATTGAAAAGATATACTTCCTGGGGTACTCCCTCTATCACATAGGAGAGGAATGAGGTGAAGACAGGGCTTGAAGGTGGCAGAGTGCCCTTCTCAGAAGCTGCTTTAAACTCCAGCGGGCTTGCTCTCTGACTGTGGGTGGGGAGAGTGGGAATCGGCAGGTGCGTGCCGCGCTGCCTTAGAGTCTGGAGAGATTGGCTGGAGCACACCCCGTGCCCAGGGACAACACTTGACCAAAGCAAATGGTGTGCTAACATTGCAAAATGAACTGCTGTGATTTTGAGAGCTCAGGGAGAAGTGTGCTGGAGAGAGAGAGAGAGTCACCATTGTGGGAACAAGAAATACAGAAAGCCCTAAGAATCCTCAACATCCTCAACATGTCTGTTGTCATTTCTCACCTCTCCTTGGCAAGTCCTTATTCTCTCTGTGCCTGAAATCCTCCATTAGCAAAGTGCTAGAGTATGTTTTACCTATGTATCTTAGGGTAGAAGGAGCAAATGCTGGGAAAGAGAAAAGGAAGGAAATTAGCATTCATTGTGCTTATATGCATTTTCTCTTTTAATACTGTATGATGGTGTTTCTTTGTTTTAAACCACATTACAGTTAATAAAGTAAAGCTCTGAGAGGTCAGGTAACTTACAGAAGGCCAAACAGCAACAAGGTGGCAGCTGGAATGCTGGCCCAAGTGTTTGGATTAATCTATACGAAACCTTTCTTTCCCACTCACTCTCCAATATCTATATAAAGTAGAGGTCTGTCTATATTGAAAATCACCTTAGCTCGCTCTCTTCTACAAGCCATAGCTCAGTGAATTCCGTTGAATTGATTTTAGGTTAATGGTTTAATGAGTTTGAAATGCATGATATTGTCTTCTATTTTGATTTTTGTTTTTAAAAGCCTCCAAGGATTATTGCAAAGTTTTGGCATTTTTGTAATGCCAACATGGCAGACAGAAAGAGAACAGTCTGATCTATCCATTTATTTGACTGATGTTATAAAATACTCAGTTCAGCACATCTCTGTACACATATGTAAGGCATTGTGCCCAGCCTTCCCCTCTCCTCACTCCTCCTCCAAAAAAAAAAAAAAGGAAAAAAAAGAGAGATAGTGAAAGTTAATATTACTTAAACTAAAAATTAACTTAAAAATTAAAATTAAAAATTTTTAAATTTAAATTAAAAAAAATTAAAATTAGAATACATGATGGTATCTTTTTATTTTTGTGGAATATGTAAAACATTTGGAACCTGAAATAGAGTTTACTGTTGACAGACAAATGCACAAATCAGCCTTTAAATAACAGATGTAATCTATACTAGAGGTTTGGTTGGAGTTTTGCCATATTGTTTAAATTAGCCCCACAGTTTAGAGGGGGCTTTTGTAGGAAGCCATTATAATTTTCATCCTTTAGACACTGGTATTTTCATGAGCTGAGGTTAAGTGTCTCAGGGGATAGTGGAATATCACGAAAACATTTCCTGAGCTTGCTTGGGCCGTATATTGGTATGCCCAAGTCTGCTCTTCTAAGAACAGAGCTTTTGTTTTGTTTTGTGAGAAAATGATCTTGCCCCTAAATGGAATTTTTCTTTTTAATGGAGATTTAAAAAAATATGTATTCAGAAAAAATCATTCAAGTAATTTATTCAGTAAAAATGTTTCATACTTAGCTTGAGGAAATCATGGAGAATTTATTATTTTTAGTTGCCTTTTAATACCTATGTAATATAGCAACAAATTCAAAATATTTGGTTAACCTAAGGTTTTCTAAAAAGTTATGAAATAAAGCTTCATAGGCATTTTGAGATACAGAAATAAAAATACTTTAACTATACTTGTTTTTATTAGAAACTCAGAACCTTCTAAGTTATTTTTATAAAATTAAAATTCACATATAATAGTCTTTACAATTTTTCCACCAGTGATATCTGTCAGGCAATAAAAAGCAGTCATAAACAGTGTACCTTATTGGATATTAATGTTACTTGACAGACCTTTATTTTATGTTCCTAGCTTCGGTAGCTGGGTGAATAGGTTTTCTGTTAGTTAGGGGAAGGAACAGGGTGTGTGTGAGAAAAAAGTGAGCTCTTTGGGTCTAATTTAGTAGTTTTTGTAATCACACAAACTGGTAATCACAGAGACACTGGCAAATAGCTCCAGGGAGGTTTAGCATGATATGGTGTTCAGACCTCAGTATGTTTGGGTAACATTTTGAAATCATTATAATCTCACTATGATATAGTAAAGAATGCTTGATTACGTTAATTATATAGCATGTCATACACACTGATCACTTTGTGATTTTGTGAAATATCATTGTAATTATTACACAACAGAAATATCATTGTAGCTTTTAACTGAACTATGCCACCAATTGCAGCAATTGAATGACATGCGACATGACTGCTTTCTCTACTATGTTTGTACGTGGTGGCTGTGTCTGTGATTGTGGCCCTGTGATTACACGAGATGTACCTTGTGGTGACCTTTCAATAATTTCAGGGACCTGCCCTGGCCGTTGGCAGAGGCAACTTTATTCAGGATCTCTTAGCTCCTGTGGGCTTAGGCAAAAAGCCTCTGTTCCAGGATCAGAGACAATCTCTGAATTTATTGCTTACTGTTGCAGTCATTAACTCTATGCTTTTTCTTCTTTTTTTAGTCCCATCTCTGGGCTCTACCTGCTAAAAACTATGGAATCTGCCTGAGTCTTTCTGTTTTAAGGACCTTCGGTACTTGAGTATTTGTCAGATCCTTCCTTAAATATATCTGTTCTGGTTCCATTCCTCTGAGACACTCTTTTTCATTCAGTTTCGATTGGCCCTTGCAAACAGTTCCTCCTGTCATTCATGAAACACACACACACACACACACACACACCTGAAAGAGTCTCCTGATCAAAACAAAAGCAATAAGAACAAAAACTTGCTGTTCCAACCTACCAGTGCCTTCAAACTGCTACTTTAATATCATGCATTCCTTCATTGTCAAATTTATTGAAAGCACATTTTTAAACCTACTCGAAATTTCCACTTCCTAATCGCCCCTTCCTGTATTCTTTGTAATAAAGCTACTCTTCTCCAGTGGTCGCCAACAACGTGCTTGTTGCCAAAGCAAACAGTGATTTGGTCAGTTTCATTCTCCTTCCCTTTTTTGTAGACTGTGATGCTACTGACCATTTCCAGAACGCTGTCTTTATGCTTGATTTTCATGCCACTGTTTCATCCTGCCTTGTGGAAGGAGCTTCATGATCAGACAACTTTGGTGGGAATCTCAGACTCTCAGTGTGATCCTTAATGTCTGCTAATGGGCACCTTGTTTTAATTGCTAGGCCTCTAGATTGGGAGGCACAGAAGGAAGAGTGGAGAGGAAGGGCTGTTCGATGTTTGATGACCTGATGAAGACCTAAAGCAGTGCTTTTCAGTGGGACCTCATCAGCTTTTGGGATGGGACAGTTCTTCTTGTGAGGGACCCTCAAAATGTTGTTAAGAGCTTTGGCATTCCTGACCTCCAGGCACCAATGCTGGTTGTGCCCCTACTGTGCCAACCAAAAAATACTCCACACATTCCCAAATGTCCTCTACAGAAGTGACACTGTGCCAGGTGAGGGGAAGTGGGACATTATGGTCAACTTTTTCCTCAGAGAGTCCTTAGCATCCCATATAAGCTCTTCCTCACTTCTTTTGAGAGGCTAGTGTGGTATGTAAGGTCCAGCATCATTTATTTCTATTATCCCTGTCACAAAACGTGTACCTCCCATATTATCTTATTCATACCCTTCCCCTCAATTTTATTTTCAGTCCCAAGTTTTCTGTTGACATGGAAATGTTGTGCTTGAGAAGCTCCTTGCTCAAATTCTGGATTTCGGTTAGACCTAAACTCCTTGACCTCCAGATATAGGAGCTTCCCCTGTGATCTCCTTACCACCTGTAGAGTATTTATCATATTGGAATCCACAGCCCACTTTCATATCTGTCTCTCCCAATATGCTGGAGACGGAGACTCCATCTTGTTCATGCCTATAGTGTATAGTGTATAGTGTCTGGTGCATAGTAGGTCCTCAATAAATATTTCCTGTTAATGTGAATAAAACAAAAAGGGAGGAAAATATGGTAAGAATCAGGAAAATGATGAGGTAGAAAGAAAGTGGAAAGAGCTTATGTTAACTGGCCACCAGCATTGGGGTGATGTGGATTTTGTTAGGAAGTTGAAGTGTGGAGGGAAGTTTCACTGCTTTGTTACCTGGACAGAACCAACAAGGAATAAATGGGTGATGAAGTAGCACATGCTGCCATCTGAGCTTAGAAAGAAAGTCTTGGAGTATCCTTAACTTTTTTTTTTAATTTAATTTTTTATGAGAGAGAGAGTGCGCATGTGCGCACGAGCGGGAGGGAGGGGCAGAGGGAGTGGGAGGAGCAGAGTCCCTGCTGATCAGGGGTTCCATCCCAGGACCCCTGGATCATGATCTGAGCCAAAGGCAGACCCTTAACCAATTGAGCCACCGAGGTGCCCCTAAACTTAACTTTTTCTGCAGGTAATTTTCAGAAAACCCCAGAGCAAGAGAGAAGCAAAGAGAAATGTAAAGTTGAAATCAGAAACATGGGGGAATTGTGATTCTTCAGAAAGATTTCCAAAGATCAGGATTGGGCAAGAAGGGAGAGTTAAGGTTTCTCATAACAAAAGTAAGTTAAAAAAAAAAAAAGAAGTCAATGAGCTGTATGTCTTTAATGCAGAGATTTAAATGGATTTTGAGAATTTCATTTTTCATAGTCTCTGAACCCCTTATCTTTATCATGGAAGATATTTTTAAAATAACCCCCTATTTTAAAATTTAGCTTTTCTACTTGCCAGATTACATTCTCAAAATTCTATTCCATTTTCTCTTATGAGCACGTCTTCAATTCTCTAAACATTTACTTTTTGTAGTTATCACTAGTTGGCACAGCTGGTTTGTGTAGAAGCCTTTTTCCTCTCAGCCCATAGATAGATATTAAGTGCTAATCAGGGCACACAAGCACATCTGCTGGTATTTCTCTGGCCTTAAATCTTAACTTTATTGATGCTATATAAGATTTTATGTGGTTCAAGAGACAGGATACTAGTCGGCTTTCCTCGTAGTGTTCTAATTTTGTCAGTACAAACTTTGTTCTGTAGCTAATAAACCAAATCATTAGCCAAGGGTCTTTGTTGTTTTCTTATTCTGTAGTCAGGAAAGCTAGAAAAGAGACCTTTGCCTTAGGACATCACAGTTAACTGTTCTTATACCTCTTGTTTGGAAATAAAAATTTAGTGAATGCCTAAAACCAGATGAATTCATATTTTTTCCTGGATACTTTTTTTGCTGATTTTATTCAGCACTTTTTGGACCATTAACTGCCAGAGTATAATTATGTCCTTGTATAAGAAGAAAAAATCAGAGTACTCAGGACTAAATTATCCATGATTTGTTCGTATATTCAGATAGAATGCTGTAATTTTTAAAACATCATAAATGTGCAGAACAATTCTAAATATCTCAAGAAAACCTGTGTAAATCTTGAGCTTGCAACAGGAGACTTGCTGTCCTTTGCTCTGGGATATGCTACCCAGGATAAGCCAAGATGAGACAGATAGATGGATAGATGGATTGACTAACTGAATAAACATTTATAAAATGCATTGTATAAAATGGAATATATGTTCCAGGCAATGAAAGTATAAAGATGAATAAATAGACATGAAAGAAAATATATCAATAATAACAATTCAAAACACATGCAGTAGAAGTATGGAGGTCACTATGAAGGACAATTCTGAAGATAGCGGTAACCTTGGTTGGCTGTCTCGGTAAGGGGCAATCACCATGCTAATAAGAGCAATGATTGGTGCTTGCACGAACCATGTAGTCTAAATCATTGAGATTTACTTAAACGAACATTTTAAATGCTGATCGATGTCAAAAGAAGACTGATATCAAATACTGAAACTAATACATTTTTTAATTAACATATAATGTATTATTTGCCCAGTGGTACAAGTCTGTGAATCATGAGTCTTATACAATTCACAGCACTTACCATAGTACATACCCTCCCCAAATGGTTATGTCCATAACCCAGCCACCCTCTCCCTCCCCCAACCAGCAGCCCTCAATTTGTTTCCTGAGATTAAGAGTCTCTTATGATTTGTCTCCCTCCCGATCCCATCTTGTTTCATTTCTTCCCCACCCTACCCTCCTCACAACCCCCTACCCTGCCCCTCAAATCCCTCATATCAGAGAGATCATATAATTGTCTTTCTCTGATTGACTTATTTCGCTTAGCATAATACCCTCTACTTCCATCCATGTCGTTGCAAATGGCAAGATTTCATTTTTTGATAGCTGCATAGTATTCCATTGTGTGTGTGTGTGTGTGTGTGTGTGTGTGTGTATACACACACCACATCTTCTTTTATCCATTCATCTGTTGATGGACATCTAGGTTCTTTCCATAGTTTGGCTATTGTGGACATTGCTGCTATAAACATTCGGGTGCATGTGCCCCTTCGGATCACTACATATGTATCTTTAGGGTAAGTTGCACTCAATAGTGCGATTGCTGGATCGTAGGGTAGCTCTATTTTCAACTTTTTTTTTTTAAAGATTTTATTTATTTATTTGACAGAGAGAGTGATCACAAGTAGGTAGAGAGGCAGGCAGAGAGAGAGAGAGGGAAACAGGCTCCTAGCTGGGCAAAGAGCCCAATGTGCGGCTTGATCCCAGGACCCTGAGATCACGACCTGAGCTGAAGGCAGAGGCTTTAACCCACAGAGCCACTCAGGTGCCCCTCTATTTTCAACTTTTTGAGGAACTTCCATACTGTTTTCCAGAGTGGCTGCACCAGCTTACATTCCCACCAACAGTGTGGGAGGGTTCCTTTTTCTCCACATCCTCGCCAACATCTGTTGTGAAACTAATAATTGTTTAAAGAGGGGAAAGGGAAGCATTTTAAAATTCATCCAGGTTTTAGAGGGGCATTTTTCAAATAACATATGCCTCCAGGAAGATTCTGGTATATTCCAACTGAGGGTTAGGTGTTGCATTCCTTTTTCCTCCCGTCAGCTGAGAATCACTGCTTGTGATGTGAGGTATTACTAATTGTCGTATTACTAATTGAAGTGTCTTGTGCAGATGGACCTAAAGAATAGTTTTGTTGTGAATGATCAGAAGATGGAGGCATAAACCCATGCATTCCAAATGCTAATAATTTCGGACTCTAATGGCATTAATTTATCACTGCCAGTGTTGTTTCTCGATTTCTGTAAAACTTCCTGATAAAATTCAGCAGTGTTGGGAAATGTTATTATTTGCCTCAATTATCCCATGTTTTGTCTTTATTTGATACATTCCCCTGCCATTTTTGTTCCCCCCCCCCCAAAGGGGGAAATCTTTTTCAAACCCTTGTTGAAAATACCATGGCACTCAAACAAGTCTTTAATGCAGCCACATTCCCAGGCCCAGATGAGGTATTTAGCCATGTCTTAGTGAATGTATGCGGGACACTGATATAAAAAGAAGTGTTATAATAACGTTGCCAAAATATGACTTTTGTAAAGAAAATGAAAGCAATACCACTATATTTAGAATTCTTAGATGAAAACCTTAGTAGGAATTCTTAGATGAGAACCTTAACTTTTGGAATATTTATATCAGTCTGACATTGTTTCCATTTCCCATTAAAATCCAGTCTCTATTTCTGGGAGCAGCTAGAAGCCTTGGCTTTCTGTTGAAGGAACAATGTGTGTGTGTGTTGCATTGGAAAGAAATAAGCATACCTTAATGAGCATGCTCCACACTGGACTTGGTACAAAACGTCCCACAACTGAGTGTCAACTAAATAGGCTTTGAAAGGTAGGAGTTGTCATAGTTGAAATTGTGAACTTTCTTTCCCATAGTAATAGGCCACTATCTGACAGAAGCTCTAGTGCCTTGGACTTATAACACTCTGTTGCCAACCCAAATATTTCAGTGTCCTCGGTGTCCAAGA
The DNA here is from genome assembly GCA_028533885.1 of Nasua narica. NCBI lineage: Eukaryota > Metazoa > Chordata > Mammalia > Carnivora > Procyonidae > Nasua > Nasua narica. The sequence continues at coordinate 41,926,353 of CM052814.1, forward strand.
AATGTACATTTTTATCTTGTTACTTCATATAATCATGGAATCCTAAAAAAATAAATTAAAGAGTCATTTCAGAATCTTTTCCCAAGAGAAACTGCTTCCCCCCCCCCGCCCCAAGGAGCTGCATGTCGAGTTGGTTGTATTACAAATCATCAATTTCTTACTGTTGAAATGACCTTGTAGTAACATACTAAATTTGATGCCCTTATGCCAAGGACGCAACTCAGGAAGTCATGATGAGTGTTTGGGTGCCAAATTCTACTTTGCAGTTCCTTATAGTGTGGGGATGTCTCCTCATTGCCTAAAGTTCTCAGAAAAAGGTGTGATCTCTGTTTATATGGATAGGTCATAACGAGGAGCATGTCTACCATATGAAACACAAGTATTTTCTGACCTCCGCAATCCTAGAAAAAGAACTAAGAAGCACTTACTATAAAGAACTACTTAAAGAACCAAGGTTTTGGGGTTTCCCTTTTAAACTGCAACACAGATTTTTTCCTCTTATAGGTTTTAAAAGCTACATTAAGTAGCTTCAGTGAAGGTCAAGGACTGTGTCTGTCTTGTTCCCTACTGTATTCCAAGGTCTAGCATATGATAAATATTCATTAAATATTTGTTGATTGACTAAATGAATAATAATGAACAATGTTAGTGGTGCCTGCCATAGTTATGTCACCTTATTTTTAACTACATGTAAATCATCCAGTCATCTGTTTAGTCTTTAACAGTTCTAAGCTTTGATTTCTTCTTCTGTAAGTATGACTAATTTATATTATATTATATTTTATATTATATTAGTTGTTTTGAAGATTATTGATAAGTACCTTCTACATAATGGATACTTAAATGGTATGAAATCTTATGAATAATTATAAATGGAAAATTATAATTTTAGTTATCTCATGTTTGTATTTTGCAAATGAATTAGATCTTTTATTATTTTATTTATTTTAAAAGATTTTATTTATTTATTTGACAGAGAGAGAGAGTGCAAGCAGGGGGAATGGCAGGCAGAGGGAGAGGGAGAAGCAGGCTCCTTGCTGAGCAAGGAGCCCAATGTGGGGCTCAATCTCAGGACCATGGGATCATGTCCTGAGTTGAACGCAAGCATTTAACTGAGCCACCCAGGTGCCCCTAATTAGATCTTTTAGTAAAAATGTCCATGTATTTGTGGAAAGTATTTGAATTAACCATATCCAATTTATGAAATGTTTTACTATTTACAAATGGTTTATATTAGAGAGAAAGTGTTTACTACTGAAAATATGTTAGGCCATAAATGAGACATGAATATTTGGTAACATCTCTTCTATTTTATTTTTTTGGAAAATACAGCTTTTAAAAATATAGATTTATATGTCTGTGGAAAATAAACTACATTGCACAGAGGAAAAAAAATGAGCTGCTTTGGGAACATTTAAAATAAAACAGCTACATCAAAACCAAAAGGCCCAGAAGCATAGCACCTGCTGTAATACTTGGTACACAGGAGACAGTATTTGTTTTCATTTGAATTGAGTACTCCTTACTGAATGAAAATCATGTACTGCTGCTATGAAAGACTTGCCTGGTTAGAGTTTGGTCAGTAATTCAGAATGATTCGTGTTAGTGATGAGTGCTGAAACAGAAAAAGTCAGTTGGCTAAGATATTATCACTTGCGTGCTAAGCAAAAAAAAAAAAAAAAAAAAATGTTCTGGAAAAATAACAGCCAAACGACTGGATACATTATTCTTCCATTTCTTAGTTGAGTTTCCCAACAACTGCAGGATGTTCTGATGGTTCAGTGCTCCGAGTTTTTAGTTTGGTCATTTACTCTTTTATTCAACAAATATTGCTTCCATAATGTGCTAGGCACTCACTTGGCATGGGATGGTTGAAAAGCAAAAACAGATGCAGTCCCTTCCCCCTTTGGCTAACAGTCTTGTGGAGTGACCAAAATTGATTAAATAGTCGAATTAAACAGTTGAAAATGTAATATGCAACTTAGAGTATGATGTATTTGAGGCATTCACACAAGACTTTCCCCAGGTAGTGAAGACAAATGCCAAGGAGGGATAGGACTTAACCAGAGGAGAGGGTGGAGGGAGAAACCCTTCAGAGTAAGGACACAAAAGAAAGATCCTGTGGAATAAAGGTGTGTGAAAGAAATGGAAAATTTTGGAGATAAGGGATTGCTGGAGGAGAAGGTAGAAGCCAGACCATGGAGGAGCATTGTATGTAGTCTGTTTTTAGGAGCTTCATCTTTACCCTAAGAACAGTAGGAAATCACTGGAAGGTTTAATTGGTAGATGATGTAATCAGACTTATGTGTCAGAAAAATAGGCTTGGCTCCCTGTGGAAGTGTATTTGAGTGAAGTTCATAGTGGTTGATAGAAGAACTATCAGTAACTCTTGCCATAGTCTAGGTCCTCTAAGAGATAAAAGATGGTAGAGCTAAGGACTAAGATTGTGGTTGATGAGATAGAGAAAAGTGGAAAGATTCAAGAGCTGTTTTGTGGGCAAAATGGATAGGGTTAGGTGATGGTTTATAGAAGAGTCAGGTTGGAGGGACTGAAAAATAACCCCTAAGTTTTTGTGTTTTGCAATTGGCTGAATGTAGGTACTTCATGAGAGTCAGTGAAAGAGAACCAGATTGGAGGGGAGAGGTAAAATCATAAATTTTTCTTTTACATATTGAGCTATGTGTAACATAGAGACATTTTAGTAAAAGTGTAGACTAGAGATGTACATTTCTGAGTCACCATTGCATAGGTTTGAACTGAAGTCATCGGCATGGATGAGATCAGCTAGGGAAAGTATAAATAAGGTGGTCTAGAGATGAGCCTTTAGGAATTCCAGAATCTTTACTGGCCAAGTAAGGAAGAATGAACATGCAATGGAGAAACCCAGAATCAGTGATAAAAGAGGAGGGAAAAAACCAGGATAATATTATGTCAAGGTCACCAGGGATAGAGTGCTTGAAGATAGAGGGAGTTGTGCCAGATGCTGTTGAGAGATCTTGCAAGATGTAGACTAAGAAGTGCTTATTTGATTGAATGTGTTGAAGGTCACTGGTAACTTGACCCAGAGTTGTTTTGGTGAAGTGTTAGAGGAAGAAGCCAGATTTGACTCAAGTTGAGGCTTCAAGAGGAGATGAGGGAATGGTGAGCGTAGACAAATATTTTGACAAGTCTGTCTGTAGAGGAGAAGCGAAAGATAGGATGGTGGCGGAGAAGAATAAGCGGAATAGTCTTTTTGTTTAAATTAGAGAAATTTGAAAAGTTTAAAAGCTAATGGCCACTATAGTTAATAATACTGTGTTGCATGTTTGAAAGTTGCTAGGAGAGTAGACCTTACAAGTTCTCATCACAAGAAAAATAATTCTTTAGCTATGTACGGAGATGGATGTTAACTAGACTTACTGTGGTGATCATTTCACAAAATATATAAATATGGAATCACTATGTTGTACCCCTGAAACTAATATAATGCTGTATGTCAGTTACACCTCAATTAAAACAAAAAAAACAAAAGAGCAAGTAGCAGGGAAAAAAAGGTAATGGGGAAGAGAGAACTCTTAGACATACAGTAGAGAGATTGAGTAATCCAGAAAATAAGGCTCCTACTACATGTTTGGAATTCATTCTTTCTCTTTGGTTCCTAGAATCTGATTGCTTATTTGCTGCAACCTTTAGGGAGAGGAATGTCAGAATTCTCTGTGAACTTCTTAGCACCCGCAAAGTGACCTTTACACAAAAGAAGTGTCCTTTATATTAAGTGCCTCCACTAAAATTAGCAGAACCAAACAAACGAGGAGGAAATTATTTTGAGGAATAAAAATGATAAGAAATACACCAGTTTTATTTAAAACACAAATAAGTATTTCTCTTTCTTGTAATGGCAAATGGTTCAAATAATGCTGAACATGAATCATTGACTAATACAAGGACTTTAAATATGAAACAAAATTATTTTTAAAAAAGCAAAAGAATAAAGGTTATATACAAAAGGGACCTGGAATCTTTTAAGTGGATTCCAAAAATGAAATGAGTAGAAAATCTGTGGTGAAACCAGAACATTCCACCCCTGCTTTGGAGAAGGGCTATTATACAACATTCAGTTAGCTGAAGATGGATTGGTAGAGAGGTGTCTATACAGAAATTTCAAGTCATTTTTGCTTGCGCAGAATCATCCAGATCTTCCCAAGACTGAATGGGCAGTCCTGTGGCTTTCTTCCTTTTCCATATTCCCAAAAGGCTACATGAGGTTCAACTCTTGATGAGCCGCTTACAACAGCAGTTCCTTAGGAGCCAACACGACA
>CM052814.1:41931150-42013361 GCA_028533885.1 Nasua narica
CCCCTCTGGTGGTTAAAGGGCACCAAATAAATACTGGGCAAGAGGAGTTTGCTGGGACAGTTAGAATAAAAAATTTACCAATTTTAATCCCTGTGATAATTCAATGCCAGTAGGAGGCAAGTACTGAAGAAGAGAAGGGACAACTTTCATGCTAAAAAAAGAATTCCTCTAATCATTACGTCACCATCTCTTACTAAGAGATAAGAAGAGATGAGAGATAAGAGATAAGAAATAAAAGGAAAGATAAATTCCTATAAATGTATTTTTACCTTCATAACCCCCTTCAAATATATATATTTGTGTGTGCATGTATGTATCTATATATAGACATTTTTATAACTATAAAGGAGTTTCATTATAAACACTCACTATTGTAACTTAAGTCTATAGAAGCAAAGTTGAATATTTATCTGAGGAATTGAGGCCACATCAATTGGCCATTGGTCATTTAAGTGAATTGGTCATTTAAGTGAAATGGTCATTTAAGTGGAAGATCTTTTTTTTTTAATAACAATTTTTTTTTTCCCAGTCAGTTTTACCTTCCAAAAGAATTTGTGGTGGAAAAAAGAAAAGGAGTTGAAAAGCAAATTTCTAACAGCACATGTCCTCCCAGCATTTAAAGAATAAGGTAGAGGTACAGTATAAGGAATATAGTCAGGGGTACTGTATGGCAACCCATGGTAGCTACACTTGGGGAGAGCATGGCAAAACATACAGAGATGTTGAATCACTATGTTCACACCTGAAACTAAGGTAATATTGTGTGTCAACTACATTCAAATAAAAACACTTAAAAAATAATCAAGTAAAAAGAAAGAGACAGGGAAAGGATGAGGCAGAAGAGATGCTTTTGAATAGCCAATATCTACCTACTTAGAAAGAGGGAAGTAGAATTAAGTAGAATTCCAGTCGTTTTTAAATTTTCTTATACTACAAATACTGCTTTTTATGCTCATTTTTTTTCATTTATGTTGAAACCTTATTATCCTCTCCTATAATATTCACTAGTTGTGAAGGCTTAGATAAATCCACCCTTCAGTTTTGTCATCTATAAAACAGAGGGATTGGAAGAGATGACATCCAGCTTTCCTTCTCATCCAGGGTTCTGGGATTCAGCAAACTTTAGTCATTGCTTCGTGGCTATGACTTAATTATTGTCCTCAGAATGAATCTTCTTGGATCCTTAAGGTATCTTTCAATAAAGATAAATTTTTTGTTTTTATTTCTGAAAAATTTTAGAGCTCCAGATATATGAATTAATATAGAAAAGACAGTAATTTTTACTTATCTCTTCCAAAACCTCCTACATCAGCTGGGTCACAATGAATTTGCAAGTCAATGTCTTTTTCTTTCTTTCTTTTTTTTTTTTTTTTTTGAGAGAGAGAGAGAGAGAGAGAGAGAATGTATCCATTCTCCTGACAGTGCAGTTTAGAGGAGAGGCAGAGGGAGAGGAAGAGAGAGAATCTCAAGTAGGCTCCATCCTCAGCTCCTGAGGTGGGGCTTGATCTCACGACCTTGAGATCATGACCTGCGCCAAAATCAAGAGTTGGACACTTAACCAACTGAGCCACCCAGGTGCCTCTAGTCAGTGTATTTTTTATGTTCATTTGAAAACTGAATTTCTAAAGAATGCACATATCATATACTCTATGCTTTCAAAATAAACTTATAATAATCAAAGTTTGGTATTATATATGATATGGTAATTCCAAAAGTAAGACTAATTATTAGCTATTTAGTATTTCAAAAATTACACTAACACACCCTTATTTGGTGTAATGTCTCCTTACTGAAACATTGATACTTTTGTGCATTATAATTGCACTCACCACGATTCTGATGTTTACTGAGTTATTGTCTGTTTGTTTGATAGTCTGCTATAATAGTTATTACCTAAATTAAATGTCTAGATCTTTTTCTTCTAAGTATCATGCTTCACTGACTATAGAAAAAGAAAGGCTGATTGACATAAAGCTCATGGTACATCTTCACCTCCTGCAAGATTTCAGGGATGGCCATGGAAACTCCACAACCCAAGGTCTTTATGAAATTTTGTTATACTTGTAGATGTTTAAAAACACTTTTATGACTTTCAATTCAAAGCTTTCATGTGCTTTAAAATGGGTTATTCTTAGCACCAAACAGACTTCCTACTCTGACTTTTACCCATTCCTCATTATTCATCTGTTAGTCTCACCTTTAGGACATCTCTTAAATGTGTCCTAACTTTTACCTGATTCTATGGAAATTCTTATTTATGTCATAATTGTTTCCTGTCCTGTCCGTAGCAGTTCCTCTCTTTATAGTCTTCCTAAGTCCTTGTTCTCCAAACTTCAGAGGGGTCTTGGAGTGTTATGGAGAGTCTACAGATTCCTGCTCTTGGAAAGAATGTGCATTGTGTTGAAGTAATGTTTCTTGACCTAGTATTTGGTGGTGTTGTTTTTTTTTAACTATACTATTTACCTATTGACTTGTTATGATTGGTTAGAAACTTGTGAGCCTAGTGTTTGGAAAGAATAGTACATTTGACAGATTCAATTGGAAAGTGTATCCTGAATCATTGCAATTAGATTTTTAGTGGGGAACAATTATTATGGTGGCAGATTTTCCTCAAATTTATGGTAGACTTTTATTTGAGTTTTGCTTACCTAGCTTGAGATTAGGGTATGAGAAAAGTATGTGAAATATAATCACATTTCTCTCATTCTAAAGATACTAAAATGCTTTTCATAGTTATAATCAGAGTAGGATTTATAATATTTTGTATATTTCTAGTATTTTTTATTTAGTAATCCAACCCCACTCCCAAATATACTTATGAAGTGAACAGCTGACACTTTAGTATTCCCCATTCCACAATAATCCATTGGAGAGGCTCCAGTTCAAATATTTTACCTCTGGTGTTAGTAAAAATGTCATTGTTACCTAATAACATGTAGGTAGAACTGTCAGTGTTTTGTGCACGAACTAAAAGTAACTGATTATCAGATAAAATTTGGTTGACAACTTCCAAACGCGATGGGAAGTGTTGTTGACTTTTTGTCACTCCGCGTCATTAATGAAGAACAAAAAAGGAACATGTGTATTTTATGTCCTTCAAAAAATCTTTAGAGAAACATCTTTGTGAGAAAAATATTTTAACCATTTGATCTTCTTGTGAATTTATTCTGAGAAAACAGGATTTTGCTGTAGCATACATGCCATTTCTCTCTCTCTCTCTCTCACTCTGTCTCAATCTCTGTCTCCGTCTTTTTACCACATATGTCTAACTCTGACCCATGGTTAGAAGTTCAAAAAGTACCTCTGAAGATGACGTGAGCAGCACAGCAGGGCAAGCCCGTGTTTCTCCTGAGATGTTTGAGTATTGGTAGAGCCAATAGTTGAGTTGATCTTGGCACAGGCCAAACATGTACTTCAACATTACTGTTTAGTGCCACATTCATGATTGTGGCATGGGTCATTTTCTATTAAAAAAATGGGGCTAACGGAAGAGAAGCTTGTCATTTTTACTCGTGGGAAAAATATTCCCCATTACAGAAGAGTTTTTCAAGCTGAAGAAATTAAGAGCTGACTGTGGAGAGAATCCAAGCCCAGCAAACTTGCCGCCATCATCATCATCATCATCATCATCCGTAATTTTTCTTGAGACTAATTGAGACTTGTTACATACCAGTCATAACCATTTTAACTCATTTAAATGCACAATAACTCTACAATGTGGTTCTCTTATTTTGTAGATGAGGAAACTGGAGGTAAGAGGTGAAATGCTTGAACAGGGAAAGAAGTGGGATTTGAATGCAGTCTAACTCTGGAGGGCACATTCTTAACCAGTATGCTTTCTGCTTCTGATGTCTTGGGGGTGCTTTTCTCAGATTTACATTGTGTGTTTTGTGGGTTGGACAGGAGAAGTTTCATTCAGCAGTATTTACCAAACATCTCTCACATACGTTGTCATCGTTTCTTGCTTCATTTACTTTTTACAAACCATCTTCTTAGAGCCTTTTGAGGTTTCAGAGTTTGAAAATTAAATGTAACCCCCAATGAAGATTTATACTGATGTAGCATTATGAGTACATACATAAAATGTTCACTGTGTTCTGGTTATATTTACCTTATTTGACATGGCTTAATGTAGGCAATATATTGAGAGGGTTGAATTAGCCTTGTTAGGAGAGGCTTCTCATTCTCATTTCCTGTCCTACAAATTTTTTTCTCAACATGTCATCAATGAAACAGTGGGATTTTTTTCCTCACTGTTGAAAATACTTCAAATTATACATTGCATTACAATAGTAATTAGTTAGAGGATACATATTTAAGGTTTGAGCTACCTGGATGCTAAAGATTATAAGATAAATAAGACCAGTTTTCTGTTAGAAGAAAGTCCTTGTCGAAAATACCTCGGAACATTCAAAAACCTTAAATAACATGGAAATTTTTAACACTTCAGTGTGATTGTTTCCTGTGGAAGATTACATAGTCCTTGCAAAATAGTTGCATTTTGATACCGAAGAGTTAATATTCAGACTTGTTCATCCTGCCACTCTTCTATCCAATAGTTCCTTGTAACATTTTGGCTCCATATAGCTGTTATACATTCATACAGTTCACCAATAAGAAAATAGATTAGTTCCCGGAACATGAGGAATAAATCTAGTTGAGGAAAGTGAACTAGCACATTCACACATGTACTCACATGTACCCATGCACAAGCATTCATGCACACGCACGCATGCTCACATAAACTTACATACATATACACAAATTCACATAAGTGATCATAGGCACACACCAACCTGCAAATAGACACATGTGTGCACACACTGGTTATGTTTACACACATGCTCATACACATACATACACAATCAAGAACAAATATACACCTGTGCATGCAGATATACACACATGTGTACACATACTTAAACAGACACAGATTTGAAAGTAAACTAGTTTGGGCCCAAAGGCTATTTTTGGGTGACTTTGTTTTGGTGTTAGGATTCAAAATCTCCTTTAAGTAAGCCTTCCAACATTATTTATAATTCGTGAGAATGAACCTTGTATGCCTGTCTTAGGATCACTCTTTTCGTGTTCATGGGCTTTATATCTTTACATTGGGTCCTTTCTGCAAAGATTCTTTTATGACAAGAAGACTTTTTCCCCCCTTGAAGTCTGAAAGAGAAGAGATAACAAATTCAGTGGTAAAACTTTACCAGTTTTCGGGCGCCTGGGTGGCTCAGTTGGTTAAGCGACTGCCTTCGGCTCAGGTCATGATCCTGGAGTCCGGGGATCGAGTCCCATATCGGACTCCCGGCTCTGCGGGAAATCTGCTTCTCCCTCTGACCTTCTCCCCTCTCATTCTCAGTCTCTCTCTCTCTCTAATAAATAAATAAAAATCTTAAAAAAAAAACTTTACCAGTTTTCTAAAAAGTAAATATCCTAGAAACATTATTATGTTCAGAAAAACAAGTGACAAATTTTCTCCTTTAAAATGTTTAAAGCATGGAGCTTTCTGATCCAATTTTTGGATGTTGAAAGACAGTTCTGGTTTGTATTGAAATTTCCAAATTGTTATAAAAATAATTGAAAAATCACTTAGAATCCAACAATTTATTTCTGCTTTTGTTATTGCTTGTGTTATGGGAACTTATTAAATTTTTGAATGAGTTGTTGTTGAAATGCTTCCTACAAAATTATTACAAAAAAGTTGAATGCTTCCTACAAAATTATTTTTTGGGGGAATAAACCTACAGTTGTTCAATCTCTGTGACTTGAGAAATGATATCCTTCATTTCTCAATGAGAGAATCCTTCAACATTTGATTTTCTCTTCAGGCATCTGATTGACATGAGAGCTTGCTGTTCCATTTTTCTTGGCAGATCAATATTTCTTTCTCTGACTCTTAATGATGTGATGGAATCCAACATGGATCTTTGGGCAACTCTTACAAGAGTCAAAAGTATTCAGAAGGAAATAGCGATAGGCAGTACGTAATGGATTAGCTCTTTGGAATGGATAGTTACTAATTTATACCAGACACTTGTTCAAGGTTACACTACCCACCCTCCTTTTCTGTGATCCATTGCCAAAGGATTCAAATGGGTAATTACCTTTTGTCAAATTATATTTGACTTACCTTATGATACCACTTGGTATAGAATTTTTCTCCCAAAGGACATATAAGCATTTTATTAACATCTCTTTCATTCCTAACATATGTCTAAGAATAAGATAGAAGCCAAGTATTTTCCTTCACCATAGTAAAAACCCCATTTTACAGACAGGGTTGGAGACTAAGGACATTTTCTGGGAAACAGATTTTGGCAGTTTTCCCCAAGAATTTTAATTTTGAAATAGTCTCTTTTATTAAGCTTTGTTAGTAAGAATCTTTAAGATACTCGTGATTAATAAAATGTGTTCTCTTCTTCTCTACTCCATTAACAATTATATATATGTGTGTGTATATATATATGTGTGTATAATTATGTATATGTGTGTAATTATATGCATACATATATACATACACACATGTGATTATATATATGTATCACTGGGAATTCATAAATATTATATATATATGTATATGTCATAGTTTCAGGCATTCCTGAAATGCCTAGTATGCATTTTGTATCCAGTTGGGTGATGAAGATAGGAAGATAATGTTGCTGAAAAGGGGATTCTTACCCTTACATGGTTTGCATTTCTGGAAATAACATTAAGTAGGATCTTAACATACTTTCTGATATATGGATGTTGGGATTATCCAGGTATGAAGTACTCCAAAAGTGTTTAACTCTTGTCTACACTTACAAGATATTGTAAATTACTTTCAGTCACTACTCACTGCTCTGAAAGTTTTAAGATACTTTTTTTTTTTTTTTTTTTTTAAGATACTTTTTGAAGCACTTCAAACGCCTCCTGCTACCCACTAGAAACTTAAAAATATTTGTTGCGGAATTTAGGTCATCCTTACAGTATTCTTTTTTCTCTTCAATATCAATTTTTATTCTGTAATCTGTAATTCATTTGCTTTACTTATTGTAAATCACATCTAGTGAGGAGATTAAAGGTGGGGAAATAAACTCTTGAAAAGGTAAACTCATCACTGAAGCTCTTTTTAGGGATCATTAATAATTGAAAAATAATCTTTTGACACTTTTGTATATAGTCCTGAAAACACAAGAGGAATAAACTCATTTGATTCTTTATCACCCTGTTAAGGGGAATGAGGAGGAAGAGATAGTCTGCAGTTAAATTTTCCAACCTCTCTCTCTGTCAGTGTCCTCTCTCCTCTGTCAGTGTTTCCATTGATTCATGAACTCTTAGTATGTTGATAGTGCAACTGTAGAAAGTTGTCCTTATGGATTGAGACAATTTTGCATTCTGCACACAGATTGTGGGAAGAGATGGAAGTGAAACATCAAGTATCAATGAACATTTTAAGTTTAAAAGGAAAAAAAAAAACTTATGTGGCCCAATAAAAAGATTCAGAGATAGCACAGTAATGACTGAAAGTGAAACTCAAATGTAAGAAAACTTGCATCAGTGTTTTACTTGTTGAATATTTTTTTTCTGATTTGACAGTGAATGTTTAAATATGGGTAGTTCTGTACATTACATAAAGATGGATCCAAACTGCTGTGTGCAGTAAAATGAAATATTTCAGCCCATAATCTACTTATGGGCAACTTTAAATATGTTCCTAAAGAGTGACAATTGAATAAATACCAACTTAGTGTGTTTGTGTGTCTATGTGTGTGTGTGCGAGCACACACAAAATGACAAGACCACAAATTCTTCCCATGATTATTAAAATGTATAAAGTGCATGGGAAATAAGTTAAAAGTTGAACAAAGAAATACTGATCAGAAAATATCAAATATAGAAACTCATGAACAATAAATTGGTAAATTCCCGTTTTCAAAGTTTAGCTGGGTGGTGGTTTAAGAAAAAAAAATTCAGACATTTCAACATTGTTTGCTTATGGAAAACATTTGCAATTTTGTTAGCAAAGAACAGTGTCAAAAAACTAAACATTTTCCCTCAACATCTGCATTTGCTTATTAAAAAATACCCCACACCCCCAATCTCTCAAACAAGTTAAGTTTGTCACGAAATGTTTTTCAAGTGTCATGAAACTCAATCTCAATTTTTTTGTGCCTCCATGAGTTTTAGTCTGTTCGTTGATTTCATTTCCATGTGTCCTTACACTTAGGACTTAAGATAGGAATAGTTTTTATAGAATTTTGAAAAAATACTTTTGGGTTCTCAGTTTGAGCAGGGGCTTTCTGAGGGACAGAGGAGATTCTTTTTTCAGGCCCCTCAAAGAAATATGTGTGTCCTGCCCTCGATGGGTGCTTCTTCTATTACAATTCATAGATCTATTTAGGGCTATGATATATGCCATTCTCCACATATTAGGCTGCTTGAAACAGAGAAATATGATTTGGTAGAAAAGTGTGAGTGTCTGTTGGTGTAACCTGTTTTTCCTATGGATCTGGTGTTTGGGTTAGGATACCAGAAAGAAAGGGCAATGTGATCTCTCTCTCGATCTCTCTCTCTCTCGTTATATGTAAATGTACATATAAACACAAAAGCATAAGCCTTCACTGGATTGAGTTAACAAAAAGATTGAATGATAATGCTGAACTTACTGAAGTAACCTAATACAAGACCTTCCTTCTTGGCATGATTTTTGCAAATATTTCTTCCTAACGCTTGTTAGGCATTTTAAGATTGTCTCAATTAATGAGATGAACTAAGTTTTAGGGCATTTCTGTATAAATTGTGATGTTAGAGAAAAACTGGAGACAGATTTAATAATGTTCGTGAAGGTCATTTATTTTCAATTTAAAGCAGACCCTATCAATTAGAGCTTGAGTACTCAGCTTTTAGTAACCCGATCAGCTAATCTCTAGGTAGTATATAGATGTTTCAAATAGTCAACTTAAAAAAAATTTACATTTCTTAGTAATATATTGTTATTTTTAGGGTAAGATACAAGGGATGATAATAAGAAAAGAGGAATGAGTGATTGGTGAGTGGGCTCATTGCTGCTGTGTCCTATCTAAATTATTTGGCTGATTTCCTCTTAATATGTATCTACTGAAATATTAATTTTGTATTATATTTGACTGAAAAACATACACACACTCAAACAAATGGAAAACACATATAGAAGAGACAGGACCATTTTAAGAGCTAATTGACCTGAAAAAGTGAATATAATTTTGGCTTAATGGGATCGTTTCTTAAATAAAAAGATGTGTTGCCATATGCAGTTCCAAGAAAAATTACAGTGATTTCTTATTTGAAATGCCTTTTAGCTTTTTCACATTCTCTGCTTATCTATTGGTCATACAACACATAACATTTGAGATCTATGAAGTGAAGTCTGTATTTATGATCTGTTTCCCATTACAGAGCCGACTTTGTGAATTTTTAAAGGTAAATATTTAGTGCAGATTTTAGGTTCAAACAGGTCACATATTTGTACATAAAGTAAGAATAATTGAATAATTAAGGGAAAGTATTGAAAATATTTTTGTCAATTTAGTTATCCACTAACTCTTAATTATCTCTCTCTCTCTCTCTCTCTCTATATATATATACTTTTTTTTCACAAACCCATATACCCATATTACTTCGTTGATATGCATCATGTTTAATGAGTTTGGGAATGAGTGCTAACTCCTTTTTTAAGAGGAGAGTATATGTATATGTAAGAGAGAGAGTATATGGCATAAAATTTCCAAATTTCAATACTGTTGCTTCACAGGGATAACTATTGTGAGTTCTCTCTGCACAGTGTACAAGGGCACACTGTTCACATGATTTCCTTATGAAAGCATTTCCTGATGATTTCCTTACTACATCTGATTGAAAGGATAGTGATAATCTGAATAAGGATTTGTTTCATTATTGTGCCTCAACTATACATGTCTGCTTAATTCTGCTTCCTAGAGCCTAACATGAGACTTGGTCTATAAATGGTAGGAGCTTAATATTTGTGAAGGAACGAACCAATAAATGGATATATGCTCAATTATATAATTTTTGTTCATTTGTTAAAATTGAAACATGGGTGCATGAGAACAGAATAAATTAACTACTGAGGTTTTATTTGACTGCCTAGTTGAAATGTGAAAGTATGAGCCAGAATAGAAACTTAGTACACTAGCAGAATAATTTGTATTTTATTTTACTTTTGGGCACATTTTAAGCAAGCTTAAATTCTAATTACTGTTGTAGGATATATGTAGCTTTGGGTCAGCTCTGAGAAAACATAAATTTAGTGAGCCTAGCCTACAAAAGGTTTTTAACATGGATCTAGAATTACCAGTAGGTGGCGCTGTATTCCAGTACTGAATAACAAATAGACTTCCAGAGGGTTGACTCATGTGGTAGGACCAAAATTCTGGGGAATAATTTTATAAGGAATTTTGTGTATTATGGTATGAAGCACACATCTTAAAAATCTGTATATGATAAATCTGTATTTTGGAATTTAATAGAAAAATTTTTTATTCTTTTGCATTATTTTTGGATTTGGACCCTGAGTTCGCCGTTCGATAAATTGTTATAATTTTGCTGTATTACATTTGATTCACCTTGAATGTATACTAACAAAATGCACATACCAGAAACTGGGACAGACATAACTGCAAAACCAAGCTTAGACGCATCCTGGTGAACTAGTGAAGAGTTGATGAGTAGGTGACTAGGATATGGAGTTCACTCAAAGTGATGGAAAACTGTAGTGGAGTTTTAGATGTTGTTAGTTCATGGGAATATGTTTGGCTCACACATGACTTCTCCATTTGTGGCATTTTGCTGTTGATTGCTGAAGATACTGAATATTGCTCTGAATGATAAAGTGGAATTCCAAAAAAGTAAAAAAAAAGAAATTTGAGAGGCGTACAATCAAGCTTAACCTCTGATTGAAGAAAAGTGGATGTAGAACCTGACAAATTGAAAATGGAAGAGAACTTCAAATTCGTGTCTTGTCTTCTCCCCTTAAACCAGTAATTGAAACAATTGCTGATGACCAGTTTCTGATTTAAATGTTCCATTCTTTTACCCTTTATTTTTTATATACTTACTTATTTTGTTAGAGAGGGGGCGGTAGGAGGCGGTAGAGGAAGAAAGAATCATAAGCAGGCTCCATGGCCAGTTGAGGAGCCCAGTGAGGGCTTGATCTCATAGCCCTGAGATCATGATCTGAGCCAAAATCAAGAGTTGGACACAACCAACTGAGCCACTCAGATGCCCCATTATTCTCTTGCCTTTTAAATAGATTCCGTTTCTCTGAAACATCTGTGTGTTATACAGTTGAAAATTAGTGATAGAAACAGGGTGGGAGAAAAACTCCCGATGTATACTGGTTTTCATAATACAGTAAATATTAGTAGTAGACAATTAAAGCTGAATGCTTTTGAGAAACCACTCCCAGTCCTTCCTAGATATAGTTGAAGTTCATGCTTCTCATTTAACAAAAATGTAATCTAGTTAGTAGAAGGCAAATTTGGTGTTTGGTGATAATAAGTTAGCCACTGACGACTCACTTGGCAACAAATGCATCTATCTTATTTTTTCTACTTATTTTATCTTAGGTTATCTTTTAATTATAGTGTTGCATTTAGTATTTATTGAATATTATTCTAAAACTAGAATAATTTAAGGATTGTGGAGGGTAAAAAAGTGAGGATTTCTTGCTAAAAAAAGAAAGTGAATATTTTTATTGGTTAGACAAGAAAAAAACATGCTTGAAACCAATGGCAAATAAAAGCTTTCTATCAATAATTTTACATTTGTCATGATAGATGACTCAAAAATGCTAATAGATAATTTTGAAGAACATTGTCCTAAGAATGGTCTAATCAGTATTAACATATTGTTTGACATAGACCCTGAGGGAATGGGGGATGAGAAATGACTTGTCAAGTCCTAATTGGGTTTTTTAATATAAAAAGTGGGTGTATCAATTGTTTGCAAACTGAACAAGTTATTTTTACTTTCTTTTTCTTGATGGGACTGTAGGCGCCTATAGTCATTTAGGAGTCTTCTAAGTGGATACAATGTTTTATCATCCACACTGCCTGGAACTGTGCTCACTTGTAGGAGGGTACTCCAGGGAGATATGTAGATGAAGGTGTGAATTTATTTTGAATAGGAATTTCAAATCTCTATTTCCATTATTTAAATTATTTGCTATGGGAGTAATTTTGCTAGTGTTAAAAGAATAAGAGCACAAGTCTAGATCTTACACACACTCAAACAAATGGTATGTGTTAGGTATGTGATTTAGGAAAAAAATGACTTTAGTGTGCCCAGTATAAGTCAGTGACCGTGTTATGCAATTATTTGTTTTCTCTAATTTCAAAAATGCACCTACACTAACCCATGAAAGTGTAACTGAAAGCAATGCTATTAGGCTTTACCACCCTGTTTACCTGTGAAAACAACCCTTCAGTTTCGACGCTATTGCTTTTCTTACAGATTGTCACTTGTCACAACTTGGCCACCTAAGACTTGCAAATGTCTGGAATTCTTTGCCAAAATTTTACTATTTTATATTGCAGAACACCACTTTGATTTATTATAATTTTAAATACTACTGTGTATTCCATAACTTGGTGATAATGCTATTTTTCTTTAGCAATATTGAACTTATGAGACTGTGTAATGAACATAGCTGGGAATCAGATTCCAGGCATGAATTCATGGACTAAGTTTGGCATAAGGGAAAATTGGGACCAGCTGAGTGAAAAGGTCTTTTGCCTTGACCAGAAAAATTCCATTTTGTCTCCTGTTTAAAGAAGGACACTTAGCATGATCATGAAATGTGTCACTATTTGTACAGAATGGAAGGTTGAGGGACCTGAAAGAAGGACAAATTATAGGCAGTTACTAATTCAGATTTGTCAATCTAGAAGCTAAGCTGACTACCATATTAATGCTTGAAAAGTGGTCACTATATATCAAAGGATGCTTGTAATATTTTAAATGGTGAGGAGGTTCCTGAATTTTATAACCACAGCTCAATTACACCTTTGAAATCTCTGATATAGTGCTCATCTCATTGTGACTTCCCAATAGCTATTCAATTTATTGGTTATAGGATAAGAGATTAAAACGATTTACTTATCTACACTTTGCCGTTAGCAGAATAAGTTTTATTTTTTATCTATTTATTTATTTATTATTATTTATTTTATTTTATTTTTTCAGTATCCCAAGATTCATTGTTCATGCGCCACACCCAGTGCTCCATGCAATACGTGCCCTCCTCAATACTCACCACCAGGCTCACCCAACCCCCACCCCCTCCCCTCCAAACCCCTCAGTTTGTTGCTCAGAGTCCACAGTCTCTCATGGTTCATCTCCCCCTCCGATTTCCTCCAATTCACCCTTCCTTTCCTTCTCCCAATATCCTCCATGTTTTTCCTTATGCTCCACACATAAGTGAAACATATAACTAAATCTCTCTGCTTGACTTATTTCACTCAGCATAGTCTCTTCCAGTCCTGTCCATGTTGATACAAAAGTTGATACAAAATGCCTTTCTAATAGAGGCATAATATTCCATTGTATATATGGACCATATCTTCTTTATCCCTTCGTCTGTTGAAGGGCATCTTGGCTCTTTCCACATTTTGACGATTGTGGCCATTGCTGTTATGAATAGCAGAATAAGTTTTAGATAATGATAGATGACTTTTATATCCTAGTGTCAGCTGCATCTGATTAGCAATAAAGGCAAATTGGATAATTATATGGAAAAAGCAGTGGTCAGTGTTGGGTAACATCCTAGCAGCAAGAATGACTCAATACGGTTGCTGCAATGTGGGGGCTGAGGCACTAAGTACATCTTGTCTTAGGATTTTGTGAATTTGGAAACTCCGTTAAGGTAAGCTGGGGGACAGAAGGAAGTAGAAAGTGACAGGGACTTCATTGTTGACCACCATACAGTTTGATGGTTAACTACAGGACTTTCTTGATGCTGTGGCCTGGACCTCTTTCTTGTCTATGCTTAGACCTCCCTCCACCCCCCTGTGGAAATTCCATGAGGGCCAGGGATTGCTGTTGGTGTTTTTTCCACCTGCATTCAGTGTCTAGAACAATTCCCAGTGCATAGTAGGAGCTTGCTAAATATTTGTGAGTAAATTGAATAAATGAGTTTGTAGAGAGATATTCCATGCAAGGTACTTTTCTAGGTGTGACAGGAGAAACAAAGATGAATGAAAACTTCTTTCTTCAGCCAACCCAGAGTCCAACAGGGAAGACATGTTATGTATACAAAAGATAATGCAGAACATCCTTGAGGTGGCCAGTTGCCAGTGAACTATTTGGGAGGTAGGAGGAGAACTACAGAGTTCCCCTGTGGTAAGGGATGCTCAGCTTGGCCCTCAAGGGGGAGTGGGCAGCAATAGGGTAAGGGGTGCACCCAGGCTAATGGGACAGTGAGAACAAAGATAGGGGTGGAAGTTTCAGAGTCATAAGCAGAGATATTAGGCCCCAGTTGGGGTATGAGGCACAAAGTAGGAGAGAAGGCTGAAGATGAGGGCTGGGGCCAGATAATGAAGGGCTGGCAAAGCCATGACAAAGCAGTTCATGTTTAGGCAGTGAAAATTTTATTTACAATTAAAGGTTTGTACGTGTTTGAGAGTCATGATACCGGTCAGTTCTAAAATCCCAAAGGTAGGTCACTGGCTGCAGAGTTTATGCTTCTTAGCATATTATATGGTTTCAAAAAATTGTTCAACTGTTCCAGCCTTAAATTCATTAAAGCCTAGCAATAACTTTAATATATTTGTCATAAGGTGACCCACAAAAGGCCCAGCCTTTCATTAGTGTATGTCCAGATTTTGAAACATAGGAAAGGAAGACAAAAAAGCCTGAAAATCGTCATTCTACATGGAGCACAAAGAGCTGTTTTGGCTCAGAGAAACGTGGGAGTTGGAAGGCAAATGAATTAGGCTTGAATACTTTTACTCGTACAGCTACTGTTTTCTTTCTGACGCTGGTGGTTTTACCTATATTGTTTTCTCCTGTGAGTCTCGGGCATTTGACTAAGTCTAACTCTTCCTTCAAAATTCACATCATTTTTGTTTCTTCTTGGCTTCTCCAGGAACCTTCCTTAATCTTCCTGAGCTCTATGAGGAGGGTGTACCTCCATCTGTATATATCCTATCTTCATATTTCTTTCACTGCACAGTAATTATCTTTGATTTCAGGAAATGATTAATCAATCCAGCATTCCAAGCCTTGAAGTTGATCATTTAAACTGACCCTAAGTAGTGACAGACTATATCTCATACCAGCTTTAATTATTAGAAAAAAATCTTCATCATATTCAGCCGAATCTATTTATCTGTTTGACTGATCATTTTAATTTCTTTTCCTTCTAAATGACACAAGTCTAAGTGTTTGAAGATGGTTATCTGTTTCTAAATATTCCTGTGAAATGGTTTTCAGATTAAGATACCTTGCAACTTTATAGTCCTTCTCTGGATACATTAATTGGTCACTTTCCTCTCTTAAAATAGGTAATTGTATACAGTTGTGCAGATGTGAATCAAATAGAACTGAATATAGTTCTATACTTTCTTTGCTATAATATAAGGTTTTTGTTAACCCTAAGATTTTTAGCTTTTTTTGGTTAATGATCACATATTATTGACTGATACAAAGCTTGGTATGTGCCCAGTAACTATGGTTTTAGGAGAGTAAGTGAATGGCAGCAGTTTAATATCATTTCGTACTTTTGAAAATTTATATGTAGAATGTAAGACTTATCCTAACTAAATCCCATTTTTAAAAATAATTATTTTAGAGAGAGAGAGAGAGTGAGCATGAGCAGGGGGAGGAGCAGAGAGAGAGGGTGAAGGAGAGCAAGAATCCTCAAGCAGACTCCCCTCTGAGCACAGAGCCCAACTTGGGGCTTGATCCCAGGACCCTGAGATCATGATCTGAGCCGAAATCAAGAGGCAGCTGCTTAACCTACTGAACCACCCAGTTGTCCCCTAACTAAATCCCATTTTAAATTTCCATGTCATCAAATCTGAATAACTTAAGAAATGTTGCCAATTTTTTTCTGAAATCAAGGTATGTTATGCAGTTCCTTGATCTGTCACCATAGAAGCCATGTTTAAAAAAAGAAGTGCTACTCGTTTGATATATTGTTTTTTATTTGTATGTAACTACATCTTTTTCTATGTATTCATGACCGTTTCATTTTCTTGAATTTATTTTTTTTATTTTTAATTTTTTTTTGACATTTTTCTAAGTTTACCAGTTTAGATATTCTTTCTGGTATTTGTCACTTTTTCCTTCTGTTTTGAAAATAACATTTTTCTCTATTTGACATTATCTATTACATTTTCTCATTGCCCATGTTTCTGAGATATTACATAAATCTGTATTCCTGGGTATGTTCTTTCAGAAGCTAAAACAGTTTAGTCAGAAATTGGAGAAAAATATCTCATTTGAATTGATGGATTGATTTTCCTGTCTTTCCAATGATTTTGCACCAACTTCTCTGATTTTAATTTTTTATAACTCCTTACAAACTTTTTAAATATTTTACTTTAAAAGTTACTCTTATTTTGTTTGGAAAGAATGGGAGAAAGAAGCAGTCATAAAAAATTGCTCCAAATATTTAAAAACAAGCAAGATTCAAAACAAATGAAAGAATTATATTGAACCACTGGATGTTTTCACGGTGGAAATAGTCAATAAACAATTCGGTAATATGAACCCCAACCAAGACACTAACGTAGGGTTTAATTTTCCTTTTAACTAACAATTATCATGCCATACGGCCCGTTTATCATGACCTCTTAAAGGTGTCGCGAGACATAGGAGAATAAAATAAAGACCCAGAGAAGGAGCAGGAAGTAGATAAAGGAAGTAGCAGAAAGGAAAAAAACACAATGAAGTGTGATAAAGGGGGCAGAAGGGTACGGGAACCCCTGCCAATGGTATGACAAATATATACACGCTATTTGCTTTTGATTTAAAATTGTCAGCAGGGGAAAGTGTTGATGTCATCTCGGAGGTTAACTTTGTTTTTATATTCCAAGAAACAAAATTATCTTGGGGCATGGATCCCAAGTGAGATTAGCCTTCTCTTTCATCTCACCTGGACCACCTCACTGGATGGTAGCCCCATTTTTATTACACAAGGGTGATTAAAGTTATTGAGCCATGCAAGTAAGTATGTGGGATCGAATTTTCCTCTCTTCATTTTATTACCCAGGGCATTCTTCATTCATGTCCTTTGAACTGGAATTTAAAATTATGAAGCTGAAATAGCCCTCCAAAATAGATATACTTAGTTGGCAAAACAGATCATCAATAAATCTAGATCAAACTAACCAGAAGAGAAAGTTAGATCAAATTCAAAATGACTCGAATTTCAGAGTCCTCTCTCTTTCTCTCTCTGAAATTGAAATTCTTTTCTTTAATACAAATAAGGCTACAAATACTATATTTTATTTTTTTAAGGATTTTATTTATTTATTTGACAGAGAGAGCGATCACAAGTAGGCAGAGAAGTAGGCAGAGAGAGAGGGAGAAGCAGGCTCCCTGCTGAGCAGAGAGCCCAATGCGGGGCTCGATCTCAGGACCCTGAGATATAGTATATTTTAAAACATAGTCTGTAAATATATATTTAAGTTTATGGTACATGTTGTTTTTTGTGTTTTGGGGATTTAGGGGATTAATATAATTAAAATCAAGCTGAAGGCTATTAGCCAAAAGCATCTGAGACATCAGAGAATACTTCATGGGAAATAGTACTAATAGTACCGACAGACTATGTAATATTTTCTGGCTGTGAAGTGCTTACAGTAAGCTACATGTGAGATGGACCATTCACTACCTTCAGCTGGGTAAAGTTACATGCTCAAGTAGATATCAGCACACTGATTTTTATGGATATAGTATTTATATAGATGTTTTTCTTGTCAGTTTTGATCATCAGATTTCAAACTTTCAGTTTTTTGGGTTTTTTTTAAAGATTTTATTTATTTGTCAGTGAGAAAGAGAGAGCATAAGCAGAGGGAGTGGCAGGCAGAGGGAGAAGCAGGCTCCCCACTCAGCAGGGAGCCTGATGTCGGACTCGATCCCAGGACCCCGGGATCATGACCTGAGCTAAAAGCAGACGCTGAACCATCTAAGCCACCCAGGGATCCCAGATTTCAAACTTTTAAAATCAAACACTTACATTACAGATATATACTCAATATTTTTATCAGTGTGTGTGTGTGTGTGTGTGTGTGTATAACACATGCACTTACAAGTCATATGTAGGTACCATTGTTCTAATAAATTATGTTAACTATAAAATTTTACATGAAATAAGCAAATATGAACAGAAATTTCTTACATATGCATGTTCTTGTGCACCCTTTGAAATATATGTACCTTACAGTAGAGATCAACAACATAAAGGATTGTATTCTCTGCCATAGTCTCACTAAATGTACATATATTGAGAGGAATTCTGAAGAAGTTAGCTCCAAGTTCTGTTTTCTCTCTTTTTTAAATTCATAGTAATTCTGTGTCATTAGGTATTTGCCATATGTTTGATCTAAGGAGAAATGAATTACCCTATTGGTAAAAGGTTTAGGAAACTCAGATTCTGTCATATAGTAGTAAAACTAATAATGACCAATTTTAAGGGGACCATATTGGAATCCCTGCTGAGTTGCAGACAGAAGTACACAGTTTCCTCAGAACTGATACATCTAAACCTTAGCAACCAAACCTATACTCTAGAATATAGTTCATTTATAATATGTATGAGAGTTTGATGACAGTTACACTCCGTGTGTATGCATGTGACGACTAGGTCTCAGTCCTGGTTTGGCTCAGAATTTTCAGCCTTGCTGAGGTTGTGGGGCCAATCTGATTATATCTTACTTTTTAAATTTTTTTTAAAGATTTATTTATTTATTTGAAAGAGAGAGAGAGAGAGAGAGAACACGCACAGGCAAGCCTGAGTGCTCAGGGAGAGACAGAGGGAGTCTTAAGCAGACTCTGCTTAGGCGCGGAAACAGCCACTGGGCTCTATCTCACCTCCCTCCCTCCCTGAGATCACAACCTAAACCCAAACCAAGAGTCAGATGATGTCCAACTGACTGTGCCACATAGGTGCCCCTGATTATATCTTACCTGTTGAGCTGAGGAAGATGCTTAACAGAAGGGCCTGTCTGTGGTCCCTTTCTGCCTGGCCAACTTGAGGAGGGCTCAGGAAAGCCAAGGAGAAGATTGGGCACCGGGGACGTACTCGGCAGGCAGAGTGGATTCTGTAGGGATGAGAATGTGTAGCTATTACCTGTTAATTGCTTTGCTGTATTTTAAGCTTTATGTTCTCTGTGCTGCCAGGAGCCCCAAGCATAGAAAAACTAGGTATTCTATCTCCTGCCTGCCTGGTCAATATTCTCATTAACCTAAAGGATTTGAAACTCTGTTCAGTGTAAATTAAACCCTTCCTCGCACAGCTACCTAAAGTACTTAATTTCTGTTAGAATATCCAAGAGTATATTCTTCTTCTTTTTTTTTTTTTTAGTATTTTATTTATTTGACAGAGAGAGAGAGAGACAGCAAGAGAGGGAACACAAGCAGGGGGAGTGGGAGAGAGAGAAGCAGGCTTCCTGCTGAGCAGGAAATTGGACGCAGGGCTTGATCCCAGGACCCTGAGCCTAAGGCAGACGCTTAATGACTGAGCCACCCAGGTGCTCCTCCAAAAATGTATTCTTGACTGTTAATAGAGTTTTAACTAAAGGGTCAAATTAAAAAAGAAATTACTTTAGGCTAGCCATTAGGGATTATTCTCTTGTTGAATCTGTTTGAGATTCAGCAGCCCATTGGTTGCTTGACAGGAGATAATGCATCCAAAATAAATAATATTTTAGCTGAAGATATGGGCTTCCTCATTTATGATTTCATTGTTTTAAAAATTGGTCATTTTTCTTGATGGAAAACATCCGTGTAGTGGGCAGGAAGTATCCCATTTGACAGAGAATACTTCAGATTCAGATTTTTTTGTTTGCTTTTGAAAGCAACTCATGTTTCTTGTAGAAAACTTGGAAAATAAATATAAACAACAACAAAATTAGTAGAATTCTAACAATGTCATTGGTAAAATCTGGTATATTTCATTTGTCAAATCTCTCTCTCTCTCCCTTCCTTTCACTCTTTTCATTTCGTTTCAAATGGAGGTTGTATGAGATATTTTATTTTACATTTCACTCCCCTGCCCGGCATTATATTGTGAGTATTTGCACAAGGAATTAACATTATTCTGAAATATTAATTGAAATACTACATACAGACCATCTTTTATTACATTATCACCTATTGGACCTTAAAGGATTTTTTTTTCCCTCTGAAAGACACTATTTGATTAGGTATGATCATTTCTTCAGAATAATGTGGTCTTATCTTGAGGCATGTTATTTTAAGGGAAAAGGTAGTTCATTTTTTCCTCTTATGACAAAATTTTAAATCTTTACACTGACATTTTCACAGGCTTCCTGTCATATTCAGAGCATATGGAAATCAAGTATGAAATGGTGGGCAACATATAAAACAATTGCTCCTAGGAATTTGAAGTGCAAATGATATTTAATGGCAATTTCATAGCTATAAGCATCAGTAGGTATTATTTGTTGTTCTTGTTGCTTCAATTGACTACGAGTTTGATGTTGCCTCAAATAACTATGGATTTCTGGCAAAGATGCTTATTTTTAGGATGGAAGTTAGTCATGGGCTTCCCAGGCGCCATCTCTTGGTTTTGTGGTTTTAGCAAAATCCAAATCAAGTCCATTGAGCAGTTTGCGTGACTGAATGCCAGAAAATAGGACCGAAGGAAAATACCCTATTCTGGAAAAATAAACCACCCGAAGGACCTGATTGTCTTTCCTTATTTCTTTTTATTTCTAAATTAAGAACTAAAATTTAAGCAAGAAGCATTTTCAACTTAGAATTAAAGCAATCCAGACTTAGAGAAACGAGTACTAGAATTTCCTCAATTCATAGTGTAGTCTGATTTGTTGTTATATTTTTATTGCTTTACTAAAATGCTACTCTTTCCATTTTTTTTTCTTGCAAACATATGTGGGCATTTTGGAACTAATAGCGAGTAGCTACTTGTTTGTTGGATCACCATCACCACCATTTTGTGGTGGGGTTGACAGCATGTCTTTGCTAGAGATGGGGAAAAATACTCACTCTGAGACTTAGATGGTAGCAATATTATCATTAACTCACATATTTTGGGTGGTGGGCTTTACACTTTAATTCTCTCAACAACCCTGGGAAGGTCTATTCTAAAGATGAGGAATCTGAGGCTAGAAGAATTATTGAGTGGGTTGCTCAGAGTCATGCAGCAAGTGATTGAGCAGGGTTGGAGCACAAGCAGTCACTTTCAAACTCCGTGTGTGGAACCACTAGACCTACTGTCCCAGGTAAAAGAGAGCTTGTCTCTTCCTCTTCAGTGGCTTTATTTGCACCACACTTCCCTCTCACAGTCTTGTTTGCCCTTATTTGGTTCATTTTTTTTAAGATTATTTATTTATTTATTTGACAGTGAGAGAGTGAGCACAAGCTGGGGAGATAGGAGAGGGAGAAGCAGGCTTCTGGCTCAGCAGGGAGCCTGACAAGGGGCTCAATCCCAGGACCCTGGGATTATGACCTGAGCTGAAGGCAGATGCCTAATGACTGAGCCACCCAGGCGCCCCTATTTGGTTCATTTTTATCTTCCTACTAAATTATATGCCTTTTGAGATCAGGGGTTGTAAAAACTGGGCATTCTCAAATTTGTAACCCAATAAAATACACCCTGTCTGCAAGCTATACAATGTCTTCTAATGGCAAAGTAATAAACACTTACGTATTAGCACTTTTTGTGGGCTGAGCTCTGGCTGAATCCTAAGGGTAAATGGATGCATCCATGGGGTGTAAGCACAGTTGGAACTGTAAAGACTTCTGGAATTTTTCTTAGGGGAAGAGCTCACCTTTATTGAATTCCTATTTCCCACCTTGTTTTATATGCCTTATCCCATTCAGTTCTAACCAATCTGTTAGAATCTTACAGATAAGGAAACTGAGACTCTGAGATAGTAAATATCTTGTTATAGCTAGTAAGCAACAAAGTCAGAATTGGTATTCATGTTTGTTTTATTCCACAACCTACATTTTTTAAAACTTTTTAATTCATCAGAGCGATAGATCTATTTTGTTGAAAAAAAGTACAGAAAACTCCTTGAGTCCATGCCAGAGTTAGGTTTTGCTTCTATGTTGTGGCCAAAAATAGAGGAAGAAATAAGTGGAACATTAATATCTATTTAAAGCTAATTATTCTATGTTATTTTATTTATTTTATTTTTTTAGAGAGAGAGCATGTGTACATACATGTGAGCAGATTGGGGGCGTGGATGGTGGGGGGAGGGCAGAGGAAGGGGCAGAGAGAGAATCGTAAGCAGGCTCCATGCCCAGAACATAGCTTGAGGAAGGGCTAGAGCTCACAACCTTGAGATCATGAACTGAGCCAAAATCAAATCTGAGGCTTAACTGACTGAGCCACCCAACTTCTCCTATTTAAACCTAATTATAACAGATGATCTATCCTAGAGAAAAACTGAGTAGATTTTATTACTGATTATATTGGTTCTAAATGCAACAGAAAAGAGAAACAAGAACTTGTTCTTAATGTTATTCAGATTCGATAAATACTAAGTATCTACTCTCTGTTATGAACTGCTAGCTGTTTACATAGGTGTTAACTACACAGAAACACTGAGGAAAGGTTATTTCCAAGTCTATTTTATGCACAAAGGCACTGAGGCTAGAGAATTGAATAACTTACCCAAATTCACACCACTAAGAATATAAGAACTGGTACAAAAACACAGGTCTTCACTTGCAATACTGTGTTCTATTGTGTTTCTCTTGAATGCCATCTTTAGAGGCTATCCGTTGAAAAAAATTTTTTTTGAAAAATTTTAATTAAACTTTATTTTGAAAAAACAAGATTTATACAGTGCCTTGTTTTGAATGGCAAGGAAGATATGGTAGCACCTGGTAATTTCTGTCTGTAACTGTGTTTGAAATATTGGACCAGGAGTTTTTATTACATGTAGCAAGTTTAAAACATTCATGAAATAATTATGTCAATTCTGTCCAGAGTGAAACATTTGTAATCTTACTCTCAAATTGTTTGTCATTTGGATGTTCCTCTGTTTGTTATTTATGTTATGTTTATTCAAAGTTTATTTTTTAGGTAGGAGGTGTATCAACATTCTTAATCTTTGTCAAACCCATTGGCAGGCACACATATAGTCGTGTTTGGTCAGTTGCTTAGGGGACAAAACCAAACAGCATATTGGTTGTGTTATGCTGGGCTTTGTGGTTTTACAGTTTAGGAAGTCCAGTCCTCATTTGACAACATGCAACCATTTCTGTCCTAAAATTTTTCCTCCTATATGTAACCAGTGGCTTAAAAAAAGCATTTGGAGGAGACTTAAGAAATTCAGATTCCAAAACAAAGGAATAATACCACAATCTAATCAAGCAGGAATTATTTGGTTTCCACAACCATTACACATTTTAAAATTATCTTTGGAGAATAGAACTAGTTTGAGTGTGGTTTGGAGTAAATAACATGGGCTTTTACATCACATAGATCCAGGTTGAAATCTGGGCTCTGCTCTTCATTTGTAAAATGGAGATAATACCTAAATGCAGGGCTGTTTGGAGGAGTACACAAGAAAATAAATGTATGTGTATGAACAGTGCCAGACATAAAGCAGATGGCTATCATTATTTCTGAGTACTTCCAACTAACTTCCTAAACTTATAAAACATGTGGATTTTGAGAATATTCAATATTTAAGACTAAAAACTGAAGAATTTAGAATAGGACCTCTGATTTGAATGTGGTGGTTTAAAGTCACATTATCTTATCCTCTTCATGGAAAGTATCCAAAACAACAAGGTGAATGAGAAACAAACATGTAACATTTTTGGTCAAACTAGGAGACTGCTAAAACCCCAGATTCCGCTCCTCCCCCCAAAAGGAATTTCTGCCCAAAGCTGTGGACACTGTGCAGTAGGCTGAAGAAATGGGCAAGAGTGGAGACAGAATGCAGCTGCTGCATTAGAGAGGGCTATTCTTGAAGATGAGGGATATACAATGAGCTGAGTGTATGGCTGAGCCCCATTTTTGTA
The DNA here is from genome assembly GCA_028533885.1 of Nasua narica. NCBI lineage: Eukaryota > Metazoa > Chordata > Mammalia > Carnivora > Procyonidae > Nasua > Nasua narica. The sequence continues at coordinate 41,955,385 of CM052814.1, forward strand.
CCAGGAGGCATTGGTGCATTGGGTGCACCAGAAGAAGTTAGGGGCTTTCTCAGACCCAGTGTGGTTCTCAGCAGCCAAGTAAATGGGCTAAGCACATGAAAACACAGCCATAGTTTCAGCAAACAGGTCTTTTCTATTGCAGCAAAGAAGATGATATTTAAGAAAACTGCCACAGCTGCTATGTTCATTGGCTGAGGAAATGAAAAAGGCAAATAAATATACAAACTAAATCCTTTATCATGAGAAAAAGTGATCTTATGCTGGAACATGTCCCTGGACCCCTCCCTTTTCCACATGAACCCCCAGCAAACTTGGCATAGAAAAAAACATACCAGTTTCAGTACTATAATATAAAAGTAGAACCAGCCCAAGAGCTCCTTTAAAAAAAAAATTACAGGGAAAAAAAAATGAGGAAATGATGGGAAAACCAAAAGCTGGGTAAGAAAAGTTTATGAAAAAAAAAAAAAAATAAAACAATGTGGCCGTAAAAGGGACTAAAATGATTATTGAACTTTGTGCCATAAATTTAAAAATAAAAGCTTCAAGAAATAAATGTCTCTGAAGGACTAGTGCAAATCAAAAATACAAGAACTCAGAAAAGAGATGGTAGGTAATAATGGAGAGGATCGAGAAAGAAATGGAAGAGAAAAATAAACCATCACAGAAGTAAAGGTTAAGTTGGCAGGAAAATAAAAAAATAAACATTGTTGAAAACAGCAAAGATCTAGAGGATGGTTGTGAAAAAATTGACCAAAAGGAAATTAATTTTACAAGTTTAAAAGGATGAGAGAGAAAATGGTAGCTATAGAAGAGAGGCAAAGAAAATCAAGCATGCACATTACTGGGGTCACTAAAAAGATGGAAATTATTGAATTCAATATTGAATATTGAAAGATACAAATTAAGTGCTCCTCTCTAAAGGCTTGAGTTTACATGTTGAAAAACCATATAAAACCTGGTGGAAATTGCTCCAAAGCCATCAACATGGAAACGTACTCAAGTTAAATTACTTAACATCAGAGGTAGTGAAAGAATCCTTTGGGTGACTAAGAAAGAAGTCACGTGTAGAAGAAAAAGATTAATGTGACCTTAAACTGCTCTTTAACATATTCAATGCTAGGGGGCGCCTGGGCGGCTCAGTGGGTTAAAGCCTCTGCCTTCGGCTCAGGTCATGCATCTCAGGGTCCTGGGATCGAGCCCCGCATCAGGCTCTCCCCTCAGCAGGGAGCCTGCTTCCCTCTCTCTCTCTGCCTGCCTCTCTGCCTACTTGTCATCTCTCTCTGTCAAATAAATAAATAAAATCTTTAAAAAAACAACAACATATTCAATGCTAGAAGGCAGTGGAACAACATCTACAAAATCTCGAGGAGAAGTGTGACTTAAGAATTTTATAACCAAAAAAAAAAAAGAATTTTATAACCAGCAAAAATGTTGAAGTACAAAAGCAGTAGTAAACAGTTTTGGACATGGATAACTCAGGTAATATTGTTCCCCTGAAATATCTCCAGGAATTTTTTAGAAGATGAACTGCAGTCCTCCAAGAGATGTTTGAAAACACTACAGCAAGAGTACTGGCAATGAGCACTGGGTCCATGTAACTCTTTGACTAAGAGTAAAACAAAGGTGGCCCCCAACAGAAGAGACTATAATGTTAGTTGCACTGACAGTAGAAATAATAAAACTTACCCAACTGGGACAGTAGAAGGCAAGAAAATGGCAGTTGAAGTAAGTACATTTATTTCAAATGTAAATTAAAAGCAAGCTAAAGTTGCTCCTGGGAGCGGCTCAGTTGGTTAAGCTTCTGACTCTTAATTTCAGCTCAGGTCATGATCTCAGGGTCATGAGATTGAGCCTCATGTCAGGCTCTGCGCTCAGCACAGAGCCTGCTTAATTAAGATTCTCTCTTTCCCTGTCCCTCTGCCCCTTCCTCCCCCTCCTAAAATTAAAAAAAATAAAAAAATAAAATTTAAAAAAAACAAACTAAGGTCATGGTCTTGATATAAGGCAAGATTTGTTATAAGTCAAATTAAATTAAATGAGTCAAAAAAGAACACTTTATAATGTTAATTGAGACCAAATAATACTTTATAAAGGATTGAAACATTCACAGTGAGAATGTAACAGAGAAATATATCTTCATGCCACTGAGAGAACAAAACAGTATTAGCAGAAGAAATAGAAGCCACTTACACAGAGGGATCTTAATTTTCTTCCATAGTTCTTGACAGATCAAGTGGACAAAAATATGTAGATCTGTAAGGCCTAGACAACATAATTAGTAAGGTGGAGCTAATTGATATTTAAAACTGAAAACAGAGAATACATCTTAAGTGACCATGGAATGTTAACAGAAACTGAACATTTACAGTATCACAAAGAAAGCTGCACTAGTCATAATGCAACAAAACTAATGCAATAAAAATAAGAGAATTTAAAGCCACATTTTATGAAATTTAAAAAGCTCTTAAAGTCACGTCTGAGAGGAAATCTAAACTAAAATGGTTAAAATCTAGAAAATAAATATAATGGAAACACAGCATACTAGAACCTATAGTATGCAGATAAAACAAATCCCAGAAGAAAAATATATATTTACTACTTTGAATAGTAAGTTAGGAAGTTAGAAAACAACAATAGCAGCAAAATCAATCCATGGAAAGCAAAATAATCAACACACATGAAAGCAGAAATAAATGAATTAGATAAGAGATGAATAGAAGTACTTCTCTGGGAAAGGTAAAGTGTCAGCTAATGAAATAAAAAAGTGTAGAGTGAATGAATATATAATGTAAGAAAGGGTAATGGGGAAAATCACTTCAAAAATGCTGGAAATTGAAGCCATGAGAGATCTGTTTTCCAAACTCTAGGTGAATCATTTTAAAAAAGTGAATAAAGTGGTTAAATTTCTAGAGCGAGATAATTATCTAAAAGACTGTATAAACGTATGGAAAACAAAAACAAATTAATGGGAATGGGAGCAATGGGGCAGAGAAATCTGTGCCCCCCCCCCTACATCATCACCTGGCTCTGATGGTTTCACAAAAGAATTCTACGAGACCCTTAAAAGCCCGATAATGTTAATGGTATTTAAAATGTTCCAAAGAACAGGAAAAGAAAATTTAACAATATTTAAAATAGTAGCTAGCATGATATTGACGTCAAACTTTAATATAGATTGTACTGAAAAGAAAACTTTACATCATTCATATTTATGTTCATGCAAATAACTATGTGAAAGTCCTAAATGAAATGTTGACAAACAGAATGTAGCAGACATTAAAAGAATAAAACCTCCTGATTAGGGGCATCTGGGTGGCTCAGTCCATTAGGTTTCTGACTCTTGGTTTTGCTCGGGTCATGATCTCAGGGTCAGGAGATCGAGCTCTGCCTCCGCCTCAGTGCTCATAGGTGCTCATAGGTGCTCATCGTGGAGTTTACTTCAGATTCCCTCCCTCTCCCTCTCCATTCTCCTCTGTCTGTCTCTAAAATAAACAAATAAAATTTTTTTCTTTAAAAAACCACTGTGATTAAAGAGGTATATTTCAGGGAAATAACGATCGAGTAAATAAAAGGAAATCTGATGTGGAGAACAAAGACAAAAGAAAAAAAAACCTTGACAACTTAAAGCCCATTGAAAAGTACTTCAGACCCACAGGGTGACCTTCTCAAGGAGCTTGAACTTCCTCAAGTTCACCTTGAGGTGAACTTCTTCAAGGAGTTTCCTCAGTGTTAAATACTTTGCTAGAGGCAAAAGGCAAACTTAGCTTGACCTTATCCCAACCTCCAGGATCCTGTAAAAATCCCTTCGGAAACTTCCTTTATCTCTACTCCCCAACATATATTTTAGCAATCATCCTCCAAGCGTATGGTCCATTGATAATACATCTGAAGGGTCTCATGACTCAGGTTTTACTACACAATATAGTAAGCAACCTTTTCCTAACAACCTTTCTCATAGCCCCTCAAGGTCCTGGAAATCTTGCCTCCAAATTCCTTAGAGACTTCCACTATTCCTAACCCCCTCCCATCTTGAAAAGTATATAATCAGCCAGTCCCTCATAATCCTGGGACAGGCCCTTTCTGCCCACAGGTCCTGTCCCCATGCTATAATAAAAACATAAATGTCTCAAGAATTCTGCCTTGACCAATAAACATCTCAAGCGTTCTGCCTTGACCATTTGCTCCTGAACCCCAACATTTCACATCAAATCTATTAACATTACATTTAAAGAGCAAAGCACATGTTTATATTTAAAAGGCAACAATTTAATATTTAGACTTAACAAAAAGGAAAACCTCTAGTACAATTTGAAATAGATACTTCTTTTTACCTGGTAAAATGTATCTATTTCAATCCCAAATCCAGTATTATCCTTAATGGGGAAACATTAGAAGCATTCTTGTTAATCTCAGAAACAGTGATGTCCATTATCACTACTATTATTTAGCATTGTTCTAGAGTACTAATACAATTAGACGAGAGAAAGAAATTAGAGATATAAAAATAAAACATTTGCAGCTTATATGTTTGTGTACCTGCAAAACCAACAGAATCAGCTGAAAATTCTTACAGAGTTAAAAAATTCCAAACAGCAAAGAAAGAAAAAATTAATACACAAAATCAATGACCTATATATACAAAGTTACAGCCATTAGGAGACCCAATGGAAGAAAGATTCCCAGTGTTCAACATCAAAAAATATATAAAATAACATTAAGCTTAACAAGAAATGTGCAAGTTTCTGTATGGAAAAAAGAAAAAAAACTTTTTAAAGGCTTCTAATGTTCCCAAGAGAATATGTTAATATTTAGAATAATACATCAGGGAAAGCCTTAGAATCTTATTAGTTTCTCCTGATTCATTTTGTAAATTCATTTGACAATCACAAAAACACGCGATATTTTCAGACCTAGATAGACTGATCTAGAGTTGATAATGGAAAAATATACAAGCACAAATAGCCAGGAAAATTCAGCAAAAGGAGAGCAATGATGTGGAATTAGCCCCACCAGAGATGAAAACTTATTAGACCTCAATTATTAAGACAGTTTGGTTCTGGGCATGGAAGGAAAAATCAATGGAAAAAATATAGAATACATATGTGAATTGCAATGCATATAATATCGATGGGGGAAAATGGCTTTTTCAGTAAATAATGATGAGCCAACAGGGTAGCCATCTGGAAAAAAATGGATCCATACCTCATAGCTTATACCAGAAGAAACTTCAAATGGATTGTGGATGTAAATGTAAAACATAAACCATAAAAGTAATAGAAGACATCATGGGAGAATTCTATATAACTTCAACATGAAAAAGCTTTCCCAACGATGATAAAAACCAGGAACCATAAGAAAAGGAGTAATAAATTTTACTTACTACATAAAGGAAAACTTACTGCATGGTCAAAATTGCTTATAAGAAACATCAAACTAGAGAAAACTTTTGCAACCATATCACAGACAAATCATAATTTACTTAACATGTAAAGAGTTCTTCAAATTGACACAAAAATGCCTACATCCATTTTTCAATATAAAGATGGAGATTATGGACATTTGTTTTATACAAAGAAAATGAGAATTCTTTCCTTAGTAATGTGATATTAAGCAGTTACTCTCCCCATTATTTGTCTCAGTAGCTTGCTTATTTCCATCTTTGTACTTATTCCAGCCTATTGCTCTTTTTTTCTGTTTGCTGTTCGTTTTATTCTCCCTTTTCACTCTGAGACTGTGAATCCCATGGGGAAAGGAATCATGTCTGGCTCCCCCATAGTCGGTCCACGTGTGCCAAGCACAGTGCTGTTAGCTATGAGGTGCTTAATAATATGTTCTGTTTGATTTCAGTCTGTTCTATTTGTTCTTCAGAAAAATGCCTTTTACACATTCTTCCTTGGGACCTGTGCCAAACATATTCAGCTTTTTTTTATATAATAAACTCAGTAGATGGGTTGAAATTTATAGAATTCGAAGGAAGTCATGTTAATTCCCCTAATAACAGCTACATTTTAGGCTTCCAGGGGTTAGCTTCACGCACAGAGCATGGTTACCTAGTAGGGACTTAAAAATTATTTGTTGAATTAAAAATGTTAGAAGAAGAGCATTTGCCAGAAATGCTATAAGAGTATTTGCCAGAAGAGATCTTAAATTTGTCAGATTATTCTTTGGCAGAGTGTATGTTTCATTAATAACTTCTTTAGAGTATTAATTCAACTTCAGTTGCTGTGAATGTTCTTTAATTTATCCCTTTGGCATTATTGATTTCATTATCATAATGAGAGTCATATGCATCATTAGAGATAATGTATGTATGACTTCAGAGTTTTATTAATATTCCTATTTATTAATTTCCTATTATTAATTAATTAGTTTTATTAACATTCCTATTTATTTATTAATATTCCCATTTGTAATTACTATTTATTTATCCCTAGTGTTTTTTAGGATTATGTGCCACAATTGTTTTATCTTAAGGGATTTTGTAATATTTAGTATTTTATTTTTCTTACATATTTTTCAGATAGTCCATACTAATATTTTCCAATTTCTCTAGACATTACACTTCCTTTTCATTTGCATTTATCTCTTAATTACTTAAATAATAATTACTTAAATATTCCCCCTTCTAAAATTGGTCATTTCTACGATATCTGTGTGTTTTTGTTTGGACATTTATTATAAACACATGTATACATACAAATGTTTATATATTCTCTCTCTTGCACATCAAACTACAGATTCTTGAAGATAGACTGTAATTCCTCCATATTTGCTATAGCAAATATTTTAAGGCAGCGATTTGTATATATTGTTCAAAATTGTTGTCTGTGTATTTCTGTAATATCACCGTTATCAAACAGTGAGGGTCTCTGTCCAAGGGATGGAGATTCAAAATGTCATAGTTACTGTTATTAGGGCAGTTATAATCTAGCTCAGGAGACAATATGCAGTTAAATTAATGTAGCTATCTACTGCTGCACAGAAATTTATTCCAAAACTTAGTGTTGTAACAGGACCAAAATTTTTTATATCACACTTTGTTGAGCTGGAATCCCATCATACCTTAGCTAGGTCCTCTGACTCAGGGTCTGCTGTTAAGGTACTGGTTGGTTCTGTACTCAATTCATGGCTTGACTGGAGAAGAGTGAACTTAGTTACTGACATGGTTTTTGGATTGAGTTCCTCATGAGCTGTTGGACAGAGGCCTCAGGTCCTTGCCATGTGGGGCTCTCTGTGGAAAAATAGGGTAGTGCACATGGGTGATTTCCATCAAAGAGCAAGAGAGGGCATGTAAGACAAGAAGCCATAGTCTCTTTGTAACCTAATTTTGGTATTGATAGCCCATCACTTTTGCACTATTCTCTTCATTAGAAGAAAGTCATTAGGTTCAGTCCATACTCAAGGGGATGGATTGATTACATAAGGGTGTGAATATCAGCTGGTGGGGATGATTGGAGGCCATTTTAGAAGATGCCTACTGCATCTCGTAAGTAAGCAGTTAAGTCATGTCATTAAAAGAATTCAGAAGAATGATCTAAAGGTTGAGATGTTCAGGAGGTGTTTCTAAAAAAGTTGATACCTGAGTTAAATCTTGAAGAAAATTTTGACAAGGGGGAAAAAAGCCTTTTATATAGAAAAAATATAAACTAAGATACAGAAGTGGACATTCTTCTAGATTACTTTGGGAACAGAGAGTAGATAGTATAACTTGAGAGTAGTACTTTTATGTAAAATATTAATTAGTGATCCTAAATCAGAAAACTATTTTCTCTTTTTGGTAAATGCTGCTTTTATCTCAATTTTGTTTGGGTATTAATGGTTTTAAGTATTAGAGAAGTAGAAATTAAAGATCAAGCATATTTCTGAAATACTTTTTATCATGAAATTTTAAATTCTGAAATCTATTGAGGAACCAATAGGGGAAATGATGTCCTACTGTCTCCAAAGGCAAGAAAGTAGAGGTTTAGTTATCTAAAAACTCATTCAAACACTATAAAAGTTTGACTTTTTCACCTTATGAAAAGTAAAAACGAAGTTTTTGTAAGAGACATGACTTCTAATAAGAATGTACTTTACTAAAAAAAATCTTAAAAAGAATACTTTGCTTACTAATCTTTTTTGAGATGGAACTACAAATTCATGAAATCAACTTAAGTAGGGATAGGCACAAGAAAAGTATCATTTTTTTCCCCTAAACTCCCACACTGAAGTTGCTGTTTGTATTATAGGAGATATTTACTTAACCAGTCATGGTACCTAACATAGCCTCTTTGACGTAGTCACAAAAATTATTGGCAGTAATAGCATTAGTAACAGCAGAATTAGCACATTTAATCTATTCCAGGCCTTGCATCATGTATGCTGTCCTAATTAAACTCTCACGACAACTCTGGTGTTTAAGTATGATTATTATTCTCATTTTATAGATGAGGAAACTAAAAGCCAGTGAGATTAAGGAACTTGACAAAAATTAAAAACCAAACCAAACAAAAAAACAAACATGGCAGAACCTCAATTCTAATCCAACTAGTTTTGATTCGAGTGCTAGAACTCTTAACCAAAGCAGTAGACTGCCTCTTAAGTTCAACTTTTAGCAAATGTGGGCCATGTAAATGAATAATTTCAAATCAAATGGCACTTTCATCTAGTCTATGTAGATTTTCTGGTGGGATATGGATCAGCACCAGTCTAAGCACAATTAAGCGGTGTGGTTGGGAACTTTAGTTGGACAAATCTCCCATTCAGTGGCTCTGCTAATTGTTATTAATGGATGCCTGTGAAACACATGTTAATTATTGCATTTTGGTTTGAGTACAGACTGTACAACAAAGAAACAGCCCCTGCCTTTTGGAGTTCAGGTTTTAAAGAGAAGGCTTGATATGATCGTTAACAGGAATACTCTTCAAAGTGAAGTAGAGAAGCATGGGAACTTGGAGCACAGGTATTGAAACCCTGTGGTGATAAGAGAGGACTGATCACTGTGATACCAGAAAAATGCAACAGAATGTCTCAGGTTCCTTGTCTATAGTTTTTGGATAGTACTGTCTGACCTTGCAGTTGCAGCAGTGTGTCGGTGACCTGGGAAGAGAAGGAGTGGGATGGCTGCTATGCAGATCCCTTCCCAATACCATGTATGGGCACCAGGTGCAGGTTTGGCTGGGCTGAAAATACATTTGGAGAAGATTCACACTGGACCAAAGTAATTAACTTCATCAACCTTAATGAGACTGTGGTAGCTTTCAAATAGGGAAACTTTCAGCCACCAACTAAGGTAACTACTTTGAACTTCATATTAGGAGAGGTATTTACACTTAAAATGGATACTCATATTGATGATTTGGTTTAACATTCAACATTTATAATTATACCGAATATTTTGTATGCTTGATATTTCTCCTCTGAAGCAAAAAAAGCAAGACAGATACACGTGTGTATGAATAGACACACATCATTGTAAGAGTGTATAGAGAAAATGAAAACCAATAATAATAATCATAGAACCAAAATATGACTGTGGTTGAATTTCAGTGTTACAAGTTTGTAGAGTGTCTTATTTCATTAAATCAACAGGAATTCTTTGTATATTCATTAAAGACTAACAGTAGGAAGATGGCATTGCCAAGAGTTGTGCATTTAAAAGAAAGATGAAGTTTCAGGTGAGAGGACTGAAAAAGAATACTGGATCCAGACAATGACTGTTTTGATTAAATTCTAAATATTTCACCTTCTTCAAATATTTCACCTCACAACAGTAACAGATAATGTCCCAAATCAGTGCTTTCCTTGTTACCTTGCCTAACACTGAGAGATATTTTTGTGCCTTTTTCCAGAGACCATTATAAACCAGTTAAGAGCCACAAACTCATGAATACAACCAAAATTCAGGAGTATAACCTCAGACTTGTATGTGCTGGTGTGAAATTTTTCTCTCTTTAAATTATGGATACACTAATTTGAAAATTTTTTGATAAAAGAAAATAGTTCTCATTATTCACCTATTCCGAATGTCAATTTTGATATGACCCTTCAGAATTTGTCCTTATGCATATCTGTCTCTATAGTTGCAATCCAAGTGTACATATAATTTATGTTTTGTCTCTTTATTTAGTGATACCCGATAAGCTGTTACTTGTATTTCTATACAGAACAATAGTTTAATTACTGCCCAATATTATTTAGAGATTTATATGTTTCTAGACATTTTTCTATTTTGACATTATGTGTCGATATCTTACTTATGTCCATGTCTTTCTATTCTTGGTGAATTACAACAAATAGGGTAATGACTTTATCGGAAGATACTTTTAAGACTTATCCTACCTAAAATGCATGTAACTATAGTAAATTTCACAAAAGTGTAACCCCTTATAATCTTATCAACACTACACATATTCGAGGTTGTGTTACAATCTGAGTGATAATCTTGAAAAAAAAAATCCTTTTCTTTCTTACAAGATACTTTAAATTGGCTGAAGTTTATCTCTTTCACTTTAGCTAAATGTGAACACTTACTTCTGGTCTAATTTCTTTGTTTTCCTTCTCTTAATGAATTTTCTTTTTAATGTAGTGATTGATACTTTTTTGGTGTATAAATTTGAATGATCTCTTCAGATAGTATAGATTTTAATCTATCTTAATTGATGACATAAATGTTGCCAAATCTGGCTTTATTTATTTTTCTAGCTTTTAATATTCATTTGATCTTTTTTTTATTGAGGTATAGTTGACACACAGTGTATGCTAGTTTTGAGTGTACATAGAGATTTGACCTCTCTCTGTGTTAGACTGTGTTCACTGCAAGTGTAATCGATTTTCATTTGATTTCTTTATATTCATATTTATCAGTATTTCCCTTTGTGATTTCTTCTGTTGCTTTGAAAAGGAGAATGTTATTTTCTGTATATCAGATTTATATTCTAATTTGGATTCAGTTAAAATAACTATAATGGTCATATTGAACCACTTAAGCCTATTGAAGTTTATTTTACTATAAACTATAAAATATGAATTAAAGGTAAATATTTCTTAAAAATAATCCTATTTTATGTCTCTTGTCTTCAGATACTAGTTTGTATGTAGATTCTTAATTCTTTTCCAGTTATTTTATATGCCTTTATATACCAACAGTTCTATCTTCTTAGTTATTGATGCTTGCGATGGCCTTTATTGTCTTATCAGTTTTCATTAATATAATTGCCCATGTGCTGTTCAGAATAAATTTAAGAATATTGTTGCTAAGTATTCTAAAACATGTATAAGCAAAAAAAACTTTTTTGAGATTTTTTAATGTATTAAATCCATAAATTGCCAGAATGCATATATCTTAATATTTAGCTTTCTTTTATATAACAATGGTCTTTTTTCATAAAATATCTTTTATACTCTTCAATAAGTAGTATACTTAATTCAATGTCTTGACAAACCTGGAATACTTACAGTGTTGCTGGGATTATAAATGAATAGTTCCTCATTCAACCTTCCTATGTCTGGCTTGTGTGTGTCTCTTCTAGCCAGTTGGGGGCACCATTATAGGAGTTGTGTAATTTGGTTGAGTCCATGCAGGAGTTAAATGTTCCGGTATTTGCATTTAAAACTGGCACTGTGCAAAATGAAGATGGATGGTAAAATCCATGCTAACAGTTTAAACCAGATTCTTCAGAGAATCACAGGGAGGAAGAGAAGATCTTTCAGGCATGCTTCCAGGAGGGAGCGCCCCCAGGCACCAGGGTACCCTTGGGCCAAGTGCAGACTCACAGTAGCCCTTGAGGTCCTGCCTCAGGCTGCGGGCTGAGCTCAGCATCTGGCCAGGTGGGCTGTGGGATTGCCCATGTCCATGTGGGACAAGCACTGTGCTTCATCCTGGGGCGGGATCTGGTCAGCTGAACCAGACATCTCTTCCCATGGTCCTTCCCAAGTCTTTGGCAGACAGGTGACCCCCAGGGATCTTTAATCCTCGGCACTGAGACATGCTTGGTACCTGGGTTGGGAATGTACAGAAGGCTTGACCCCGCTGAGACATGGCTTTCGGTGCCATGAGCACCCAGCCCTCTCCATCCTCACATCCAGGTCCCTGCTGGGGTGATGGTGGACAGTGACAGCTTGTAGAAGCAGAACCAGGGTAGGGTAGGGCCTGGGGCATGCAGGGGTGGGAGGTGGCTGAGAACCTCTCCTCAGAAGTAGTGGCAGACAGGACCACACATGAGCCAAAGCTCCAAGCTCAGACTGCATGTTCCACTGTCCCATTGAACTTCACTTACAAAGCACAAATTCAAAGATAAAATTATTTAGTTGACTGCAAAGCATTCTCAACAGAGCAGGGGCCTCTGAGAGCAGGGCCATGTAACACTGCACTGGTCTTAAGTCCATGCAGTCAGCCCTTTAATTTGAAAGGTACACCCAGACATTTCTGATTCTGCTATGTGTCTCTCTCTTTTTTTAAAAATTTATTTTAAAGATTTTATTTATTTATTTGTCAGAGAAAGAGAGTGCACACAAACGTACAAGCAGGGGGAGCGGCAGGCAGAGACAGAGGGAGAAGCAGACTCCCCGCTGAGCAAGGAGCCCAGTGTGGGGCTCCATCCTGGGTCCCTGAGATCATGACCTGAACTGAAGGCAAACACTTAACCAACTGAGCCACCCAGGTGCCTCCCTGCTTTGGCTCTTTAAATGTATTTGCTTGCGTGTGCTTTTTCCTGTCAGTTTGAACTATTTGTTGAATCAATGAATGTAAGTATTTAGGGGAAACCGTATACATAATATCACATATATACAGGCACATAAGTGCATCTAAAAATTGCTAAAAATGCATTGCTAAAAATACATTTTTAGCAATGTCTCTGATTTCCATATTTTTGCCAATAAAGTGTTGCTTCATAACTATGATTTTGGATCTCTGAATTATATTTTCCCTGAAAAACATGATCAAAGGACTGCATACATTTGTTTAGTTGTGGAAACAATCAGGACCGAAGTTAAGGCTATTCTCTTAACATATGGAAATTTTCACAATATTAGTGATTCGTTTCTAAGAACTAGTAAATGTATTTTTTCTTCAACAATATTTCACTCCTTTTGTAATTTTTCTTTACCCCTAATGGATGTCTAGATTTATTTGGAAGACCATTAATACTAAAGAATTATCTAAGAGAACAATTAAAACTTTGAAATGAAGTCTAATTTTATCTTAAATTTAAAAACACATTTCCTTATAAGAATATCACTATTTGAATTTTAAAATGTTATTGTACATAGTATTCATTTTCTTCTTCTTTGCTTTCAGAGTTCTTTAATCACGCTGGAAAGCTTGTTAAATAAATGTTATTATTAATTAAATTTTATTAAATAGCATGACAAAATATTATATGTTTTCTTACTGGGAATACCTTATCAATTGGTGTTAAAATGCCATTTTTTATTTAGGATTTCAGGTAAAACTAAGAGTTTGAACTCTGTTGGCCATTAAAATTCCCACGCTTGTTTTTGCAAGAGTGCTTGCTGCAACTCGGGCTAAGGTCCAATGTAAGCAATGGCATCCTTCCTACTTAATACACCTCAAAGTCCTGTGTCGATTACTAGGGCATTCTTCTTTGCTTCCTGTTCTAAACAGCTGTGTAACATTGCTGAATTCATGTTCACGATTTTTTCTGTATCCGGCTCAGCAGCAGGCCAAGTGAAATGACCCTTGCATTTTACAGATATTACCAGCAGTTTCGCTAAGTACTTGTATTTAAGGTTATCATACAGCTCATTGTTAAATGAATAATCTCTTTGGATGGTGGAGCTGAATGCTGTTTAGTCAATATGGGATAACAAGCTAGGCATGAATTCACCAGTGGCCTGGACTTTATAAAACACACCAAATACATCACTTCATGTCAAAACAATCATTAAGGGCATTTAAGTGGTCTTCAAAATTACCTGTTCTCGTGTGAGTAGGAATGTACTCAGTTTAACAAGTCCTGAAATATACTTGGCATTAGCTTAGTTCAAAGCCAGGAAACAGTTCTGTTTTCATAGATTAGATGCAGATCATTTAAAAATGGTGCTGGACAGCAACATTGTAACTGAATGAGGATAGAGAAATCTCGAAAGAGTGGATTGTGGAATGAAGTGAAAGCAGTAAAAGTAAATATAGTTACCAATCTGCTTTTCTGTAGCATCTCAAAGCAGGAAACAAAATTTATTAATTTTCATTTAGCGACTTTAATGCTTTGAATATGTCTGTTTAATGTGCAACTTTGCACATAGAAGACATAATTGATTTGTATTTAATTGACCAAGAATAGAATTTTTAGAGTGTGGAACATGTTGAGATTCAGTTTATGGAAGGGGTTTTGAGCAGCCTATGTCCCAAATTCCAGAATTTCTCTGCTCAAATGCCAGCCTCTGTTTATATGGTGTTCTCTTCAGGTCCCAGCTCCTTCCTCCTTGAGGCCTTCACTGTGTATTTTCCCTAGAGTTCAGAGGTCTCTATTCTCCCTGGACACTGAGGAAGTTTGCTCTCCTTTTCTGTATTACTTGGCTCTTTTCAGGTATTAAATAGACTTTCTGATTTTTCATAGCTTGCTATAGTTTTCAACAATTTCCGTTGTGACAAGTCCTGTAATTTATACGTATGTTTGATTCTTCTATAATGCTCTACAAAGATTGTTTAGTTTATAATGCAGCTAGGGGTTCTTATTTTAACTTTCCACGTATATACATGTAACTATAAATATAAAGCCAAGAACTATATATTTTCTAAAACCAAAGAAATTGGGAGCACCATTATCAAATCATGCACAGTGTTTAAACCCAGCAAGCAGCACTTTCTCTTCCCCATATTATCAAGAAACACTTTGAGTAAAGAAAAACTGTAAGGAGCAGAAATCTGTTAGTGGAAAGGAAAAAGGAAGTGAGAAACTGGATATTGATCTTGCCAAGTGAAGCAGTGAAAGAAAATATTACATTGTGAACTTCTTTTCATTATTTTCTCAAATACAATCCAACAACTGAGATTAAGAGAACAATGGCTGAGATGCTGGAAATAAATCCAACCCATCTGATAAGTCCCTAGGAAACGAGAAATAACAAAATGAAAAGAGGAGACTGCCTTAGATTTTTGGACACTTGTTTTTTTTTTTTAAATCAAAAGTGGTCTTCTGAAGCATGACATATTTCTTATATTTGTAATAATACGTGTTGCCCTAATGTTTCTTTTTTTTTAGACTTTATTTATTGAGAGAGAGTACATTGGCGAGCAGGGGGAGGGGCAGAGGGAGAGAGAGAGAATTTCAAGTGGACTCCATCTTGAACTGCTGAGCATGGAGCCCGATATAGAGCTCGATCTCAGGACCCTGAGATCATGACCTGAGCTGAAACCAAGAGTCCAATGTTCAACTAACTGAGCCACCTGGATGCCCCTGTTTCTTTTGTTTTGTTTTTTTAAGATAAGCTATATGTAAAAAATGGTACCTATTGATTATTAATAACTTGGTTGAAGCAAAGAACAGAACATTTGGCTAATAGGGAAGACTGAAAACTTTCTTGGTTGCTAACAAGTGTCATATTGATCATGCCACATGGTGGTTAGCTATTGCATGGAGGCTCGATGACGTCATGAAAAGAGCAACTAATTGAAGATCTGAAGGCCTGGGTTTAACCTTTGGCCTTTATTCTTTTTTTTTTCTTTATTGTTCTTTGATCTATTAAAGATAATTTCCAGGCATGCAACAATAAAGAATTCTGGATATTGTGTGCATCAGATTAGGCTTCAAAGATGGTCTATCTTGCCTGTGGTCCAGGGGAAAGGAGGAGAAAGTTAGTAGTAACGTAATCATCAACAGAATGAAGATCTTGGAAAAGAAGTAGTATTAGCGAGCTGCACAGCTTGCCCTGTGTAGAAAACGTTTTCAGATTTCTTAATTTTTTTTTCTACCACCGAAGTTTTAAATTTCATCTTCATTGGACCTCAAGTTTTCTTGTCTGTAAATAAGATTGAACCAAATGATCTTTAATGTCCTTCTAGCTCAGTGCTTCTGTTTGGAGATTGATGGTTAATTGATTGGTTGATTTTTTTGGTGGGTTTTCTTTGTAAGCAATAAGATAAAATTAACTGAATAAAGTGAAGATGATCTCTGCATTCTATTAAATGCAGTGCACCTTCATTTCCCCCATGCCTTTATTGTACAAATATTATCAAAGCAACATTAAAGTAAATTGGAGAAAAGTCAAAATATTCAAGGAGTAGGACTTACATCAGGCTTTTTAGAATGAGTGGCATATGGGCAAATGAAAGACAGTGGGGATGGCCATGGGAGTAGTGAGGAAGCAGAGTAGCCTCATGCTAAGGGATGTTGACAAAGTTAGAAAATTGGATTCATAGAAGAGAGACTTGGAATGCCTTGGAAGATTCCCACTTAATTCTGTAAGCAATAGAGGACCATGTTCAGGCAGGAAGAGAGGACATAGTTGTACCTGCTGGATGTCATCAAAGGCTTGGCAGAGGATGAAACCAACATGAGCAAAAAGGAAGAGAAGAGGACATTGCTCATAACACAACTGGCTGTATTAAGTGAAGTGAAAGAATGGAATGGAAGGGGGGAGGGCTGATTTTGCCAAATAGTCATATCATTCAATTCAAAAGAATTGGAAAGGATGCTTACAGTTGGAGGGATATGGCAGTTCAGCAAGCCCTCACCTCTCTTGAGGATTTCTCATAACTGATAAAAGATTTATCTCAGCTGTCCAGTGTAGTTTACAAAAATGCTTATTAATGAGATGCAGGAGGGATTTCCTATCTTTGTTGAAAACAAATGGGTATTTGAGTCTATGGATATAAATGGAGGCTAATCAGTACTCTTATTTTAATGGCAGTCCTTGACCTCCACTCTTGACCAGGCATATATCCAGGGCTATTTTTTAAATTCTTATTATAGGGAATATTCTTGTATGTGCCCTTTTCATTCTTATGTCATTGCTTTCCTCTCGTGTTCTTTGTATTTCTTTCTAATTCTTGAGCTTTGAATTCTAGAATTATTTCAGTATTCTGCCATGTAGGAACATAGAAGTTTGGCTTGACAATGCTGCCGACAATTTATATGTCAGGGTGTAACTGTCTGGCATATTCTTTGCTATTTTGCATTCCTTTGCAAAATATGCCTTTGTTTAGTCTTGAGGGAGTATTTTCCATATACTTGGGACAAGACTTTCACATAACTAATAACTGTTCTGCTTGGTATGGAATGCAGATGTTTGCATTTTCACACAATTTCTCCAATTGCCTCTCCATTCCTTTTGCATACTGCAAGGTGTCTAATCTGTGATGAAGGATGTAGGCATAATTTTCATGTGATTTCTAAGAAAAATCACATGGGTTGTGGCAGACAAATTGTTCTTCCTTTCCAATTTACCTCATTTATTTCTAAAATCCCACAGTCTGTTTTTCTATTATATTTAGCACATTATAGAAGGCCTGACTAATAATTAGTCATTATTATTACTCATTATTATCCTTTGAAGTCATCAAGTCTTTTGTCTAGCAGTGTGCCTTTGAAGCTAGAAAAATGTGTTATAAAAAGTCAATGTTAAATATTTTTATAATTTTGTATTGCAGTTGCATATTGTCATTTTGAATGCAGCCTGTATCTTCATTAGATAAAATAGAAAACTTTTCTATTCACCTGGGAATTTAAGGTGATATGTTTGTGCATGTGATACTCTGATGAATTTTAATACTATAATACTATATTCCTTCAATTGATGATTGTTTCTTTAGGAAGTAATTGATACCTATAAAGGCCACTTTCCCCTTGTCTATTTTAAAGGTCGATTTTTTTTTAAAGAAAATGATCTTTGTGGATTAAAATGTTTACCATAGACATACTGTATCCTATTAAAAAAAAAAGAAAGATTGCCAACTTAACCCACCCTGGTATCTGGGCTCTTTTTCTTCCCCTGATTTAGCTGTGACGTAAGGGTGGCCTTGACCACAAAGGTAATTATGGTGATCAAAGTCAGCTCAGGAGAATGGTGATATTGATGGACAGCACCCCTAGCCTCGGGGTAAGGAAGTGATAGGGACCATTTCCTCAACTTTTAATGTCCTCGTTTCAGTGCTTCTGCAAGTTCTTAAAAACCCTGTGGCATTGACATTTATTCATTTTTATGTTGTTTAATGTTAAACCTTTTATTTTCGACTAATTTGGACTTACAGAAAAGTTGCAAACAAATTTATAATATCTAGTGGAGAAAATAGAATTATAGGCTGGGTAAGTGATAAATTTAGAGTCCAGCAATGAAGTAGGTACTCAATAAATATTCACTGACCAGTGAGAGTACAAAGGGACTGAACCTGGGGTCTCCTGACTCTTTGTTTTATGACATTTTTGACTGACCCTCTGCATTTCTCAAGGCTAAAAATTCACTCTGCATAAGCATGATTTCCAGCAAATTGTTTTGCTGGCTATATATTTCTTCTTAATAAATAACCATAGAGTATGGAGAATGAAAGACATTTGCAAACACAATAAAGTCTTTAATGCTATCAATTACAATTTATTCACCAGTGTTATTTTTATCTTCATAGAAATTGGCCCAGTGACAATTACCACAGATCCCAAGAAATTTCAATATGAACTCAGAGAACTGTATGTTCAGGTAAGTGCTTGCTTTCAGTTTTTCAGTTTGTTTTAGGGGAAAGGAAAATCATGAACTTTTGTCTGATTTCCCTTATTTTTAAATCTGATAGAAGTAATTGTTGGGTTTTAAATTCCATTACCACTTCTTTTTCTCACTTCTCACTTTCTCACTACCACTTCTCTTGAGTGCTGAATAAATTGAACAGTAGATATGGGAGTGGGGCAGATTGGGTTCACCTTCATTTATGCATCACCGATTCTGCTTGCATGCAACAGTAGGAGATAAAAGTAGTTTTGACAGATTATTTGGCCCTCTTAGCCCAAGATATTTACTATATGACCCTCTACAGAAGAAGTTTACTGAACCCTGCTCTCGGTGAGTCCCTTCACTGAGAATCATAAGGAACAGTTACTTCTTTCCCCATTTCTACCATATAGAAATGGCATACTTAAAATAATATTGATGTTCTATGCTATAAATCAACTGTATAAAATTTTTGACCATAAGTATAATTTGGTTATTAGAGAAGAATAATAACATTGGTTTAACTCTTATTCTGAAAACAGGACTTGGAGATAGGGTTAGTATGTACTTTCTCCTTAGTGCTGCTTTGAGATCATTATTGTTAAATCCATTCGTTAAAACAACAACAAAAAAACCTTGCTCTTTGAGGCTGCTTTACTATGCTATCCTCCGTGGATGGTCTCTGCTGTAGTCATTTCCAGACATTTTGACCACTCCCCAACATTTATCTAAGCTATTGGTACCTGGATCTTTGGCTGTGTTTCCCCTTCTGGGCTGCCACTATTCCAGGGACTTCAGCCTTAATGGGAATGACCGGTCAGATCCTTCTCCCCTCAGTTCCTTGACCTGCTAGTCATCCTCAATAACCTGTTCTTTATCTCAGTCTTCCATTCCCCCATGCACCCTCTGGACCTTATCATCACTAATCCATTCTACCCCTCAAATCACTCTAATTCAAGCATGAGAGCAACAGCAACCAACTGTGCACCAAGCTCGTTGGCACAATTGTTTACAACTGTTCCTTTACCCTCATTGACCCCTGGTCCTGTCTCCCAGGCCATCAGATCTCTCCTTTTTTTTTTTTATTAAACTTTCCTCCAATGTAGCTCAGAGTCCTATCATTTCAAAAACACACCTTTTTCTTTCTTGTCCATTGCTTTTCTATTCAAAAGGCAAAACCTCATTCCCTCACCCCAATTATCTGCATTATCCATGCCTGTCCGCCAGGGGTCAAGTGCTGTTGAAGTCTCACAACAGAGCAGGTTGATTCTACTGTAAATACAAACCCACCTCTCTCCACTGGACTCTCCATACTCCCATGATCTTACTGTATTTCTTGGTCAATTAAATCTCCCATTTCAGGATACCTCGGTGGCTCAGTAGGTTAAGGGTCTGCCTTCGGCCCAGGTCACGATCCCAGGGAATTGGGCTCCTTGCTCAGTGGGGAGACTGTTTCTCCCTCTGCATCTGCCCCTCCCCTGCTTATGCTCTCTCTCTGTCTCTGTCAAAATAAATAAATAAAATCTTTAAAAAATAAATAAATAAATCTCCTATTTCTCCCAATGACAATTACAGATCTTGTCTACTCTTTTTGAATCCCCATCCCCTTACCCTTTTACTACTGGCTATTTCAGTGAGTTATCTAATCTGCAAAAGTGACCTCACTTACTGTTTCAAATACAGGCATACAAATGGCAGCCCTCTCTTTCTCATACCTCAAATCCACTGACATCCAGTACTCATTCTTTACTTGATCTCAACTCTGGCTTTCTCAGGATCCTAGCACTCTCAAGCTGTTTCTCTCAGCTGCTTAAAAGTTCCCATTTATTCAAAAAACAAACAAATCCCAACAAAGCAAACCATAAAAAGCAAGACAAAATAAACAACAATAAATCTCTATTTTTCTCAAACCCTCTTATAAGTAACAACTTTTATCCTTCTTAGTTCCTTCAGTGTCAAGAATGTTGTCTGTATTCACCACCATCATTTCCTCACACCTGCCTTCCCCATTCGCTTCTCCGTCCATGTCACTCTAGTCCCTATAGACCCACACCATCAAAGTAGCTGTGACTGGTGACCTGTGATCTCTGTCTTGTTAATGCAGTGGAAACATTTCAGTCATCGCATATTAGATGGACATCTTTGTTGTCTTGGACAAATACACCCTTTCTCACACTCTCATATTTCTTTCCACTTTTCCTCAGTTTCCTAGGTAGCTCATTTCTCTCCACATGACCTTTCCATTGCTCCATCCTTGGCCCTAAATCCTTGCTCTTTGTCCTCTATTTGTTATCTTTGTGAATGATGCCTACGATATTTTGGTTATACACCAAAAAATCCGAGTCATCCTTAATATACTCCTCCCTTTTCCCTCAACATCCGAACCATCAAGTCTTGGTTTTTAACTTTCTAAATATTTTTTGTATCCTCCCTTTAAGCAAAATCATCCATACCCGCATAAATATTTCTAACCTGGAGTTTTCCTCTGAGATATAGACCCTTATGTTAGTCTCCTGGATGTCGCAATGGCCCTCTACTATGAAACTCACACATGTGCCCTTTCCATTGCTCCATACTTGGTCCTAAATCCTTGCTCTTTGTCCTCTATTTGTCATCTTTGTGAATGATGCCTACAATATTCTGGTTATACTACCAAAAGTCTGAATCATCCTTAATATACCCCTCCCCTTTTTCCCAACATCCAAACCATCAAGTCTTGGTTTTTAACTTTCTAAATGTTTTTCATATCAATTGATTTCTATTTCTGTCAGTACGCCCAATTACTATATCTTTAGTCTAAACAAATAAAAGCTTCTAAGTGATTTTCCTGCATTTTTTCTTGCCTTTGTTTTCCAGGCTTTTCTCTATTCTGCAAAGAAAATGATCTCAAAATACATCTCTGAACATTTCCCCCTAATATTATCTGCTGTCATCCCCACTGCATCAAATTCTTCCCAAAATTTTGAGGGACTTGAGATCTGTCTCTGTTTCAGCCCCCTACAGAGCCACTCTCCTCTGGGCTTAGGCTCTGTCTTAGGGGCCTTGCATAGAGCCTCCCCATGTATGTATCTTCACCCATCTCCCAGTGGCATTTTACACATGCTCTTCTCCTTGGATAGGAAGTTCCTGTCCTTCATCCTGCCTTCACGTCCATGTTCCCTTAACCCAGTTTGAAATCCTATATTCAAAGTCTAATCTTGAGTACCACTTCCTCAGAGATACTGCCCTGTCCTCCAGGCTTGGTCATATATCACTACCTCTCTCCATTACAAAGCAGTTGGGAGTTCACATTGAAGAACCATGTCTGATTTTGTCATCATTACCCTAGTAAAATGCATGGCATATAGAACATGCTCACTCTTTGATGAATAAAAGAAAGATTGAATATACCTCTATATACAAATCAACAAAGTCCAAATTAGAGTTGAAGTTTAATACTTTGGTTTCACTATTGGGTGAATGATTTGATTTGTAACTCTGTATGTAACTGTGCATGATATGAGCATAACTGAGGGATAGGCTGAAAAAGCCAAAGCTTGGCCTTACAAATATGTATTCAGTCATGATTCTTTTATTGTGCCTCTCTCTATAATTTTTAAATTATACACTAAAATAAACTATATTTCATAAGAAATCCAAATAGATTTCTATAGTTAAACCTTGGCTATTTTTATTTTTCTCTTTTACTAAATTTATTCTGATTATTTTTTCCGCTAATAATCCTCCATTTCCTTTCTCTTATACCATGTCCTTCTTTTTCAGTCATTTCTTGATACTTAGAATTTACTTTTCTATATTATATATATATATATTTATATATAATATAGGAATTCTTTGCCACTTTAGATGTCCAGATCCTCTGAAAAAATATCTTTCCATAAAAATTTCTATCCTGTACATGAATTATGGAAATTAGAAATTGTAGTGCCCTGGTTGTTAAAATTTTTTATGTTGCCTCATTCTGCTACGAGCTCCTGCAAGCAAGAACCTCGTAGCTCTCATTGAGCCTCTTGATCCTCCTGTGGGGCGGACTGGTATATGCCCCAGAGTGGACTAATCAGATGTGGAATAAATGGATGTTACATGAGGGTAGCCTCTTTTAAAAATACATATTTAACAGTAAAAACTATATCAAGTATAATTTAAACTTTGCTTGATGGTGTAAGGGATCACTTAAAAACCCAATTATGAGTTTTCATTACATAAAGATTCAGAAGGGCCAGGGAATGGAGATTTCTAGTTGATAAAATATTAAGAAAGGATTTACTGTATTCATTTTTTTTTTCGTATGCAGAAATACAGCTGAGCTGTATTCTTTAGTATCTGGCTAGAATGAAAATCCCTACATTCTCAATGAGGCCTGGCGCTGGCACTTCCTGACTTCCTGCCTCTCCCTTTCTTTTGTTCTGAAGGATCTTCAAGAACTGTGTTTATCTTCTATGCTCCATTTGTCTCCAGGGTGAAGGATCATGATTCCTGACTCATACTCTCATTGATTCCCTCCCTAGAGCCCCGGTGCAGCACCTTCTGGAATTGATCCTGATGCAGGCACTCCATGGGGTTGTATCATTGCTCTGTTCAAGAATATAATCTTTCTTTTCTTTTCTCCTGGAATGAGAGCTGATGTACATTTCTCTAGAGGTTTTTCTCTGGACTGGCTACCTCTTATGGGGTTTATTTTTGCATTGTCTTGGCATCCAAGAAGACGCTTAAGTAGAACGACCAGTTTAGGAAGAAAAAAATTTTTACTTTTGCCCTTTATTCAACATTGGGCATTGTTAATAGGCACTGGGGATACCATCGAAGGTTTTTTTTTTTTCTCACTTTTGAAGATTCGAAGTTTCTAGTGAATTCTTCCTTTTTAAAGTAGTGGCAAAAGTTTTCATGGAATAAGGGTCAAATATGAAAAGACTCTAGGCTACATCATCACTTAACACCTAATCTAAATATATTTTGTTTTTTCTTCTGTGTTTGCTTAGAGAATATTTTATTATTTCATAAGTCAATCTAGAAACTAAACTTCACAAATTTCGTATAACATAAAATTTAGTATAATATACTAAATTTTGTTTTGTATATAATTCCCAGACCCCTCTTCAGTTCTCCTTCTACCATTTTTAGTGACTTCCTGCAAATCACTGTTATCAGGAGCGACAAGAATTGCTGTCCTATTAAAACTAACTTAGCTTTTAAAATTTTTTTTAAAGTTAATTATTTTTTGCATTTGTAATAGTCTTGAAAAAAAGAAAAGGAAATTTAGTTTTAAGTAAATTAAAGAATCGACCGTTAACGTTACACTAGGCTTAGCTATTTTTCTTATAGAGATATAGGTAAGTTGGAAAGAAATTTAAAATTTTCCAAGAAATACTTAGAAAAAAAAATCACTAAACTTAAATCATTAAATTTATAACATTATTTTCATTTTTCCTTTGTCATCTTTCATTTGGAATACAAGGGAGTAGCTTGAAAAGCACCTGAGCTTTCTTTCTGGGGAAAAGAAGGGAAGACAAATGTCAACAAATGGTATTCAAATCACAGAGCTTTGGGAATTAGTATCCCTGTAAATATGCAGTGCAAAGTCCTGTCTCAGGTCACATTCTTTATAGGAAAAGTGTAAATCTTTTTGATTTTTTAGAAAATGGTGTAGCAGTGATATGATTTTAAGCCTTTTATCTATATGTTATTTCTAAAAAATATATATGAGAGAGACAGAGAGAGAGAGAAGGCATGCACCCACAGGATTGGAGTGGGGGGAGGGGCAGAGAGGGAGAAGTAGACACCCCCCACCCCCCCCACCCCCCAGGGGAGCAGGAAGCCTGACCCTGGGACTTGATTCCAGGACCAGGGACACATGACCTGAGCCATAGGTAGAGGCTTCACCACCTGGGCCACCCAGGTGCTCCCTATCTATGTTTTTGGTTTTGTTTTAAAGAACACAAAGCAATTAGTCAAACATTTGAAATGTAAAGAAAAAGGAAGTTTTACAATAATAGAATTATTGTAAAAAATACATTTTTTTATGTAGATAGTTGGTGCCTAAAATTGAAAAGCTTCGCACATAATTTAATTTCCCTTTGCAAAGTCTATTAGTAAAATTGACCTTCAAAAGGCAGAAATAAGAGAAAAAATACATAGAACAGTCATCACATACCAACAAGATAGTTATGAAGAAGATGGAGGTAAGATCCAATTATTGGAATTCTTTAACGGAAACAGAAGTATAAATAGACAAACTGAGGCCGGCTGAGGTTAAGAGAAAAAAACGTTTTGCTGTAGTGCAGGAACAATTGATGTTAGGATTAACTGCCAAAGGAGAGTATGAGAAACCATGGCCAAACAAGCCAAAATGGTTAAAAAGAGGAGGGCAAGATAGTGCTGATTTAGAAGAAAGAGCAATTTTTGATGACAATTTTATATACACTTTATTTAATTTCTGATATTCTAAATCATCTTACTATATAAAAGTATGCTTTTTATTTCTAGCTTTATAGGAAAATCTATATGGATTTTAAAAACCAAACTGATTATAACAGAAAGAAATTAAGAAAAAGCAAAAAAAAAAATGACTAGAAAAGAAAAGGAAAGGGATTATATGTAAGTGCAGATATAGATACCCTGTAAAACTGTGAAAGATGTGATTTCTGTTTTTGGTATTGGACTTGATTCACCTGAAGACAGCAGCTTTTATTTCTATTTAAGTTTTCTTTCTTATAAATGCATATTTATATATAGAAGTGTATAAATTCACTTTTACAGGAGGAATGGCATGTATTTAATTTAGGGAAGAAGGTGAGATAGGGAATCCAATACCTGTAACTCATAATACATGTAAAAGCCTCAAGAATGGTAGAACCAGTTCCTGGCCCAAAGTAAGGGCTTGAGGAATGATAGCTTTTTTAAAGGAAATAATCACCAAATAATCCTGCCACAAATGAGCAGCAACTGTGGTATACGTGCCTTGGGATTTTGCACATATTCACATAGTCACATAGTTGACACATATATTGCACATAGTCAATCTCTCAATTCACACCCACACAAATATTAATATTTCTTTTTACAAATGAGGATACTCAAACATTAAGATTTTAGGTAATAAGTCTTCATCAGGCCATTGAACTAGCAAGGAGCAAAGCTGGTCTCAAAACTGGAGGTTTTTAATGCCAAAACCAGTGTCCTTTATCACACTACTACTTTCTTTCTAAATAATGATTTAAGTAACCTAATTACACTAATCAAATTGACATTTATTTATAGAATTTGTCATTGTATTTTATTTCAAAGTAGGGGGTGTAGGGAATTAAAGACAGATGTAGGTCTAGGGCTGGTCTCATCCTCAATGAAATGAATTTATTCCTTGAGGATTTTGGTTTTCACTGCTGCCTCTGATCCCTTTGGGTAATTGGCTCACCTAAATATACTGAGTAGCAAATGACAAAGTTAATTATAAATAAAAATTGTTTCTAT
This sequence comes from Nasua narica, assembly GCA_028533885.1. Classification (NCBI taxonomy): domain Eukaryota; kingdom Metazoa; phylum Chordata; class Mammalia; order Carnivora; family Procyonidae; genus Nasua; species Nasua narica. The sequence goes on from CM052814.1 coordinate 41,981,494, forward strand.
TGCTCAACATATGTTCTCATTACTTATTCTGGTAAGAATATTTAAGTATCACCTCAGAAACACCTTGGAGACACAAAGACAAGATACCCTTTAAGGGATTGAAAGGTATTCATACGGTAGTTGTGTTTGTAGTGATGTTTTGATTATTTTAGTTAAGAGTTGAAACTTCTTGGAGTTTGAATGAAACACTTTTTAAAACTTTGATTTGCTACTGGAGTTTTCTGTTAGACCATCTGAATTCTCTGAGGGACAAATAATCCTAATCCTTAGGGAGTAAAGAGAATGGGCAGCGTTGAGTAGAAATGCTTAGTTCTTTTCTAGCTATCCACCATGAGACACTATCTAGAAGCAAAAAGCTAGATGATTTCTCAACAATCTTTTATATGTGTACTTCAAAAGACAGAGAGTATAGAAGAGTGTTCTGACTGTTGGATTACTTTTTCAAAGCAGAATATAGACCGAATGAGGTGGAAAAGGATTATGATGATAAAAGTCTTGATTTTCTTTTCAAAGTGTGCATGTGTGGCAGTGTTCCAAAAGAGTAAACACATGACTCATTGCAGAGTAAGCATTGCAGTTACATGTGACAAAATAACTTTAAGAAGAGGAATTCACTGACCCATGATGCCTGAATTCACCCCATACATGCTCCTTCCCCAACCAAAGGATAACTCTATTCCGCATAATAAGTATTGCCACTGATTTTGTCAGTTCTTAGGTGATGGTAAGGATGGAGGTCAAAATGTTTTCCATGGGAGAAAGTTTCTTGATCTAAAGCCAGGACTCCTAGAGGGAACGATCAACCTCATGCTGAGCAAAATGAATGTATGGGAAATTAAGAGTTTCTTCTCAATCCAAATTGATCAGGAGCATTTGTCAAGAAGCTGTCTTTATTCTTAGGCCTCGAAAAAGTGTCGGGAAGAATTGTGGAGTCTTGGTATTGGTATTCACTTTGTTATTTGTCCAGTTATTCCATCAGATGTCTGAATCCCTTCCAGAAACCTGTCAATCCCTCAGAAATGAACTAACCGCAGTTAGGGATTCTATAGCACGGGTCTTCGTCCCCAGACGATACATGGGCCCTCCTCCAGAGCGGTGTCCTGGAGCCTGTCTTAGTGTCTGAGGCTGATACCGGGCTTTGGCCATCATGTCGTGTGATTGAATTCAGATGCAGCCACCAGCTCAATCTGTCAGATTCCCTCATATAAACTTTAAACCAGTTCTCCCTCCTTCTATACTCATGTTGGTTTTTGAAAATCCTCATTTATCTGGACTTTTGATATATGAGCCTCCTCCTGTGAGACGATCTAGCTCTTAGTTCACTAGTTTTAATGACTACTGGCTCTACAACAACCCACACAATTCATCTAGCTCAAACTTCCCTGTAAATTATAATGTTCGTAAACTATAATCATTTTATTAGTAAAAAATGCATTGTGTTGATATTTTTTGGGGGGGCCAAGACCTAAAATTACATAAGCAGTATAAATATATTTCTAATACATAAAATAAAACACACATTACACAATCGCAACATTATAATCTCCTTTGACTGCCCAATAACAAAGATAACACCAAATGTGCTGGCGAGTATATAAAATCCATATGTGTTAGAGTGGAAAGGAAGACAGAGCTTTTAGTGGGCAGGCTGAATCTGAGGAGTACTAAGGAAAGACAGAGAAGGGTCATAGCCCAAGAAAAGCAAGGCGAAAGAAAGCCTGCCTAAATCCTTGAATAAGCAGATGGTGAGTGGCTTCAAGGGCCTCCTTAGGCCCACAACCCTGCCCTCTTCTGGCTCATTCTCTCTGGGCAAACAAGGAAGCCATATGTTAGGAGAGATCAGGAATCCCAACCAGGGACCAGGGCAATGTCTTAATTTGGTGGGAAAAGAAAAGGTCACAATAGAAAGGTACAGCATCCTTGAAGGACAAAGGAAGGAATTCTCTTAAGTAGTATGAAGGCATATCATTCTCTGATTTATTAATCAAGGTGTTAAATGGCTGCTACATAGTGTATCCTTTATGATTATTAAAATTGAGGTGAGCTAATCTCCTTGTAAGACCAGACATGAAAGAAGTTCCAACAAATTGAAAGATCAATTGTTGAAGAGTTAGACCCTTCCTATTGACAGCTGATAACCTGAAAGCCTGGAAATGGTTGTAATTGTTAACCTTTAATACATCTGAAAGCAAGGTCAACCGTTTTTTGATGCCTTGATTTGGATTCCACCTTCTCCAGACTAGTAAAGGGCAACATGGTGGACTGCATGGAATGTAACATCTTTTATTTTGATTATAGAGATTTAAAGTCTGGGCTCTGAAATACTCTGATTGGGCACCTGGGTGGCTCAGCTGGTTAAGCATCTGCCTTCAGCTCAGGTCCTGATCTCAGGGTCCTGGGATTCAGCCCTGGGACAGGCTCCCTCCCCAGCAGGGAAACTGCTTCTCCCTCTCCCTCTCCCTCCACCCTTCCCCCTTGCTCATTTTCTCTCTCTCAAATAAATAAATAAAATCTTTTAAAAAAATGAAATACTCTGATTATCTCTCAGTATATTCCTGCCATATTTTCTACAAGTGATGAAGACCAAATGTCACTAATGTATTAGGATTCTACAGTCATTCTGATTTATTTTGTACTTGGTTGGATGCAATTTTATTTTAGGTTCAATGCAATGTAATGGTTTCCACATGTACCTTTTGTTTTCTTGATCATAAAATCACACAAGTGTGTTTTAAGAAAGAGAAGCGAGGGTTATAAACTTTCAGCTTAAGACTGAGTTTCATTTCTAAATTTTATAGGTAAAGTGCAAATGACACAGATAAGACATTTGAAGCAGTGGGTATTCATGTGAAGGAAAAATACAGATTGTCTTTGAAACAAGGCTTAGTAGGTGATAGTTAAGTCAGAATAAGGGTAAATATTATAAGGCCACTAACACTTATTTTGGACTTAGGCATGAGCCTACCACAATAGTTTCACTTTTTGTTGCTTGGAGTTAGGCTTATCTGGGAAACAACTGGTATAAACAGTAGTTCAGTGAAAATGGATAATGAGACCAGAAGACTTGATGTGAGTTGACTAGAAGAGAAATTAAAAGGCATGGAGTGAGGGTCTGCTCTGAGATTAGCCTTCCTAGTACTCTGACCCCTTGTTTGATGAACATTTTCCCATCAGGTTTTGGATAGGGACCTCATTTTTCTCCAACTCCTCTGAGAGTTTAAAGGTTCAGTTTACTTCAGTGCTACTCCTACATTGTCTTGTATTTAGAGAAGACAGCATGATAATCTCTGTTTTATTACTCCCTTGACTGATAAGATTTCTGTTCATTCTTATTTTATCTTGCTTTTCAGGAATTTATTTACTTTTTTAACACAATTATCACAGTAACTCTGAGGTTACGGTATTTTCTTTTTTTCTTTCTTTAATTCCAGGAGCGACATTTCCTGTAAAAGTTCACATGCTTCTGTTTTTCCAGTACACATTTTTTTCTATCTGAAGTGTCTTTGGCAACTTAGTAAATAGTAACCATCAGTCAAATTATAAAGCTAAAATGAATATCAAAATACTGAGCAGGAATATGCCTACTGATATAGTTAAGTTCTATTTCAGAGCTCAAGTAAAAACACAAAATTAACTAAGTCAGGCCCTTCTCACTTTACATGTTGGTGTATGTGTGGAGGTTTATGTGGTTTGGGAGATACATTTGCATAGCCATGTTTGTTTTCTTTTGTTAAATATTAAAGCTGACAGCATGCCAGGATTGAGAGGGGGAGACTGAGAGAGAAACAAAGAAACAGAGAGAGAGACAGAGATATGGAAACTGGAGGGAGTTAGTTTTATATACCACTAAGAATATACATATATAGGCACTTGTACTTTTAGGAGACTTAGCTCTGGAATTATGTTACTTTGAAAGGAGACGGGCTAGGCTTGAGTAAAGCTCAGGCTGAACACAGAAAGCTTGCCTAGATTGTGTCAAGATTGCTTCCTTGGCACAATCTCATTCACCCATTTCCTCACTATTCATTCTTTTATCCCTTCATTAATCAAACTACAATGGAACACTTACTGAGTTCCTCAAGGGACAAAGATGTAGTGGGAGGAAACAGATAAATTATAACACATTCAACAAATGCTACAATAGAAGAATGAACAATATTCTGTGGGCATCTTGAAGAAGGAGAACCTTTTTTTCTGACAAGCTACTTGCTTGCAGTCACAGAAGTTGAGGAAGGTAATAAAATGCCTCAGTGGAATTTGCATGAACTCTCAGGCTAGGCAGAATTGAGTTCCAGTCTCTGCTCTTTCACTTAGTAGTCCTGTGACCCTAGGAAAGGGGTTTTCAAGATTTAGTGCTCTGGCAATATAATGTGCTAAAAATGATACCTATCTCATCAACTGATGTAAAGAGTAGATAACAGTGTATGTGACAATATTGTCTTAGTGCTTGGCTTAGAGTGGATATCCGCTGATTTAATACAAGTAAAGTGTCTTATTACCAATAAAAGTGTCAATTAATGAGGCTTTTCAAAGATTCAGGTTCATCAATTCTAAATTTTTCCATTATAATGTTTTATTTTACCTTTTTTCCCATTTGATATTCAATCAAAACATAAAATGTTAAGACTTTTTTTTAAAGGACTACTTTTTTAAAGTTTGGAACTAATGTAAAATAGTTTGTTTTTAGTGTTTCAGTCACAACTCCTATGCCCCCAATTTAGAAATATGTGCGTGAGTTTGACATAAATCAACCTAACGTATCTGATTTTTATTTATAAGTATGGACATTTTGACAATGTTTCTCTTTAGTCCTCTTCTGCCAAAACTAGTTTACGAATCAGATGATCAGTCAGTGCTTTGAGAAAGACTATTAGCAAACCTGGGGGATAAGTTCGTAATACATATCTCTCAATATATTTATACAAATGTGCAAAAACTTTGTTTATAAGCTTTGTGTATATATGTATATATTTAAACAAAGTCAACTTTTTATAGATTTTTGGAGTAGATTGTCATTTGGTTCCTGATCCTTAGTAAATTAAAGCAACTTGAATTTTGTTCTTAATAAATTCTGCCAGGAAGCAAAGTTGATTGAAGATTTTTAGAGTAAAGCAACAATCTTACAAATAGCAGTCTAGAATGAAGCCTACATAACTAAACCAAGTATCATTCTAAAGCAGAGCTGTCCAACAAAAATATGATGTAAGCCACATATGTAATTTTTAAAAATAGCTTAAATTAATTTTAATATTTAATTCAGTTTTATCCAAAATATTATCATATCAACATGTCATATGAAAAAGTACTTCTTTAGTTTTTCAATTTAAATTTTAATTCATTAAAGTAAAATAAAATATTGGTTCATTAGTTTCACTACATATTTCAAATGCTCAATAACTACTTGAGGCTTGTTAGTGGCCATTGTCTTAGCTCATATCTATAGTATTTCTTTTATAAATAATTTTAGTGATTATGATTTGAAATGATTAGAAATTCAAACTCAAGTATCACACTGGGAGCTTTTATAAGGATATAACATTATATGTTAACTTCTTTTGGAAAAAAGAAACATTTTTCTTTTCCAGAACATATATCCACAATGAGATAGATAGTTTCACTAAGATATAAATTACTGGTTAACATTTTTTTTTTTTTAGTTTTCAGTTATTCACTAACCTAGCTAAACAAAAAGATAATAATTTAAAGATATTGTACTATTTTGGAAAGAGAAGAGTTGTTCCTGACAACAACTTCTAATTGATATGTAGTCAGTATGATTATAATATAATCTGTGTCTACAAATATGAAATTCAGGGCAGCATAATCATTTTTATTGTAAAGAATACACTGATTTCCACAGCAGGAAAAAAATTAAGCTACACAAATCACTCTTCAGGGAGGTATCAGTACATCCAGTATGAGTTTCTGACATACATGCATCAAACTGTTTTCGTTTGACTTGACATTCCCTAATTTTCTGGCTGCTTTGAGACTTTATTTCTCCATCAGAGTCGAAGACTTTGAGAGTATGATATAAAAGAGTTCAAGGAATAAAAGGAATGTCTTTCATTTGCAATTATATTTGTGAAATTCTCCGGAGTTATAGCTATGTCAGCTCATCACTCTCTTTTCTTTGGGCATCAACCAGTGTTAAGTTTACTATATATGAGTAAACTCATATGAGAAACTCAGTGTTTCACAGAGGTGCTGTTTTTAGGAGAATAAAGTGGTTCCAATATTTATAGAAAATGTTGTTGAACACATGGGTTTTATTAAGATGTGGTTTTAAACTTCTCTATTCAAATGTATAGGGTGAAAAAGTATTTAATTAGAGGCTTAGAGGTTCCACTTCAACACATGGGTATTTTTAGGGCTACCTTCAAGTTTTAGTATGAGTCTGAAGATATGGAGGGATCTCAGTGGGATGAATTCATCAGGAGTAACTTCCAAGGGTTCTAGTGGGCTCTAGAGTCTACTTCTGGGTAATGTTTTGAGATGAACTAAGGCATCCCTAGGTCCTCTTAGAGTAAATATGAACACAAGTCAAATGGCTGAAAGACTGTTCTTTACTAACTGAACAAGGCTTATCATTCTTGTCATTCCTGGGGTATATCCCTGGAGATTTCTTAGCTGTTCTGATTTTTGGCCCATAGAAGACTTCTCCCAGCCCCTGATATTAGGTGACAATTAGCAAGAGATAATTAATCTCTCTTTAGAATTAGTCCACCACAGAGCTTGCTCTATTGTGTACTTGGCCATTCAACAAATGCTTGTGGAATGGGTAAATTGTATATTGCGATTCACATTCAGGTGGATTATGTCAAGCACAGTTGAGGAATGTTTTTGTTTAAGCTTCTGTAAATACAATAGGAATCTAGTTTTTTGAGCAGGCAAGAATATTCATTACAGATGTACAAACTTGGCTTCAAGTAAGAATTATTCCTGTGCAATATATTAAAGTTATTAACGTGTCCAGTAGTTATTTCCCCCTTCCCAGCACAGAAATGCTTATTTAAGGATGTTTTTAGCACATGACAATTCCCCTAAATATTATGCAGAGGAAAACATGCTATATCATTGAAATATAAAGCATATTAAAGTAAAGCTGAAGAGTGAAGAAGTATATTTGGAAGAAAAGAGAAAGTTTTAAAGAGGGGAAGGCATATCATCTCAACCTTAGAAGGAAAATAGTTCAATTTGTCAAATATTTACTCAGTGATTACTATTTGCCAGCAAATGTTATGCACTCAAGACTTAAGGATTGACAAAGCAAAGTTACTGCTGTCAGTGAGCTTATACAAAATGGGAGAATTTAGCCATGCCTATGCATTTTTAAGATTTTATTTATTAATTTGAGAGAGAGAGAGAGTGAGCGAGCGCATGAGCGGGGGTGGGGTGGGGGGGAGAGGGAGAAGCAGACTCCCTGCAAAGGAGGGAGCCCTGTGAGGGGTCATGACCTGAGCTGAAGGCAGAGGCTTAACTGACTGAGCCCCCCAGGTGCCACTAGCCATGCATATATTGATGAAGAATGTTGGTGGTGGAAATGGAGCAGTAGAAAGATGAATAGAAGTACTAAAGGCATTACAGTGTAAAGAAAGGGGCATATTTAAAGAACAGGAAGTAGTCTTAGCTTAAAGAAAGCAACGTATGAAGAGGGAGCAGTAGGAGGTAGGAAACTAGAAAGAGGATTTGATTCAACACAAGTAGTGAAAGATTTTAAGTAGGAACATGATACAGACAGCTCTTTACTGAAGGAAAAATTAAGTTTGGTGGTAAGCAGACCAGAAGGTTAGATTGGAGGCTATACTTGTAACAAAAGCAATGATAAGAAGAGTGAATTGTAGGAAGTAAGGAGGAAAGGAGGGGACTGATTCATGATGGAAGTAGAGGAATATGGTTTGACCACTGATTAGGTGAAGGAAGAGGGAGGGGTATGAATATTTGAGGTTTTTTTTTTTAAGTTTTTTTTTTTTTTAAAGATTTTATTTATTTATTTGACAGAGAGAGAGATCACAAGTAGGCAGAGAGGAAGGCAGAGAGAGAGAGGGAAGCAGGTTCCCTGCTGAGCAGTGAGCCTGATGTGAGGCTGGATCCCAGGACCCTGAGATCATGACCTGAGCCGAAGGCAGAGGCTTTAACCCACTGAGCCACCCAGGTGCCCCAAAGGGTATGAATATTTGAATATGGATATTCAAAACATATGACTTAAGATGACTTAGGTTTGAACCTGAATATGGAGACAGATATTTCGATTAACAAAAATAGGGAAGACATGTTTGGGAAAATATAATGAGTTCTATTTAGACCCTTGGAATTGTGGAGACCCATAGAACATCTAGGAGATTTTTTTTTAAGATTTTATTTATTTATGGGGCACCTGGGTGGCTCATTTGGTTAAATATCTGCTTTCTGCTTAGGTCATGATCCCAGGGTCCTGAGATCGAGTCCTGGGTTGGGCTCCCTGCTCATCGGGGAATCTGCTTCTCCCTCTGCCCTCCTACTCTCTCTCTCTCTGTCAAATAAAAAAAAATAAAATCTTTTAAAAAAAGATTTTATTTATTTGAGAGAGAGCGAAGAGAGCACGAATGCAGGGAAGGGGCAGAGGCAGAGGGAGAAGCAGACTCCCCATTGAGCAGGGAACCCAACCTGGAGCTCGATCCCAGGACCCCAGGATCATGACCTGAGCCGAAGGTGGATGCTTAACTGACTGAGCCAGCCAGATGCCCTAGCAGTAGATGTTTAACAAGCAATGGAAAATGTAATATTGAGGGTGCCTGGGTGGCTCAGTCTGTTGAGCCTCTGGCTCTTGGTTTAGGTGGTATCTCATGGGTTGTGAGCTCAAGCCCCAAATGGGGCTCTGCACTCGGTGGGGAGTCTGCTTGAAGATTCTCTCCCTCTGCCCCACCCCCCTCACTCTCTCTCTTTCTCTCTCAAATAAACAAATCTTTAAAAAATGTAAAATTGGAATTTGGGAGGTAAGTACAATCTGAAGATACAAATATATAAGTTTTTGAGAACAGTATTATCTGCTAAACTAAATGTCATGAACATACACATAAGTAATGATAGATAGGTGGTAAGTCCTGCAAAAATAGAAAGGACTGTTAACTGAGTAAAATATCTGGGAGTCTTTAGCTGACATCTTCTCAGAAGTGAAGATCAGGTTACTACAGCGTTCAGTCTGCTACCATTAAGAAAGTGACATAATATTCCATGAGTGTCTCAATTTTAGAAGCGTTTTATAACAATTGGGGCTCTATTCCAACTCATTTAATAAATGGTACTCCCACCCTGTAAGTTTTGAGTGCGATCCAAAGCAAGAAAAGATTCTCCAGTTTGTCCAAACTGCAGTGTAAACAGTTTAAATGCCTGGCTCTTTGGACCCTGATTAGATCTATGGTGTTCAGGATATTGTATCATACTCTGAGACTGAAGCCTGGGAAAAGCCCCAGTAGGAGAATCAAGTAGAATCTCTAGAGTTTAAAGTAAAAACCTTATACCTTTTGTCAAGTAATTATTTTCTTTTTGAGAAAGAGTTCTCACTTATTGAATTCTGGTGGACTATAGAACCCTAGGGCCCCCCTATAACCTCAAGCTCTCTTGCTTTTTATTTAGTTGTCTTTTCTAGATCATGAGTTCCTTAAGGACAAGATACTTTAGCCTATGTCTAAATCCTAGCAGGCTGTTTAGCAGATATGGATATTCAAAACATATTGGTTGAAAGTCCATTCCCTTAGCCTTGTAGTTATTGACATCTATGCTAAGGAAATAATCAGACACTTATATAAATAAATAATCACACTTATATAAATAAACACACATATATAAATATTTATATATAAATAAAATAAAAATATATATATAAATAGATTTATTTTTATATATTTATAATAGAGGAAAATTTGAAAGAGCATTATCAACAGTAGAGGAATGGTTAACTAAATTGTGGGATACAGACAAAATATTATGCAATCATTAAAACCTGGGATTTTGAAGAGCATTGATTACATGGAAGAGAAGGATATAATCCTAAATTTAAAATATAGAAAACTGTAAATACAGTATTCTTATAGTTTTATCTATAAATCCATATAATTTTGAATGAAATAAAAGTGAGAAGAATTCTTCCTAGGATGTGGACTGTTATTGTTCAGGAAACTATATTGAGCCTATTCAAGTAGGAAATAAAACAAGAGATTATGTGTTAGTAGGAAAAGTGAAGCAGAATGAAAAGAGTGACAAAGAATGTGTATTTTATATAAGGTGGTCATGGGAGGCTTCTCTGATAGATAACATCTGAGCAAAAACCTGAGGTATGGGAGATATACCAGTATGTTTGTTTGCCAGTGGGAATGACCCAGTAAAGAGGAATGTTTGGCAATGGAATAGAGAGAGGGAACAGCCACAGGAGTCGTGTTTTGATTAGGCACATGTGAGTAGTTAGCCTTAGCTATGCCCAAATGATTCCTTCACCTTAAAGGCAGGGCATTTGGCTAAGTTAATAGATAGCGTTCATGGAAGTTTTCTTCTGATTGTTACTCTCTTCTCAGTACTGTAAAAACAAGGTCATCAAATAAGGGATAAGAAAAGAGGGGTGTATAAAATAGGTAAGAGAATGGAGAGTGAATCAACATCTAATTAAGTGAAAATTATATAACAATTTCTATTATTTTGTGTATTGGACGAATTTATAATTTATCCATAAATATACGTTTTTCTGTCTCCACATCACTTTCTACCTTTTCCATCTCCTGGTAAGCGAAGTAATTAATCCAGTGGCGAACTGATGGAAGATAAATGTGAAAAGAACTTGTTCAGATCTAGAGCTTCTAACGCAACTTGCTGTAACTAAAATATTCCTTTCTTTTTTATTGATGAAATAGTTGAAAATTTTTTCTCTGCTCCTCAACAGGGTGGTGGTGATTGTCCAGAAATGAGTATTGGAGCTATAAAAATTGCCTTGGAAATTTCTCTTCCTGGCTCTTTCATCTATGTTTTCACTGATGCACGGTCCAAGGATTATCGTCTCACTCATGAGGTGCTCCAGCTTATCCAACAGAAACAATCACAGGTGAGTAGGAATCAGCTCCCAAATTTTCTATCTGAATACAGCTGGAAGGAATTCAGGCGTACCTTGGAGATATTGTGGGTACAGTTCTGACCACCATAATAAAGCAGATACCACAATAAAGCTAAATGAATTTTTTGTGTACATATAAGTTATGTTTACACTATACTGTACTCTCTTAAGTGCAAAGTATTATTATGTGTTAAAAAACAATATATATACCTTAATTAAAAAATACTTCATTGCTAAACAGTGCTAACGATCATCTGAGCTTTCAGCAAGTCATTCTCACTGATCGTGAATCACCATAGCAAATATATAAATAATGAAGAAGTTTGAAATATTGCAAAAATTGCAAGAATGTGACCCAGAGACATGAAGTGAGCAAATGTTGGAAAAGGTGCTGATAGATTTGTTTGATGCAGAGTTGCCACAAACCTCTAGTTTGTAAAAAACATAGTGTCTGTGAAGCACAATAAAGCAAAGTGCAATAAAAGAAGGTATGCCTTTATGGCTTGTGAGAAGTTGCCTCTCCTCTTTGACTAAACTTTGAATGGCAAATGTCAATAATTATAACTATTGATCTGTATATATGTATCCCAATATATACATGTCATTTAATTTTAACATATTAAATTGATATGTAATATTTATACATATTAATACCTTGTTTTTTAATACAGAGAGAAAATGATTGGGGATTAATGAGGGTTCTTCTTACCATATTATCTTTTTAGCTGACAGAAACATAGACCTATGTCTCAAATATCACCTCCTGTGTGGAATCTTGTCTGAGTCAGTTACTTGTTGTATCAGTTAGCTCTTGCCGTATAACAAACAGTTCTACCTCTCAATGGCTGAAAACAGTAAACATTTATTTCTCACATATTTGCAGGGCTCTGTTGGATCTATGTGAGGCTTGCTCACTTGTGTGTCTTGGGTTTGATTTATCTAGGCTGATCTCTGAGGTGACTTTTGCCTTACAGGTTTCTCACCATTTTTTGAGATCAGTAGGCTAGTTTAGACATTTTCTTTTTATGGCCAAGGCAGAAGCACTAGAGATCAAGTGGAAATACACAGGGCTTCTTGAATGTAAGCTCAGAACTGATACAGTGTCTTTTGCCTTGGGCTGCTGGCCAAAGCAAATCACATGTCCAAGCTGTAATTTGAAGATGACAGATTAAGCTTTAATTTGAAGATGACAGATTAAGCTCACATGTGATTAGGCACATGTGAGTAGTTAGTCTTAGCTATGCCCAAATGATTCCTTCACCTTAAAGGCAGGGCGTTTGGCTAGGTTAATAGATATCGTGGTGAGCGTTCATGGGAGTTAAGTAAGAGGGACTTCAAAATCTTTTGCAAAGTGCATGGATATAGGAAGAAATATATATATGGTATTTATATACATTTATATATGTATACTATATATGTATAATATATATAATAATGTGTATATTCCACTGTACTAGTAGCATATTAACATGTAATAGGTACTCAAAAATTCATATTGATTTCTGAAAACCCTTTAAATTGTCTTCTTTTTTTAAAAAAATCATAGGTGGTGTTTGTGCTCACTGGAGATTGTGATGACAGGGGCCATATTGGATATAAAGTCTATGAAGAAATTGCCTCTACAAGTTCTGGCCAAGTGTTCCATCTGGACAAAAAACAAGTTAATGAGGTCAGTTTGATAAAGTGGGTCTACTTTATTATTAACTACCTTACCAACGTATTAGTTAGGCAAACCTAGTTGTGACAGATTTGATTTCAAAAACAGTTTGCAAAGAGGTTGCCTTTTTTTTTTCCTAGTCCACAGGTCAATAAAGGGATTAAACAATGTGGGAAAGCATAGGTTTATATAATATTAGTTTCTAGATTATATTATTCTATACTGATATGTTATTTAGATTTAAGCATAAATGTACTTAAAATTTATTCAGTGGGAATTGGAAATTTTTGTAGTTCTTGTTTAGGAAGGTCAGTTTGTGTTTCTGATGCACAACTTTTGGATAACTGTTAACCTAAGGTGTGACAGTTCACTGAAGTAGAAAATGAAAAAATTATTGAGCAAACTTCTAATAACGTTTGATATCTAAGATTAACAGTAAAAACTTAAGTGACTGTATAGATAATTAAAAACTTTTATGGTAATAAAATCAATAACATATACTAAGAAGATCTTGAGATTTTCTAAAACAGTGTTTAAGACATGTCTGTCACATTTCTTTTTCCTTTTTGGTACTTTCTTAGGGCCTCACTGTGATAATAACATTATTTATTTATTTATTTATTTATTTGGCTTCAACCTAAGTTTCTAGGAACATCCCAATATAAAGATAAGGTCTTCTGTGGGCATAATTCAAATTTGATTGATGTGGTTACTGTATCTATACAAGTTTTATTAATTTCATAACAGACTCCTTCATCTTGAATGAAATGGTTCAGTAAGTCCTATTCTACCTAAAGAATTCTGTTACATCATGTTGGAACTCATAAGACATTGTAAATTTCTAGAACAATATCCAGCAAAAATATTTATTAACATATGATATACAAACTTGGAAGGTCATTTTAGTGTAAAAATGTTTTTGTTGGAAGAAATAAGGGGATTATGGCTTGAGTCCATATTGTGTCCATCATAGAGATTCAGAAATGCCAGGGCAGGGTCTGACAGCTACAGAGGGAATCCTTTAGAGGTTATTTGCATAAAAATTTGCATGAGAATTTGGGAACCTGGGAAGAAAAAGAGTTGGGTAAGAGTGCAAAATTTTCTCAGGATCTGAATTTCTTGTCCTATCCCTTAGGGCTGTTTGATCCGAATGAAGGAAAGGCTGTCCTCCTGTAGTTGTTTTTAACCTGGAATTGTGTAAGACTCCAGGGTACAATCAATATCATCAGCACAAAATCGGGCATAAGGGCATCATTTTCTGCTTAGGGTGTTGTGAGGTTCTGGATTAAAAGTGACAGTGGTATTCAGTGCAGAGAGATGGGGCAGAAGATGCCGTGCTCTGTGGATGTGGTGGTTCCTGGTAGAAGGTACTAGAGAAGAGAAGAGGTAAGAAGAGACATGGCCTGCACCTAGGGCATTTGGAAGAACAGTAGTTCAAACCTGTAAGCAGTCAGGCACAGCTTGGAGCTCCCCAAAACAAATTGGATGAACTTTTAGGAAGAACCATAGGACTTTATTAGGAGTTTATATAACTCCTATTTATATCCACATACCCAGAGAAAATTGACTTACACAAAATTGAAAATACTATTGTTGTCTTAAATGGAGAAAATACGCCCTACAGAGGTACACACTTTACTTTTTAAATAAATGGTATGATGTATAATTTTCAGAGTCCTAATGATTTTTTAAAAAGGTTTTATTTATTTTAGAGAGCGTGTGGGGGTGGGAAGGGGCAGAGATAGTCTCAGGCAGACTCCACACTGAGCACAGTGCCCCATACAGTGCTCAGTCTCACTACCCTGAGATGATCTAGCCCAACTTGAAACCAAGAGTTGGACGCTTAGCTGACTGTGCCACCCAGGCACCCCCATAATCCTAATAATTTTTAACAATTTTGACAATTACTCAATAATTAACAAAAATAATTTATAAAAATCCAAATAGAAATTTAACCCACTGATATTTTAACCTTGAAATTTAGCTTAAGCAGAATAGAACTAGAGAGAAGCATTCCTAAAATTGTCCATTTTTATAAATTGGAGTTCAATGCCAACAGGGACGAGCTTTAGTTTAGCTGTCAATCGTGGCAGTTCCAACCCTTTCACCTTTTGGAAAGGTCAAGAAAGGTCATCTCATCTACTTTGGGCCACTGAGACTCAAGAGGAATTTAGCTAGGGACATCTTAGAAGAGATAATAGGTATTATCCAATTATCCTATATACCTAATATCCCTAGGTATTATCTTGCATTGATGTGGATCCCAGACCTGATGCAGCCATCTTCATACAGTTCTGAGGATTAAGCATATATAAGGGGGATTTGGATTAAGTCAACACTCAAATCTCATCCTACAGCTAAGCCTCCGGAATTAAGGAAATGATGTTTCTGCTTATACCAATTAGAATTCAGTACTTAGTTACCTAAAGATAAATGCATCCTATCTGATAAGAATTCCTTTGTAACATGGTTTCTGTTAGCTCCAGTTTCCTAATTTGTAAAATGAGGATAATAGAATTATCCATTTTGGAAAGTCATTGGAAGACTAAATGAGATAATGCATGTAAAATGTTTCACGCAAGGTCTGGTACAGGGTAAGTGCCCAATAAATGTTAACTAGTATTTCTGTAATCCTCATAATTTTGTTATTTTGCTTTCAAAGTGGAGAATTTGTGCCACTATGTTTGTTAGAAACCACATGGCTGGCTGTTTCTAGGAAATAAATTTTCTCAAATGGGAAAAGGATGGAGAGATGGTTTTCTTGTTTCCTGTGTGAGAAGAGATATTAAGGGGTTACTGGAAATGGTATAAACCAATGTTTCCCTTAAAGAAAGCCACGAGGGTGGAAGATTTTATTAACAAAAACCAGAATGACAGTGTTAAAATTGGATTTACAAAATTTTTAGTATATAGTTTAGCCATTTTTCTTTTCTCATTGCTCAAAATTCTATTATATAAACATTATAAACTCTAGGAAAAATAGATGCTATAGTGAGAGCTATCCTCTTAATAGAAATGAGAACTGCAGGGAAGCCACACATGAGCTGAGTCCTTTCATTTTACGCAAGGGTGATTTTTCATCTCTTCCAAAAGGTAATTGTGGAGAATTATGCCTTATCCTCTTAACCTAGTTCATCAGTTTCTTAGTAACATATATTTTGTATCAACTCTCTCTTGAGATAACTTGAGGTTTCCTCTTTCTTCCCTTTCCCCACCTCCCCTTTTTTAAAAAAAATACTTAAGTAGAATATCTTTCATCTTTATTTAACATAAAAGAAAGTGAAGAAATTATTTGGCTGGGCATCAGTGGTCTATAAACCATCATATGGTATTACATTTTGGAAACACAAGTTAATACGCATCTCAGGGATGTACTTAAACAATTCACCTATGAAGTTGGAAAAGGAACTAAAAGCTTTACTCTTCCATTTCTTTGAAAACTGAATTATTGTCAGTGGATCTAGTTAATGCTTCCTTAGGTCTAAGGAGAGTCCAACTTTCAAATCTGAAAGTTACCCACAGATGTTATGTTTTTGCGTCAAAGAAGCTAACACAAAAGATCCATTGTTAATTGGATAATTTACTTGTTGTGAATTTCTCCATTTTTCTCTCTGCCTCTCCTCACTCATCAAACATTCCCCTTCCATCTCCCCTTCTCCCCCCCAACAAAAAACTTTCTGTCTGTACATCCTAGCCCTATGGATTCCCCACTTGTAAGTAATGCTGCATATTGGGCTGTATTATATTAGAAGGCAGTTTTATTAAATAAAAGAATAATTGTCAAATAATTTCTATTTGTTAAAGGAGGCAAATGATGGTATTTAGAAGTCTCTGAATAAATCTTAACGACTATCTTATCCTGTAACTTGCAAGTCTTTGGTGTAGATATATTAATGCCAATCAATGTTCCTTGTGAGCACTTAGTGCTTTCTTTGGGAGTGGTCCCTGTGCTGGTCTGCTTGGCACTGGCATATTCTATTCTACCCTCATTCTGTATTAAACATGGAAGCTCCCACAATGCTTTCCTTTTGTCAGCAATCACCCTGTGATTAAGAAAATAATAATAGAATCAACTTAAAATGATCTAGCGCTTGATACGGCCATTCAACAAGACTTTAATTTCATTTCACTTAATCCTTTCCATAGCCTGTAAGGAAGACTGCATGATCATAAGCCCCATTTCATAGATGAGGGAGCTGAGGCCTAGGGAGTCAGAGCATCTTGCTCGAGATTAAATTGCTGCTAAGTGTTTGAACTTAAGGGACATACTCAGTCTTTCTCCTTAGATAGTACTCTTAGCCACCATAAGTCTCTCTCTGTGATTTCCACTTCTGTTTTCATCAGAGGATGGATATTTTAAAATTTAAGTAAAATTAGCATACAATGTTATCTTAGTTTCAGGTGTACGGCATAGTTATTTGACAGTTCTATGCATATTCAGTGCTCACCACAATGAGTGTAGTTATCATCTATAACCATACAGTATTATTACAATATTATTGACTTTATTATTTACATATTTATTATTTACATATACATATTACAATATTATTGACTTTATTATTACAATATTATTGACTCTCTGCTGTGCTTTTCTTCTCTGTGGCTTACTTATTTTATACCTGTAAGTTTGAACCTCTTAATTCTCTATTTTACCCATTTCCCTTTATCTATTTTACCCATTCCCCCACCCACCTCACATCTGACAACTACCAGTTTGTTCTCAGTGTTTTAGAATCTGGTTTTGTTTGTTTGTTTGTTCATTTGTTTTATTTTTAGATTCTACATATAAATGAAATCATATGGTATTTGTTTTTCTCTGTATGACTTACTTCACTTAGCATTATACCCTCAAGGTTCATCCATATTTTTGCAAATGACAAGATCTCATTATTTTTTTATATATATGTATGTGTGTGTGTGTGTATCTATATATACACACACATATATATCATATATGATAGACATATATGATAGATATATGAGATATACATATCTCATATATATGATAGATACCTGGGTTGTTTCTATACTTGGCTATTGTAAACAATGCTGTAATAAACATAGGGGTTCACATATTTTTTTCGAGTTGGTGTTTTTATTTTCTTTGGGTCCAGTAGTGAGATTACTGGACCCAATGGTATTTCTATTTTTAATTTTTTGAGTACCTTCCATGCTGTTTTTTTTTTCTATACTGTTTTCCACAGTGGCTGCACCAGTTTGCATTCGCATCAACAGTGCATGAGGGTTCTTTTTTCTCCACATCCTTGTCAACACTTCTTATTTCTTCTTTTGGGTACTAGCCATTCTGACTGATCCGAAGTGATAACTCACTGTAATTTTGATTTGCATTTCTCTGGTGATTAGTGATGTTGAGACTTTTCTATGTACCTGTTAGCCATCTGTGTATCTTCTTTGGAAAATTTTCTATTCTGGTCCTCTGCCCATTCTTTGATTAGATTTTTTGTTGTTTTAGTGTTACATCATATAAGTTCTTTATATATTTTGGATATTAGCCCCTCAGGAGGTTGTAGTTTTATCAGTAAAGTTAAATATTTCATTCTCCTTAATTTTTGCAATGAATGTTTGCCATATTTGACGCTAGTCACCACATTAACCAGTGGGGACAGCAAAGGCCAATAAGGTGCTGTCCCTGTCTTCATGGAGCCTAGAGGTAGGAGAGGGGATATAATGACAGTATAAGGTGATAATAGCTGATGAAGGCAACCCCAGCAACTCAAGGAGCCAGAGACTTCACTCAAGGAGAACCATAGGGCTCAATGGTGACAAGAGCACACCATCTGTTCCTCAGGATCCTACCCGCTGCTATGGCTGGTGAGAGTAGACAGGGGGCGTCTAATGCCAGAGTCTCTGAGTTTGAACACAGTTCTACCACTCACTAGATCATGATCCTGGGTAAGTTCTTTTCCTCCTCCGTGCTTCAGTTTCTCCACTAGTAAGACAGGATAAATAATAGCACAAACCATAGAAGGTTAAGCAAATTGGGCAGTTTCAGTAGTACTATCAGCACATAATAAGACTTTGAAAAAATATTACCTGTTTGCTTGTTAATGTATATTTTTTTCAAGTAACAAAACTGCAAATCCCATTTCCCCCTGTCCTTTCTATCTCTTAACAATAGACTTGCATCTGATGTAAATTTACTACCCTCAGGGCACCTGGGTGGCGCCTTGGTTAGGCCTCTGACTCTTGGTTTTGCTCAGATCATTATCTCAGGGTCCTGAGATTGAGCCCCATGTTGGGCTCCACACTGGATGTGGAGCCTGCTCAGGATTCTCTCTCTCCCTCTCCTTCTCCCCATCCTCTCTTCTCTCTCTCTCAAATAAATACATAAATCTTAAAAAAAATAAATTTACTATCTTCTACTTTATCAGGGGCTGCAAAGGCACTGAAATACCTTTTTCTTTCTTTGAATAAGTGACAGAGAGGTTAAAGTCCGGGACAATAGGAACCTTAGGTCCAAACCCTCCTCCCTCCTGGGCAAAACTGTACCAACAGCTGCTGAAGTCTGCAGGCTCTGGGATCTTATTATCAGTTTTCTTACAACATCAAGGGAAGAGAGGAGGTCATCCCAGAATTTTTACTCTGGGAATGATATAAGAATGATGCTATGTATTACAGGGGCAGGGTGTCAGCAGTCATCTGGGCAGAAAATGGAGAGCTCACTCAATAAGGGCAAAGGAGAGTTTAATGAATCATAGTTTAGCAAGATGTGGGCAGGGCTAAGGGCAACCAACAGAGGATGCTGAAGCACCAAGAGTCCAGCAGCCACGGAAGAGAGAGCTTGGCTCAGCACCCAGGGAGACCCAAGGGTGAGGGATCATGAGAGTTGATGGCATATGACAGACCAATTGCAGCCCTGGAGGGATGGAGCCAGAGGAACAAATATCCAGCCCCACTTTCTTCATCCCTTGCAATTCCTGATGGCTTTTCATTTCCTGGTGCCTTTTTGATTTTCCTTAGTCTAACTGGAAGCTGGGAGACCAAGGAGCCCTACTGGAGTAGTTCGTAAATGTCAGTGTCCCAGGGCACACAGCCTTATGGACAAGAGTAGAGGATGGAAAAATGAAAATATCCAGCACAAGCAGTATTGTGTGGTGGTTAAGTCTCTAGGAACGTGTCTCATATCTCAGCCATGCGACCTTACACAAGTTATGTGGTTTTTCTGTCTCTTTCTTCTTCTGTAAAATGGAAAGAGTGATAGAATGTACTCAGATGGCTGTTGTATTTAGAACATATCAATAAATATTAACTAGTAATATTTTTATTTACTGATACGCGTTAGTCAAAATATCCATCAGCCTCTTTTAGAATTTTCCCTAAAACAAAGAAGTATATATTTAGTGTCCATCTTGACAACATGGCCAAAGATAATGGGAAATTCTCAGGCTTTAGAACAGGAGGGTTTGAATGATCTCTCTGTCTTTAGCTTTCTGTAGCTTTATATAACTTTTCTGAGACTGTTTTTTCATGTGAAAATGGGCATATTAATTACTTCACAGACCGTCATAAGGTTTAAGTAAAATAAGGAGTACCTAGAGTATGCTGAATGGAGACGCAGGAGAATGGAAATCACTCAGCCTGAGGGTTTTTAGGTCAGGAATGGCTCCTTTGCAGAAGAGGCCACCTGAAGTTTTCCTTTGATTGTAGGTTCTGGGGGTACCCTTACCCTACAAAGTGCTTGGAAGGACAGAGGTATTTTGGTGAGCCCCAACTTTACAAATAAATGTCTGAAGGAGAATGGACTCAGGACTACTGTAGACTTTTCTATACTTTACTGTAGACAATTCACAAACTTTTACAATTTCCCTATAGTTGTCATTTTTCTTATTTTCACATCACAATAAAATGTTAAAAGGTAAAGGGCTTAACTGCTTATTTGTGAATATAATATTATCAATACTAATCTTAATAATATAGGTGATCCTTACAGAATGCTTATTATGTTCCAGGTGCTATTCTGAGTGCCCTTCTCTAAGCCTCACTGGCCCATGTGCAATAGATAATTTTTTAAACAATAAGTTAAGTATGTATTTTTTGTTTTAACTAAACAAATGGAAATGTAAAGTACACATGGCTTCATTTAACCATATTAGTGGCCAATAAAGCAGCCCTACTGCTAGTACTATAATAAGTACTCTATGCAAAGTCTCAAAGAGAATAAATTCCATTCCCCTGCCAGTAATTCTGGAGTCAGACTGTGTAATTGAAGCTATAGAGAGGAGACAAGAGCAGGCAGTGTCCCGGGGTGCCCCTGCAGGGAAAGAGAAGGGAGGTGATTTGGGTCTGAGAAGCATTCTAGAGCTGAGAAATAGTCAAGTCCTGGAAGTTCTTCTGGAGGAAAACAGGACACACGATCCTCTCTTCTGTCTGTAACAGTAATTGAGACTCCAAGATAAAGAAAACATTTTTATTTTTTTTTCCGCTAACGAATTTCCAGTGAGGAGGAGGAGTCGAACTCACTAGATACTTCAGTAGAGGTGGGTAAAGCTTGGAAAAACGAAGTGATAGTTTAAGTTTTGTTGAGGCATAATTGGCATATAACACACTGAACATGTTTAAAGCATACCCATTTGATAAGTTATGACATCTGTAATCATCACCACAGTCAAGGTAAAGAACATACCTGTCACCCTCAAAGGTTTTCTTTTATCTCTTGTCACTCCTTCCTGCCCCAATCTGCGCCACCCATCCCTAGACAATCACTGATCTTTTTTATCACTATATATTAGTTTGGATTTTAAAAAATGTTACATAAATGAAATCATACAGTCTGTACCCCCTTTTGGTTTACCTTATTGCACTCAGAATAAGTATTTTAAGATTTGTCTATATTTTATTTTATCTTTTTATTTATTTTTAAAGATTTTATTTGTTTATTTATTTGAGAGAGTGTACATGCAGGAGTTGGGGGAAAGGGCATAGGAAGAGAGACAGCAGACTGCCTGCTGAGCGGGGAGCCCAACAGGGCTTGATCCCAAGACCCCAGGATCGTGACCTGAGCAGAAGGCAGATGCCCAACTAACTGAGCCACCCAGGAGTCCTAAGATTTATCCGTAGTGTAGTGTTTAACATTTCATTCTTGTTATTGCTGGTAGTATTCTACTGTATGGATATACCAAAGTTTGTTTATTCATTCACCTGGTAGTGGGCATTTATATTGTTTCTAGCATTGGGCTGTTACAAATAAAGCTGTATAAATGTTCATGTACAAGTCTTTGTTCTATGGACATATGCTTACATTTCTTTTGTATAAAAACCAAAGGGGAATGACTGGATCAGATGATAGTATGTGAAGTAACAATCTTACATCCAATCCATAAAAATTTCTAACATCCTGGCAACAAAGAGACTCATAGATGAGAGATTACTGGATATATTTCTCTTGCTAGTTTTATATTTATTTTCACTGGTTGGTACTGGTATTAGAAAGATTATAAACTTTGCTGAAGTGTGAATTCAGCAAAGCCCTTTCCTGCTGCTTTGGCCAAAGAACCCTTGTGACTAGAATTTAGACCAAGAGCTTTGTGTATACAAGTTCAATGATGAGACTCTGAAACCCAGAGTTTTGAACAATTAATACTCTGGAACGAAGTATCTGCCATTTTGTTTTTCCATCTTCTGAGTTTCACTCCAGACATTATTTCAAAAACATAACCTCACTGCTGACCTTGAAAATAAGTAGAAACGGGTGTTTCCTCTGAAATTTGAAAATGTATCAGAGACAAATATAACATTCTAGAAAGCTACAGGAAATGTTTGAAAACAATGCATAAATGTTTC
This sequence comes from Nasua narica, assembly GCA_028533885.1. Classification (NCBI taxonomy): domain Eukaryota; kingdom Metazoa; phylum Chordata; class Mammalia; order Carnivora; family Procyonidae; genus Nasua; species Nasua narica. The sequence continues at coordinate 42,004,035 of CM052814.1, forward strand.
CACTTACTCATTCTTTGAATTCACCTAATTAAATGTTGAAAATGAAGTGGAGAACTCAGAGCTTAAACTTTGAAAAATATGAAGTCTTTACATCCACAAACACGTGAAAAAAAGGAATAGTTATCTTGGTTCCAGTAGAATGCTTTCTTTCTTTATTATGCTAAGATTGACATGTTATGCTCATGAATGTATGCTGGCAACCCTAGTACTCCAGTCTCAGATACCTTATCACTCACACCTGGGAGTTACTAATTAGATCACTGAAATGGTGGAATGAATCCGTGTGTACTTTTTGTTTAGAATAAGTAAGACATACTTACTCAATTTATTGTTAAAAACTTACTTATTGCTCATAGACCTCTGAACATTGAACAATATTTTAAAATCTTATTTACAGTATAGATAGACTGTAATATTCTTTGCAAGTGTAGGAAAAAAGATCACTCTTCTCAATAGCATCTTATTTAGGCAGAAGTTACCAAGAGTCAAGCAGAGCCCTCCTGTCCTATGAAACAGTGGGGAATGGGAAGTGGGGAATCCATTGTTTAAAAGGATAAGCTTAAAAAAATGAGAATGGCCATCCTCCATTTCATCATTCCATGTATTGGCTTGGGGAACTATTTGAAGGACTAATTACCAACTGTGGCAGTGTAGTCTATGAGGGTAGTGGGAGTCATATCTCAAAACAAAACTCATTGTCTATGCAGGTTTTGATGTGAGAGTGTTGTCCCATAGTCCTTCATAAGACAATCATAATATTTGGTCCCTGGTATTACTTGTCTATAAAATTTAGGCAACAGAATGGATATCACTTCTCTCTAAAATACCAAAAAGAAGAGAAATGTTTATATAAATGCCTGCAAGAATATTTCTGAGAAGTAAAGAAAGAAGTGTTATTTAAGGGCAAATGGTAGCCATTAGGTTTCATGCATTCAGTAGAACCAGAACAATAGAAAAAGAAATAAACTTGTTTTCTTAGCTGACTTTATTTTGATTAGAAGCTGAAACAAAATGTTGATTTTTACTGTAAGATTTCAGCTTTAATGGAGTCAATTACAAGTCTTAATTATCAAAACATTATGGTATTAATCTCAAAGTCTTTGAAAAATTTATTTAAATCTATACTGGCCTGAAATAAGTGTTCTATTCGAGTTATTTTGAGGGCTTGGTCTTTATTTTTGCTGGAGTTATGGTAGAAATTAAAGAGTTGGATTGAGAGGAAAATGTCCCAGGTGTTTGATATTTAAAACTGAAACAACCTGATAGTCGCTGAAGTCAATGACTCTTTAAGAACTCGCCTGTTGGGATCCACAAAGGAACATAAAGGAACGAAAAACATCTGCAGTGTTGAAGCAAATAAAATTCTATTGAATTATCATTTTCACAGAGCCTCAATGATTTGGATAATTCCTTTCGTATTTTACCAATTTAAGTTTTAAAGAAGGCATATGTCTATGGTGAAATAATAAGCATGCCTTCTTTTCTCTACACACATACAAACGCACACGTGCGCACACACACACACACACACACACACACACACACACCCGAGTATATCTGATCTTCTAGGAATTCAGAAAGAACAAGAGAACTAACACGTTTAGTGTTAGTTTTTTGTTTCCTTTTGTTTCAAACAATATTGTATTTTGTAAAGATTTTAAATCATTAAGAAAGCAATTGTATTTCAGTATCTAATCTAGAAATTATTAAAGACATATATAACAAGAATTTTGGATGTGTAAAAATCAAGTGAGATCATGTATCCAAAGCATTTTTAAAGGGACCTAATTTTGAATCTTGGGAAAAATAATTTTGGAATCATAGTTTCTTCCTTCCCCAAAGACTCCTGAATATCTAGGCTGATTAGTCTAGCTGACCAAGAGATCTGTGTGCCCAGAAGACCAAAGGTAGTCTTTTGTCCTTCACAGAAGGGGGAAATATAAAAAGGTCTGACTACTATATCTTTTCTCCGAATCAAAAGGTCCCTACTACTGGTATTTTCCTTTAATTATGATAATTAAATAATCTGGTTCAAGGTTAATTGGCTGTTGTTAATTTCTAGACACAGAAGTGCTTATATAATTTTTAAATTTTCTCAATTGCCAGGAATTCTATATAATTAGTATTCTTCTGGAAAAAAATCATAATTTTTGTACTAAACATAGTACATTATTATTAACGTTGCAAGAATGTACTTGGTTAATACTTTTGACAAAAATACTTATATCAATTAAAAGTTGCTTAATACATTTGGAGAACACATTAATTTATTTTTTGAAAAGCAGTTTAAGGGATTTCATGTACGAAGAATGAAGAAAACTCAAGACCTTATTTTCAATATTTCTGTATAATATAAATCAGCAGACAACTTTGAAAACAGTAGGTATATCTAATGAAGTGGTAAGCAGTTCCATGAAGATATTAGGTTGTGAATGCTAAATACATGTCATGATTTATCCTTATTTGTACTTGGTTCAACATAAATAAGAACATTCATCGGGGACAACCTAAATTTTGCTTTTCATTCTCCAGTAACAAAGAAGAGATGGAAGAGTTAAGAGTCCAAGTAAGGGAAGTTTTATTTAAGAAATTTATGACCTAGGGTAAATACCTGGAAATAAGAGTCCATGCTTCATATATTTTCCAGGTTTCCTTTCCTAGAATTCCTAGAATGAACCAATTGTAATAGGGTGATAAATACAAAATCTTTTGAGAAATGGTATGAGCTACTTTTGAGAGCTCCCTTGTAACATTTTGGTCATGATTTGGCTTTGTGACAGAAATTACAAATGGGTTTTCTTTCTCTTGCTAAAAGCCCCACAGGAAAAAAATTGCCTTGAGGTCATTTACCATATAGTTTAAACAGCTTTGGTGTAAGTGAATGAATAAAGAAAACAGGAAAAAATCTTTCTGAATTCTTAATTATAATTTTAAATGGGTACAAATAATGTATTCACTTTAAAAATATCGTTGAGTTATTTTATCACCTTTTTAAATTACGAACTTTGAAAAAAAGACACGGTAAGGTTAAATAATTGAAAATTTGGAAATTAATTTCTGTCAATAGAAAGAATGTTCAGGGATTAGTGAACCTGTTCACAAAAATTTGGCCATTGTTCATTCAAATAATATTTATTAAATTAATAAATTAACTCAATAATTATTATGATAATAAACTTTAAATACTAAATTAATAAAAGCAAATAAAATTGTTGCAAAAGATGTTTATTAAAATTATATATCTGGCAAGATATTTATTTACATATATATGCATATTTGTAGAAAAATATGAAAGGTCATACCCAAATATGTTGATGGCAATCACTGGATATTATAATTCTAGAAAATTTTAATATTTTTTTCTTTTATGTGCTTTATTTTTAAAATAATGACTATTTGTATTTTTTTATTTTTGTATTATTTTTAAAATAAAGGGAAAGAGTGAAGGCATTTTCACTAAAAAAGGAAAATTTCATTTGTTTCTTAAGTTTCACATATGAGTGAAATCATATGTTATCTTTCTCTGACTTATTTTGCTTAGCATAATCCTCTCTAGCTCCATCCATGTCACTGCAAATGGCAAGATTTCATTGTTTTTTATGGCTGAGTAATATTCCATTGCATATAAGTTTCACATCTTTATGCATTCATCAGTCAATGGTCACTTGGGCTGTTTCTTTAATTTGACTATTGTAGATACTGCTCTTACAAACAAATGATCAAAAGTGGGAAAAGAGAGAAAGAAAGGCAAACCAAGAAACAGACTCTTAACTATAGAGAATAGTTGATGATTACCAAAGGGTATCTGAGGGAGGGATGGCTAAGATAGGTCATGGAGATTAAGATGCACACTTGTGATGAGCACTGGCTGTTGTATGGAAGTGTTGAATCACTATATTGCATACCTGGAACTAATATTACAGGGTATGTTAACTAACTGGAAATTAAATAAAAACTTTAAAAAAGAAGAAAATTTCAAATACACTCCACATACTTATGGAACAGGTTTATAAGCAAGGCTCTATGCTCTGTGCTCTGGGGATGCAGGGATGAATTGCTCATAGACCTTGTGTATCAAGATGCCAGCTTATGGAGTCTAGGAGGAGAGAGATCAAGTCTTCCCTATCAAAAGCAAAATCAGTGTTCATAGCGACAATGTCCACAATAGCCAAACTGTGGAAAGAGCCAAGATGCCCTTCAATAGACGAATGAATAAAGAAGATTTGGTCCATATACAATGAAATATTACTCAGTCGTAAGAAAGGATGAATACTCAACTTTTGCATCAACATGGATGGGACTGGAGGAGATTATGCTAAGTGAAAAAGTCAAGCAGAGAAAGTCAATTATCGTATGGTTTCACTTATTTGTGGAACATAAGGAATAGCATGGAGGACATTAGGAGAAGGAAGGGAATAATGAAGGGGAGGGAGTAGGAGTGGGAGATGAACCATGAGAGACTATGGACCCCAGGAAACAAACAGAGCTTTAGAAGAGAGGGATGTGGGGGGATGCGTTAGCCCAGTGATTGGTATTAAGGAGGACATGGATTGCATGGAGCACTGGGTATTATACACAAACAATGAATCATGGAACACTGCATCAAAAACTAATGATGTACTGTATGGTGCCAGAACCAAACTCCTCTTTCTAAATTTTGCTTCTTACTGAAGTGTAGGCCTTTTCTTCATCACCTTCTTGAATGGCAATTACTTCCTGTTCCCTTATATTTATTCTGTAATCTTTTGCTTTCTCTATCTCAAACAAGTTAGAACTGTTCTCTTCATGTCATCTAATGACTGTGCCTCTGTTCTCATTATTTGTAAAATGTGACACATCTTTCTTGAGACCCTTTTGCCCCAAAGATCCATAATACGATGTTCTTATCAGTAGATCTCCATTTCTTCTCTGCTTCCTTTACTGGTACCTCTTCCTCCTCTTATTCTAAGTGTTTGCGCTTCTCAACCTTGGCTAGCCTCTTTATTTTTACATTACAATTCAGTCTTTTCTTCCTTTTTATGAATGGATCCTTTTCTTTTTTTGAATGGATCCTTTTCTTAATTCGCTGGGATCTCTACTTAAATGTCTTTTCCTCCTGATAGCATTATTTAAAATAACATTCTTCATTCTCTGTTCTATTTCCCATTATCCCACTTCATTTCTGATATCATTTCTCTCTGCCTAATATTATATTACATAGCTATTGTTTATGCCTAAAACTGTTTGACACATAGTATGTACTCAATTAATAGTTATTAAATAAATGTTTGGATGAGTGTCACTGATTTTCTTTTTAATTTGTGTGATGTCCAAATCTCCAGTCCAGACTGCCTCCCCAGCTTTTGTCCTATATTACAGCTCTCCTTAGTCATCTTAACCTGATCACGTGGCCCATTTTAAGTCAGAATATTTTCACTAGACATGTTCATCTTTAGAGTTACCCTGTGCTCTTGATGTTACAGCCTTTGTTGCAGTCACCTCAGTTTAAATGGCCTGAGTTAGTCATCCTTAACACCTTCCCTTCTTTCAGTGTTCACTTCCAGTTGGCTATTAAAATATTTTCCATTCTATCTTCATACTAGCCTTCTCAGTCAACACATCCTTTCCTCACCTAATGTCTCATTTAGTCTTTGGCTATATGGCATTTTTACTTATCTCTCCACCATTCTCTCATTTACTTATGTCTTTATTTGTTTGTTGCTTTACTCATTTATTCATTCAAAAAACATTGTTGAAGCCTACTTACTATGTATTAGCCTTTAAGGATTAAATAGACAAGGTGCATGTTTTCATGATGGAGAAGGGTTGTAGAGGGAGCAGCTGAGTAAGGACTGGAGGGCTTGGGGTTTGTGGTAAGAAAATGAGAGGCCCAAAGCAGACCTAGTTGATGGCAAGTTCCACAGTATGGCCATGGAAGGTTGTGACTGAAATGAAGGAATTATTAGGATACAGGTGGTGAGAAGGTCAGAGTATCCAGAGGTTGGCAAATTGGATTGGTTGTCTGTGTGCATGTGGAAATCACTGAGGAGACAATGAAACTTGGGATGGAGAGAAAGGCAGTGGCCTGAGGGCCATATATAGTCTTCAGTAAATGAGGAACAGCAGCAACATAGCAAAAAAGATGAATGGTACAAAATCTCAGTGGAGCAGGGTTTTATTCAGGGTAGGGAAAGTGTAATGAGGAAAGAGAGGGCAGGAGAATGGGCAGATTTCATTAAAGAGAGTTGTTGAAGAAGAGACTAGCCCAGATGAGAGACATATTTCCTTTGAGGCTAGGAAGTACCTTGAATTTTTGGTGAACACTGGGAGTTAGGGAGTCCAACAATAGGATGAAGTTTTTAGAAATCACAGGGCTAGAAACTTTGGGCTAGAAATATCAGGAAAAAATTAGGTTAATGGAGAGAAAGCAGAGAAAAAATGGAGAAGAAAGTACAAAAAAGAGATTGATAATTTTGGGTACTTTCATCCTATAGGATCATCCTATAGGATCATCCTAGAGTTAATGTAGTTGTGAGTCATGGTGAGTTCAGTTATAATGTATTTTTCTTAATTTCTCTGGTTCATAGTATTTTCTCCTCTGAGACTTTGGATTGGCTGTTTATTTCTCCCAGAAAACTTTCCAGACTCTGCACCAATAACCAGCCACCGACCCCTCATCTTAATTTATCTGGCTAATTTCCACTCATCCTTTAATCTCAGGTTAAATGTGATTTTCCTGAGGACCCTCTCTGAATCCCAAAATTTGTGCCTGCCCTTGGTCCTTCTCTCATTTTCTTATCATATTGTATTATAATAAAAGTAGATCTACCACAGTAAGCTGTAAACTTCATATGAACGAGAACTGCTTTTGTTTTTTTATCACTGCTACCTATAAGAGTGCCAAGCTTATAGTAAATTAATAGATACTTAATATCTGTTGAATGAATGAAAATTGAATATTAGAACAAAGTTGAGATTTAGACTAGAAGACATCAGCATTGATTCCCACATTCACATAAAATTTCAGGTTTGCTATTGTTAATTATGATAATCATGGAAAATTGAGAAAGAAAGGAGTTGTGTTGCTAATAGTTTTACTATGCACAGGGAACCTATATCAAAATTTAGTGATGTGCCATATAACCTGGGATGCTGATTCTAAATCAGAGCATGACCTAGAATTCAGGTACCCTGACTCAGGGTCCAAGGCTCCTTCTATTATTTATTTTTACCAAGAACATGGAACTTTCTTTAATGGGATCTTGGGAGTGTGGGGAGGAAAAATAATTTTCCTCTATCCTTCTAAGTCTAGGCTGGGAACAGGCAGACAAGCAAGAGAAAAATAAACAAGCGTATTAACATGTATACCTTATGTATACATGAGAGATACCCAGAGGAAAAATTGGTAACTTAATAAGGTGGCTTAGAACTCAAGTTTAAATGCCATCTCTAGTTTAGGAAAAAGAAAGAAAGGTATATATAGGTGACCAGGAAGAGTAAGGTTACCAAGGGTAAAGTTTGTTATGCAGACTTAAGTCAGAGCTTTCTCCATTAAAAAGATTCTCTTGTGACTTAAGAGTAATCCTCTTCCTGGTACAGGGAGGTAGATACCCTCATAAACTGAGATTTCCTATATAAATATAAATTTCCCTTATGAAAATATAGCTTCTATTCTGTTTTCAGAGTCTCTCTTATATCTGCTGTTACACAAAATAATCAGTGCAAAATAATCCTTATGGCAAAGAGGCATATTTGTGCAGGGAGAGCATATTCTCCCATTCTTCAGAAACCTTTCTGGACCTTTTCTTGATTCCTTTGAATTAGCCTCTTCATTGCCTGACATTGTCTTCTTTTTACATGCACAGATTCCGTTCAGAGTGTTTTTGCCACTGAATGTACGTTTCCCTGTTTTGGTATTCTTTAGTTTCCTAAAAACTGCTTTTTAAAAAATTAAATATGCAGAGATATTATAAAGCTATTAGAAATCTGTTATACAGATTTAATTTATATGTAGTAATTTATATATAACACAGATGGATCTTTTGTAGTAATATCTACGTTAGCATAGCCTCTTGGAGTAGAGGAAATCAGAGGATCAACTAGGAAAATCTAACACTTTACTTTTTTATGAAACCATACTGTCTTACACAATATATTTAAGTAATAAAATCATGCAAAGTACCAATTTGATTTGCTAATAAATTTAATTCACTTTCATATCTTCTTTAGGAAATAAGTAACTTGTCTTGAATTTCAATTATTTTGTAGTTGTAGAAATGTCACATGAATAGGTATCCTGATCCTGGCTTCTTGGATTTTTTATTTTTGTTCTTGTTTGTTTTACAGTGTTCTCCATTTTTATTAGAAATGTAGAATAGTACATAGTCCTCAATATGTGAATTTAGACAAATGCCATTATTAATTCAGCTGACAGTATCAAACAGAATAAAGTTTATTTGCAGATGCAGTTTCCAAAGTAAACACAATAGGAATAGCCAGGTTTTACAAAATAAAAACCAATTTGTACTTTCCTTCAAAACTTACCTTGAATATTTTTGCAGCTTCAAAAATATTTGGATAAGCCTTTTAGTATTTTTTCATTTCACTCACTCCTTATACTTCCTCTTTTAAATGAGGCCTGGAAGTTAAATTCAGAATTTCACAAGAGAACTGTTCTTTTAGACATTTCTAGCCTTAACAGATGTAGAAAAGACTAGGATCCTAATGGAAAACCATTTATTACATATTTGAAGGTTTGTCAGACTCAATGACTTTTTATTGAGAAGTTTAAACTTATTTTTGTTTTAAAAGATTAGTATTTAAATGTTATTTTAAAGGGCACATAAATTTACTTGGCTAGGTATATTGACCATAGAAGACTTTCCAAATATGCATTGATTTATGCAACTGTAGAATGAAGCAAAGCTTACTTCTAGCTGGAGAGTATGAGCCTAGCTTCACTGACTAAACTCGAATGGAAATTTAGAGTTTATTATTCCCTACCTGAAAGAACAATAAGGAGACTAATGTATTGTCCTTGTGCCAAATTCAAAGAAATGAATTGATTGGTTTTTGGTTATAATGTTATTTTTTTATTATGCAGCTAAGTGGCTTTAAGCTGTGCCTCATGGAGCTCATTTGGGGTAGGTCTTGGGTGCTCAGAGGTGGACTCCACTTCTACTGCTCTCTTCCTCTTTTCTACATTTCTTTCTTTTTTTTTTTTTTGCTCAAATGCTACTTTTTTTTTTTTAATTTTTTTTATTAACATATAATGTATTATTTACCCCAGGGTACATGTCTGTGAATCATCGGGCTTACACATTTCACAGCATTTGCCATAGCACATAC
>CM052814.1:42013861-42038070 GCA_028533885.1 Nasua narica
GCTTCTTTGGGGTAAACACCGAGTAGTGCAATTGCAGGGTCATAGGGTAGCTGTATATTTAATTTCCTGAGGAATCTCCATACTGTTTTCCAAAGTGGCTGCACCAACTTGCATCCCCACCAACAGTGGAGGAGGGTTCCCCTTTCTCCACATCCTCTCCAGCATTTGTTGTTTACTGTCTTGTTGATTTTGGCCATTCGAACTGGCGTAAGGTGGTATCTCAGTGTGGTTTTGATTTGAATCTCTCTGATGGCTAAAGATGATGAACATTTTTTCATGTGTCTGTTAGCCATTTGTATGTCTTCTTTGGAGAAGTGTCTGTTCATGTCTTCTGCCCATTTTTTGAGGCGACTGTTTTGTGAGTGTTGAGTTTGAGGATTTCTTTTTTTTTTTTGAGGATTTCTTTATAGATTTTAGATATCAGAACTTTGTCTGTAGTATCATGTGTGTTAAATTTCTAATAAATTAATACTTCTTACTGATTTTTTATCTGTTCCAAGCTATTTTATCTGCTTAAAGTATTAGCTAATTAGCCTATAATTTCATTTCTCTATCCTATGATTGCTGAGAGAAGCACTGTGGTCATTTTTCTTGCCAATATTGTTTCCTATTCATGTTCAGGCCAAGACATTTGGTTTCTTACTGAATCATAAAGCCATATTTTTTAATTGCACTAAAATCAAAGATGGATGACTTCAATATATTTAACTCCAGAGGTTTGTACAGATTGTGTGGCTAATTACCATAAAGATTAATTATGATTTAGGAATGAGAAAGATGTACTCACTCTATCACAATGTTGCATTTGTAAACCAAGGCCTTAGAGAATAACCAAGGAATCAATGCTATAGTTTTATGAAACCACAGTGAATTTTCCAAGTATTTCTTTTTGTGGTGTAGAAATTTGAAGTGCTGAGTTCAACCAGTCCATGTTGGATTGCGTGTAGAGAGCCTCTTACTAAAAGAGCACATATAAGGCATTTCTTACATTGTCACTGAGTAACAAATATCTAGTCTTGGGATTTGTCTCTTTCCCTGGGAGGCTGGACACTGATTAGTTCATTACCTATAAATTGCTGCATTTAGTTTGTCTCCGAACCCCAACCTTAAGTATCTTATTATCATCTCATTTAATAATCCAAAAATCTGCTTCAGGATATGAAGTCTAATTTCTTTTGTATTTTCAAATGTCTAATAGATATGTGAGTGTATAATAAGTTCTCATAATATGTTTATGTATTGAAATAAGTGTACAAAACTGTGGAGTATGATCCTAATTATGTGAATAATAAGCGTATGTGTAAGTGCTTGCACACACACGCATGTACAAATATGGAAAGAAATATTGAAATATTGAGTCCTTATTTACAGGCAGTACAATAGTGGTGTTATTTTCTTCTTATATGTTTGACTCTTTTCCAATAGCATATGTTACTGTTATGATAAGGAAAAGTTTCAATATAAAACTTGAAGGCAAAAATGTAATATAAAATTATTTGTGTTAGATACAGAAACAGCAGGACTTTTAGAACTGATCCCTTGACACTTTTGGTCAAGTTGAATTTCAGTGTTATGCAATTGATAGAGACCAGATTTCTTCTAATTGTTTCAATACATAAATCATTTTAATAGTCATGAACAGAACAGTTTTATAGTCATTCTGTTCTAGTGAAGGAATCCAAAACTAATTAGCTTACCTGTTCTTTGAGTTGGTAGATACACTATAACTTAAGAGTTTTTTCTCATTCTTTATAAAAAGTAGTCATTTATAATAAGTATAACATTTTGTCTTTGTAGAAAATTTTAAATATACTTTCATGTTGTTTTTGTTTTCCTTTTTCCTCTTACCAGTTGAAGTATTCACCTTTTGATGTGATGCCTCTTAAATAATACTTTCCTTTCAAATTTCTGATCATAGTTAAACAGCATCATCATTCTTGTTTCTCAAGCCAGAAATCTGAGTCATTCCTGACTTTCCTTCTTTTTCATGTCTCATATTAAATTGCCACTTAGATAATGTTGAACCTAAGCTGTCTTTGGCACCTATTTCCTCTTCTTCCTTCCCACTATCTATTGGTTCTTCAATGTTTTTTGACTATTCTATTTTAACTGCCACGATCCCTCTGTTCCCAGTCTTCCCTGACCCTCCCAATTCATACTTTATATTTTCCCAGTAAGAGCCATCTTATGTGTAAACTTAACTGTGATCCTCTGTTTCTAACTTCCTTCTGTGATTTCCACAGATCTTCAGGGTAAGGTCCGCCATCTAGCATGGGATGTTAGGACTTCTATGTTCTTCTCAGTCCTTGCCTCCCTTTTTCTCATTACCAGTTTGTATGCATACCAGCCACCACACAATTTTGTACTTCTCAGATATGCCATGTTGTATCTTGCCTCCTTGCCTTCAAACTTGTTTTTCCTTCTGTCCCAAATACTCTCCTTCTCCTTGTTCATTTGAATCCTGCTCATCCTTCAAAACCCATTTCAAATGTGGATGGCCACCTTTCCAGACAAACCCAGATTTAATCTTCTGCACAATTATACCTGACATATACTTTTATTATTATACCTCTTAGAGTCCTGGTATCGTTGATTCACATGTTTATGTTCTCCACTAGACTATGAATCCCCCGATCAAGAGTATATTCATTCTTTACGACTCTTGACTCTCTATGCCATGGGATCATGCTTCTGTTTTCTGCCTGGCGGAAAGATTGCAGGACACTACTCTTTCACCTACTCCTCAGTTAGTTCTGTAAAATGGGAAAAATACACAGTTGTTGTTCAATAAGGATCATAATGGTATTATTTATGGAAAAACTGAATTGGAAATGAGAGAAGAGCCTTCTACTCTTGTTTCATATTTACCCCACACCCAGTCACAGACCCGGTTGACTGACCTTCAAGTAGAAAAAAGTCTGACATTGATGTTTGCCATTTGATTGCTGTAGTAAGTGGGCAGGAACATTGCAATTAATGTGTCCTTCAAAGAATGGGAGTGGAGGCAAGATTACAGTGAAGGTAACAGAACTTAAGTCTAAGGGACTTTGTTTTCTGCGAATCCCTTCTAAGGCTCTGGGAAATGAGCTGAAATGCATTCACAGAGTTAAAAAAAGTGGGGAACAGAGTTCCAAAAATAAGATATTTAAACTATGATTGGTTAAGACTGCCACATCCTGGGGCACCTGGGTGGCTCGGTGGGTTGGGGCTTCTGCCTTCGGCTCGGGTCATGGTCTCAGGGTCCTGGGATCGAACCCCGCATCGGGCTCTCTGCTTGGCTGGGAGCCTGCTTCCCCTTCTCTCTCTGCCTGCCTCTCTGCCTACTGTGGTCTCTCTCGCTCTGTCAAATGAATGGATGAAATCTTTAAAAAAAAAAAAGACTGCCACATCCTTCAACTCCAACTTCCCCTTTGACACATATGCCCTTGTGTCCAGTGACATTGGGGTGATCATGACTATTTTTTTAAATCCATAGCTCTAGGAATGCTACAAGAACCAAGTGTGTCAGTGTATGAAGTTGAATTTTTAAAGCATCTCAGATAAGAATTTAAAAATGCATTTTGATAAACAGTGTTAGAGAAAAGATTGAATTATCATTCTGTTCTCTCTATAGAAAATGTTAAATTTTTTTTGTTATGAGAATAGACATTCAAAGAATATCAGTCAAGAATACAGGAAAAGTATCACAGTCTCTTGTTTGTTAACAATAACAAAACTGCTGTTAATTTCTAGATTTGTCAGGTTTTCATAATTTGAAGTGTATGTATCTTATTTTTTATTGCAGGTAATTATTTTTTTTGTTCGAACTTTTATAGTTGTGACTTTGTATTTTTTTTCTTAAATGGGATCCTCAAACTGAATAAGCCTTAGGCCAAATTTGGGTCATTACCTAAATAGGTTTTTTGGGAAGCATCGATGATCTGTTATCTTTTGTTAATACATCTTTCCATTGCTCCTCAGTCAGAAACGCAGAACCTTCCTTCTATTCAAAAATATGAACTTCCTGGGGGTGAAACAGAGAGAATATTTTACCCTAGGTTATGATAGCAAATGCCAAATATGTGTATTCTCTAGTTGCTTAAACTCTGGCCTTATAAAACTAACATAGGCAGGAAGCACACTTTCACCCTTGTGTATCTACTATAGAACTACTATTTGCTAGAATGACTGTACTTAAATGTTTATTGACTTAATATAAAATCCCTTTTTAGGCCATAAGTCAGTTTTATTCTTTTTCCAGTTGTTAATATACTGTGATAATTAGATTTAAAATAAACAAGAGATAGTATTTAGTCCAAAAACACTAATAGCCTATGGGCTGGATGCTTTTTCTTTTTCCCTTTCTCTCCCTTCCCATTATTCCTCCCCCCCTCCTCCAGTGTTGAAATTGTTCTCCTGCCTCTGTTTTACCTTTACTTTGCAATCTATTCTTTTTCAGACTAGAGTCTCTATTGGTATCCTGATGGGTCTTTCTCTGACTTAATCCATTGCTTTCATTTACTTCCCAAATTCGATTCTTGCTTTACTTTTCTCTTTTACTCTTAGGACCTCCTGAGATTTGTACAGTTGTTTCCAACTGCCATCTCTGGAGTGGTGATTTAGTTGTAGGAGCTAATAAAGTTTTACTGGAATTTAAAAGGGAGACTGAAGATGCCTGGCAAGTGCTGAATATTCACCTATATTATTGCTAATGTTACCAGTAAAATCCAGGCTGTCATATAAATTGAAGAGTCCTCTGCTAAAGATTAGAGGGAGTCTGGAAAGAGTTAGTGTTACTGAGGTTTTCCTGCATGGTGCCAGATTTTAAAAGCTGTATAATGTTGACGTTTTACCACATCTATAAAGCATTTCCCAATAATTTTAGTCCATATTGATGGCTCCTCTTCCTGACTGCTTAAAGCACACATTGTTACTAGCATTTATGCGTTGTGGAACCTTTGAATAACTGGACCTTTAAAATCCTCCAGTTTATCTCCCCATTGAATGTACTTAAAGCTCTACTATATGACGTTTGAATGTATAAACTTCCTAAAGCTTTGTTTTTGAGTTTGTTAGTAGTTCTTAAGAGGGTGTGTGGGAATGTGGAAAATATGATGAGATCTTGAGAACTTTACTTTAAAATCAACACATAATTCGAGTAGAGATATGCAAAAGGCCTCTTTTAGTGATGTATGGCCCAGGGACAATGAAGCTTGCCTATAACTTGACTGAATGTTAAAATATCTAAATAATGTATGAATCAGAATTGGTGCTAATCAGCATGGCAGCATAGAGACAGTTAAGTCACTAAGGTAAACAGTGTCCACCCAAGTTCTGTCTAAAAGTGAGGGATCTTCAGCCAGCTGAGTTACAGGCTATTTGGTCCAAGATGGTTATGATTGGGGAAGAAAAGGACTGTAGTCTATAGCCTATACGATTTTCCCATCTCATTGAGTAGAGCATCTGGTATTGTAAGATTAGTCAGCCAAATGCTATTAAACATTTAATACATTAAATCACTTCCCCTATTTTTTCCCCAAACTCAACAAGCACATGACAGTAAGGTGGACTTACAATTTAAGTGTGTGTGGAAGATGTCATTTTAAACCAGGACATAATTTAAAAATTGCATAGAGTCAAAATTATGCTTGAAATCCATTCAGTCACTTCTAAATTACTAGGACATAGGCTCTTAGAAGATCAAACTAATTTATTTGTTTTCCTCTCTCCCTTTTTTTCCTTTCCTCCTTCCTTCTTTCCCTCCCTCCCTTTCCTTTCTACTTCCTCCCTCCCCCTCTCTCTTTTCTTCCCTGGATCATTTGGAATCTAAAATTTCTTTCACAGGTAGGAATATGAGGGGTGATGGGCACCCTATATTATAATCTTACAGTGGTTAGTAGCATGAGATTTATGGTTCTTTGCCTTTTTTGGAATCCTATATCTTATATTTACTGGCATTGTGTTACATAGTATAAAATGTAAATATTTAGGGTTTATGGAAAACATTGAATGAAGTAAAATTTGTAAAGTTCTTAGTATAGTGCTTAGCACGTAAGTGCTTTTTAAATGGTAGCCATCACAAAATATATGCATACATACATGCATAAAGTGGTAGCCATCAAAACAACCACACAAGTATGATTTGGAGCCCAGAATAAGTCTACCTCTACAAGCCAATAGAGAAGTCATGTAGTCATAAAGTGTTCTGATTCCTCCTTGTAAATATGTAAGTTGGTATTATCAGTATTGAGGATTCAATATATGTATGTCTGCCACAAAGAAGTAAGTTGTCTACCCCAAATTGATTTAGTCTCCATTGATATAAAGTTCCTGAACTTAAGAAACAGATCTTAGACCCTAGTAAATTCTTCTTGGAATGAATTCTGTATTTGGTAGTTTTCTTGGAAAAGATCTTGCTAACTTTCATTACGTGTTTGTTGTAAGGGACTAGTAGGATTTTTACATGTCAAATAGAAACCAGACGATCTTGTATTTTAGCTTCCTTCCAGTAAAATGGGAGCGGGAGCTATATCAACTATTGTTCTTAGTTGTTATAAATTAAAATTTGCTGTAGTACTTGGGAATAGTTAAGCTCATAGTCTCTTCTCATAGTTATTCAATGACTATTAAAAAAAAACACTTGAAAAGAGCTTGTAGCCCATTTATGAAATGCAAAATTTCTTTGCAGTGTGAATTATTTCATGCACTAATTTATCTAGTTTAAGTAAGCATTTCACACTTCAAAAAAATTTTTTTGTTTAGTAATATAAAAGACTGTTCTGTAGAAGAGACCATCCTTCTGTAAAAGTTGTTTTTAAAGCTCTCCTCCTATCACACTTTGAGAATCTGGCTAAACTATGAATTCTCCTCCCATGTATTATGTCCTCATACTTACATAATTCTGCATATCTATTCAAGTAGAAGGCTAACTTTAATAGTACTCAAGTATCTCTTTAATTAGGGTGATTTTTGTTACTCAAAAAGAGCTTGGAGTAAGTTTGAACTTTTTCCTGCTTTGGTGTAGCTAGGAGTGAGATCACAACTAGTTTATGTATATAGGCATACATGCATTTAGGTATGTATGCATAGATACAACATGTATGTCTATGCACAAAGGCATGTATTTATGTATTTTCATAATTTCTTTAGCTTTAATAACTAGGAAGAGTTTTAATGAGAGAATTGAATTCAGTGAGACTTTTCCATTCTAAAATAGATGGGTATTTAGTAGAGCAAAAAAAAGAAACAAACCAGAAGACGCAGGCAAACACAAAAGGATTCAATGGGAGACATGAATGAAAAAAATCAATCTTTTATTTTTTTTTTTAGCTTTCCTAGGGTAATTATTCCTAGGGTATAATTGAGAAAACTATGGGATATTTAAAATGTAAATTGTGAGGACATGAAATACATAAACAATGTGAAACGACCTACATCCATCAACTCACAAATTTATCTTCTAAAAAATTATTATTATTATATTATTATTTGGCGAGAACATTTAAGTTCTAATCTTTTAGTAAATTTCAGTTATATAATACAATGTTATCAGCATAGTATGACTCCTATCTTAAAAAATTAAAAGTCACACTCATTAAAATAGAGAGTAGAAGAGTGGTTTCCAGGGCTGAAGAGTGTGGGAAATAGGAAGAGGTTGGTAAACGGATACACACCTTCAGCTAGAAGATGAATAAGGTCTGTGGATCTAATGGATAAAAGTCTATCTTTTATATCTTTATTATTTTAAAGTGTATTTCCTGGCAAACTTAGTTTTCTCAGTCATTTGTAACACATTGAAGTTGTGACACATAAGAATTTTATGAAGATAAATTAATGAAATATACTTTGACACTTTAAAATAACCAGCAGGAATGATTTCACCCTTAAAAAATGTCTGAAATGTGCTCTTCTTTTTTCAGCTGTTGCACATTAGAGAACTTCCATCATGTTGAAGGTGTGGTAGTTTTACACACATTTTAGGTGTTCATAGACTTGAAAGTTGACGGTTGCTTTTGTCATCAGTCCTCTACAGTGTCCCCACTGAACCCAAACTTCCTAGTGCTGTTCCCATTTTGAACCCTTCCCCCAATCCATATTCTCTGTATGACTTGGGCAAAATTCTCATTCCATCAGAAAGTCTTTTTAAAAAAAGCCAACAACTTTATAATATAAATTATTCCTTCTTTTTCATACCTTCAGCACAAGCATTGTATAGACCTGTCCTGTGAATCACCAATCATACTTGTCTATGAGCCCCTATTGCTAGAAAAACTCATTGTACAAATTTCCAAATTAAGTAAGTATTAGAAAAAATAATACAAATGGGTATTATCAACAAAAGACCTCTTTAGGAAATCTCAAAGAGTGACATCTTAAAGTGATTTGCTAAAATTTGCAAACTGTGAAATTGGGTTTGTCAGCACTCTGATTGGACCCATCCATCCTCAGGAAGAGACTCACATTAACCAAACTCGTAGCAGTGTTATATAAAATCAGAATGCAAACTCATTCATCTATGATGAGAAATCTAATTGCCAAAAGTCTAGAACACTTGTAGTGACACGGCTAGTGCATTCACTCCCTGCAGGCACATATACAAGGAGTGGATTATCATCTGAAGGTTTCCTGGAATCAGAACAAGGGGAAATTTGTTCCAAGGCTCTATTCCAAGCCATTATGTATGGGTATCTAAACTTCTTATCACAGGATGATGTATTTCCTCCTTTGTGTAAGTTCTTGGTGGGAAGGAGCTGCAAGGGAAATGTCATGACTAAATTCCATGATATCTGGATCTCTCAACTGAACTCCAGTTCTGTATATCCAACCACCTCCTTTGTACTTCCACCTGGAGGTCTAATAAACAGATGTCTTAAATTTAGCACGCCCAAGCTGAGAGCCTCCATATCATGCTCATTCCACCACCCTATTAAATCAACTCTCTCTGCAGTCTTCTCAGTCTCAGTTAATGGCAACAGAGAGGTATCATCCTCAATCCCCATGTCCAGTCTTCAGGAAACTTTGTCAAGTCTGACTTCAGTAAGCATCCAGACCTCGTCACATCTCATTGCCCCACTGCCACAATCCTGATCTGGGTCACTCTGGGTCATCTCTCACCCAGATTATTGCAATGTTCATATCTGATCTCCTTGCTTCTGTCCTTGAATCCACTATCTAATTTCAACACAGAGGCTGGAGAGATCTTTTTAACACATGTCCTATCATGTAACTCCTGAGCTATCAAGGCTTAGCTCGAATTTGCTGTCCAAACACAAGAATATGTAGGCTCACAGTACTATGTACTTACTCTTGAAATGAAGGTGAGTAGCATAGTTTACATGACCACATACCTGTTGTATAATTGGGAGTTCTCTGAATTAGTGACTATGCAGAATACAACAGTTCTTAAAGGGAAATTAATAAAATGTGCTGATTTGAAGTTTATGTGTATTATTAAGACTCAACAATAATAAGAATAATTGTTTAGATTTCAGACCAACCAAGATTTTTTTTAAGGAAGAATTTTTGACTGACATTGTTTTCTATGACATGGAGATATTAAAAAAACAGACCAACTTTTAGTAAGTTGTATTTTTGTTTTCCCACAGACAGTGCACCTCTTTATTGCTTGCATCCAGGGTGACTGCTGACATTGCTAGCCTTTAGTATGCTCTTGGCTTGGACTTTATCCTAGATGTAACTGGGAATCATTAAAACATTTTTTTAAAAGATTTTATTTATTTATTTATTAGGAAAGAGAGAGTGAGAGAGAGCATGAGAAGGGAGAAGGTCAGAGTGAGAAGCGGACTCCCCATGGAGCTGGGAGCCCGATGTGGGACTCGATCCCGGGACTCCGGGATCATGACCTGAGCTGAAGGCAGTCGCTCAACCAACTGCGCCACCCAGGGGCCCCTCATTAAAACATTTTGAGTAGAAAAGTTCATCACAGTTTGGGATTATATACTGAGCGTTTGTATTCTCATCTTGCTTATTTATTACTAGAAAGTAAGAGCTAGTTAATTTGTTTTTAATGTCTGTCCCATTTCTCCCACTAGGTTGCCATGTCTTATAAGGCAGGAAATGTGTTTCTATTTCTTTGGTATTCTTTATAATATCCTGTACTATCCTTTATGTTGAGTAGGTGCTCAATAAGTACTTGGTGACTCTAAGAATGTTCCAAATTATGGGCTCCATGCCATACTGCACAGTAGAAATGAACTTGGACCTGGGAGGGGTGGGGAAGGCTGTCCTGGTTATCCAGAGGATCACATCTCTCTCTTAGCCAGAGCAGAGCTGAAGGAAGCCTGTCTCTGACATTACATAGGGTCTACCACAAAAATGTAACAAGTCTTTCTCACATCGAATACAATGTAGATTTAAAGACTTTAATATTTTTATACCATTTAATTCTTGATAATTTGTTGCCCAATGGTGCTAAAAACATACAGCTAATCAGATCACTGTTTTGCTTGCCACTTCTCATTAAAAACACCTGCATTGATTTTTGTTTTTCACTAGTTTATTTCTGATTTATTCTTGAAAACTGCCATTTTTTCTTTATTATACTTCAGAAATATACAAGATTACTGGGATCAAAAGGCCAGCCCTACTTCTTTCTAGTTGTGTGACTTATAAACTTTGGGATCTTTACCTCCATTTTTTTCCCATCTATAAAATGGATATAACCATACCTGTGTCGAAGAGTTGTTACAAAGTTTTTGCACCTGGCATGTAATAAATACTGTAAAACTGCTTGCTATTATTAGTAGTAATGTTATATCAATCTTTTTTGGAATAGGTTCTGATTATTAGATGGGCACGTTTACACCTAACTCAGCCTTTTACATTGCTCTTGCTTTATTGAATTCATTTTCTTACTAACTTTCTACCATTTCTGAACTTGAAAATCTGCATCCAGTGCTACTGAGAAGCATACATCTTGGCATTAAATAGGAAAAAACTGACTTAATTTTAGAGATTTCTCCACCGCATTTTAAAATTCCAAGCTAACTATCCAAATAAAGAAATAAAAACTTAACAGAGCCTGGTGTTCACATTTAAGACCACACATGCAAGTTTGTGCCCTATTCAGCTTCTGTGTTGAAAATTCATGGCTGAGAGAGGGTTTGTCACAAATTAATACAGAGCCCAAATGCTACCTTTTCACACACTCTTAACTCTAAAGGTAAAGGTCTGACATACAATTAATTTCTCATAAAATGAATAAAATATTCATATCCCATGCAGTATATTAGCTTCAGGAGATATAGTAGTAAACATGTTTGCAATGATCTGTGCTCTCTCTCATGGGACTTAGAGTTTAGTAGAGAAGACAAACAATAAACAACAACAAAAATACAAATACATGTGCACTTTAATTACAAATTATCTCTAACACCTCATATTTCCAACTTTTCCAATGAATGGAGAAAAGTTGTTCTGGGGAAATCCATTTGGATATAATTCATTATATTACAAACATCCTTCTGAATTGAATCAAAAAGAATAAAATACCTAGGAATAAATTTAACCAAGGAGGTAAAAGAACTGTACACTAAAAACTATAAGACTTTGATGAAATTATGAATAAATAAAATGGGCGCAGGATCTGAATAGACATTTTCCCAAAGAAGACATACTGATGGTCAACAGGTATATAGAAAGATGTTCAACATCACTAATCATCAGGGAAGGGCAAATCAAAACCACTATGAGATTCTACTTCACACCTTTTAGAATGGCTCTTACCAAAAAGACAAGAAATAACAAGATGTGGAGAAAAGGGAACCATTGTGCACTCTTGGGGTGAATGTAAATTGATGCAGCCCCTATGGAAAATAGTATGGAGGTTCCTCAAAAATAAAAGTAGAACTATCATATGATCTATTGATTCCACTTCTGAGTTTTTATCCAAAGAAAATGAAAACAATACCTTGAAAAGACATACGCACCTCATGGTTCATGGCAATATTATTTTCAATAGCCAATACATGAAAGCAACCTGAGTTTTTATTGACAGATGAATGGATAAAGATGTGGGGATAAAGAAGAAGACTTGGGAATATTTTTCAGCCATAAAAAGAAGGAAATATTGCCATTTATGATAACATGGATAGACCTTGAGGGCCATATTTCATTATGCTAAGTGAAATAAGTCAGACAGAAGACAAATACTGCATGATCTCACTTATATGAGAAATCTAAAACAAAATAAAAAACAAAACAAAAACTTAACTCATAGCTACAGAGAACAGGCTGGTGATTGCCAAATGTGGAGGGTGCTAGAGGAGTAAGAAACATGAGTGAAGGGGTCAAAAGGGACAAATTTTAGTTACAAATTAAGTAAGTCTTGGGGATGTAATCAATAATACTGTAGTGTATATTTGAGAGTTGCTAAAACAGTGAATCTTAAAAGTTCTCATCAATGTATCCTGGTTTTGTCCTTTGGAATAATACTTTCATCTCATTTCAGAGTGGAATAGACATGAACTTACTTTTATATACTGATCATTACATAGGATGCAAAATATTTAAACTAAGAGAGTATCTCATAATATAATATAATATAAAATGATATAGTATATATAATTATTGAGCTAGAATCTGGTTAAGTGTTTAAAAGGAACAAGAACTCTTTCAAATATCAGTTTCCTCATCTATAAAATAAAAGAGCTGTATTAGATGGTCTCAAAGCCCTTTTGAGATATAAACTGGGACAAATCATTAGAGAAAAATTTTTGCGTTAAAATTTGTAATGTATAGTTAATGGTTCTATAGTGGTTTGAAACTGTTTTTATGTTAGTAAAAATGCACCAATCCAAAGATTCTCACATTAATCTAGTTCTGTTCCATTTGTCATTAAAACAGGAAATCATTTCCAATCTCAGGAGGACATTTCTCATGGTTAGACAATTAAAGATTTTTTCTTATATGTGACAATGTAAGAGGCCAGAAACCTCACTAATGGTGATAATGTAGCTTGCAGTGATCTACTTGTATTCATATGCTGGTAAAATCTATATTTTCTAACAAAATGGATATCATCTGTTTTCAATTTGATTTTTTCTTGTAAGAGGATAAAAAAGTGATTAGAAGTCTGTACTGTATCTTTCACAAGTAATGTTATGATACAAAGTAATCCCTTTGTGAAAGCCTTGTAACTGTTGATGAATTGGAAATGGGATTGAGTAAACCCCAAAGTGCTTATATTCCATACCATGTGAACACATTTGCCTTAGAAAAATGCAACTAAATTAGAAAGTCTTCCATTTTTATAAGAATGCCTAAGACTTAGTGATTTCTATGTATACCTAAGACAATGGATGGATATCCAGTAATACATTATGACCTCTCTGCATTGAGTTTGAGGGAAAGATATATTTGAGCAGCCACCCAGAGATATACTATACATTTAAAGAAGGATGAAAAAAAAAGAAGGATGTGTAAAAATTTTCTTCCATTTGTGTTGCATTTCATTGTTAAACTTGAGGTACTATGCAATTCTCGTTTTCTAATTCTTTTTCTCCTTTTCAATTGAGAATTATATATAGTCACATTATGTATCTTGCTCTTAAAACAAGTGTTCTATTCATTTACCCATTTTTTTTCTTGTCCTCTTCCCTCTTTTGTCTCTATGCCAGGCATTATTCTCAAACTTACTTATTATCAGTCAAATGTATCAATTGCTTTCTAAGACAATAAGCCAATTCTTTTCCATTTCCTTGAGGTAAGCAGCCATGTTCTATGTATAAGAAATAAAAATGTCAATACTTTGGTTATTAAAATGTGTTTTATTTGTGGTCAATTATTGCAACAAGTCTGATTTCTGTAGCCATATGGACAGATTTGATGAATAGATGATCCATACATTTCTATTCAAGCAAGAACACTGAGAATCCATTTTTCAAATATTGCATCTGCTTCTTTAGACAATTATGTTGATATATGCTTCATTTCATATGTAAAATTCCAGGTGCCTTATAAGGTTAAATTTTGAGGAAATATATCATTTCATTATTTGTAATTAATTGTAATGAATTTGGTCCTTCTGTTCAATTTGTCTATGGCACTACTATAAGGTGGGGTTTTTTTGTAAAATACCACTTCAGTGTATTAGTCCTCTTCTTTGACCCTTTCAGTAATTTTCACTGGGGTGTTTAAGATTAAATCCAAAGATCATATTCTGACTTTTTGACAATACAAGCTTCCAACTTCATCTTCTGTTCCTCCTTCTGAACACTTAACTAGCCACGTGGCTTCAATCTTGTTTCCAACATATTTGGAAAACTTCTGTTTTTGTGCATGTTTTCAGGTCCTCTCTTCTACCTGGAATGACTTTGCCTTTCTTTTTTTCATTTACAGAATTATTATTTGACTTTCATGCATGATTTTTTCACTTGGCCTTTGAAGCCAATTGTTGAAATATTCATTTAGGGGAAGAGAAGGGAATTGAGATATAGGGGGAAGGAAACCTGAACAGGTACCATGTGACAACTATATGATAGGTGCTTTACAGATGTTATTTCAACAAGGGATCCCTGTTTCATGAATTTCCCATAATATTCTTTTATTTAAGAAGACATTATTATTATCTTTGTTATAACCAACTTCATGCACATTAGTGCATATCCCACTTTCCTCATGCATAGAGCATGCCACTTGGTATTGGGTATACCAAGATGAAAGAGATATGGGTGGTTCTTAACCCTAAAGAAAAGACAGGAAACTTTATTAAAAATAAAATAATGTATAAAACATGCAAAAAACTTAGAGAACACCAGTTCAGAGAATAAGAGTGTTTACTAAATATTGATTAAAATACTTGCTCAGATTATCACATAATCGCTCTGATATGAAGAATTTGAGAGGCAGGACAGGGGGCCGTGGAGGGGTGGGGGAGAGAAATGAAACAAGTTGGGATGGGGAAGGAGACAAACCATAAGAGACTCCTAAACTCACGAAACAAACTAAGGGTGGCTGGGAGGTGGGGGGATAGGGTTATGAACATTGGTGAGGCAATATGGCAAATGCTGTGAAATGTGTAAGCCTGATGATTCACAGATATGTACCCTGGGGCAAATAATGCATTATATGTTAATAAAAAATTAAAAAAAAAAAAGAAAGAAAAAGAAAAAAAATACTTCAGGACCTGGAAAAGTTTCTTGAACCATGAACATTTGTTTTATGGATGAATGAATGAATGAATATATATGAATGTGTGCATATGTATGAATATATTGATATATAATGAATATATATGAATGAATATAATTGCCTTACCATTGTTATTTATTTGGTAATATGTGGTAGCCACTTTCCTCATCCTTGAGGACAAATATCAAGGGATAGTTTTTGTGGAGAGTGAAGTTATTGCACAGTATTTGTTGTTTCACTAATTGATTTGTGACTATTGCTATTTTAATTTAAAAATATTTTTGTTTATTTTGAATAGTTAGGCTATAGCTTAATATTCAGCTCTGTTTAGTATGTTATAAATAATTACAAGGAAAATTATTTGTAATAGGATATAATCTTGAAAGACATATGAACCAGAGAAAGATCAGAGGTAGATTAAAGATTATCATGATTTAGAATTAATTGTAGTAAGTTCGACTAAGCAGAACCTATCCAAACATGCACTATTTGTTTAATGAGAAATTATATTTGCTGTTGCAGAACACTTTTGAGAACTGGAAGTCTTCCTTGTTCGCAGTGAAGCATTAACATGTTTTTATAATCCAATTTCTTAATATTTTCCCAAAGACTAGTTTTCAATATACGCTACTTAAATTGGTTCTAATCTGAAAATTTTTCTATGATTTAAAAAATGGGGTCATTTTTCCCATTGTTTTTGGTTCTTACTTATTTTATCATAAAAAAGGAATATTTTGCTGGTGTTGCAATTATTTTTTGATATCTAATATACTACTATATATTACAATATTCTATATATAACTACAGTATACTATATCCCAATAATGCATAGACCCAATATATTGAAATTGGATTAGATAATTTGCTAATTATCTTTTAAAAATTGGATATTGAAAGAAATCCAGAAAGAGAGAATGGAGGGAAAAGGGATCTCGCAATATTGGCAATATTGTGTTCTTTTTATCAGGTTCTTTTCATTTCTTTTGAAAAATATGAAATGTCTGTGCTATATCTGCATATTTCACTTAACTGGCTTTTGGACACCATAATCTCATTTAGAATATATTATTTCAAGTTGAAAACCTGACCTCTGAGCATGGGTTAAATTAATTAGAAATTTATTCTGAATCTACTACAATGACTGGATGTAGGAAAAGGTTGCTCTTCACTGTGATGAAAATAAACCAGTACAGGAAGTGCCTGATTCATGTGATTCATCAAAGCAAAGTACTGCATCTAGAAGTTATGGCTGTGTAAGACTACAAATGTTTCTGGTATCACTCACACTTCTCCTTTTCTCTTATAGGTGTTAAAATGGGTAGAGGAGGCAGTGCAGTCCTCTAAAGTTCACCTCTTATCAACAGATCATTTGGAACAAGCTGTAAACACTTGGAAAATTCCTTTTGATCCCAGCCTAAAAGAGGTTACCGTGTCCCTGAGTGGCCCTTCTCCAGGGATTGAAATTCGCAATCCTTTAGGTGAGATATATCAAACATCATATAAAAAAATACAAAAACTATAAAAAGTAAAAGTTTTTTGTGCACTTTTATATATGTCAGGTTAATGCTAACTTTATGAATAATTCAGTCAATGCAAAAGTGATTAGGAAAGATGTTTAAAAAAATGAAACCCTTTTAGTCATAAGTGAAACCGTTTTAGTCATAATTATTGATTGAATTAACATGAGATTCAAAAAAACTGAAATTCCTGATGATTTAAACAAATATTGAGTAACTTAATGTAGCTAAACTACTTAAAAGAAAAAAATT
Source organism: Nasua narica (assembly GCA_028533885.1). Taxonomy (NCBI): domain Eukaryota; kingdom Metazoa; phylum Chordata; class Mammalia; order Carnivora; family Procyonidae; genus Nasua; species Nasua narica. Next base: position 42,030,760 of record CM052814.1, read on the forward strand.
TTAATTTGAGCCTGAAATTATATTTTCCTAATTTATGTATGAGGAAATATTTCATGGTAACACAGTCTGTAAAATTCAGTATTTTACATATTTTTAATGAATGACATGAAAAGCCTCCTTTTAAAACAACTGCTTATTAGTTTGTTTTCCTTTTTTAAAAGATTTTATTTATTTATTTGACAGAGACGATCAGGTGAGATAGAGAGCACAAGCAGTTGGTGGAGGGGGGGGGTGCCTGGGAGCCCTACATGAGGCTCCATCCCAGGACCTGAGCTGAAGGTCATGACCAAAGCTAAAGGCAGCCACTTAACCCACTGAGCTGCCCAGGCATCCAAACTGCCTAGTTTTTTACCATATCATATTTTTTGTAAGATTTAATTTTACAGAATATAATTTACAGAAGGCCACTTCCCCATGTTCTTATTAAAATAATATTTTGGGGCACTTGGGTGGCTCAGATCGTTAAACATCTGCCTTCAGCTCAGATCATGATCTCCAGGTCCTGGGATGGAGCCCCGCATCAGGCTCCTTGCTCAGTGGGGAGCCTGTTTCTCCCTTTCCCTCTGCCTGCTGCTCCTTGTGCTCGCTCTCTCTCTTTTTCTCTGTCAAATAAATAAATAAAATCCTTTTTAAAAATTTACTGTTTTCCTAATTATATGTTACAACCCTAAGAATTGGCCTGATTTCATTGCTAGTTAATATTATAAGACTTACATTGAAAAGTAATCTAGTAAAGATAGAAACCTCATTTCCCTACTGTTTTGATTTAGAAATATTTTTTTAATCTATTAGATGTTTGCAAAATACTATTATTTCCATTGTGGCTTTAGTGTGTTACTTTTTTTTAAAACCTATTTGTGAGGATTTATAAATGGAAAGAGAATAGCTTTCTTCTTTATTCAGTTTGAGCCTTAGAGAATAGCTAATCCCTAAAAGAATATAGCATAGGAAATTGTCCTTCAAGGCCACATTCATACTACCAATCAAATTGAAATGTACAAAACAAGCAAAACCTATTTTTCAAGACTTCTGAAGGTGTAGCCAAATAAATGAATTTGTCCATGGAGGTATCATTCCCTTCTAATATCCATGCTACCCAGGAAAGATTTGTAGTTTTCACTGCCTGGATAATTTAAAATGTCCATATCCATTGCATGATGGTTCTACTACTTTAAAAAGTCATTGACATTGACATCGATATTTTAAGTTATTTCCAGTGAGTGTAAAATTTTGATGTAAACATGGGATTCTTATAATTGATTAGTTTTTTAACTGCAGAAGTAGTCCATAGGAGAGCCAAGAGTGAAGTCAATAACCAAACTGTGGCTTACTTCCAAACTTGCTTTTCTTCTTCTCTAGGTTCCAACTATTAGATACTTTAGATAAATCTCGGGTCTATAGGAGATGGTATCATGCTACTTCGTTCCACTGCCTCCTTTAAATATGACAATAAAAGCCTTCTCCTGTGCTCTGTGGGAAACAATTTAACATTCTGTGCTATGTGCACAAATATGCCCAAGGCTCTCATGTTAGTAATACCTTGAGTGATCTCCAAAAAGACATTCATTCGGGATTACTGTTCTTGCCATCTATTAAATCTAAATGTCTCCAGTGACTGTACCTAACTTCTCAGTAGCCATGATAATTGTTATCTAGTTTGGCTTTGGAAATATGATTACAGTCTGCCAATTGTTATTCTTATTTTTAGACCAAATCCGCATGGCAAATGGGAATCTGATACTTCAGTTGCAATATCCAGAAACCATAAAATTAAACCTATTTTAGACATAAATAAAATAATGTTTTGAGCTAAAGGCACAAATGTCCATCAGGTAATTTATACTGGAAATGTATACAGCCAACACACATAGCTGAAATAAAGATTGTCTTTGTCACCTTTATGTCTTTTAGGGAAGCTAATAAAAAAGGGATTTGGCCTGAATGAGCTATTAAATATCCACAACTCTGCCAAGGTGGTGAATGTTAAAGAGCCAGAGGCTGGAATGTGGACAGTGAAGGTATGATTATTATACAAAGTCAGTGTATCTTACTTTGTTGTTGGCATGTTTTATAAAGCATACAAGTTTATTTATATCTTCTCTTGCAATCATGGAAAATGCTTTTCCCAAAAAGCAGTATATGTAGTACATTTGTACAGGTGTCTTGATCACATGAATTTGGTAGTATTGAGTTTTGGTGACCGTGAAAGGCATTAATGTCACCACAGAGTATATTTAAATTTCTCAGGTAGTTTTTCAATAATCAAACCTGGAGATTGATTTTATTATCCACTCCTGCCTCCAGAACAGTCAGAGATAGAGCCTATGGAGAATAATAGTTAGGGACATAGAGTCTAGTATGGGGGTGCCTGGGTTGGATTCTCAGCATTGCCCCTTAAAAGCTGTATTAACTCGAGACTGTAAGTTCTCTGTGTCTTAGGTTCCTTCTCACGATGTAGAAATGGCAGTCATATTTCTTGGTAGAATTGTGCTGAGAATGAAATTAAGATGATACAAATGAAATACTTAGCGTAGTTCCTGTTACAAAGTAAGCACTCAAGTTCTGTTGGCTATTGTTATTTGGTGGATCTACACTCGTAGTTTATTTTAACACCAAATGGTATTTGGATCCTAGAATTACAGTAAGTAGTGTATGTTCACTTTAAGCGTTGTGTTACGGTGGCACGGAGGACAGAACATACACCCAGAATTCAGGAGACAACACACTGAAATCCAGTTCTGCTGCAAACGATACGTGGGACCCACAGTAGTGGATGTTCTGAGGGACTGGTCCATATTTCCCAGGGTTTTCGGTGTGCTCTGGCCTACTTCCAACTCCCATATCTGCATTACTGTGCCCAAGAGGGTTTTTTTTTTCCCCAGAACAGAAGAAGGCTGTTCTGCCAGAGAATGAAACCCCTCAGGAACAGCTTTCAGTCTCTGCAGGAATAAGCTCCAGTTGTGCACATGGGAGCAGGATTCAAAGCACACTTTTGGGGCTGCGTTCCTTTTCCTGTATCACTTCCCCTCTTCCGATTAGCATCCTTTGTACCTCCCAAATAAACAACTTGCTCTGGAATCCTTCTGGGATAACTCAAATAAAGATACCCCTTGCATCATTTACTCTTGCTGTCTCAGCTTCCCTACATTAAAAAAAAAATGGATTCCTGGGCTCCTGGTTGAAGGGATAGAGCTATCATGAAAGTGCACAGAGGTGTTTATCCCATAGCAAGTTGAGGCACCATTTTTGAATGCCAGTTTTGTTTGCTTTTTCCTTTTTAAAAGAATGCCTGTGTTAACTTTCGCAACTTAATGAAAGCTTCCATTGTAACTCCATTCAAGCCCTAGAATATCAGTTCTTGGAACTCTTAGCCTTGTAGGAAAAGTAGAAACTGTAATACAGATATTTTTTTTTGAAGGTGGATATTATGGGATAAGAATATAGGTAAAAAGGCAATGTGAAATATAACGATTCTGTCTGCCTATTTTATTCATCCACTTCCCTGCCCATACTAGTTACTCAGTATTTACTGGGTGCAGTAGATTGATAATGATGAAGACTTTTACCGCTATATTTTAAATAAATATGGCCAAATTTGATTTTATGGTTATTTTAACCAACTTGGCCAACAATATGACTAACGTTGAGTCTGACTTCCTGTGACCACAGTTGGAAGGAGTATAGGAGGTTCTGAGTCTCTTCTTTCCTCAGATACTTTAAGCATGACCTAAGCTAGCAGGTTCACCGAGGCAATTTGTTCTTGCTTTCTGAATAAGACATTCGTTACTGATTGTGAAATATGTATAAGTGATGACATTTCTTTTGAATTATTGGCAACTTATTGCGAAGTATTCGAACCACTTCTGCAGGTGATTTGGATTGCTACCAGTGGTATTTCCTCTAGTAAAACTCTTGCCTAGAAGAAGAGGAATATTGCATGGCTGTGGCTTTATCTTGTGCCTAACACACCTACCCATTCAGTCATCCATTCAATAAACATTTATGATATTTCTGCCCTTGGCCTTGTTCCCTGATACTTAATGGGCACTAAGTACCTTTTAATTGATAATTAAGGACAGAGAAGCACTGAGGATTACTCTATGAGTGAGGAGGGAGATGCTCAAGGGATGAGGTGATGGGGACTCTGTTTAGACAAGTCTCTAAGCTCAGTCTCCTATAATTAAGAAAACAATAAAAGGACACAGTATCTATTATCATATTATCTTAAATCTGTATCTAGTTCTCACCCAAAAAGCCTCTGGTTCTGCTCTTACCCCATTTCTAGAGTACAATTAATGGCAACTAAAACAAAGGACACACATTACAATGCATTTTAAAGATAATAAGCTTATTTTGCTCCTATACGAAATGCCAAAATAAATGTCAGGTTGATGCAAAGGAAATTGAGCTGAACCTACTGATATAAATACCACTGCTGACTTTGGCTCTCCCTTTCAGATGGCTAATGAGTGATAATGTTTTACAAGTGCACTTTCTCCAGAAGAGAAATATCTGAGATTAGATAGTATATCCCTAGTGTTATCTCCCATGCACTCTGCTATCTGGAAAATGCCTGTTCTATTAGTAGAATTAATAATGGCTTTTTAAATATTTCATTTAGCAGTTTTTAATCCCAAGTATGGAGAACAATCAGTCTATTATTTGGGCTTAGCATGGTATTCAAAGGCCACCAACGAGCCCCAACTAATCCTAGCCCTTGTCCATCACTTGCCTTTACCCTCTAGTCAAATATAGCTTTATACTGTCCCTCACCCCATCTCCTACCACATTCTCTTGCCCCATGATTTCTCTTAAGTTGTTCATTCTCCTAGAATGCCCTTGCTTTCCATCTGACTCTCACAGCAAATGAGAAAACTTTCATCAAGCCTTTTCTGGCTTTTTCCATCTTAAAGGCTCTCTTTTCCCTCTGGCTTTCTACTGCAACTTTTCTGCACCTCCCTCTTTGATGATTTTCCTCCTTATATTGTTTTAAAGATTTAGTTATTTATTTGAGAGAGAGAGCGAATGAGAGATTGCACCAGCAGGGGGAGAGGCAGAGGGAGAGAAGCTCAAGCAGACTCTGTGCTGAGCATGGAGCCCAACGAGGTGCTCAACTCCATGACTCATGAGATCAGAACCAGAGTGGAAATCACCAGTCAGATGCTTAACTGACTGAGTCACCCAGGCCCCCCATGATTTTATTTCTGTACAGATTTTCTCTTTCTGTTTTACTCTAGACCACATTTTATCACTGGCGTATGCCACAATGCCTGGAAAAGAACTGTATAAATATTCATGAATAAAAATTAATGCATTTATTCTGATGATACCTAAGAGAGCAGGCTGAGGAGTTGATTTAGCCTCTAGTTGTTGTGCTGGTATGGAACACTTTAATTTGTCCGTAATTTAACATAATTAAATAAAAATAAGTAAAATGAAATAAAATGCTATGAGAGTGGTAGTTTCTTTTCTTCTGTGGTTTTCCTCTAAAACTTTGTTCATTACTTTTCTGTAACTTATTAGGGCACTCTTACCAAACAGAGACAATGAGTCAACTCATCCATATAGGTCATATAAATGACTCAGATGTTTTAGTCTGCCTCTGATGCAGGTGAAAACCTGTTAAAAAGAGATAAGTAAAAAGAATGTAAAGTTTTATTAAAAACAAAAGAGGAAGTCATTTTATGTCCCTACATTTCCATTATAGGGAATCTCCAAATCCTGGATCTTATTTCTGAGCAAAACAGATTTTCCATTCAGGTAGCTATATCTATATATAGAATATTTGAATATAACCACAGAGGCTCTCGGGCCAAATTTTGTCCTCTCTTCCTTCCGGGAAACTTCCTACAAAGGCATCAGATAATTGTCAGCACCCTTTGGGTTTTTACATGGCACAAATTGTTTCTGTTAACCTGGGATTATCAGTGTGACCATGTAAACCAACACATCCCCTGGAGCTCGTTTCTGTTAGGTAAATTTGGGTAAACTGTCCTTAGATAATCTTCCAAGTAAAGAAAGGAGTATATGGAACCAAATGATCATATTGGGATTCTGAGACCAGTAGAAAATATTTTGGTTTCAGATAGCTATGTTGGTTGCCAGAGACTACTAATGGATTTTCTAAAGATAGGAATATTTTAGAAATCATACTCAAGTGGCATAATCTTGTTTAGGAATCATAATTAAGTAGACTTCAAGTCTACGAAGGACCACACAAGATTATTATGCTCGCCTCCAATTATTTTCACCTGGTGACTTTTAAATAAGCCCAAAGACTATACCAGGTGTGTTTTTTATATGGATTAGGTACAGCCTTAATTCAGATGTTTTGGGTCAATGGAATACTTTAGAGTAGGTTTTTCCTGGAAAATTTCCCAGTTGTTTTAGTGTGCTGATATCAGGTCATCAACCAAATGGAATGTTTCCTTTAAAAAAGAAAAGATATCTATATACTTGTGTTATATATAAATGCATATGTATATCTATATGTATGTATTGAAATAGAATTTATTCTGTGCTTTGGGTACACTTCTCTCCTTGTATCACATTTCTCTAAACATAGAATACCTAATAAAATGATAGTATTTAAATCTAGCTAGCATTATTATGTTTTTGTGCCTGGCATGATACTCGCCCATAGTAGGTTCTCAGTAAATATTTGAAACCACTATATTTCTTTAATTTCTGAAGAGTAGTATGTCATTCAGGAACCAACTCTTTGAAAAGAGTTGGGCATCTTTTTAAATTTAAGATCCACTACTTAGTATCTTTTTGACCTTAAAGAAATTACCTAATTTCATGAGTCTGAGAAAAATGGGGAAAATAATACCTACTTACTAATGTACTAATGTAAAATTAATTTTTCATATACTCTTGAATATGTGTAAATTGAAAATTATCTTTATACTTTCATTAATGCAAATTATATGTGACTTTTTTTTTTCTACTTTGGGCTTATTTTTTTTTTAGTGATTTTACATATTTACTTTTTTTTCACCCCAAATATGTTTATTTTATTTTTTCAGTGTTACAAGATTGATTGTTCATGCACCACACCCAGTGCTCCATGCAATACGTGCCCTTCTCAATACCCACCACCAGGCTTGCCCAACTCTTTACCCCCTCCCCTCCAAAACCCTCAGTTTGTTGCTCAGAGTCCACAGTCTCTCATGGTTCATCGCCCCCTCCGATTTCTCCCCATTCACCCTTCCTTCCCTTCTCACAATGCCCTCCATGATTTTCTTTATATTCCACACATAAGTGAGACCGTAAGATAATTGACTCTCTCCGCTTGACTTATTTCACTCC
>CM052814.1:42038570-42266876 GCA_028533885.1 Nasua narica
AGATGATGAACATTTTTTCATGTGTCTGTTAGCCATTTGTATGTCTTCTTTGGAGAAGTGTCTGTTCATGTCTTCTGCCCATTTTTTGATGTGATTATCTGTTTTGTGAGTATTGAGTTTGAGGAGTTCTTTAGATCTTCGATATCAGACCTTTGTCTGTAGTGTCATTTGCGAATATCTTCTCCCATTCTGTGGGTTGCCTGTTTGTTTTGTTGACTGTTTCCTTTGCTGTCCAGAAGCTTTTTATCTTGATGAAGTCCCCAAAGTTTATTTTTGCTTTTGTTTCCTTTGCCTTTGGAGACATGTCCTGAAAGAAGTTGCTGTGGCTGATGTCATAGAGGTTACTGCCTATGTTCTTCTCTAGGGTTTTGATAGATTCCTGCCTCGCATTGAGGTCTTTTATCCATTTCGAGTTTATCTTTGTGTATGGTGTAAGTTTATATATTTTTTTAAATAAAACATTGAAACTCTTTAGGAGAGAGAAATCAAAGCCAGCTCTATCAATCAGATTTTAATTCAACTTGTAACAGGACAGGTTTCACATTTAGTAGTAGGAGAAATTCTCACTGGCTTAATATAAGACAGTTAATTCCTTAGTAATGTTATATGCCCTTTGGGTGTTGACAAGATGTTCTACTTTATAGTCAGGAACTCAAGCTGATGGAGGCTCCACCATCCATAATTTAGAACATTTAGCCTCTTCAGTTATGATAGTGGGGAGAATGACTGGGGAAAAAAAGTCTTTGCAATGAATTTTTAGAAAAAGAGATTTGTGTCACTTCTGGGATGAGACAGACATCTCTGTGAATGATAGACACACTTTACTCCCTATTTTCATGGCCTAGTGGTATACTGGATCTAGCTCATAATGGCTCATAGAGAGGAAATTACACACTTGCTCTTCCCACCTCTTTATTCAGTAATGGCATGTGGGGCGCTTGAAATCAGCCTTGGTGGTATTACTTATACCAACAAATGCCAAAAATTAAAGATTTTTTTCCCCTGGAAAGTAGTTTACTAACACTCCACTAGCCTGGTCTCTCCAGAATGAAGTCATATTTAGAAAGGTAACAATGGTAAATGAATAGTTGAAGGGTATTATTGTCTACTATGCCATAGTGTCCAGATCAACCCAGAGATTACCCTAAAATGCTGTGCATAGACTTAGGTCCTATGGAAAGAACACTGAACTTGGAATGGTCACCATCGAACTTGCTATCTAAACCTAAGCAAGTAATCATTTATTTGAATATCAGTTTATTTTTTTCCTTTTTTAAAAAATATAAACTCAATTAGCCAACATACAGTTTTTGATGTAATGTTTAATGATTCATTAGTTGTGTATAACACCCAGGGCTCAGCATATCATATGCCCTCCTTAATGCCCATACCCAGTCACCCCATGTCCCCACTCATCTATCTCGCTTTCTGCAAGCCTCAATTTCTTTGTGGTGCTATAAAATCATCTTTGGATGCAGTAGGATTATATGAAATAATGTATGAACATACCTGGCACAGTACTTCTAGAAAAATTCAATAGATTTTTGATGAATCTGGCATTCACTAGTTCTTAAGGAATCTAAGGAAAAGTACCAACATTAGGCATTTAGATGGTTTTAATATCATTTGTTAAACCTACATTTATTAAATACCTATTTAGTAATATTTCATAGATGATGAATATGATGTAGTTATTGCCTTAAGGGACTTTCAATATAGAGAGGTATTTAGTAGGCCTTTATGCTTAAACTAAGAAGTAGACCCATGTGTACTAGAGCTCACCAGGAGTAGAGGAGTAACTCTTCCTGGAGTAAATGCTTCCTGGAGCTCTCCATGGTGCTTGTTTCATGGTACTTTAGTCTGTCCTTTTTAACTCCTCACAGACTCACTCCAGTTCAGAAACCTATATTCTGGTCTACTCTGCTCCTTCTTTTCTCTTACTTCTTTGTGGATCAAGGTCACCTGTTGAGCACTTTTAGGATGCTAGGAGATATCTAGTATAATTTTATCTTTGTCTGTGCTCTGCTTACACTGCAGCAGCCTGTGTATTCCTGATTGAGACCCTTCCATAACTTAACCAATATGACATTTACAATTCAGAGCATCAATTAATTCAGAGTAATTTTGAATTCATGACTTCAGAGAGTAATTCAGTTTAATTCAGAATAAAGTTCATAATAGATCTTAATGAACTTTAAAAAAATTATATAAGTAAATATGCTGCATGAAATACAGTTCTCAGAGTTTCTAGCCCATAGAATCCTGTTTAGTGTCTAGTGTCTAGAAATTTTCCTGTTATGGTTGGAGCTATCATGCTGCTGCTAGATTTCCCTCTTCTTAATTTCAGAAGCCATGAGGTTAGGGTGGCTCTGTGCAGAAATGATACCTCAAGATATTCTGTGGTAGATAGATGCTTTTTGGAGTCAAATTCAACTAACTCACATGATATAAATCTACATGATATAAAGACCAAATAAAAAAAACATTAAATCAGTAATTGTAGTCTTACTAATTTTATTATATATAAAGAAAAATGATACTAAAATAGCTAGAATAATGTGGAGGGGAAAAGGAAGGGAAAGAATATCCAGATGGACTGCTTCTCTGACTCAATTACAGAATTAGCTGAATATTCTTTGTTGCCCCAAGACCTTCATATGATTGGTTCTCCTCCAAACCCCCTGTGTCCATAACATGTGAGAATCCAGAGCCTTCTCCCAATATTTATGGAGTTTCCTGAAAGCTCACTTGTCTCCTGATTATTCGTGTGTTTATTATAACTTCTGTACTTTGATGCAGGGCAAAGTTTAGCCCATAGAAAATATCTCAGGAGGGGCACCTGGGTGGCTCAGTGAGTTAAAGCCTCTGCCTTCGGCTCAGGTCACAATCTCGGGGTCCTGGGATCGAGCCCCTCATCGGGCTCTCTCTTCGGCAGGGAGCCTGCTTCCCTCTCTCTCTCTCTGCCTGCCTCTCTGCCTACTTGTGATCTCTCTCTCTCTCTGTCAAATGAATGAATAAAATCTTAAAAAAAAAAGTATCACAGGAAATGCATTAATAACAAGACTTTTATGAGTTTAGCAGATTTAACTGTATGTAGGTTTGGTGTTCTGTCTTGAAGCACCTTGTCTCCTTCTGTTCTCTCCTTGCCCCCATCCTTCTTTTCTTCCCATTATGCTTCGACTTCTTTCCTCAGAATTGTCTTGAAAGTTCCACATTGCTATTTTAGTGTAATTCCTAAAACCAGCATAATCATTTCCATTAAGATAATCATGAGAAATGCATGGAGTACCTATAGAAGTTGGTTTCTGGAGCCTCACTGAGTTCATACCACAGCTCTGCCCCCTGCTGTATCTATGACTTTGAGCAAATTACTCTAATCTCTCTGATCTGTGAAATTAGGATAATATATTCCCATACAGGGCTTTTGTAAAGATCAAAAGTGATTATTTGTCCTGTTGTACAGTATGCATTTTTTATATGTTAGTATTTCTTTCTTTCCCTTTGTCCATTTCCTAGTTCATCTTACCATGATTGTATATAGGACCTTCTTGTTCTTATTAACACTTACATTTGAAAAAGGGAGCTCAGCGAAGAAACAGACTAAAATAGTAGTTTACCTTAAGAAAATAGACCTAAATTATCAAGTAAACTATGGCAATTTTTTTAAAGGTGTACTTATTTATTTTAGAGAAAGAGAGAGAGTTGGGGGGAGGGGCAGAAGCAGAGTGAGAGAGAAAGAAGCAGACTCCACACTCAGTGCAGAGCCCCACATGAGGCTAATCCCAAACCCTGAGGTCACAACCTGAGCTGAAATCAAGAGTCAGCTGCTTAACCAACTGAGCCACCCAGGTGCTTCTATGGCTCTCTCTTATAAAGACATTTTATTGTGATGTTTTGTGTTCCCACAATATTATCCAAGTGTTACTGTAATTCTTTTAAGAGAATGATTAAAGAATGATAAATGCGTGCATGAGTGTCAGAGGTCATTTTTAACTAACAGTTTAAATTTCTTCTTTTTATTATTTTTTAAGCCATAATTTTGGTTTATTTGTGATGTCCTTTGCTCCCATCACCCTGATTAATACAGAGTTGGATGTAATTTTGTGTGAAAACTGCCTTACTTGGAAATATCTTTTATTTACAAAGCCTTTTAAATTCTATGCAGATATTCCTACTGTTTATAGTATAATATAGATACATGAAGTTAAAATATTTTGTCAACTTATTACCTTTCATATTTTTGGCATTGCTCAGAGAATAGGAAACCTACATCCTTATTTCAACATACTTTGTTAATTAGTGTATTTTAAGAATCAAAATTAATTTATTTTACAGTAAGTCTATAGAAGTTATAAGGAGCTCCCTATTCATCAACTCTGCTTTATTTTTAATGTATTTTTTAGTAATAGAAGATGCGGTATTTTCAAGCATGGGTAATTTCTAGTTTTCTCACTTAGATATTAAACACCACTCTTGAAACATACTCTGTCAGTTGATACGTGAACAGGACATTTGCCAGATAATTAACACTTGATGGCAGTTATTTGGCAAATTATGGGTCATATGTACCTTTGATGTAACCTCAACAGCCATTTTATCATAGAAGACTTTCTGAGCAGCAAGGCAAGTAATGATATTATATGATGTCAGTGAACAAATTTAAATCAAGTCGTCATAACATTGACCCTTCTGATTGTCCTCACATGAAATCAGTAGGCAATAGTGTCTTCAACAAAGCACTGTGTGGGGGCGCCTGGGTGGCTCAGTGGGTTAAAGCCTCTGCCCTCGTCTCAGGTCATGATCTCAGGGTCCTGGGATGGAGCCCTGTATTCGGCTCTTTCCTCAGCGGGGAGCCTGCTTCCCCCTCTCTCTCTGCCTGCCTCTCTGCCTGCTTGTGATCTTTCTCTCTCTGTCAAATAAATAAATAAAATCTTTTAAAAAAAAGCACTATGTGATCTAAAATAGTTGAAATTAGACTTATCAAGGTTTTATATAACCCTTAGGATATCCCAATTTTAAAATTGGATCATGGGGGGTGCCTGGGTGGCTCAGTTGGTTGAGCATTCAACCCTTGATGTCAGCTCAGGTTTCAATCTCAGGGTTGTGAATTCAAGTCCCACATTGGGCATGGTGCCTACTTAAAAAAAAAAAGATAATGGTCTATATCCCCTTCCCACGTTTTTTTGTTTTTGTTTTTGTTTTTGCTTTATTATATGGAATTCATGACACATTTTCCTTTAGAAATAATAGAATAAGTGGTGGTACTGAGACCTCTACACTTACACATACAGTCCTTTTTAACCCTTAGGAAAATGGGCTCTGGTCATTAGCAGCATCCTTTATACTGAGAATACAACAAACCTGTTTTTATGGAGATGTGGGTTTTTGCTTTTCCTTCACTTTCATTTTCCTTTTTTTTTTGGGGGGGGGCGGTTTGCAGGTTTTGTTCAATGAGAAAAAAATACGGTAGCAAAAGGGACATATCTCCTCATCTTTCCTCTCCTTGTTGCTAAATAACAAGGAACCACAGTGATTCTGGGAAAGCTATGTAGTTTGCAGAGCCCTGGAGCCCTGGCATATTTTTAATCATGGTGTGGCTTAATCTGGCTAATCACCAGATTAAAATTTTATGTATAATTATATATAATATAAGCATATATATTTCTAGTGCATGCTATCAATGCTACTATCATGTCATTTTATTTTGAGAGAGAATCTTGGTGATCAATGTAAAAAAAAATAATGAACTCTTACTCATAAATGTTGGGTGGGTTTTTGAAATGTAGATTCCTGGACACCACTCACCAAAGATTCTGATCCAGTAACTCTGGGCTGAAGCTCAGAAGTCTGCATTTTCAAGAAACCACCTAAGTGATTTTGTGTAGCTGTAGATAGGTGCTCCTCAGATTGTATTTTGAAAGATACTGAGATAGAGGCTACCTCTGACTTATCTTCTCCTTGGATGACAATATAGCACTGGGGCGAAGGCCCTGGAGCCTGGCCTTTCCACTAAAACCCCACCTCTGTAGTTAGGATGCCTTGTGAACTTGGGAAGCTACTTAATGACTCGGCGCCCCCCCTCTTTATCCGTGTGATGATGATAATGATGATATATATTGGATAGGATAGTAATGAAAATTAAATAAGCCAATGTATTTAAAGAGTCTGGACATGCAGGAAGTACCCAATAAACGTTAGTGTTTTTGTGTTATCCTGTGGCCCCCATCCAAATTATTTATGATTTATGCCCATGGGAGTCACTTCAGTGCTGAGTTATCATTTAATATTTAGTTCAGCCATCATCCTCTTTAGGAAGTTTGAGCCAAACTATAGTCTAGTCTGGTTCTTTTATGTATTTCTAATACTGTATCATATTAAAGATTTCTGTTTCTTCATCTGCCTTCCTCACCAGCCATGAGCTCTTAGAGGACAGGGACCTTGTGTTGCTCACATTTGTGTCTCGAGTGCCTAGTGCCTTGGCAGGGACACTGCTAAGCTGGGGACGCTGGTTGGCTCGAATCTGAATAGTGGTCAACTCTTGTGCTTGTCCTGGCTGTCTCTTCCCAGAGGCCAATAAAAAGGAAATATTTTCCAGAATCAAACCTGGATAGTGTTTAGTGGGGAAGATTTAGTCATTTATTTATTTCATCGATATTGCTAAACATCTACCACGTAAATCAGAGTGAACAAAACAAAGATCTGTATCCTCATGGAGCTTTTAGAGATTAACTTCAGGGCTATTCACTGGTGACTAAATACTTATATCTTTTAACATTGGCTTGCAGTGTATTACTGAATTTTATTTTAGGGCAGTCCCCTGGGATATGTATTATAAAACTTGCATTTAAGGTGTAGAATCCTAATTAAGATTAGAACACCCAGATCAGAGCTTGAGTTATTGGACATCAGTCCTAATTAAACACTCTGTAGTTTTCCATCCTGGTTAGTGTTTATTGTGACTAGTAACCTGGATCAACTGATGGGATTTGTCTTTAAACATTTTTCAGACTTCCAGCAGTGGAAGGCACTCTGTTCGCATCACTGGCCTTAGTACTATTGATTTCCGAGCTGGTTTTTCCAGAAAGCCCACCCTGGACTTCAAAAAAACAGTCAGCAGACCGGTACAAGGTTTGTATGTACATGTTATCAAAACTGACATAGTAGATAGCCAAGGGCAAAATATTTCTCGAACTGTCTATGATTTTATAATTCTGTTGTACTTAACAAAATTGGGAAACATACCATCTTTACTTTAAACACAATTATATTCTTGGCATAGTCATTTTTTCTCAAAGTCTAGTCCGAACACCAGTGATACTGAAATTACTCAGAGAGCTTGTTAAAAATTAAGATTCCTGGGACCCACGCCAGATCTCCTGAATTAGAACTGAATTAGGTTGGACACAGTAATATGCACTGTAACAAGCACCCCAGTTGATTCCTAAACTTACTGAACTTTTAAAACTACTGACCTAGGTCTTGAAACTTTTTACTAACATCTATAAATTGTCTTGTTGTGAAAATGTGGATTTTATGTGTGTAGATAGCTAAAAAATTAAAAACATCATGTATTATTATATAAAAATAAAATTACTGTGGCATCTTAAACCTTGTTCTTATTTTATTCATGCAAGATTATAGTTTTATAGCTAAAAAATGCTTATCCTACTGTGACTCTTCAAATTTTTTTTTGGTTGTTTATTTTATTGCTGCAGTTACTAGAGAGATACAAAGAATGAGTCTTTAAAAATTAAATATTCATGTTATTGAGCATCATGTACCACAATATTCACAATTCCAGTTTTTCCATGTATAAATATTATTAAAATACATAAAGATAATTATTAGGATTTCCAAAGTTTCTGTATATGTACATTATTTGTGTAAAAAATATTCTATAATTAAGCCACAATTTATAGGACAGTTTCTAGTATTCGTAATACTTTCCTGTTTTTATAATGCAAAATTTATTTAATATAGAACCTCAATTGCATGTTACTTGTAAATAATAACAAAGCCTTTCTCTTGTAGGAATACCTACCTATGTGCTGCTGAATACTTCTGGAATTTCCATCCCAGCCAGAGTAGATCGTCTTGAACTTCTGAGTATCTCAGGCAGTTCTCTTAAGACTATTCCTGTTAAATATTACCCAGACCGAAAACCTTATGGCTTGTGGAATATTTCTGACTTTATACCACCAAATGAAGCTTTCTTTCTCAAAGTAACAGGCTATGATAAGGATGATTATCTTTTCCAGAGGGTATCAAGTGTTTCCTTCTCTAGCATCATCCCAGGTGAGACATCATTTTACTGAACAATGGAGTACTGATAGTTTAAGGGAGTGATGTGGTCCTAAAAGGATGAACCATAATGTAAAAAAAATAATATCTTCACATTATTACTGGGTTATTGAGTTGATGGGCATTCACAATTTTTCTTAATCATAAAAAGCATATCCAAAGTTGCATGTTAAGTCTCACTGATTGCAGATCTGAAAATTTTGATTGCTTCACTCAGCGTGAGGACTGGAACTGGGAAATTCTGGTGCTTTTACCCCCCCCTCCCCCCGACTAAAAAAAAAAACCTGGCACACAGGTGTAATGTTTGATCAAGCTACCTAAATTGGCCAAATGGATTAAATGTTTATATTGATTGTCAGAAACCTACTTCGTGAACAGTAATTCACTGTAAACAACTGGTGATGATTCTGTCTTTGTGTACTAAGTTGGCAGTTAGTTAATTGGTAAGCTAGTTACTCATATATTTGTTATTATGTAGAGTTAAGATCACAGATTAGGGGTTATTTAGAGACATGAGATAGCATTTCAATTTTTATATTTATGCTATTTCTCCAGGCTAATGACAGTCTGATCAAAATTTAGAACTGTAGCTAGAACTGTGGATAGACAAATTTATATTGTTATTAATATTATAATACTGGATAGAGGGACCACAATCTATCATTTATTCTGAAGTTTGTAATTTGGGAAATTCAGAAAAAAACTGTGTAGCTATTCCTTAATCATTGTCAAATGGTGAGAATACAACCGTCAGTATTTCCTTATATATGGTATTCAAACTTAGTTGTCTTCGCCCCTAAACAGAATACTACAAAATCTATTGGATTCTTAAACATCAGCTTTTCCCATTGTTTTTGGGAAAACGATTACCCTTTGCATTCAATTCTAAGACATGTAGGTTCTTTTCATATATTTACATTTTTTTAAAGATTTTATTTATTTATTTGAGAGAGAGAGAGAGATCACAAGCAGGCAGAGAGTGAGGGGGAAGCTGTCTCCCGGCTGAGCAGAGAGCCCGATGCGGGGCTCTATCCCAGGACCCTGAGATCATGACCTGAGCCAAAGGAAGAGGCCCCAACCCATTGAGCCACCCAGGCGCCCCATATATTTACATTTTTGAAATAAAAATACGTTCTACAATTGATGAAGTATGGTAACTAATTTGGTAGCTTTCTTTTTTTTTCTATCTTGGTGGCCCAAAAAATAATGTGTCTGAAAAATAAACAGTCTTAGATTTAATGAATATTTCCGTAAGGGGTCCATGGAGATATCCAGAAATTAATAAGATTTGAACAAAGACAGATCATTAAAGCGGGTTTTAGTCACTTAGATTAATTGGAATGCAGAGGATTTACTGGAAAAATTAAAGTATGAAGCTTTTGAATGGATTAACAGGAAGTACCCAATATCATTGTGATCTTGTTGCCTGTGTTCTTTTCTTCCTAGACGCTCCCAAAGTTACAATGCCCAAGAAAACCCCAGGATACTACCTGCAGCCAGGCCGAATTCCCTGCTCTATTGATAGTCTTTTACCGTTTACCCTGAGCTTTGTCAGAAATGGAGTTACACTTGGAGTAGACCAGTATTTAAAGTGCGTACATGTTTTTATTAGCAATTATAGACAGCTTTAAACATCTAAATACAAATAGATACTTATTGTAATGTACTTTTTCATTGGAAATTCTCATTTATTTATCTCATCATCTTGGAGTATGGTAGTGAACAAAACAGACACAAATCTGTGCCCTCATGAAGCTTATATTGTAATGGAGAAAGAAAACAATATGTTAATTTAATAAATGCTGGAATTCATTCAAGGGTTGATTCAGGTTTATAGAATTTGAATTTTACATAACTTGAGGGTCGCTTGTTTATTTTTTAAAAAGATTTTATTTATTTGACAGAGAGCTTAAGCAGGGGGGAGCAACAGGCAGAGGGAGAGGGAGAAGCAGATTCCCCGCTGAGCAGGGAGCCAAATGCAAGACTGATCACAGGACCCTGGGATCTTGCCCTGAGCCAAAGGCAGACACTTAACTGATTGAGCCTCCTCTGAGGGTCTCTTGTTAAGATGAAGAATACAAAATTATGAATACAAGGTTAGGTACCAAATTTTGGAAGCTTCCTTGCAAAAGAGAAAAGTTTAAGCTTTGTCGTCCTTGGGGCAAACAAGACTCTGAACATAATTTAACAATTACAGTTAATTGTAACTAACAGTTACAATAACAGTTACAATTAACACTTACAATAAGTGAATCCAGTTAAGTACTGCGGCAAAATGTAGAGTAGATTAATTGGAAGGAGATTAATGTTGGTAGATGGGGTGCATGTGGTTTTGGTTTAGTTGCAATCTGAAAATCCAGGATAAGGGACATTGAGGCAAAGACCTAAACATGGTGAAAGACGGTCATGCAGATATCTAGGGAAAAGCATTTGCACACCAGGAACAGTAAGTGCAGGTGCACAGAGTTGGAGCTGACTGGCATGTGGGAAAGCAAGACAGGAAGGAAGTCAGTGTGGCTGGAGGAGAAGGGTGGGGAAGAGGTCACACCCTCCTGGAGTGGGAGTATGTGTGGCTACTGCATTTAGCAGTCAATGGAGTTGGGCCAGGAGGCACTGACTTTCCTCATGAGGATGGATGATTGTTTTTAGGTAAATATAATCTATGATAAAATTAAGTAGACCTTGAAAACTGGAGGATGATTCCTGGAAAATGTTTATGTTTTTTTTAACTTACTAATGAAACAAACTACATGTTGGCAAAAACTCTAGGAATTCTTTTATGAAACTTAAATGCTATTAATCCAATACTAATACAAATAACTTCCATAGGATGCTAAATATTTGATAGTATTAACCTACTTTATCTCTTTTTGGGTCATTTTAAACAAAAACTGTGGTAGGAATGTTCAGTATAACTTCAGAAAAAAAATTCCAGTATTTAAAGATTTAACTGTATTATTTCCTGCTACTTTTTAAATATTAATCTTGATGACTTGCCTTAGCTTCATGTTTAATAATCAGCAATTTAACTCACCAGGGTATCAAATGTTGAAGCTACATAACTTCCTGATGAAATCAAATCATTCTGCTTCATGTTTAAATAGTAACATATTTCAAAGACACTTGAGAGTCTTTATAAACATTAATTCATTAATTCCACACAATTCCTGGGAGGTAAGCCACAAGAATTCTTTCCCTCATTTTTCCAGCTCTGTGGCCCAGAGATGTGACATTCCTTGCTGCCATAGATTAAGCTCTTTGGTTGTGGGAGGCTAAAGACAGAATTTGGCATAGGTGGTGATGGATTGATACTCTAACCCTGATTCATTTACACGTCCCTGCCCTAGATTTCCTAATATGGGACATGTGACTTAATCTTTGTTATTCGAGTCGCCATGGTCACTAGGGGATGTAAGAGAGAATTAGTTTGCCTGAGCAACAAGACACATTTGCATTTGACATGTTCTTCCTCATTCTGAAGGCCATGCCTTCAAAACTTCTTATTGTGGCCATATAATTTTTAATGTTAACTGAGAAGACAATATGATAAAAGAGAATTATTTTCATGTAATATTTCATAAATAAGAGAGGAGCAAGTATCGCTGTAAAGAATATTCTTCAAGCAATCTGACACTGGTTATGTGCCTTTGAACAAATCACTTATCCTTTTTCCTGACTCTCAACTTACTTGTTTCTGAAACAAGGGACTTGGGACGGGAAGAACTGCCACTATCTGTTCCAAAATTCCCATGTGTCTAAGTTTTTGATGAATCCTAATATCCTAACATATGCTTGGCTGTGAAGTAGGCATTGCAGAAAACATGAATGGCTGTATGTATTTCAAACTTCTGCCTTCCTGGAACTTACAGTACCTCTTAGACAATGACAATCCTAAACTTGGACTCAACTTACTGCCACTAGGCACTAAAGTTATAGCTTAGATGATCACTGGGGTTATAGTCGACTTATAATTCTCTTCCTTCTGAATGTGACAATAAGGACCACTGACACCTAATGCATACACAACTGAAAAGAAGCAAACGAATGTTCTATATGTAAAATATATGGAACAATGATTTTGCTCATTCTCTCACTTTTCTGATGACAGGAACCTATGACCTCACTTTCGCTTACAAAGTCTAATGTGCTATACACATTAAGAGCTCAGTAAGTTCTTCGTGATTTTTTTGATGACAGTTATGATTTGTCTGGATGGCAAGAGATCTGGAGTCATTACTATGATATTATATCTCACACCACTTTCAGACTCCAGTGGAAGGTGGCTTGATTCTGCAGTAGGCTTTTCATTTCATCTATGTCAAGAATGTTTAAGAAGGTTATAAATAGCTATGGATGAATGTAAGAAAAAAATTATGTAAATAGTTTTGGTTTTCAATTACATTTTAAAATAAGATAATGCCAATTTTTTTGATTACTAGAATCTTATAAATATGTATTAATATCTATCAGATATTAAATATCTATTAAGTATGATATTAACTATCTAGTAATATTTATTAATTAGATATTAAATATTTATTAACATATACCAATTAGATATTTAATGTCTATTAAATATCTATGGCTAAGACACCTCCAGAGAATGAGGAAAAATTTGAAGAGTGTTAAAGGACAAAGATAGTGTTTATTAAGTGGTGGATAAGTATTATAGCAAAGGGATTTTTTTTTTACCTATATGACAGGCTTGATAATAAAACTGTTTTTTTTTCTTTTCTTGATGTATACATATTGAACCAGATAGTTCTATAGCCTTAGACATAAGAAAGTTAAAGAGAACTTATCTCTTTGGAATCAAAAAATCTATTTTCTATTTTCAAACTTACGAACTATGTGGTTGAATTGCTTTGGCTATGAACCCCCACCAGACATGACCCAAAACTGGAAATAATGTGGAAGGAGAGAAGATATAAGGAGCGTTGCTCTATTAACTCATTATCTTATATTTTGACCTTGTCAGAAAATGTTTCCCTAAAGAAATTCACAGACTCTATATGTTATTGCCTTTTTGTGACTTTTGCTCAGAGAGCTTAATGTGCTCTCTGATTAAAAGATGTGTCATTTTAAGCTATAAAGAAATCTGCAGTTTAATCCATTTAATCCAGTTTAATCCATTTTTACATTGTTCTTTTGAATGAATACTTCAAAAAAATAGTGGAATCACCACTTAGATCTTTGCCTTGTTTTTGTCATAACTGAAAAGGTTTCTATTTTGTTACCCCAGAGAATCTGCCAGTGTGAACTGGGAGATTGAAAAGGTCACTTTGTCTGATGAAGGCGCCTATGAGTGCGTCGCTGTGAACAGTGCGGGGACTGGACGGGCACAGACATTTTTTGATGTGTCAGGTAATTATCATTAATTGCTTTGCGGTTGCCTGCATATTAATGCATCTGTGGAAATGGGGTGTTTGCTAATCCTGGCTTCCCACCTCTTAGCTGTGTGACCTTCCTTGGGCCAGTCGCTTAAGGACTCAGTACCTTGGTTTCCCAAACTGTAAAATGAGGATATCCATAACAGTCTCTATCTCATGGAGAAACAATGAGGGTAAACGAGACAATATATGTCAGGCACATAGAAGAGAGCCTGGCACGTGGAAACACTTGATAGACCTTAGGTATTATTGTTGTTGTTATTGGACTATTATCGTTATTAACGTAGGGGCTCAATAAATATTTTTTGAAATGACCATATAGCATTTTTATTAAAATTCAGAGAAATTTAGAGAAAGAAAGGGATAGAATTTAAGAAAAGGAAGAGTTCTAGTCTAGGAATAACAAGGTTAAAACATTCCCTTTTCACACTGAAAAAATAAAATAAACATATTTGGGAAAAAAAAAACATTCCCTTTTCCTGTCCCATATTCATAATAAGCAGAGTGATTTTATGAATGGATTCTGACATTAAATTGAAGACTATAATGGAAATGATCATGTTCAAGAAACATAGGGCCTCAGTGGCTACAATATTGGTATGAAGAAGAGTGGAAGAAATGCTAATTATTTTGCCCTTACATAGTATGTTTCTGATGAATAAAGGGGAGGCAAAACTCATTGCTTTATAAAGCAGAATATATTTTAGTGAAAAAATAATTTTTTCCTCCAATCTCCCAGAATTCTTAGGATACAAAAAGACTGTCATTTTTAACCAATGATCAGGACTTAAGCCATTTACTCAGTATAAATCTAGAATTTATTGGGAAGTTTGTTTCAATTGAGTTATTTTCTACATCCCTTTTAGATTAGTGTTGCTCTGTGTTTCATAGTAACCCTATTCTGACCTAAATATAACTGCTGAGTTTTATAACAATGTCTGTATCTGCATTTAGTACCGATGTGCATTTTCTTGAGACAACTAAAGACAAAAGAAACTGTAAAATTGTAGGGCTGTTTAGAAATCTAGGATTTATGTTTGTTATCAATAAGTCCAAGCTGAACTTTAGAACAGAGGCATGCAAGCATGTTCTTCTTAGAGTAAATTTATTTGTATTCTTTTATTCTTAGAAAAATAAAGTTTGTCTTCTGAAACAATTTCGTTGACATGCATCATAAACTATTCATTTTTTTCATCTCCAGTAATTATGAAAAGCCTTGGAATTGTGTCAGCGTTCCTCAGCTTCTGGGAAAACAAACACTTGAGCACTTGAGGTTCCCCCCTCCCCCAGCAATATTAATTAAGGGAAAGACAACAGGGAAAGAAGTTTGAGTGAGTGGATTTAAACATCTTGCATAAACAACTGGGGAGTGCCAGTAGGAATCAGTGAACTGACTATTAAGAATTTGGCTCTGGGGTATTAGTAACTTCCATATGTGTGTTGTGCACATGCCCCTCTACTCTCATTTGTGCCAGCCAGCAGTGGTATCACTGGGAAATTATACTGTGCCCAAGCCAGTTTTCAGGACTTGTGTCCCATTCGGTCAATGAGGAAAGGAGCAGGAAACATTGATGGTAATGGCAATGACTGTAACCACAGAATAACAAGAAAGTGCCCCTTTGGACTTGGAAGAGCAGACATTTCCTTCGGGGCTCACCAGTGCCTGAAACCCCCTCTCACTTCTGAATCTCTCTTAGCCTCGGCTGAGATGCCAGCAGTTACCTGACCAGCCCACTGGAATCAGGCACAAATTCACAGGACAGTTAGATATTATATTTTGGAAAGAAGTGTTAGAAATCAAGGCATTGTGAGTTAGTGCTGTTCCTGTGTCACTCTGGACATTGATTTATTTTGTCAAGTCAAAGGGTACCCAAGAGCAGTTTAAAGGAAAGCTAAAGTTCTACCAATATGTTACCTCAGTTTTTCCAGCATTTTCTTCTAGTTGACATATTTAAGGATTTTTGGTTCATTTGAATGTTGATTATTGAAAGTTTTAAAAGCAAAATGGGTGTGAAAAGCATTGTACTTCTTTTATTGCATATAAACATATAGAAACAAATGAATTCGGTTGCGGAAACATGAAAAATTCATTCTTTTCAAGTGACATTTAGTAATTTAGTTTGTTACTGTTACAAAGTTACATTAATTTACTGAATTTCTTTATTAACACAATGGCCCTCCCCCAATGCACACACATAGGGTACTATAATTCTGTGTTTAAGTAAAATACCAAGAATAAAGGAGACTTGTCAAGGGCATGTCAGTGATAGGTAATGTTAAATTATAATTATAGGATATTGTTTTAGAATAGGATAAGACTTGGAAACAATCTTACACCACCTCATCATTTTGTAGGTAAGGAAACCAAAACCCAGAGCAGGCAAATGAGCCATTATGATTACAAGGATAGGGAGTGATAAGATTCCTGCACTCTCTTCCAGCAATCTTTACCTAATGCCACAAGGCCCATACTTGCAAGCTTCTTTCAGTTTTGAGGTTTTGAGGTTCCATCTCTGGTTCCCTTATTCTAGCCCCAGTCATTCTTTCACTTAGGAAGAGCTAACTTCAAGCACCAGGCTAGATATTCCATTTTCTTGGCCTCTCTCATCATTTCCTCCAACCCCGCCAAATTTACTTATGCATGCTTAAATATTTCTGTGTGTGTAATATTTATTATCTCTCGTTATTTATGCAGCAATGAAATTGTATGTCATTCTTTCAAATCTCACCTGTTATGTCATTAGAAAGTTGGCGTTTTACATATTTGAATTTATGTCTGAAGAGGGATTAGACTGTGAACCAGGGCTTGTATACAAGAGGATTATTAAAAAGCACCTGTAAGGGAGTTAACAGAAATGGAAGAAGTTAAATTGTGGTGTAGTCACTACTAGGACCTTCGCTGATCCCACAGGGAATTCTGGAGCTGTCATGGCCCTGAATTGAGGCAAGAGAGAAGGTCCTTTGTTTCCTCATGAAGTGGTCACTGGATGTGGGCTACCCTGGACAAGGGGTCTTACCCTGAGCAGGTTAGCGCCCTTGGCTATGAGCGATATGTAGCCAACAAGTGTAGCAGCTAGGGAAATGAATGCCTTGGTCCTTAAGAGGGATCTGGGCATGTGTCCACCATTCCCTACATGCCTAATGGGACAGTTCCCATTTTCAAAAAATCTCAAAAAAATACCTAGTCTAGTTGAAGAATTTTGTTTTAAAAGAAGAAAAAAAAAGGAAAATCATATAAAACGTCATGTGGCCTTCAGAAAGATCTTGATAGGATGTGAATACACGCCATGTACTATCACTTTCAGGTCTTTGGTGGCTTATGCCATCTTGTACGTTAGAGTCATAAAACTTTAAGATAACCTAATTTAATTGGGTGCCTGGGTGGTTCAGTCAGGTAAGCGTCCAACTTTTGGTTTTGGCTCAGGTCATGATCTCAAGGTTGTGAGATCAAGCCCGCACTGAGCCCTGCATTGGGCTCCACACTGGGTGTGAAGCCTGCTTAGGATTTTTCTCTCTGCAAAACCACCCCCTCACTCCTGCTCTCTCCCTCCCTTAAAAAAAAATGATAACCTAATTTAATCATCAACTTCTCTAAGGTCACACACCTAGGGTTAGAACTAGGCAGTCTATAGTGGCCAGATTCGGCAAATAAAAACATAGAATGCCCAGTTAAATTTGAATTTCATATGTGTGTCTGAAATAATTTCATGAGACATATGTATACTAAAATATTATTTGATTGTTTATCTGAAATTCAAGCTTAACAAAGCATCTCATATTTTCTGTGTCAATCCTAGCCAGACTCCAGAACTTCCTAACTTTGTCATGTACTCTTTCTACTTGATTAGCCATTTTCATAGCCATTTCATAAGATATTTTAAAAACATAGCAAAATGATAAAATTTTTTAAAATAATAATTTAAAATAGCATCTACTCTTCTAAAAATGTTTGGAAAACAAGGATAAATATAAAGAAAAATGTGGAAAATATATGCATGTCTATCCCTTGGAGATTACCACTATGGTTTTATCATATTGCTTCCAGGTTTTCTCTGGGCTTATGATTCATCTGGACTTATAAATAGTTTTCAATAGAGAATGAAATTGGATCTTAAATATCTGATACTCTTTCATATTTAAACTAAAACAGGAATATGGGTTTCCAGCTAGCATAGCTCAGCACAGTTTTTATTGCTGTATTATTGCTGAATAATGGCTTGCTACAGCAGATCATTTTAAAGCACTCGGGCAGAGTGTACTTTAGAGGGGCATTTGTATTTATTCTCAAGCCTAACTAGAGTAATATGTGATTCTCTCTAGAATGTTGACTAAATATTTAACTAGTAAATGGGTTTTTACCACATCTGAAACATGTAGTTATTACTCAATACCTTTTGTGTACATGGCTTTATGTGTACAATTTTATTAAAGGTCTATGCCTACTCTTAACTTGACCTTCTTAAAAAAATTTTTTTTAAGATTTTATTTATTTAACAGAGAGAGAGAGAGAGCACAAGCCGGGGGAGTAACAGAGGGACAGGGAGAAGCAGGCTCCCTGATCAGTGAGGATTCCTGATGTGGGGCTCGATCCCAGGACCCTGGGATCATGAACTGAGCCGAAGGAAGCCACTTAACTGACTGAGCCACCCAGGCACCCCCTAACTTGACCTTCTTAAATCAAAACATTCCTCATGCCTCTGGAGGAACACTTGTCATACACTGCTGTTGTACTGTGTCTTCTTCAGGAGATTGTAACTCTCCTTAAAGCTGATGCTATCATACTTAGTATACTATTGTCTACCATACTTTGTGTCCTCTTTTCTTTAAAACTATAAATAAGTATTTAAAACTTATTTATTCTTTAAAACTATAAATAAGTATTTTTAAATTTAAAAAATCTATAAGTGCTACTTTCTTCAAAACTCATAAAAATTTGTTTCACTCCACAATCCTAAATTAGTCTAATAATATCCTTTTGCCATGCCTTTTTGATTTTTACATCTATAATTTATAAATTTAGACTTGGGTATGCTTTGGTATGTAAACAAGCACTACTCTTTCTTTTTACATTGAAAATTAAAGAAGCTAAAAACACATTCTTTGCATGGTGTCTTCAGGTTACAAGTTCCCTGTGCTAATGCTCACTTTTACAGTAGGATGTTTTAAAGTTTAATTTAAAATTTAAATTAGAGGACATTCAAACCTTCAATTAAAGGCATACATTTAAAACTACAGTATTTGGCAAATATAATAAAAATTAGACTTTTTTGGTTTTGTTTTGTTTTACAACATGCACTACTTTTTAAGAATCTTTTGATTAAATGATAATTTTCTTCGGGTCATAGACATATGTATTAATGAATATGTTTTCTTGTACTGCATCTTCCCTACAAGATTTTCAGTGCATACTCATTAAATTTTTAAACACATCTTTAAGTGAGCAAAATGACTGTTAGGTCTCTTGATTTGAATGTTTTCATTTCAACACAGAGCCCCCTCCGGTCATCCAAGTGTCTGATAATGTTACAGTCCCTCCTGGAGAAAGAGCAGTTTTAACATGTCTCGTCATCAGTGCAGTGGATTACAATCTAACCTGGCAGAGGAATGGCAGAGATGCCAGACAGTCAGACCCAGCAAGAATGACGATCTTGGCTAACCTCTCCTTGGAGCTAAGGAGTGTGAAGTTCAGCGACGCTGGGGAGTATCACTGTGTGGTTTCCAATGAAGGAGGATCGTCAGCTGCTTCAGTTTTCCTCACAGTGCAAGGTATGTGTATATGGTAACTTCAGAATTGTGGTGTCTTCCTCTCCTCTTTCTTTGAACTTATTCCCTTAAGTTGGCTATCTGAGAATGATAGTTTCTACCCAAACAACTATTGTTTTGAATGGTAGAGGCCTTATGGATCTTCAATAGATAGTCTAAAGCTGACTAAACTGGAAACTAAAACATCCTTAAAAATAGGTGACATTTTAAGATAAACACAGCTAGTCCTTTTAACGGACATTTATTTTGAGACTATAAATAGAAATTGTCTCTGAATGATTTAATAGTTTTTAAGTTCTCCAGTCTATTATGTGGATTTTTAAAAAAATTTCTAATTGTTTTAATAATTGGTTAAAAAAATCCTTCCTGATTTGAGTATTATATTATTTCCAATGTAACTAATTTACTTTTACTTATATTTTTGTTTAAAGATTTTGTTTGGAGCACTTGGGTGGCTCAATTGTTAAGCATCTGCCTTCAGGTCCTGATCCCAGGGTCCTGGGATCGAGCCCCGCATCAGGCTCCCTGCTCAGCGGAAAGCCTGCTTCTCCCTCTCCCACTCCCCCTGCTTATGTTCCCTCTCTCGCTGTGTCTCTCTCTGTCAAATAAATAAATAAAATCTTTAAAAAAAAAGATTTTGTTTATTTATTTTAGAGAGAGAGTGCCCGCAAGTGGGGGTGGGGACAGAGGGAGAGAGAATCTCAAATAGACTCCTTGCTGAGTATGGAGCACGACAGAAGACGTAATTTTACAACCCTGAGATCACGACCTGAGCCAAAATCAAGAGTGGGACGCTTAACCCACTGAGTGACCCAGGTGCCCCATACTTTTATTTTTTTAATTAAAGTTTAAGATTTTTCTCATCTTGGTGAAATTTTATTAAACTTTACCGTGGTTGTTTTTATCTTATTTATTTTATACACAAAAAGTGCTTACTAACAATAAACTAATGGCAAGCCAACCTTTAATTATGTCTTTATAGACTAAGTATCTAGGTAGCTGAAAACAGTATGTTAGCAATGTGGTTCGCTGGCTACAAATATATATATTCTTCAGGACAATTAAATGAAGATCAGAAACTGTTCTAAAGTATCTCTTTCAGTAGAATCATATTTGGCTTCTAAATGTCTACAGACCAGCTGAGAGCCTTAATGTAATGAACAAATTACTCTTGGCAGTTTTACGCTCTTAAACTGAAAGATTCAGTTGCTACCTCAACAGAATGTTTCATTTTAAGCCCTTGATACAGGAGACTGATTGCATGTGTCTGGCTATTTGGTTTTGGTATTAGAAACAACTTTATAACATGCCTGAAATAACACTCTCAGATGATTTTTTAACAAAGTTATCTAACAGAATGACCACTGCATCTCAAGGCTAGGGCTGAGATTGTTATTAATGGCAGAAAGGTGAAACTACCATGAGAATTAACAAAATGGTTGACATCTGATTCTAGTTTTTCTCACTAGTAGCGGAGATATGTTCTGCAATCTGAATGTGTGTCTTTTGTTGGTTGATCTCGTGAATCCTCTAGGGAAACATTGCTTTTGTAAATGTCTCACTGCATTTCCACATGGTAAACTGCTTAGATAATTAGAGTCTATCCAAGTGATAACTTGAGTTACCAGAATTTGGAGACTGTTTTTACAGATAGAATAAAATGCTAATGGACTTCTGAAATTTGATCTTGGTTCTTTACTTGAAGTCCCTTAGAATGGGATTGTAAAAGCCTTTCTAGTTTCCCCAGGTTAACTTTTCAGTGCATTAGTATTCAATTTAGTCATTAGAGCAGTGATTCTCAAACTCTTAAGCTTTCTTGGATAAAGAATTATCCAAGGAACTTGTTAAAAAGCAGATTTCTAACCCCATATCTAGAGATTCTGGTTCCCTAGGCCTGGTGTTCAGGCCTGAGAATCTGCATTTATAAAAGACCTCTCAGTCTCCAAAACCCTACTCCATATTTTTCCTTATGCTCCACTCGTAAGTGAAACCATATGATAATTGACTCTCTCTGCTTGACTTATTTCACCCAACATAACTTCTTCCAGTCCTGTCCATGTTGATATAAAAGTTGGGTATTCATCCTTTCTGATGGAGGCATAATATTCCACTGTATACATGGACCATATCTTCTTTATCCATTCATTTGTTGAAGGGCATCTTGGTTCTTTCCACAGTTTGGTGGTTGTGGCCATTGCTGCTATGAACATTGGGGTACATGTGGCTCTTCTTTGTACTGCATCTGTATCTTTGGGATAAATACCCAGTAGTGCAGTTGCAGGGTCATAGGGTAGCTCTATTTTTAATTTCCTGAGGAATCTCCACACTGTTTTCCAACGTGGCTGCACCAACTTGTATTCCTACCAACAGTGTAAGAGGGTTCCCCTTTCTCCACATCCTCTCCAACATTTATTGTTGTTTACTGTCTTGTTGATTTTGGCCATTCTAACTGGTGAAAGGTAGTTTCTCAATGTGATTTTGATTTGAATTTCCCTGATGGCTAATGATGATGAACATTTTTTCATGTGTCTGTTAGCCATTTGTATGTCTTCTTTGGAGAAACGTCTGCTCATGTCTTCTGCCCATTTTTTGACGTGATTATCTGTTTATTGAGTGTTGAGTTTGAGGAGTTCTTTATAGATCTTAGATATCGGACCTTTGTCTGTAGTGTCATTTGCGAATATCTTCTCCCATTCCGTGGGTTGCCTGTTTGTTTTGTTGACTGTTTCCTTTGCTGTGCAGAAGCTTTTTATCTTGATGAAGTCCCAAAAGTTCATTTTCACTTTTGTTTCCTTTGCCTTTGGAGACATGTCTTGAAAGAAGTTGCTGTGACCGATGTCAAAAAGGTTATTGCCTATGTTCTCCTCTAGGATTTTGATAGATTTCTGCCTCCCATTGAGGTCTTTTATCCATTTCGAGTTTATCTTTGTATATGGTGTAAGAGAATGGTCAAGTTTCATTCTTCTGCATATAGCTGTCCAATTTAGAAAGGTGTATCTTTAAAAGAAGCACTTGACTCTTTTCTTTCTGGCAAAACAGAGTTGTTATTATCCAATGATTTAAATAAGTGCTGAGGTAAGATATTTACACAAAGATGTAATACACAAACATAAATACAAAAGACATAGACGTTACTGATTACTGGCTAGTATGTACAATCTCTAGTGGTATAAATCTGTTTAGAGGTGTTATATTATGGCCTGTCTAGTTGGTCTTGAGTTTGAGGGATGAAATGTGACAAAAAAGAATGTTTTAAAAGTCTAACAAAACTATAGTCTAGTATTAATGATACTTGTTTAATAAAAAATGAGAGCTCTAGCTAATTATAACCATCTGAATGCATTATTTTACTATTTAATGTACCATTGCAAAGCTATGGATATTTGATGAAATAAACTGTCTTACCAAGGGTTATAATTTATGAGAATTAAAGATGCTTGTCAGCTATTTACATTGGATCTAAAATTATAAATTAATTTCACTTATATGCAGTAAAATGTTTTTAAAAGCAGAAATAGAAAACAGTTTCAGAAAACATGAAGGTAATATAGTTACTTTCATTGAATACATACTTTAAGAATAATTTTCTTGCTTATATGGGAATCAGTAGCTTAATTCATAGCCTTATGTACATTTCTTTCCCTCCACATGTCTGTTTGGAAACTACTGCTATCCGGAATAATTTAAAGAGTTAAACATACATACTTTACAAAGTTTAGGTAGTAGTTTTAAAATATAATTTGTAAGAATTTTCTGGTTTAAAATAGCTTATCTGTAGCTGCTACAACCTCTCCTCATCTAACAGTAAAATATCAATAAAGACCTCAAAAAGACAAAACTGAAGAATACTAAAACCCAGTGGCAATGGACAGTAGCAAAAATTTGGGGAGGAATTTTATAGCTATTATATAGAAAGATTTTTATTTCCATACATATTTGTATATAATGTAGATATGCATATGTGATGTTCATATTTTAATGTCAGTGGAATGAATATCTCAATCAATGGTCCATCTTTTTTATGTTCACATGAAAGCTGGGAGGATGTATTTTTGTCCTTCTGTTTCATACTTTGCTCCAAAAAGAAAATATTATCTTTAAGAAACTATAATGCCATCTCCTCACACCTATTAATAGTGATAACCATCCAGTAAGGAAAACGTAGGACAAGAAGTAGACAGGCTACTCGAACGTAATAATAAAAAAATAAAATGTGAATACACAGAGAGGAAAAAGAAATGAAGTAGACAGACAAGCTGGACCCACGTAGAGAACTGTAACCTGGATATATGATTCTCTCCAAATGAAAATATTTTAGAACATGGGAAACATTAATAGGGGTGTCAACTAGGGATTTTAGAGAGAGATGATAGCAGAGAGCAGCATCCTAGCCACAGCCAGAAGAGCATCACAGATGAGAATTGTGCAAAAAGCTATGCACATCAGATTAACTCAACTGCAGAGCTGCAAAGGCAGTTCAACTAAAACAGAAGTAGCCAAATAATCAAGCTAAGTCTGTCCAAACACTTTATTGAGAGACAATGGGTCTGGATTTGATGTCACCTCATTGGAGGATGAATAAACAGGAAATTATCAACACAAAACAAAACAGGAAAAAAAAAATAAAGCATTAGACCTAAGAAAAAGATACTGGGGAACAAAACAAGGGGAGATAGCCTTAGAAGAAATGAATGCTTCTGAACGCAGTTTATTCTAAAGACTGGGGGAAAAAATGTTTAGTGTCACCAATGTCTTTTTCAAGACCTGTCCTCCTTTCAGCAGGGGTATATGTTGATAAAGGAGCAACTGGCTGAGGTGACAGGACAACCTCGGGTGTGATGGAATATGAAAGAATTTGATGTTAAAATGCAATCATATAATGCAAATTGGAATTAGAGGCCAATATCTCGATGCATAACACTAAAAAGCAGAATTTATATTCCATAAAAATAAAATAATGGATATGGTTCATAAATTTGAGGAGTTCTTTCAGAACATTGAGGAAAAGAGCTAAGAGTAAATAATATGTTAGTTTTTTTTTAAAGCAGAGATAAAAACCAGAGACTGGAACTTGGAACTTCAAGATTTCTAAGTACATGGCATATATATAAGAAAGACAAGTGAAACAAAAGATAGAAAAAGATATAGTTGAAGAAAATTATCCTAGGGAGGAAAACAAAAGTTATCCAGGGTGAGCAAATCAAGCAAGGTCAATGAAGAGAGAACTTCATCTAGACACATCCTGGCTGAAATTTCAAATTATTAGTATAAGGGAAAAATACTCCACTAGCATATGTTCAGACTAAACCAATATCTTGTAAAGTGAGCAAAAAAATCAGATCAGTATGAGACTTCTTAGATATGCTAAAGGCTAGAACATAATTCCAATGAATATTTGTCATATTTTGGTTCTTAGGGTCTGAATGTGTCCTCTGATTTGGGAAGAAATTCTTTATTATCTTAGTGGGAAGCAGAAAGGCAGATAAAATCAGATAATTCTTTTCCCCATCCTAGAATCAGCTGCTCCAATGCCCCCAGTGGGACTTTAACTCTTGCTTGGACCATGGGCACTTAAACAACTTCAATTTTGGCAGTATCATGAAATTTTGAGTACAGCAGTAGCAGAAGCAAGTGTCCTAGTGGCCCTTTTCCATCATTCTCATTTCCCTTAGTGACATTAGACTCATTATCAATTTACCAGAAGAGCCTTGAGAAAAAACACAGATCCTAGAAACTATGGCTGTTTGAATTAGTCACATAATGAGCATGAGAGAATGTGAATGGATTGATATGCTTCTTTCATTATGAGAATTCCTCATTGTGAAGAGAATGGTATAATTAGACACAGGAAATTCTTCCCAAAGGGGATTCCCTCAAGACTCAGAAGTCCAGCTAGTCATACTTATAAACAAACAAGTCAAAGCCACGTACAGTTAAGCCAGGAAGGGGGGAAAACCCAATTGATTGATATAGGACAAAAATGTCTATATGAGACATATATATAGGTCTCTATCCTCTATATATGTCTGTATGAGACATATATAGAGGATACATAGAGGATAGGTCTCTAAATGAATATGAGACTGACCACTGCTTGTTTGGAGGCAATGGAATTGTAAATGACCTTCTTACTTACATTTCTCTGTACTTAAAAAATATATATATATTTAATAGGAATACATTATTTTAAAACTTTGTGTAAATAGGATTTAAAAATTTTGGGGAGTGCTCACATTACTTTTATTGGGGGATTGAACTATGTATGGGTAATGTATTTTCTTTCTTTGCTAAATTTTCCATAAATCACTTTTATATTTAAAATAATTAAAAGTTAAGAGTATAAAAATACAGAATAAAAGAAATTAAGAAATAGTGCCTCTCAAAGTGTCAAGTTAGAACTTTCATTTATATGAAACTTCATATTTGAAAGCTTAAGGGTCTGGAATTTTATAGGACTATATTATTACAATAATCTGTTTTAAATTCTTGCTAAAGCAGGGGCGTGGCTGGCTCAGTTGGTTAAGCATCTGTCTGACTCTTGATTTTGGCCCAGGTCATGATCTCAGGATTGTGAGATCAAGCCCCACTTCAGGCTTAGTGCTGGGTGTGGAGCCTGTCTCTCGCCTTTCCATCTGCCCCTCCTCCCTCTTGTGCACAAGCTCTCTCTCTCTTTTTCTTTCAAAAATAAAATAAAATAATCCTTTCTGAAGCAAAATGAGGTCAAACAAAAAGAATAAATACAGAATTTCGGTTAATAATTATGTTAGGTTTCCTATACTGAATAGTCCAGTCAAAAAGCTATGACAGTCTCTTCAGTTTTTCCCCTTGCAAGATTTTCACAGGAATAAATTGTGATTTATAGAAGTCTTTATATATGTTGGAATAGTGAAAACTGCTTTTTATTAGCTCATCTCTTTTCCTAGTGGGGTCATGCTAGTCAAGCTTTTTCTTTTTGGAAGTTGACCTAAAACATGTGTATGTCTGTTTTATATACTAGTGCCATCTTTGTGGATTTCATTTAGATGAGATGAAACCATACGCTTAAAACGAAAACTGCCAAATCATTACTTGCTGTCAAAAGTTAATTGTGGGGTGCCTGAGTGGCTCAGTGGGTTAAAGCCTCTGCCTTTGGCTCAGGTCATGATCTCAGGGTCCTGGGATCGAGCCCCACATTGGGCTCTCTGCTCAGTGGGGAACCGCTTCCCCCTCTCTCTCTGCCTGCCTCTCTACCTACTTGTGATCTCTCTCTCTCTGTCAAATAAATAAATAAAATCTTAAAAAAAAAGTTAATTGTATTCAAATATGGAGGACATTAGGCGAAGGAAAGGAAAAGTGAACTGGGGGAAATTGGAGGGGGAGACAAGCATGAGAGACTGTGACTCAGAGAAACAAACTCGGGTTTTGGAGGGGAGGGGGTGTGAGGTTAGGTGAGCCTAGTGGTGGGTATTAAGGAGGGCACGTATTGCCTGGAGCACTGGGTGTGGTGCATAAACATAAAAAAGAAAGTTAATTGTATTCATTACTTTGGTTGTTTGATGTCCCAGTATGAATCAGCACAAATGAATAAAATCCTTTATTAAAATACTAGTTTTGTTACCTTCTATACTATGGATCTAATAAGGAGTGCATTGGAAGCTTTTTGATTTGACAAAAAAATTAGTGAAATTTTGCATCAAGTATTCACTGCAGTGGTGTCCAAGAATATGCAGTTTTATAGAGAAATATTTGCTTTCCCAGTTCTTCCTATGGTGACTGGAAACTTTATGAAGAGAAAAGTTTAGTGTTTACTTAATCTAATGAATGTATTCTAATGACTCCATGGTTAGGGGCAAGCTTCTGTTATAATACAATCCAATTCTACTCAATAAAATATCCCCCTTGACTTATGATGGGGTTATGTGACCCCTACTGGCTTGCTCTAGGTTACTAAGCCAACAAATGACAAAGCCCAGATCTGAGCTGTGTCTTTCCATTGTTCTGCATTGTATACAGAAATGCCTATACATGCGATTAGCAGGCTTCATGTACAAGTATAAAAAGATTAAATAAAGAGTTCTTGGATATGGATAGAAAAGTGAGAGTACTGATTTTTTTTTAATAGAAAAGTTACAAATGTCTGCAGGTTTCTGTGGCATGAGTTAAAAATCTCTGGAAATCTCAGTATTGTGTGTAACAATAATTTAGAGAAATCACTGCTTGATTTTAATTCCCTACCTCTCCCTTACTCCTTCCTTCTCTAGTGCTTTATAGAGTAGAATAGTAGATCACAACAGTTTGGTAAATCCTTTGACCTAAGTTCTGGTAGAGTAGGTGCTAAGGAGCAGTCCAGAGGAGAGAGAGAACTATAAATATGCTCTGGAGCAAGCACACTGAGAGAATGTCAGATGACTAGACCATAAGCTCCATGAAGGCAAGACCCAACTTTCTTCAGTTTTGTGTCTTTAGTGCCCGACACAATGCTTAGCACATAGTATTGCTTGCGTGCCTATCTGTGGGATGCCTGAATGAGAAGTAGGATGTTTATGTGGGGCCACTTTGGCCAAGTCTGAAAAATACTTATGTAATAACATATATTAAGAAATTATTTGATTTAAATTCCCCCTGAACATTGATTAATGCTTGAGTTATTATTTTATAAGTGAATTATCTAATTAAAAAATAAGTTCTGTTTCTATAGATTTTGTAATACAGGGAAAACATAGTAACTCGCTATTTTTTAGGGGAGAGGAAAGGGATGTGATATTTGATTATTATGAATAAAAGTTGAATTAGCTCCTAGTACTTGCTGCTCCATCTGCACAAAAGTATAGGTTAGGAGCATTTGGTTGAGAGTGCAGAACTGATGGGTAAACATTATGATGCTGGAATCTTCTTTTATGCTACATCCTACAGCACTATCTGTGTAATACTTCTAAGTCACAGGTATACTTTTCCCCATAATAATGAAACAAATACAGAAACAAGTGAAGTGCGTTGACTAAAAGCACAGGTCTACCAAGGGTCCGGGCTTGTGTCTTGTTTGTTCATTTGTTTATACTTTTATGCATTCATTCATGTATTCACCAAAACTTTAAGTTTCAGATATTGTGCTCCTTGCTGAGGATATAAATGAGGATAAAACAGCATCTTTCCCCTCAGTAAGTTTATAATATCAGAAAGGAAATAAGTAAATTAAGTGAATAGACATTTATAACATAGAATGATAAGAACTTCACCAGGGTACTATACCCCAGAGCCTTTTATTCTGTCTCAGTGATGAGTAGATGTTGAGAAGGGCTTCACACAGGAGATGGTATGTGAGGTATCCGGTGGAATATAAGTCAGCATTTCCCAAGTAGGAATCAGGAAAGCCTTTCTAGATGGAGAAAATAATATGTGTAGAGCCACCGAAGAGTGAGGACGCAGCAATGTGGGCTTGCTGAAAGCAGAGGGTCTCGCTGAATAGGGACATCTGTCCCAAGAATGGTGTGATTTTCTTTTTCTTGTTGTCTTCAGTATCCTTTTCATAGACAAGTAGAAGAATCATTCCAGTTTGTGGTTTTGTGATGTTGCCTTGGCAAAAAAACAAAACAAAACAAAATAAAACGATGTACCCAAGGGGAAAAAAGTGGTTGCAGTGATACTCTGCAGGGTTTAGGCTGGATAAGGGAAGAAGAAAAGGTTAAAGGCATAGTCTGATAGATTGGAATAAAGAAGAAGGGTCTGAAGAATTTGGGCTGTGATGAAGTCAAGGAAGGCCAGTATGGGAGTCAGGAAGTGACAGCTGGAAGGACGGGAGGTTCTGAACCTCAGACTGGACTTTGAAGGCTAAGTGTTCTTTCAATCAAGCTGTGTGTTGCTTCCCTGATAAGATAACCAAGGTAGCAAATGAATTTGTCTAGCAACTTAAATTAACTGCCAGATAAGTCTTTCCTTCAAGAAGTGCTGTATAGATCCACTTTTATGTGCTTTCGATTTTGTGAGTGTTGCATATTTTATAAAATTATCCCCTTTTTGAGTACCATAACCCCTTTTTAAAAAAAGACTTTTTAAAGAGTAGTTTTAGGTTCCAGCAAAATCAAGAGGAATTTACAGAGACTGCTCATATACTCCCTGCCCCTGCATATGTGCTGCTTCTGCCATTATCAAAATCCCACACCAGAGTGGTACATTTGTTGCAATTGAGGAACCTATATTGACACATCATAATCACCCGAAGTCCACAGTTTACATTAGGGTTCACTCTTGGTTTTATACAGTCTGTGGTTCTGGACTAATGTATCATGGCGTGTATCCATCATTATAGTATCATACAGAGTCTTTATTTGCACTACCCTAAAAAGCCTCTGCACTCTGCCTATTCATCTCTCCCTTGCATCCTCCCAACCCCTAGAAAAC
Source organism: Nasua narica (assembly GCA_028533885.1). Taxonomy (NCBI): domain Eukaryota; kingdom Metazoa; phylum Chordata; class Mammalia; order Carnivora; family Procyonidae; genus Nasua; species Nasua narica. The sequence continues at coordinate 42,068,402 of CM052814.1, forward strand.
CAGTGATCTTTTTTATCGTCTCCATAGTTTTGCCATTTCTGAAATGTCTTCTAATTGGAATAATACAGTAACTAGCCTTTTCAGATTGGCTTCTTTGACTTAGCAATATGCATTTAAGGTTCCTCAGTGTCTTTTTCATAGCTTAATAGCTCATTTCTTCCTTTCTTTCTTTTTTAAAATTTATTTGAGAGAGAGAACACAAGTGGAGGGAAGGGCAGAGGGAGACACAGACTTCCCACTGTGTAGGGAGTCTGACACAGGGCTTAATCCCAGAACCTCGGGATCATGACCTGAGCCAAAGGCAGATGCTTAACTGACTAAGCCACCCAAACATCCTGATAGCTCGTTTCTTTTTAGCCCTGAATAATATATTACATCGTCGGGATGTGTACAACCAACTTTTGATAGTCAAAAGATATCCTGGCCATAGTTGTGCCTGGATCAGAAGATACATGTATATGTGTGTAAAGCTTTAATAGCATTTTTATAATATGCCATGAAGTAATGATGCTAATTATGATTTGATGCCTCCCCTCCTTTTTTTCCCAAGTCAAATAAGAATGACCTTCCTCTCTTATTTGGAAATTCTTTGCTTTTGGAAAATTATTATAAAGAGAGCCCAGTAAAGAAAAGGTAATGCAACAGTCAGTGCTAGTTATCATTTTACTAAAGATTTTCTAAGTAAGAAAGAATAAGATTTCTAAAATTCTGCCATTCTTATCAATCTTATTTATTATCTTAATCCGTTTTGGCTAACTACCCAAAGAAGCTCCTGAATTCATGAATTTTTGTTTTTGTTATAGAAAGGAAAAATATAGTATTGTATGGAGACAATGTTAATGTATAAATAATTTTACACTAGGAATTACTTCAAATGGATGTCAGGGCAGCAAACATTTGCTATGTATTCTTATACCGAGAAAATAAAAATTATAAATTTTTAGGAAATCTTCATGCATATTTGCCATTAGTGTTTTTTCACTAAAATAGTATTAAACTTAAATATATCATTGTCTCTTACTGAAATTATTGCCGTTCTTTTATTAACTGAATTTCCTAAGCATATGGTGTATGGGTGTGGGATTTTTTTTTTTACAAATTCAGCATATAACTCTCAAGATTTAGTTCTTGCCTATGTGTGTTATTGCTAATGCACCACCTACTGGTAAATCAATGAATAAATGACCTCTCAGATTTAACAGACCTTCTCTCTAGTCCAGCACTGTCTAATAGAACTTTCTAAAATGATAGAAGTATTGTCCCATGTGTATGTGACACTTGAGCACTCGAAATATGGCTAATGCTCCTAATGGAACTTGTTTTGAAATTTGATCTAGTTTTAGACAATTTAAATGTTAATTTAAATAGACATGCGAAGGGGTGCCTAGGTGGCTCAGTCGGTTAAGTGTTCAACTCTTGATTTGGCTTAGTTCATGATCTTAGGGTCATGTGGAGCCTGCTTAAGATTCTCTCTCTCCCTCTCTCTCTGTGCCCCTGCCCTTCCCTCTCTAAAAAAACAACAAACAAACAAACAAACAAAAAAATGAAGTAAAAATAAAAATAAATAGACATGTGGCTACTGGCTACCATATTGGACAGCACAACTCCAGTCTTTAATAGAGAAAGAAGAAAAGCCAAAATATCAAGAGCAGAAGTCTTAGGAAACTTATTGCAGCTGCCATGTAGATTAACCACTATCATAATTCATTGGAATTATTGCCATTCAGGAATAATTCTGCTTTGGAAAATTTGTATCTAGTTCTTCATATTTCCATTGATGAGATATCATTTGGAAATATGCATTTGATTCCAAATCTTTGGGGTTTCAGTGGCCTTTGCCTCTTTCTTCAGGCAGTTGATCTCTGTTTTTGTTGTTTTTGTTTGGTTGATTGGTTAGCTTTTAGTTTTCATCCTTTGCTCTTTGGAAGGAATCCCCAGCCATTTTTATGTGAGCTTTCTAGTAGGCAAGGAAAAGCTTTAAATATGTTAAAATGTATTCCATTAACATTTCCACTCATTGAAAATTAAGGAAAAATTAAATGAGCGGGCACATCTGTCTATTGTAAATCATTCTTAGTGAAATTCTGTTAATCTTTTTGTGCAAGCTTCATGTTTAAAAGTTGGTTACCACCAGAACTAGCTGGAGTTACTTCCCTAATCACAAACGGATGTAATGCATTTTCAAACAATCTCGGTATGTTTTAAATACATTGATTGAGGTAAATCACTAGTTACACATCTTTTGGGACAGAACATGGGTACTACTTACAATTCTCAGCAGGCTCAATGATAGTCATTATGTAACTTTTTGAAGTTAGCTATTTCTACAATAAACACAGATATTTAGAAGAGTCAGAGATCCTGTAAAATATGTTTTATAGTCTGTACAATTCAATAGAAATTAGATTTGGTAATTAAAGACTAATTATTTCCCAATTTCTTATGTAGCATTGCTTGATGTCCGATCATTCAACATGTTATCCACAATGGAAAAAAAAAGTATTGGGAACAGTTGTAAATCTGTGGTTCTGTTGTGTTTTCAAAAATACAAATCAATGAAGTGGTTGGGCTGACTGTAGGGGGAGGGTTGGTTTTTTTTTTTTTTTTAAGATTTTTATTTATTTGAGAGAGAGAGAGAGAGTGAAAAACAGCATGAGAAGGGAGAAGGTCAGAGGGAGAAGCAGACTCCCCGTGGAGCTGGGAGCCCGATGTGGGACTCAATCCCAGGACTCTGGGATCATGACCTGAACCGAAGGCAGTCACTTAACCAATAGCCACCCAGGCACGCCTCAATGTAGGTTTCTAACTATGCCCCAAACAAGGATATTTAGTTAGATTTTATTGTAAGAACTGAAATAAAAAAACAAAAAAGAAACAATACCAAAAAAGTACTTAACAGAGTATCTTCTTATCAAGGTCTTAGTTCCTCATTACACAAAATTATCACTAGGAATAGTTAGAAGCTTGGGAATCTTCCATCACAGGGATCGATTGACAGTCCTGAAATACTTTTTTTTTTCCAAAATGTAATTCAGTGCCTTTTAAACAACAACAATTGGCAATTGGTTGCTCCACTAGGTAACTTTTAGATACATACCCTTTTGGGGGAGGCTAAGAAAAGCTTCTAAAACTTTATAAACCCTTATCTTTCGAACACTGAAATTTACTGAACTAAAAATCCTTTCTTGCCTGATTCTGTTAATCTAATTGCTATCTAGGGTAGTGAAAGCACAAGACCAGGAGTCAGGGTACTCGGGATCTATTATAAGGAGTCATGCCTGACCTTCTCCCTTTCACTCTTTGTGCTCCTTCCCCCAGACCACATAAAACACAGCGTACCAGTTTTTAAAATTGAATTTCCAATGCCCTTTTTATTTATAGACATATTTGGACACATTTTCTGCGGGCTGAAACTACAATCAGTGGATGCTTGGGAATGCTGATTTGGATCAGTGTGAATGAGCTAATGTGAAATTTAGAATTCAGATGGAATTATAGGTATAGTGATATGTTTAGGCCTATGTGCCTCCCACTTTCCCTATGCATGGTTACTTCAGTTTTTCCCTGTTTCCCAAATCGCTCCCTTTCTTATTTCCGGTGGTAACACCCTCACCCATCTCGAATGTCATATGCCTAAACTATTAAAATCATCTTTTTTTTGGACTTCCTTTCAGTTTTGTTCCCTCACTTTAATCCATAGTATAACCAGGTGAATATTCCCTAAATATTACTTTAAATGTCCATGCATTCAGAACCTTTGTGTTGTTTCCTAATCACCCCAGAATAAAATTTACAAACCTCAGCCCTCCACAAACTGACTCCTCCATAATACTTCTAAGACTTTATCATGAACCTTTATTCCTCATGAAACACTGTATGGTGAAAAAAAAATGTTTCCTTTCACAATATGGATACTATTTAAGGGACTCAGATATTCAAATGTCTTTTCCTTTATTCCTATTTCTTTAATATGGGTAACTAAATATTTGAACTTGTTATTAAGGCTTCATCTCTAATTATGAATTGAAAGTAGAGGAAATTTCTGTTTTATTATTTCCTGTCATAAGATATCACTGATGCTGCCAAATTTTATATGTCAGAGCAGTATCAGGCCGATAATTTTTAGTGTCTGAGTTTTGAATTTCCTTGCTATTGAATTTCTCAAAAGGATGGCTAGGTACTACACTTGTCTCATCTTCAGTCCCCAGAACTGAATTTCTGGTGGCCACTTAAATGTTTCTTCTGCCAGGCTCCACATCCATTATACTTTCAGTGGATTCCTGTTCTCTACTACTTTGGCCCCAGCCTCTGCTCAGTTACTTCCCTCTTCCCGTGGTTCACCCAAGTCCACATCCCAGTGCTTGAGTCACAGAGACATCCCAACAACTTTCAGATTCTATCGTTCTCATTCTGGTTCTATGACGTAGCTCCCCGAGCCGTTTCGACTTTATTGTTTCCTATCTAAATTCTACCTGTGATGAGAATTTCCTCTCATAAACCATCTTTTTTCTCCCATCCAAGTACTAACAAGGCCTGACCTGCTTAGCTTCTGAGATCAGATGAGATCAGGTGTGTTCAGGGTGGTCTGTCCATAGACTAAATCACCTTTTTTCTGAATATTGGTTGATCTCTTTGTTCTGGTTTCTGTAGAATTTTCTTTTTAATGCCACACAGTTTTTGCACTTAATCACCATCAATTCCATATGTCTAGTTTTCCCTCTAATATTATCACTGAGGTACTTCTTGACTCCCCCCTTTTTATCCATTGTGCCTTGCACAAAGGGAAAAACACAATTGCACCCAATAGGTGTGAGTTCCTTAATTGCTGAATGGACCTCAAAGTAATAGTAGCACTATAGGGAAGATTTGAGTCACTAGCCTTATGTTTCATGTTTCCATGTTAACGTCAATGGCTTATTTGGGTCACATCAACAATTTTATTTATTTATTTATTTATTCATTCATTCATTCATTCATTTATTGAATGGGGAGAGAGAGAGAGCAAGAGAGACAGTGTGCATGTGAGCAGGGCAGGGGAGGGGCAGAAGGAAAGGGAGAGAGAGAATCCTAAGCAGGCTCCATGCTCCGCGCTGAGCTGGACGTGGGGCTTGATCCCAGGACCCTGAGATCATGACCTGAGCCAAAATCAAGAGTTGAATGTTTAACTGTCTGAGCCACCCAGATGCCCCAACAGTTTTATATTTCATTATATAAGTAGTTTCTTTTCCAATTGCAGTCCCTGCCAACATATTACTGCTTACACTTAAAACCATAATTTATAACAGTCTGATAATAATCTTAGGAAAAATTTATAGAGTTTTTCTTTAAAAGTATTATCTTGTTTACCCTAATTAAAAATTATATCATAGGTGAGTTTGACGAAATTTTTTGAAACAGGCTAAAGCAGTATATCAATTTTAAGGTGACAGTGGCTGATAAAGTTCCAAATTCTTGTACTGGCCAAGCTTAAGAGTAGAAGTTAGGATAAGTGGGGTGGTATTTATTACACAGTATGAATGTAAAGTTTTGTTTAAAACATACTATCTTCCTGTTTATCTGGAGACAGGAAACAAGTCTGTTGATTTTATTAGCTGCTCCTTTATGAGGAGGACTTTTAAAGCTGAAGATGAATATGAATGTCCTGGCTAAATATTTTAGCATATTCCATGTATAACTGACATTTCCTCTGCAATTGCATGCTGCCACATGGAAATCAAAGGGCCAGACAAGGTTTCCTTTTCTTTGCCATGTTATGTCTGTGTGAACATTAGAAGTATTAATTTGTTTTCTATGGTGTCAGGAAAGGGTGGATGTCTGTCACTAATTAGTTTACATCACCAGGGAGAGTACTGCAGTGAAAAAGGAAATATTTTTCAAGATGATTGATGAAGTTAAGTCCCTAATGACCAGAATTACTTCACTAAGTATAAAATTGATATTATCATAACCATATGCTCATTACATCACCACAACTACTTTTTAACAAGTGCCAGGTGACATAGGTATTAGTGCGTTTTTTTAATCAGATGTGGAAAAACGAAATTTATCTATTTTTATGAAATTTCCAATAAATTTTGAGTATCCAGAAACATCTCAAATTTCAGAAAAATCAAATAAGATTTATTTAGTATTATATATTAGGATGTGTAATCTTAAATACGCAAGTATGAGAATTGTGATCAAGTTTCATTTGTAAATGCCTAGATAATATGTTTGTAGCTCATCTGCAATAATCCTGTGAGTTATCATCCCTATTAATGTATAGACCAGACACCACGGATTATTTAACCATTTTAAGTCTGATTAAGTGCTTTCTCTGTAAAATGTCAGTGACACTTCATAGAGTTATTGTGGGAAATAAATGATAGGCCTAGAGTTAGATACCTAGCATATAACAGGCACTCAATAATTTTATCCACCTTCCTATTTCAAGAACTGACTACCATAAAGAGATTTAGTCCCTAATTGTACATAATTTGGTTTTGTATATAACATCCTCTGAATTCTTTGTGGTTATAAAGTGTCTGAAAATCGTAGGTACTCAATAAATGTTTGTTATGTGAAAGGTTGCAAACACAAAGACATTTGCCCAAGTACTCTAAATATACCAGTCTTAAAAAAATATTTTAAATTGTTGCTTAGGTAATTCAAAGCATTACCATTATCTGATTAATTTATTGGTAATAATTAAATCATCTTGATGAGAAAGTCCTTTAGGTCTTTTTTTTTTTTTTTTTTAAAGATTTTATTTATTTATTTATTAGGAAAGAGAGAGAGTGAGAGAGAGAAGGTCAGAGTGAGAAGCGGACTCCCCATGGAGCTGGGAGCCCGATGTGGGACTCGATCCCGGGACTCGATCCCGGGACTCCGGGATCATAACCTGAGCCGAAGGCAGTCGTTCAACCGACTGCGCCACCCAGGGGCCCCCTTTAGGTCTTTTTGAGAATGTCCTACCAGAGGCATAATAGCAACAAATCAGACCCAGCTGACCACTAACAGGAAATATGCCTTGTGAGTATGAAGATGACATTGGAGAGTTGCAAGAGTTAAGCATGATTTTATCTTCTACAGTCTTCATAGAGCAATGGCTGTTTTCATGGCCACTTAAAATTCATTTTGCCAGCCTTACCATTCATAGTGTGTTAAGACACCTGTTTTAAAGCAGTGTTTATTTTTTATTTTTAGTATCATAATCTATGTGTAACTCTTTAAATCATTGGTGAGAAATTATAAACACATATTTTGCTTATGTTATGACTAAAATATGAAGAATGAATTAATGCCTTAATACTAACAGAGTGCCATGTTTCCATTGCTTTCACTAATGAAAAGCAAGTTATTATTTATGATAATGATGATGGTTGATGATGTTGGTGGTGATGATAATGGTGATGGTCGCAGTGGTGAAATGAGATTAAAAACCAACTAAGAATGGATTACTTCTCTCCAAATCTTAAAATTTGACTCTAGATTTTGATGGAATTGAACTAAGGTTTTTAAGCTTGTTCTTGCTCCATTAAAACCACTTTATCAAAACAAAAGGAGGTTTTTTTTTCTAGGAAATTAAAAATTCTAACCATTGAGATAATTATAGTGAGGTCTCTTGCATCCTTATTTAACCTAATGAAGTAAAGCTCAAAACATTCTGACCATCTTTATTCAACTGTTATTTGGCAGAAATCTAATTTTGCTTCCATATTTGTTCATGTCCTTTCTGATTTTCTTATTGTCAGCGGAAATATTCTTTCCGGAACAATGGCAAATTTCTCACCTTCTGTGAGATGATCTCATCCCATCTGTGTGTATGCACACAGACTGATTTCATGACCCTGAGCAGCACCCTATATCCAGGCTTTATTTGAGAAATGACCTCTTAGCTCTCTGCATCCTGGTTAGAGTAACTGACATTTATTTTGCATTGATACGTAAACTATAGAGCCTACCAGTGGAATTCTTGCTAGGCAAGATGCCAGGCCAATTCTGTAAGACCTCATTGGAAGGCACCATGGTTAGACAAAAATCCCAAGAGGTGCTGAATCTTTGCAGCAATCCTGGGTTAAAATGAGCTAGACATAAGAAACATTTTGTTTTTGGAAAGTGGGACCGAATAAATGTGCATATTCAATAAATTCCAAAGAGAAAAAGTGTTCCTTTTTTCCTCATCCCCTGAATTATCTGCACCACTCCCACAGCATGTGTAGTCCTCTGGCATTTCAGAATTGATGGACTCCAGATGCAATCACAATTTGAACTCGTTGACCATAGCCAGCCTGCCCTTGACCCCCTGCATTTCTGTAGCCCTATGTTCACCAAGAAGATTCCATGAAATAATAAGACTATCAACCAAGTCCACAGGCAGGAAAAACCCTTTAAACATTAACTTCAAAGACAATCATAATTTGAAAAATGCAATGTAAACAGGAAAAAAGGGGAGGTGATCGTAAGCTGCTAGCAATTAGGCACTAATTAGATTTGTTCAGTTGTGTAGCTGCCTGGTCCAGCAGTACCACTTGTATCTCCTTCAAATGTATCAGGATTCCTCAGACTAATTTTTCTTAGTGAAATTAAGCCACAATTTGGAGACTAACATAGTAAAGATATATCATAAATATATATAGATCTAACTAACTGAATTTATGGTTTTCATTTATATTAAAAACCCAGTTAGTTGGAAAGTTGACACTATGTCTGTTGGCTCATCATTGTATCCCTACAGGTTAGCACTGAGTCTGGAACATCATAATTGTGCAAGAACGAAGTGATTAAATTTATTTATTTTTGTTAATACTTATAATATCTATTTCAAACATCGTAGAAGTGAATTTATTTTCATTTATCTTTTTGAGTAAAATATTTACACTAAGAAACTTATGATACTTCATCGAAGATTAAGTCTTATTCTATCATAATCTAGATGTAAAATCTGGATTGATAAAACCAGACATATCAACATTCCAGTTACCCAAGGGAATTTTTGTATCCTTTTTGACAGTAACTTCCTGATTTAATATTTCATTTTCAAAAGTCTATTTTTTTCCATACAAGTGGTATGCATGCAATAGGAACTTTGAATAATTGATATTTCCTGTTAAGTTGTGTCCTATGAATCCATGGGCTGAAACAAATGACCAATATAGCAAGACCTTGAATGGTGTCGGGCATAAAAATTCTTAGAGCCAAGTTACAGTTGAGGAATGTACTGTATTCCATCAACAGTTTAAAGTGTCTGTTATTTACAAGTGACTGTAGAACATGTAAGGGATGTTAAGTACTATAGGAAGTACTGGAATATTGAATAATATGAAAAACATTGTCTTTACCTCAAAGAAAGAAAGAAGGAAGGAAGGAAGAAAAAGAAAAGAAAGAAAGAAAGAAAGAAAGAAAGAAAGAAAGAAAGAAAGAAAGAAAGAAAGAAAGAAAGAAAGAAAGAAAGAAAGGAGTTCAAACAAAGTAGGCAGCAGTCAGGACAGGTTTTGGCTCCAAATCTGTGTTTGCTGTATAGAAAGATGCAAAAGGCCCTATCTAGAGACTTTCCTGGAAAACAGGTTTATGCCAAAGTTCCAGCTTAGCAGACAGAAGCCAATGATCAGTTGGGGGGAGCAAACCAGGGTCACCTGGTAACTGGTGGACCACAGAAACATGACATTGGGATCAAATTCATTTTACTCTCAAAGAGGAGTCACTTCCCCTGCTTTAAAATTCCTTTGGATCCAAAGAAAACCAAAGCTGGTGGCATCATAATTCCAGATTTCTAGCTATATTACAAAGCTATAATCATCAAGACAGTATAATACTGGCACAGAAACAGATACGTAGATCAGTGGAACAGAATAGAGAACCCAGAGATGGACCCTCAACAATATGGTCAGCTAATCCTCAACAAAGAAGGAAAGAATACCCAATGGAAAAAAGACAGTCTCTTCAACAAATGGTGTTGGGGAGATTGGACAGCCACGTGCAGAACAATGAAACTGGACTATCTTCTTATACCATACACAAAAATAGTCTCAAAATGAATGAAAAGCCTAAACGTGAGACAGGAGTCTGTCAAAATCCTAGAGGAGAACACAGGCAGAAACTCTGTGATCTCTGCTGCAGCAACTTCTTGCTAGACATGTCTCTAAAGGTAAGGGAAACAAAGGCAAGAATGAACTATTGGGACTTAAAGATAAAAAGCTTTTGCACAGCAAAGGAAACAGTTGACAAAACCAAAAGACAACCAACAGAATGGGAGAAGGTATTTGCAAATGTCTTATTAGATAAAGGGCTAATATCCAAAATCTATAAAAAATTTATCAAACTCAACACCCAAAGAACAATTAATCCAATCAAGAAATGGGCAAAAGACATGAATAGTCATTTCTTCAAAAACATACAAATGGCCAACAGACACCTGAAAAAATGCTCTATATCACTCGACTTCAGGGAAATACAAATCAAAACCACAATGAGATACCACCTCACATCAGTAAGAATGCCTAAAGTGAACAAGTCAGGAAATGACAGATGTTGGCAAGGATATGGAGAAAGGGGACCCCTCCTACACTGTTGATAGGAATGCAAGCTGGTGAAGCCACTCTGGAAAACAGTATGGAAGTTCCTCAAAAGCTGAAAATAGAGCTACCCTATGACCTGGCAGTTGCACTACTAGGTATTTAGCCCAAAGATACAAATGTAGTGATCAGAAGGGGCACCTGCACATATAGCAGCAATGTCCACAATAGCCAAACTATAGAAAGAGCCCAAATGTCCGCTGATGGATAGATAAATATGTTGTATGTATACATGTGTGCATGCGTGCACACATGTACACTAGAATATAACTTAGATAAAGTAGATGGATAAAGAAGATGTGATATATATATATCACATAAATAAAATGTGATAAAGAAGATGTTATCTATATATATATGTATATTATACATATATATATATGCAATGGAATATTAGTCATCAAAAAATGAAATCTTGCCATTTGCAGCGAGGTGGACAGAACTAGAGAATATGATGCTAAGCAAAAAGTCAATCAGAGAAAGGCAATTATCATATGATATCACTCATATATGGAATTTAAGAAAAAAACACAGGAACATAGGGGAAGGGAAGGAAACATAAAACAAGACAAAATCAGAGAGGGAGGCAAACCATAAAAGACTCTTAATCATAGGAAATAAACAGGGTTGCTGGAGGGGATATGGGTGGGAGGACAGGATAACTGGGTGATGGACATTAAGGAGGGCACATGATATAATGAACACTAGATGTTATATAAGACTGATGAATCACTGAAATCTACTTCTGAAGCTAATAATACATGATATCTAATTAATTGAATTTAAATTAAAAATAAATAAAAATAAAATGCTAAAAAATAAATAAAATTTGTTTGGTTCCCTCCCTGTACTCATTGGACTAGTTCGCTGATAAGGGTCATCTAAGGCTCTTTCTGAGCTGGAGTCCAGGGAGGGGGCTTGGGGCCAGCACAGTTGGGTTTGCTGCAGGTAGGTGGTCCCAGTGCTGCCCTCCACGGAGCTCTTGCTGTGACTGACCACCGTGCTGCTGCTCATAAAGCTGAGCTGCATGACCAAGTTCTAAGCCAAGATCACCTTGTACTGAGTGCTCTGTTTCACAGTCTCCACTAAGACCTATTGCAGCACCACATTCAGATGGTGGAGAATGTGAATATTGTCAATTGGTTTTTCCAGGTCTTCAAGTACATATAGGGCCTTCACTTTGAGACAGAGGGCCACCAGGAGCTGGAAGTGAACCATCCTTGTGTCATCATTTCTAACCACCAGGATGGGATAACTGAACCCAGAGTGTCCTGAACATGATGGGCCTCTAGGAGGCCCTATGCAAGTGTTGTGTGTAGATCACCAAGCAGAAGTTCTCTTTATGGTGCTTATAGACCTGGTCATGTGTCTCAGGGACATCTTTATCAACTGGCATTGCTCCAGGACAAACTGACTGTGATGTCTGTCATGGGCCAGCACATGGTCAGGGAGAACCTCAAAATGTGGATCTGCCCTGAGGATATACAGAAGGACAATTGGAACCTGCTACCTTTCAAGAAAGATGCCTTTTACCTGACAATTCAGGTCTCGGTGCCCATCATTTTTGTGGTGTACCCCACCGTCTTCTCTTTCTATGATCCCAAAGGGAGTTCTTCGTCTCAGGAACATTCAAGGTAGAGATGCTGGATGCCATCCCCACCAGTGGCCTCACTATGACTGATATCCCCAGGCTCTAAGGACCACCTTCTTCTGCATATCCAAGACACCCCAGGAGAATGGAGTTACTGCAAGTCCAGTCTAGTAACCAAGGCCATAGGGCAGAGCAGGACTTGGGGGGCTGATGGCTGGGAGGCAGGACCAGGCTAGAGAATGGACCTCTCCCCCATTCCCCTGCCCCAGCTGCCAAATATCACTGTGTCTTGCTTCTATAGCTCCCCTGACTTTCATTCAGGCCCCTCCTGGCACTGGCCTTGCGTTCAGTCCCCTGAAGGAGGAGAGTTAGCCAGACCCTTCCGAAGCCCTGAGGGGGGCCTTATCCACTTTCATGTATCCAGGTTCTGGAAGTAGGAGTAGGCCTGGGGCTCAGATGGGCTGACAGGACTGGCCTGAGCTGCAAGGTCTCAGGGCAAAGGGTCAGAAGTAAGGCCCTCCACTCTGAACCTGCAGGGTAGACACAGGCTCCTGAGTCCCAGCGACAGCATGCATCAGGCTCTCAGGGAAAGGAGGGGCTCTGGAAGGACTAGGACTCCCAGTCTTGTGCTACCTGGGCCATAGGGAGCCAGAGAGCAGACTCTGCAACTCCTATCAGCTTTGGGGAAGAAATCTGAGCCCTACTGCTACTCAGTCATTACTTTTTATAAACAAAGTCTTAGAGGTACAAAATAAAATAAAAATAATGGTGTGGTGAGAAGCCTACAAATCTAACACAGAAAGCTCCTAGTATCAAGGTAAATTGCCGTTTTACTATGTATGTTTCTTTCTCTTTGCAGAACCACCCAAGGTCACTGTGATGCCTAAGAATCAGTCATTCACAGGAGGTTCTGAGGTCTCCATCAGGTGTTCTGCAACAGGTTATCCCAAACCAAAGATCACCTGGACCATTAATGATATGTTTATCATGGGTTCACACAGGTACTGGGTTTGTATCATGTTCTTTGTTTTTACTGAATGAAGTGTTGATGAAAAACCAATCAAAAGTTGAACAAAACTAAAAAAAAAAAACTACTAAAAAAAAAAAATGTCGAACAAAACTAATGTGACTAATCCCTAAGGTTAAGGGAGCTTTGACCAAAATCCACAAGCTTTTGATTTTCTAAATAGGCCAGGAAATGGCCATAAAATAATAAATGATGAATTGAGAGAGTTTGATGTTCTTCAGTCTTGAATTTAATAGGCAGGCCCAAGAGCTTCACAACATTTTGTGTCATAAACGTGATACCATAATATTTGGTTTACCTTGAATAATTGACATTAGGATAGTAAAATTTCTGTGGGGTAAAGTAATATGTAGTTTTTACTAATCTATTAAAAATATGGTCCTGGGATTTATCAGGAGAAAGAAGAGGCAAAGGACAGAGCAGTAGCTCTAATTAAAATGTGTGCAGACAATCTGTAATTCCTACTCACTTTGGCTGGACTACATTGAGATGTAGTTTATCTACTGGATGACTTCAAAAGACAGTGAATCCTCTCATGTTCAGAGAGTGTAATGAACATGTGAAACACAAACAAGGAAGTTTCCAGCTATTGAACTTCCATTGCTCTGGGTTTTGAGGAGGATGAGGGCTCAGATATTAAGCCAGATTCTATTCCTAGCCTCACCGCTGACTTGCTATGTGACAGGAGGTGCTGCATCTCTCAGGTTTGCATTTTGAGAAACCATTTAGCATAGCAATTCACACAGAGTTTGATTGCCTAAATCAATCGATCAATCAATCAACTTGATCGCCAAATTTCACTTCTTCCATTTATGAACTGCCTCTGGGCAAGTTCTGTAATCCCTTTGCTCATCCGTACAACTGAGATAATAATAGTATCTAACTCATTGGGTTGTTACGAGGATTGAAAACATTTTGCAAACCTTCTGGAGCAGTTTCTGACACAGAGGAAGTACTGAATACATTGGGATCTGTTATTATTATTACTATTACTATTACTATTACTATTACTATTATTACTACCACTACCATGACTACATTCTGTTTCTAAAATGACAACATTAATAATTTCTACAATCAGCACCAAAAAACATAAGTCTAAAATATTTGAAGAGATTTATAAGGAAGATGCTATAATTTCTTCATACTATTATTAGGGTATTTTCAATTTTCTTTTCTTTTCATCCATAGGTATAGGATGACCTCAGAAGGTACCTTATTTATCAAAAATGCAGTTCCCAAAGATGCAGGGATCTATGGTTGCCTGGCAAGTAATTCAGCTGGAACAGACAAACAGACTTCTACCCTCAGATACGTTGGCAAGTATAATCAGTTTAAAAGGCAACGAGAATAGGATGAGGGTCATATCAAGCCATTTAAAAGTACTTCTTTGGGGATGCCTGGGTGGCTCAGTGGGTTAAAGCCTCTTCTTTTGGCTCAGGTCATGATCCTGGAGTTCTGGGACTGAGCCCAGCATCGGGCTCTGCTCAGCAGGGAGCCTGCCTGCCCCCTCTCTCTCTGCCTGCCTCTCTGCCTACTTGTGATCTCTCTGTCAAATAAATAAATAAAAAATCTTTTAAAAAAATAAAAGTACTTCTCTGAAAATTAATATTAGGAATGAGTTTTACCCAGTCTTATAATTTATTATTCATTTCACACATTGATTAAAGGAAATACTAATTTACTAAAATTTAACTAATTTAAGTTAAAAGTTCAGGGAGTAGATAGCTTCATTAGTCAAAAGAGGTCCAGGAGGCTTACAGATTGTGGTAGAGTCCCAGATGGTCCACAGAGTTCTATCCTTCTGTGGTACTTCTGTTGTTTTTAATATTTTGCTTACATATTAATAAATTCTATATCCTTTGTAGTTTACCTCAACCTCCATTTTATATTTTTCACTTATATTCAAAACTTTATAATATTTCTATTACGATTAAATGTCTATAACATTTCTGTCATTTATCCTATCTACATATTATTTTCACTTTTCATCTTTAGTTTTTCCTCTCCAAACCTAAACATTTATTGAAGATGTATTTCATGATGATTATTCTATAATATTCTGTAATATAATGATATAATATATTCTAATGTATGATAATTTAATATATTTTAATTTAATCATATCTCTAATATAATAGGCTATTTCTTTTTTTTTTAAACAAATAAAGGACAAGGGCATTACATGCTCAATATTAGTTTGTAAATTGTGATTAATTAATGGCTAGCAGTCTACCCTGTGATTCTTATTAAGGTAGTACAACTGGCAGTGGAAGGGAAGAAGAAAGCTAAAATAAGAATTGAGAATTGTAGTTGGTGTGGACGTATGAGGGAGGTAGCAAAAGTGTCATAAATATTGAATCTGAAAGCCTGGAAAGAAGTGGTCTCATTGATAGAAATGAAGAAGGCACATGGCAAGTAAGTTTGGAAGGTTGGAGAGGAAATAGGCAGTGGGAATGCAGAAAAGGGAGTGGAAATGGATTCTGAATTGTAGAAATGAATTTTGTTCATTCACAAGCCAAAATAGTTGACCCACTTATTTATCCAGAGTGTCTAAAAATACTAAAGGATGTAGAATATAAAATAAAAAATTTATGTTATGAAGTCCTTACTTTTTGAGAGCTTACATAATGGGAGTGGCTATCCATAAAGAAACAAGACAGCGGACAGACAAGAACTATAGTGAGGGTTGGCAGAGAGGAAGATTAATTCTGACTGGGGAATTTGTAAAGATTTCTCAAAGGAGACAAAATTTAAGCCCTGGCTGGAGGAATGAGTGGGATTCTAAGAGCCAGGGCAAAGGGCATTTCAGGCAGAGGAAACCGCTTTTGCAAAAGCGCGAAGGTAGGAGAGAGTAGGGGCTGTTTTGGACTACCAGTGTAGCTTCGTACATTGTGATAAGAAAGGAAGCCTTATGGAGAGTAAGTTAAAAAAGAAAACTCTGTGCCAGTTTATGATTTTTGGAAGCCAAAATAGAGAATCATGAAATAAAATCTCCAAAGGTTTTCTAGCAGAGGATTAACATCTTTGAGAAGTTAACTCTTAGCTTTATTTAAAACTACCTCAATTAAAATTAGAAAGTCCTAACATGTCCAGTTCAGAAAAAAAAATGTATGAGTGAATGAAAGCATTAAGGGAGGAAAGAAACTTAGAGAATGTTTGTATTTAGCATCAGAGGGAAAAAGAGAATGGAGACTTTACTTTTTATAGATATAACTTTTAGCCTTAGACTGCAACTCTCCCTGTTGTTAAACATGAATATCCTTAAAATCATGTAGAGAATGTTATAATAAACTCACCTGTAATTATATTATCCTCAAGTCTTAATCTAGCTAGTCTTACCATCATACTCCTTTGATATTTTTATTACAACCAGTCTTCTCTCTGTCCCTTTCATATTAATTGTTATTTCTATAAGATGTGCTCCGATTGCTAAGATTTTCTTTCTGTATATACACCTTTTTTCCCATAATCTCAGTTAATTTCCTAAATTTTCCTAAATTCCTAAATCTTTGGATTCTTTTATCAGAATTGCTTTTGCCTATGTACATTTGCTTTATAAGAGTCTCTTTCTGTTTATAAATACTGAAATATCTACAAGCACATAAATACTGGTGGATTTTGTTAAATTGGTTCATTTAGTGTAATTATAAACAAGGTGCACTTCACATTGGGCCAGACATTAACCATTTGCTTGTTTGTTTTTTTCAGAAGCCCCAAAGTTGATCGTAGTTCAGAGTGAGCTCTTGGTTGCTCTTGGGGATACAACAGTTATGGAATGTAAAACCTCTGGTATTCCTCCGCCTCAAGTTAAATGGTTCAAAGGTACATTTTTTAAACATGTTCATGTCTGCTTCACTTAGTTTTGTTTTCTCTTTTAAAATGATGATTTGTTAAAATTTTGTTTTGGTGTGTGACTTAGCAGCCCCATAAAATGTGTTTATGATCTCACTAGAGACAATAGTTCAAAATTCTGAACTCTAAATTTCAGGATTTGACATCTGGTGTGGATTATAGGACCATGAAAATCAAAGCAGGAAAAGTTCGCCTTTGCTAATCCAGCTGAACATTCTCTTTGTTAGTTTAGGATTGTTTCCTGTAGAAAATTGTCCAAGAATACTCTGTTAATGTTTAAAATGGCTTTCCTCATTTCAGTCCACTTTTCTTAGAGATAATGGCTGTCACTATTAGAAAGTTTTCTAGATTTCCAAGGACACTTTATTTATAAAGTCCTCAGAAAAGACATAACATTAAAACTTACAGGTAAATGAAAGACAAATGTGTTGTGTGTTTGGCTTCATCATGCATGGGAGATGCTTGTATCCATCATGGAAATTGTCTGCCTGCATTTGTAACATAAAGATTACACCTTTCTGATTCTATAATAAAATAACAGTAATTACTGTGCTATTTGTCTTAGTGAGAATACACTTGGGTTCTGGTCCAGACTCAGATGCTGACAGTAGATATCTGTGTAAAACATCCTGCTTCTGTTTCTGTCTCAGTTCTTCCAATCTATGAGCAAGAAAAATTCCCGCAAACACTCTAAAAGGGAGGTTGCTAGGATTATTGAGATGCTGTTTGCAAAATACTTTTTAATCTTCAGATGAGAAATGCTAAACAGTACAAAGAACTATTGTTATGATTCTGTTTGTTAAATCACAGACATCCCCATAGCAACGGGTTGATGTCATAATCACAAAATTATGAATTCACCTCGGGTTCAAACTCTTGGGGAACATGAGGTGAAAAAGAAAGGCTTTATGTAGAAAACAAACACTTTTAAATAATACAAATCAAAAACAGGAAAACTAGGAGATAATGCCATTTTCATGGTTTTCCATGTTAAATGATTTTGAGTCTTCATGTTTTCTGTGATAAGAAAAGCGTTTCTAGATTTGCTTCTTAATTAAGTTTATTTCAGGCAACAGACTAATTTTACTTATTTAAAATATTTGAATCTTGGAATTACAAATGAAATAGATAATCAATGTCAAACTCACATCATAAATAAATCCAGAAAAAATGTTTTATAGATGCAGTATTTCTCTTCTTTAAAAGTTAATAGTTAATGTTAAAAATAAAAATTTTATATAACCTGCTGATTTCTCTGCCCATAGATAGCAGAGTCACAGAGAATGTGTTTTATTTTCTGAAATCGGGGCTACTTTTCTGTATTAAATGTAGTCTGCATGTTAGCTTGGGTCCCATAAATGGCATGGAAGGTAAGGAGGATTTAGAGAGCCACGTAGCCACCATATGGAAGATTCTAGAATTGACTATCTATTAGTTCTCTCAAACATAGATGCTGTGGTCCAACAGGCCCAGTATATAATATCCCATTTCTCTGTCCAAGTTATGAAACAACAGAGCTAGAATGTGGGCATTAAACACCGACAGACCATATTGGAGGACATTCTCCAATGTTTATCAATAATATGCAGAGCAGTCATTAAACCCCTCAATCAGGCCAACCTACTGCCCTACCTATCCCAAGCATGCAATTTATTGCATATGCAGAATCTGGATCATCCAGAACAAAACTAGAGGATAATCTCTTCTACATGCAGATTGGCTCCAGAAAAAAAGGGGGAGGAGTCAGCTGGGCTTTCCTTTTCCAGCTCTACTAGAGATAAGACAATAGGAAGGCTATGAAAATTCTACCTATGGAAACCAATGGGTAAAGAAGAGACCCCACTTTAACCAGAAGAATAACTTTTTCCTCATACCCTTTTTTTGGCAATTCTGATTGAATGAAGTGGGTGGTGATTGATTGTAAGGATACATGGAATCTATCTTCTTACCAAATGTTTGAGTGTATAATAGAGTATTATTAACTATAGACACTTTGTTGCACAGCAGATCTCTAGAACTTACTTATTTTGTACAATTTAAACAACAGTTCCTCATTCCCTGGGCTCCAAACCCCAGGCAACCACTATCCATTAATAAATTGTATTCCATTCAGACCATCAGAGAAAAGGAATTCCAAAGTACAAATAGCCATCAAAATTTTGTATTTTTTACTTTTAGCAATAAGCAACATACAGTAGGTTCAAAAAAGAACCAGGAACACTTTTAAAATGTTGCATAGAGGCTATTTCTGGTAGTAAGAAACTGGATTTTTAAATTTAGATTGGTGTTTCTTAAAGTGTGGTCAGGAATCCCTGTGAGTTCTCCATAATTCTTTTCAGGGCATCCAGGAGATCAAAATTATTTTCCTAATTACACTAAGATATTATTTGTCTTTTTCACATTCATTGTCTCATGAGTATATAGTGGAGTTTTTGGAGGCTACATAATGCAGACACAGAGATGAGCATTCAGCCATCTTCTATTAAGCTAGACATTCTAGAAATTTGCAAAAATGTGAAATGCCACTCTTCTCACTAAATTTCTCTTGTTTTTGGAAATGTAATTATTTTCTCATGAAATATGTTCATTGTGTTAAAATGTCATGAGTTTATTATAAAATAAATGCATACATTTGAAATTCTTTCGGTTTTATTTCTAAAACGCTAAATACAAATAAATATAGTTCTTACAAACAAAACCTCATTAAAGTTCCTAGTAATTTCTAAGAGTATAAAAGGATCTTGAGACAAACATTTTTGAGAACCACTAATTACCATCAGCTATTTGAAAGGATCTCATGCCAGGGATAGTGAGCTCTCTGTTTGTTCATCTTACATCCACAGAGACCAGAACTGAATTTAAACTACAGCATAAAGAGAACCCTCTTCAGTGTAATGACTATTAAATCTTAGCATAGGTTGTCAGGAAAGTTTGTATATTTTACTATTTATACCATTCTTCTAATCTTATCTAATATTAAAACCAAATAATCCCTATTTCATTTCCACCTCAAAGTTCTATATTTCTCTATGGCTTCTCAATAATTTGGTGACTAATTTTTCAGTAGAAATGAAGAAAGGAGCGATTATCAAAATGTGATCAGAATGCAAAAAAATGTGATCAGACTTGACTAATGTTTTCCAATTTATATTTCGTTACATTGCTGCTGTTCTTTGAACATTTTTGTTTTGAAAAAAGCTACTAGCTAAAAGGTCTTAATTTTATCCTCTGTGTCTTTTGACATACACACAAAAAATAGGAGAGAAATAAATTCCAAAATTCTAAATGCATTTTAGTCCAAACATTCTAATACTTGATGAACAGCTAGGTCACATCGCATTCTCCCTTAGTGGGAGGAAAGTTTATGTCAACATCATCTGCTTTTATTTATGAAAATTTCCCAGAGGCACATAGGCATAGCTTTGGTTGCTTCTCTTATTCTCACGTGGTATGTAGTAGCAAGCTTAAAAGGATGATTTGGGTTTTAAAAATTGGAATACTGAAAAATACTTTATTTTTGGCACTGACGATTGCTAATGTAATTTTTTTTTTCAAATTTATGGTTCCATTGACCCCTATTGCTCCCAAAATTATAAAAACAAAAAGAGAATTGTCCATTTTTTGCCCTGAGTCTGTTGATTGTTAATTTTTGTAGTATTCTAGAGAATTACTAGTTCTGGAGTTCTCTCTCTGTCTTTTGTTGTTGTTGTTGTTGTTGTTGTTAGAAGCTAATAGAATTACTACTGTGGTCTTCAGGACACATGGCGAGGCTAGTACTTGACATTTTGGAGAGCAATTTTTTAAGACTTGACATCTGGGCATGCTATGAACCCCTAAGAGCAATGGCCTTCAAACCTGCAGGAAGATTTTAGGACCCCCACAAAAAGTTCGATATCACTCTTAAACAAAAACAATGAAAAAAGCTATGGACACCAAGCATTAAACATCCAGTACTGGTTATTTTTTTAATGAAATTGGCCATCCTGGTTAATTTCATTCTTAAGAGAGGCATCATCCTGAAGGAGGAGAAACATAAGGATTGGCTAAGCTTAACTTTGAGATTATTTGAGGAATTGTGTGCCTTCAGAGAGAAATGGTTCTCAGGAGATTTGAGGTGCTGCAGGGACACACAGAATATGCAGGTAACTCAGACACTAATTTTTCTAGCGTCATTCTAACCTCACAATGAGGTCAAACTCAATGCATGGTTTCATTCTCTACACATTTGTTCCCTACCCACATCTTCCAGAAACTCATAAGTCCAACTTAAAGAACTTGGGTGAATAATACAGATTTAGTAGAGGTATCCTGGGAGATTTATATAAAACACTTCTCTCTAGCCATTGTCAGAAATTTCTCATCCTTTTTTCCACTTCTACCAACAAGCTCTTCCCTACCCTTTCCAGATAGCTGTGGTGGCTTCTTTGCCAGATATCCTCAGACTCTTCTCAGGTAGCCTCTACCTCTCCCAAGATACCATTTAACTGATAGCATTCAACAAATCAAAACACTGGTCATTGACCAAGCTAAGAACACCATTGTCTCCTAAGCACTTCCTGGGTAACTGAAATTCATCCTGCCACAAAGATGGAAAAAAACTTTTTTCAACCTTCATCTTCCCATTCCCTTCTTACCTAACATAACCATGGTGGCAGCTGCCATCTTTTCCCAGCCTCCCGGTGCATCTTTGAAGAGTTCATTCTTATTTGAGTACATATACAGTAGTAGAAAATATTTGGGGCAAGATTTTTGGCTCTAGGTTAGCCCATAGAATTATACAGACTAATAAATCAGCTTAGTGCCAAGAAACACTTCATTCTTTTTTTGCACAAACATTGTTTAAGTGTCTATGTTGTATTTTAAAAACTTCACAGTCCGTTTTCTTCAGCAGTTTTGAAATCAAACCAATACCAGAGTAAACTGTGTAAATACTTTAGTGTTTAATGTTCTCCCTTTGTTTTGACCTAGGGGATCTTGAGCTGAGGCCATCAACATTCCTCATTATTGACTCTCTCTTGGGGCTTTTGAAGATTCAAGAAACTCAAGACCTGGATGCTGGTGATTATATGTGTGTAGCTATCAATGATGCTGGAAGAGCTGCTGGCAAGATAACTCTGGATGTTGGCTGTAAGCATCCCAGCTCTGATAGACACATTTGTTTTTTTCCCATGCTAATAACTCTGAAACCATTGAGTGGAAATATATGCCAGAATGGACAAATTAGAGTTAGTGTTTCAGATTATGAATATAATAATGGTAGTACGTATTTACCAAGTGCTTTTGATGTGCTATGCACTGTGTTAAGAACTTATCTCAGTGAACCCTCATCGCAATCCTAAGAGGAAGATATGATCATTATCTGCATTAGATAGATAAGGAAATAGAGGTGTAACAAAGCTAAGTAACTTGACTAGGATCAGAAATCTATGGAGGGGCTGAGCCTGGATATTTGAACCCAGATTATCTGATGTCAGAAACTGTAGGCTTCCCTGGTGTATCATCTGTTGCCAAACATTTTCCTAACAGGAGTTGGATGACACAAAATTCCTAAGTATTAACATCTGGAGGCCAGAAATTAGACTTTGGCCCTACACTATAATGTGGAGATGTTGATGATAGCAAAGGTAGCAGATTGTGCTTTTGCTTTAAAAAAAGCTTACTAGCAATGACTCCTCAGTGTATAAAATAAATTACTAACTACAAATAAATGTCAATTACAATGTGAGGGATACAGCATGTGCGTGACAACTATAGTCAGTTTACTCAAGAAGTTTGATTCTCCCTCCTTTGTCTCTCCATCTCATGTTTTTTTTCTTTTTTTTAAAAAATGAATTTTCTACACAATGTAACACATGAAATAAAACAGAGCTTGCTTTGTATGAAAAGGACCTGGCAACTTAATTTTGACAGATACTTCAAACGTTTTACATCAGTTAAACTTATAAAATATGACATTTTGTTAAATTGCATTTTCATTTATGTATGATGATTTTCATGTCTC
Organism: Nasua narica; assembly: GCA_028533885.1. NCBI lineage: Eukaryota > Metazoa > Chordata > Mammalia > Carnivora > Procyonidae > Nasua > Nasua narica. The sequence continues at coordinate 42,091,429 of CM052814.1, forward strand.
AGCTGTTTGTTTTTTTAAACAAAAGTTAGGAACGATAAAGAGAACGCATATTTTTTTAGTATAAAGTAATACAAAATATTTTAGTTCTATCTTAATTCTTTAAATTAATACAATGGCCCTCTAAGCTTAATATTTTGTTTCATATAAACTAATTTTTTTCCTCCTGGGATCTCTTATGATCCTCTTGACCCTGGGCTGTCTGAACACAGTGCATTCTTGGTGAGTATGCCCTTGGGGTAGAATCAACAAAGCTGGAAATGGCCACCAAGACCACAGTAGAATCTGACTAGGGCACAGCAAAATGTGTTTGACCGTGACTAAACTCTGAGGTTATTAAGAGAAGGGCCTTGGAAATCAGACTGGAATCTCTGGGTGGAGGATATCTGAAGCTACCAGCAGAGTTAAAATATAAGGAAACCTTTGAGGAAAGTAGAACTCAAATGAAGAGGATCACTTGATGCAGAATTCTTGTTTCTAAGAAATATACGAGTACAGTGTTTCAAATTACCAACATTTCTAGCTCTGCTTCTCCCTCTTTCCTGCCCAGATATTTTATATTCACCCAACGTTCCTCTAGAGTTGTCTCGCTCTGGAGGAAGAACGAATCTGCCTGAGTAATTGTTCCCAGCAAAAGCAGTGTGACACCCTCACCCCTTTCCAAGACTGTAGAAAATCTGAACAACATGCACATTTCTTTGCTTATTTACAGCCTTCTTAATATACTCTTCCTAGCTTCTGGAATTTCCAAGTTCTCTTTTTTGACTAGCGAAAAACAATGTAAAGTTTAGGGCTATCTGTCCCGGGGTGCCTTGCGTTGGAATAGGAAACATCCTAACAAATTTTTGTATTTATCCTTCATTCCTTGAACCGAATTTTGTGTTATCTTCACTCCTATTCAAGATCTTCACTCTCTGTGACCTTTTCTAAAACAATGGCTCTCTCAGCTTTCATCTCAGTAATCATTCTGATGGAGCCATTAACATAAACTCAGTTGTTTCCTTACTGTAACCTTGATCGTTAAGTTGCCAAATATCTTAATATTAACATTAGTGCCATGCATGCATCTGTTACGCCTTGACGATCTCCTTTTTCACCATTAGAATTCTGATTACCTAAGCTCGCAAAGTTTAGTTTGACCTTGTCTGTCCACATAAATCTATGGTTATATATCCAAGCAGATACAAGGTGTAATGGCCAAGGCCCATGCAAATCACAGTTGCAGTGATGGCCGTGCTTGTCACTATTAGGTTTAAAAGCAAACAAACAAAAAAAACCCCAAAAATTTCCTCAGAATTTACATAGTGGTTAAGAGAATGGGCTTTGGAGAGAGACTGGATTTTCTGCCCGACTTTGCATAGTACCTATCTGATAAGTTGGTTGTAAAGATGAAATGAGACATCATCACCCACCCACGTGCATTCAGTAAGTCAGTGGTTAACTGCTGTTCCCATTTGCCTCATGAATGGCATGTGTATCAAATATATGAACTGTACAAATTGAATTGTCATTTTGATTCTTTGAGTCCTGAAAAATAATATAGAGATGTATACAGAATAATGGCATAGCATTTAAGATTAAGCCCTGGGCTTTTAATAGGAAAGTCACTATTTCAAGTTGACTTTTTTTTAAAAGGGACTGGGACAACTCAAGAGCTACTTTTAGTAGTAGTGCAAAAAATTATTCATTTGCGTTCCAAAACTATTGGACATAAATTTAAGTAGCTTATGACTTAAAAAGAAAAACATGCCTTTGTCCCTATCATGTAGCTGTTGGGCGTTCAGATTGTTTTTGTGGGCCTATTACCTTACACCAATACGAGATCAAAAAAACAATAATAAAAAAGCTGTTCAATATTATTGTTGAGTTAGAGCTTCTTGTAGTGAATCTCCTCTTTCCTGTTTCTCATTATCATGGTTCTGAGTTATGGACATTTCAGGTCAGCAGGGAAAATTACCAGTGCTTTTCATCCTTTTTTTAAAAAAAAGAGGTAGTGAATTGTGAAGTCATTTGGAAGAGAAGAAGATTGGCTACATCAAACTAAAAGTTGGCCTGGCAGCGATTTTATTTGCAGTATCCCACACCACTCAGGATTTGAGCCTTAGACTGTGGTTTTGTGTTTTGTGGTTTATTAGAACCAAAACAGTGTGTTCAGCCATTTTAGGAAAGAAAATCTCTGTTTGACTAATATAATGCAAGAGTTACCTTAGTGGATATATATTTAATTACCACTAAAGGAACTAGAATAATTTTATGGAATAGCTTTTAGAGCAACATGGTCAACCTAGAACTTTTCTATTTTCAAAGTGATGTATGCCCGCTCCCATATCTGTCAGTAAGTGACAACAAAGCCATACCAGGTATTAATTCTGCAGTTCTCAAGGGATTTGCACACAAATATTTAGGGGACCCCAGTGAGTCCAGCGTGATCCTGACAGACTGTATGCAGAAGCTGAAATTGAACTTAATAATAGATATATTAAATTTTGGAGCTAAGATTTAATGAATTAACTCAACAATATTTGTAACCAACAATGGTTAATATGGGTGATTACTACATGCTAAATGATTAATAGAGACTACCTCTTTTAACAACACCTGATGTTACCTCCTTTTTGTTCTTGGAGAGATTTTGACGGGGGGAGGCAAAATCATTTTCCAATTTTACAGACAAATAATGGAACTGCCATTCGAAACCACCTAATGGGCTGTAATGTCTCTCAGCAACACGGCCTCCCCTGTACAAGTCCCGTGTTTTGTGCTACAATCACTACTGTCCCTTCCCTGGTCCCGTTAATCTGTTTACCATCCCATCCAGTGTAATTCACTTGGAGTCTGAATTGGCCACACTCAGAAGTAGGAAGTACTTAAAAGGTTTCTTGGCCCAAGTTAGGAGTTGCTTCATTTTTGAGGTTTGCTTGTCACTGATGCTATCTTGGCTGCTTACCTAGTGCCTGGGACTCTCCTTTGCCTTGTTTTCTGGTACCAGTTTGTGTATTCCTTAACCTTTCGCTTGTCTTATGCCTGACTCTGTTCCCAAAGCTTCTTCACCACAGATGACTTCTCCTGTCTTCATTGAGTTTTATGGGCACAACCCGAATTCTGCTTATCCTTTTTTAGTCCAGTTTGTTCTTGGCTTTCTTACTTCTGAAAATTTTAATTTATCTCCATTTTCACCGATGGCTATGTTCTGTCGTATCAGGAAGCTTGGGTTCTTCCCAAACATTTGGTCAATCCCAGGCTACTGCATATCTTTTTGTTCTTCTGGAATTTATTTTCTCCCCCATTTTCACATCCACCTGCCCACACTGCACCCAATACACCCTGAGACTTTTTTATACTTAACGTCTATTTTTCAGAAAAGCAACTGACTCTGGAATAAATGATTACTGTTACTCTAGAGAAAAGTAACTAGACCACAGGCAAACAGTGAGCTGCTTTACAAATTATTTTCTACATATACTTATTTTACCTAGTATTTTTATAAGCCACATTCCCATAGAGGTGGATTAAGAGAAATCTAAACACAGCCACACTACTTCTTTTTTAAAAACATGTTTAAAAACATGTTGTGGGTTTAACTTTATTTTATTTTATTTAGGTTCAGTAAACGAACAATAGGGCTTCTGAAGTTGCCATGTTTTCTTCAAAAGTGCAAGTTCAAATGTATGGGATCAAGTTTGTTACCATCACCATACACTTAGTCGCATATACAAATACACACACTAGATTATTGTTAAAGTGTTTCAGTATTGATTCAGTCATTCACAGATATCTAGCAGCCTTGAATAATGCACAAAGTACTATGTTAGTTGCTATAACAGATAAAATATGGTTGCAAACATGATCTCTCTAGGGAAAATCAAACTATAGTCTAATAAAAGACAGGATGGGCCCATTGCCATGAAAGTGATACAGAGTGAGTTCATAGGTAAGGAATCATGTGTGTCTGGGAGGATGAGAGATGGCATTGACGAGGGACCTTTTGAACTGGATTAAAGAATTGTCGATATTTCAGTACCCAGAGAGCAACAGCCAGCATTGCATTTGAAAGGGATGACAGTAACAGTGGGCACTGATATAAAAATGGTTAATACTTGTTTGGAGAAGAGCGAAGAGTTCAAATTGTCCAGAGAATAAGATTTATGTAGGTAGGAGGATGAGGCTGCAAAGTTAGAGGATGTCCTTTAGCCCAGGCTAATGAAACACTAAGGCTGCTTGGGAGATAAACATACATTGGAGTCACAGAATTCCCAATGAGAAGGAAAGAAGTGATCTCTGCACCCATTTTTATAGCCTGTGAAACAGCTTGACTTTGAGCAGTTGTAAGAACCTATAGAAAAGGAGAGACTGATAAAATGACAAAGAATTGTTACCAGGATCAATCTGGTTTTCCATCCTACCTCCTCCACTCTTCAATTCCATGTGACATGTAGCAAATTAACTATCTTGTCTTAGTTTCTTCATCTATAAAATTGGAGTAATGATAGTACTTACCCTGTAAGGATATTGTGAAGATTAAATGAGAAAATTAATGGAAAGCACTTAACAACAGCCCTTGGCTTGGTAAGTGATTGTTGAATTTCTAAGCAGTATTTAACCTTGACATCATCAAGGAGCCCTGTCATGGCTCTTCCTCTTAGAATCCTCTAGGAGCAGGGGTCCCTGGGTGGCTCCGTTGGTTAAGAGACCACCTCTTGGTTTTGGCTCAGGTCATGATCTCGGGGTTGTGAGATAAAAAGCCCTGCACTCAGCCCAAGTCTGATTATCCTTCTCCCTCTGCTCCTCCTCCCCCCCCCACATGCTCTTTCTGTCTCTCTCTCAAATAAATAAAATTTTTTAAAAAAGGAGTCCTACATGAGCAGGTTTCATTACCTGTTACCTCCAATAGCATCCTATATATTTTTCCTTGTCTGATATCTCATACATCATTACTTATAAGTTCTAGGAGATAGATATATTTGCGGCCTCAATTCTTTGGGCTTGCTGACAGCTTTCTCCAATTATATTGCCTTCCCATGCTTTCCAAGTTGTGCCTATGACACATTTCTGAGTCTTCCTCCTGGCTTCTGTGTTTACCTAAATTATGTGGATAACTGTAGCCTTTTGATCTATAATTTTATAATTTCTGAATCAGATTTTAACTCTAAGATATTAAGCTCTCATGATACTCTTTTTATCAGAAACTATGATTCTCAAGCTCAGTTTCCTTTAACTCAAAAATGTGTTTTAAAAAGTAAAAGGTATTGAGAAGCAGGAATGTGACCTAGAACAAGGATATTTAGGATTAAATACTGGTTATACAGTAATTGATTAAAGAATGACCTCTGGTATAAATTAAGCTCTTTAAAAATTTGACCAAAAGAAGCTGAGTTTTGGAAAGTGTAAAAAATATTTCATTACAAGGCAAACTTATTTATAGGAAAGTTCAAAGATTTGAGTAGTACGACATAAACTGAAATTGAAAACAAACTTCTAAAATGAAAGATTCTCTTTATTTAAGGTAATCTTGATTTAAACTGCCACTCTTAAATTCCATTCTCCTCATCAGTATCACTTTAAGGAAGTAGTTGAACTTCTTTGTGCCTCTTTTCATTTATAAAGCAAAAAAGAAATATCTTCTATTTCAGTGGCAGCCAGGAATACTTAAAGGGTAAACTTAAAATATTATGTGACCAATACCTTGATTCAGATTCAATCTGTGGATACTTTAATGATGAAGTTTATACTTAATGTGCCTGTTCACTATCCCAATGACCTTTTTTTGGTTGTTTGTTTTAAATATCTTCTAGCACCTCCAGTTTTCATACAAGAACCTGCTGATGTTTCTGTGGAAATTGGCTCAAATGTGACATTACCTTGCTATGTCCAGGGTTATCCAGAACCAAAGATTAAATGGCAGAGATCAGACAACATGCCGATCTTCTCAAGACCCTTTTCAGTGAGTTCCATCGGCCAATTAAGAACAGGAGCTCTCTTTATTTCAAGTAGGTTAAAGGAAATTTATTTTATATAAGTATGTACATATATATTATACATTCATGTTCTATATATAAGGATTAGTCCGTTTAAAACTGTGAATTGATCTTGCCAACACATTTTGTGTTTGTTGCATTTCTCTTTAAAAGAGTTTTGAATTCTTATATCTTAGAATTGTCAAATAAGTTATATTTTATTCAAATATATGTCATATTGTAAAGGCTCATGAAGCAATGTGACTTCTTCCTATCTCACTGTTTCTTATTGCAAATAGAATTACCTGGGTCCCTAGGTGGATACGTGATCACATTTTATTGACCCTTGTACTAACTGCTGTATGCAAAGGTAAAATGTTACTAGTTAACTTTAATGAATTTTTTTTCCACCAATACATAACCATATGCATAGGGACTCTATAGCCTATGAAAACTCCTTGATTAAAAGTGATATCTACCTGGAGCAGAAGATTGAAAAAAAAAAAGTCAAAGACTCCAGCATCCAAAAATTTTGCATGTAAGCCATTAAGCATTCAGATATTTGTAAACACTTTGTACTTTTTAATATAATGTTCAGAATGTTTGAATAGTGGCACTAGAGGGATAAAATCATTTAGCTGATTAACTGGTTTTTATTTATCTATTTATCTATTTATTTATTTATTTATTTAAAAAAGATTTTATTTATTTATTTGACAATGAGGAGAGAGATCACAGGTAGGCAGAGAGGCAGGCAGAGAGAGGGGAAGCAGGCTCTGTGCTGAGCAGAGAGCCCGATGCGGGGCTCGATCCCAGGACTCTGGGATCATGACCTTAGCTGAAGGCAGAGGCTTTAACCCACTGAGCCACCCAGGCGCCCCGATTAACTGGTTTTTAAAGAGGAATTTCATCTTTGGGGTTATTTTGTAGCAGCTCTCCAAGTGATTTCCATGTTTATTAAATATTAAATGTCCATTAGCCTCTTAAACTTCCAAATGCAAATTAAGCTAATTATAAGTGCTTAAGTATTCATCTCTGGGCCAAGCTCTGTGGTGGAGACAGAAGCCATATGTGAGGTCCCTCACTTGGGCATTTTACAATCCACCATCTAAGGGGATGGCCACAAAAGTACCCACTGGGTCAGATCGTGCAGGACCTGGAATATGCAGGTGAAGAAATGCTTTTGATGAGGTAGAAAATAACCCTCCAAGCTTCACTGCAGGAAAAGGCACATGAAATACTATTTCAGAACAACTGCTCTGTAAGATGGGAGAGATGAGAAGGAAAATGGGGAGGCTCACAGAGTTATGCAGGTGAGGTGATAGCAGTGATGAGAAAAGCCCAACAGGGAACAAATTGGACCTGAAACAAATCAGAGGAGATGTAAGAAGGGAAGAATAAAAGAAGGTGATGTATTGACAAGTGGTTGCCCAAGTGTCCGAATTAAACTATCCAGAAGGAAAGGAATGATTAGAAACAGTTCTCGGTTGTTTTATGTATGTCTACACAAATTATCCAAGAGCTGATAATATGAAAAATATCGTGGATAGAAACAATGTGTGCCTTATTAACCAGATGGTTTGCTGAATTTTCCTTTGCAAGTGAATATTTGCCATTGTTCAGAGTGGACACTGCCCGAGTTCACCAGATGCCGTTCTACAGTTATGTGCAAAAGGTTAACAGAGGAGTAGAAGCTTTGTCACTGCTCTTTATCTGAGAGAATATGGAACTGTTTAAAATGGAAAGCTACGATTTTCTGTGTCAAATCTTATCAGGAGATTACACTGTGCTTATTGAGTTAAGATATTTGCACGGAGTACAATCATTTCCCTATTTAAAATCTTCTGTTGCCTCCTCTTGGGTTCACAAGATAAACCACACTCTTCACAAGGCATCAAACTATGTGTTTTGCTTGTCTCCTGACTGTATCCACACAACCTTTAACCTAGTGGTCTTCGTCCTGATCCCCTTAATTAAAAATATTTTGTAATATTCTTTTTACTATCTGGAAACAAAGTCTCTATTTTTGATTTATCTACATGGTAATAACTATTTTAATACCTACAATGTAGTACAGAGGAAAATAAAGTAATTTTTATTAAAACAATAGGTATTCCAATAGGTAAATACCCTGGCTATGTCTATATAATGTACATGCATGTTTATGTACATCACCATGAATTAGACAGCTCAGATGTAGAAACTGATAAATATAATTGTCATATAATTATAAACAAAGTCATCAAATCCGTGGATTTCCTGTGGGATCTTCAAAAGTCTTACTGGACTTGGGATAATTGTTCCTGTCACATATCAGTTCCCTCACTGCATGGCCTCTCCAGTTTTTGCCCACTAAGTGCCAATATGCTCCCCAGTCATTGAGCCAACTTAAAAAAAATCTCTCTTGCGAACCTTCAGAATGCCCCCAGGGTGGTGCTGCAGGATACATTGGTAGTGGAGCTTTCCCTTCTTTGAACAGACCTTGATTTTTCAAGTTATGCTTTTATCTTTGCAGCCCATTGGGCTTGGACTGCCCTTCCCCTATTCCACCTGCTACTTAAGGTACAGCTTGTATCCTACCTCCTCTGCAACTCCTCCCCTAAGTCCTCTATGTCAGTCTCTTTTGTCTCTGTGCTCCCACAGCTCATTGCTTGAAGTGCATATTACAGCGTTTATCACACTGTGGTATGATTGTTGGTTTTAGGTATGTGTCCTCCCCTGGAGTGGAAACTACCCAAAGGCAGTACCCACGCATTTTCCGCCCATAGATCTCCTCACTGTGCCTGGCACATAGTTAGCTTCATAGATGGCGTTGAATGATGAGTAATGATCTCTTCTTTTTAGATATATGGGCAAATGATAAAGGAACCTATATTTGTGAAGCCGAAAACCAGTTTGGAAAGATCCAGTCCCAGACAACAATAACAGTGACAGGACTTGGTAAGATCAATTAGGTGCTTCGATTTCTTTTACTACATCATCTCTTGCCTTTGCCACTTTAAACAAAACACAACAGGTAAATATTTGACGACCAAATTAGCCTTCTGCCCCCCAAGCTATTTCATATTTCATGGACATTAGAACTGAAAATAATCTTATATATCACCTGCTCTAAGTTTCTTATCTTCCATTTGAAGAAATGAAGGTCAACTTGAATAAATTGATTTAAGTCTAAGTATAAACACATGCATAGGCACATTAGAGTCATGGCATTCTTTTCTGATTCCCTTTTTTACACACCTCATTTTAAATCCACATGAAATTATTTTTGGATATAATATGAAGTAAAGGATACAATATCATTTATTTCCAAGTGGTAGGACATTTGTTTCAGTATCTTTTATTGAATATTCTCTTCCCACTGATTAAAATACCCATTTGGTCACATGCTAAATTTGTATTCCTATGTCTATTCCTTGGAATTCTATTTATGCACTAGTACTACATTGTCTAAATTATTACAGCATTTAATGTGATTTTTAGATCTGTCAGTCCCTGTTTCTCATTAATATGCATTTATAAAATTTTCTTTCTATATCTCCCTTTATTCATATACATATTTAAGTTTTCCAAATAGATTATCTAGGGATTTGCTTTGCTTTGTTTTAAATTTATTAATTCCTAGAAAAGAACATATTTACATCTAAGAGAGTGCACCTCATTTTATTTGCTTGCGCTGTTATGATAGCCTCCTCATTGATCTTATCCCTTCCGGTCTTTCCCTTCTCCTGTAAGTCTTAGTTACAGTGTGCAGATTAATATTTCCTGAGAACGGTTCTGATGATCCCACTTTTTATATTTTTTAAGTGTTCTCAGTCCCTTTCCATTTGTCCGTTGCATACATTGCACATTTCTTGGCTTGGTATTTTTGGTCTTCCATGCCATAGATGAATTCTTTTTACTTTCTCTACTTCTATACTATTATCTGCCCTCTTGCTATTCTCTCTTCTTAGAAGGGTCTTTTATCTCTGTCTTCCACTTCAAACCCATTTATACTTAAAAATCTTATGCTTGAAAATTCGACTTTTTAAAGAGCATAATCTTGGCCTACGAGGACGTTTGTCTTCCTTTTGGGTAAGATTGAGTTGATAATACCTGTTTCTCTCTGTCTTAGTTGCTCCACTCATTGGAATCAGCCCTTCAGTGACCAGTGTCATTGAAGGACAGCAGCTTACTTTGCCTTGTGCTCTGTTGGCTGGAAATCCCATTCCAGAACGTCGGTGGATTAAGAATTCGGCCATGGTAAGAACATTTTAAATCCATGGATTCACATTTCTAATTTTCTTGCGTAAGAGACAATTTATTCTGACCATCGACATTTCAATTTAATAAATATACAAAAATACAAAAGAAAACCTTTTTTTCAGTATTAACGCATTTATGCAGTTTACATTATTTTAGAATTTATAAGATGGAGAAATAAGCCAATGGTGTGATTTTTAGTTTTGCATTTAATTCAGTGCAACTAATAAACTCTTCAGAATATGTACAAAGTGAAGCAAATATAAAATTATTTCATAGCATTTGAATATTTTTATATCCTCTTTGTAGAATGAAATAAATATTAATATTTTATAAAATTCTTCCATTTATTAATCTTTATTATTTTTAATTATTTGATAATTTCAAATATATCTTTTTTCATGAACTGTTTGAAAATGTGGATCTATTTTATGTCATTATTTTTCAGTGTCTAACTTTGGCTTATGAAAGGATTTGAAAAAATTTTCACAGTTCTATGGAATTTTTTGCAAACATGCTATCTCTGGCAATAAATTTTCATCTAGTTAAGAGCACTTTTCCTTCCATTTTCCAGGGTAGTTAGACTCACTCTCTTTTGAAGTGCCAATTAGAAGTGAATTGACTCCATGGAATAAGATGTACAATTGTTCATATTTGCATAAAATCCTGAGGAAAATTAGTAGATCTCACTCAATAATTAAATGCCCTTATAACAAAGGATGATACCATTTGAGCACTAAGGTATCCTGTGATTGAACAAAATGCATAAATGGCACAGTTAGTGTGATCATTTTTAACAGAAAATATTGCCAACCTCCTCTGACACAGTTCCTATATCATACATTGCCTCTAATATTTTCATCTTTCACTGAAAATGGTGAGTGTTGAAATGAATCACATTGTCTCAACTTGAATGACTGCCTATTTGCCAAAATGAAAATATCAAATAGCTTGCAAGTGGTAATATACGCTCCTTGAAAAACAACAAACTAGTAAAAAGTAGAAGTGACTAGCGGAATTTTGATCCTGAGTGATAACAAAAATCCCAGAGACATGAAATAGAGACATCACTTGTTTCATGTCAAGTAATGTCTCTATTTTGTTCCTTTTTCCAGCATGTGCATAACTTCAATAGATGTTAGTAGGTATAATTTTTGGTGGTATATCAGGATTACATATAATTGATTCTACTCTTTGTAACATTTTATGCTTATCATTTTTCCCTTAAGGGTGTGTTAAAATATTTTGTTATAAGACATTTAATAATCCAGTTGGAAAAATAAAAACACAAAAGTTGGCTTAGGGGACATTAGCTTTTGAATTAAATATGACTTTTTTTTTTCTTTAAGTTGGTCCAAAATCCTTACATCACTGTACGCAGTGACGGGAGTCTCCATATTGAAAGAGTTCGCCTTCAGGATGGAGGCAAATATACTTGTGTGGCCAGTAATGTTGCTGGAACCATTAACAAAACTACCACTGTGGATGTGCATGGTAAGAGACACACCCATTGTAATTCTTTCCAAACCATGTTCAAAGCTAGGTTTATGTCTCTAAATCAAATCACTCTGTCTTCTAGCTGTAAGAAGTAGACTTTTTCCTTAATTGTTATTCTTAACAAAAAGTCTTATTTCTTGAACACTATTTACATTGTTAAGGCTGTTTCCAGAATTCGCTTTCCTACATACACAAAAAGGCTTTATTGGGAGTCACCAGCTGAGTCTGGCCAAGGGCTTTTGTAAGTGGTTTCTTAATTGATAAAAGTGAACTCAGTTCTCAAAGAGTTATGTTTAAAAATACATTTTAATTTCAGGCAAGCTGAACTTATTATTCCATCCAAATTGCCTTTTCTTTTTGGATTGAGCAACAAGCATGTCCTTACTAATGACCCCTTTGTGTGTTAGCTAGAAATGACCTAAACTTTTCTAAAGGCCACCTCATGTGCTCCAAACAATCTTTTCGCATGTGAGATAACTTAAAAGGTCACAAATAAGAAAATCCAAAAGCTATCTTTTTCCATTTGTGACTAACAGTCACGAACTTTTTACATCTCAATAAATAAGTGACAACTTCATAGTTTAAGAAATTGTCGTAAGTTTTTTTTATATTTTCTTTAAAGACTTTGTAGCAATGCTTTAAGTGTGGTATAAAAAATAGTTCTGTGTACAGAGATGAAAGTAACACAGAACATTTGTTTTTAGTAAATTCATCCTTTTTTTAGAACATGAGTTGGAGAATCCGGTAATTTCCACAGTTGCTTGGTCTATTGAAATTATCAGTGGATGCAGACTGTCTTCTTTTTTTTTAATGTCTGTGTCTCATTGTAAATGGCCTCTTCTGCCTCTCTCAATCTTATACCAGCCCCCATCAACATCGCACGAGATATTCTTGAAGAAGTACTATTTTAAAGAAACATTAAAGTAACACTAAATTACAGTCTAAAAGAGTAAATGCATAATGCCAGGTTGAATACAATTATGTTTATTTTTATAAAAAATCAGTCCATCGATTTCCTAGAAGGCGCTTAGGGACTGGCTTAAGAATCTAGTATAGAAATATAATTATGTCACCTCCATCGAATATTGTGTTGAGAAAGATTCTGAGGCAAATTTTTACTTGAGTGGAAGAGGGATGTGATTAGCTGGGATGTCGCCCAGACCAGAGGAGCAGGAGACCGAGGAACCAGTGATGTGGTTTATCATGATGCCCTAAAAGTTGACAGTTAAAAGCTAAAAAGATCCCTTCACAACATATTTCATCCATCTTCGTCCAAAATGAGTAACTGATTTAGTCACTAAGGTTAAAAAAAAAAAAATCAACCCAGACGTTTGACAGGAACTAAACTGAGCAACCATTCCTTTGGCTGACAGGTTAGTTTTTGAGTTGGATGTGATACAGCATCACAAGTTCTCTATGCCTCCGTAGGCATGTTAACGAGCACTGCCATTCCTTCATTACTCTGCCTCGCCCCTTTTAAGAATACTCATTAAAGGCTCTAATGTCCAGTTGTTAAAAGGATGAATTAATGCATGCAAATATAAATGTAAATTAAAATGGAAAACCACTCACGTGTCATCTTGATTTATGTAGGTGGACAATCTGGAAAGAAACAGCCCTTCCACAGACAGATGTCATCAGATTTGAAAATGCCTAAATTTGCCACTTTCCCTAATAGCTGTCAAACTCAATTTGCATTTAAGAAAATGGCTTATCCCATGTAGCCACAAAATTACGGTAGAGTTGAAAGTTGACTCTTCCATGATGATTCTGGAATTAGAGAGTAGCCTGACGTGAAGAGTATCTGGGATTTTTTTTGCCAATTTTTTTAAAGAAATTATCTAAAGAATAAACCCAGCCTTGGGAAAATACCAGTATATAGCAAAGCTAAGCCTTCCAGGGAAGTTTAAGCACAGAAGTCTCAGGTATCTCTGCTTCTGGCAAACTTCTCCTCCCAGGTAGCTATGATAATTCTAGAGAAATTTGTCTCAAAAGCAAGAGCTTCATTGAGTGCATGAGCCCTGGGGAGGAAAAGAAACGCCTGGTCTATATTGGGCTCGTACCTCGTTCCTTGAACTATGTTAAGAACTTTCATGTACGGGAACTTTGTTAATCAAATTTGTTATTTTGAGAACATTGAGTATTGATAATTTTTCATATGCTAGTTGCCTATGATTAATAGAGATATGCACAGAATGGAATCATTAACAGTTTTCCTTTTCCTTTTGCTTCTGCTCATATAATGTTAATTCTTCAGTTGCTTTCTAAAGCCAAAAGGTATGTTATTCTTCTCAGTGAAAACTACTGACTTAGAATCCTGTATTTTAGTCTTTTAAATGTAAATGCCTAAGGCCTTGCAAGTTTTATTGTTGAATTTCTTTTAAGAAAACAAATCCTTCTTTCTAGGTTAAATTTAGTAGCTTGTTAAGTAGTTCTTGTGAATAGGCAGATATTAAATGTATAGTGGTTAAACAGTCCATTTCTCTGGTGGTGGGATTAGGTCAGCTCTTTGCAGCTTAATAGGTAATGGGCAATGATGAAAGGTATGGCTAAATGTGTACCTGTTAGGATGTAATTCCCCCTTGAGTTTCCAGGAAAACATGGATTTTCTCCAGTCTTATTTTTGGTAGGAAAGCTAACTTGCTATGCATCATTCACTACTTGACTTTAAGTTACTATCTTTTTAAAATCTTCAGATTATGGTTGCTGTGTTTGCTTTATTACACTCCCTTACAAGTGACCCTGCATTTCTATCAGAAAATGTTGTCTTAGCTAGTTTTTACGAATATGCAATGTATCCTAAAAATGTGCAACTTTAAACACACGAGGCTAAATGGAAGAACAGGTGCTTAGATTCTGAACATTGCTTCCTTTTTTCAGTTCTACCAACCATTCAGCACGGACAGCAGGTACTCAGCACGATCGAAGGCATTCCAGTAACTCTACCCTGCAAAGCAAGTGGAATTCCCAAGCCATCTATCATCTGGTCTAAGGTAAATGACCTACCCAGTGGTGTTTGTTAATGTTACGAGTTATCACAACAATGTTTGAGTATTTTTTTGTCATACATGGGACTTGTGACTGTCCCCTCGAATTTTATAGAAAGGATAGTCATACCACTTGGAAGGGACCTTAAAATGTCCTTAGTATAGTCACCTACCTGATGTTAGAGTAACATTAACAACACAACAGTGAATGCTACCATAGTGCCTTCTGTACACCAGGAACTTTTCTAAACACTTTGCGTGTTTGTAGCAGATCCTTTTCTACCCTTGCCGCCTCCCTGCAGCCCTTGTGATTTCAGCGCAGCTCCAGTGGACAGCTCCGTGCACTCGGCCGGGGTCTTACTTCTTGCAGGTGCCTCTCTGGTTTTTGGAC
This sequence comes from Nasua narica, assembly GCA_028533885.1. NCBI lineage: Eukaryota > Metazoa > Chordata > Mammalia > Carnivora > Procyonidae > Nasua > Nasua narica. Next base: position 42,106,497 of record CM052814.1, read on the forward strand.
TCAGAGCTTTCCCCAGAGTCCCACAAGGCCACTCAGCCTGCTCTTGGGTAGCCGAGGAAGGGTAGGGGCATTAACACCTGGGGCGGGGGGGAGGTGTCCTACATAAATGACCTGCCCCACTCTCCCACTCACCTGCTTGAGCCTCTGGGGATCACTTTCCCACTAAACTTCTTGCCCCCAAATCTTTGTCTCAGACTCTCTTCTTTTGGGAAGCCAAAATAAGATATACACAAACTCATTTATTCCCCGTCTGTGTCCCTATCATGAAGCTCTCCAGCTTTTACTTGTCTTCTTGGAAGGAGGAAAAGCCCATTTGCTTAGGAAATCCTTTTCATCTTTGAACAGTCATGAAGATGGCCTGTATTTTCTGTAAATTAATTTAAATCTGGCAAGCTATAAGTAATACAAAATGATGGCATAATAACACAATTTGGCATTTGTATAATTAGTATTACAACCCACGTATTTTACCATACCATCTAATTTTATATATCTAAAAAGCTCTGAAATATGAAGTTGGTGCTGACATCTGGAAGTTAAATAAAAAGGTTCAGATTTCTGCATTCTGGACACAAAAACCCAGTGCTGTAGCTGATCCCCAAACTGGACAGTGTCTGGTACTGTATAGAAGTTTAATGCATTTTAGGAAAATGTAAAAACAAAAGGCCAGGGTGGCCTTTGTACCGTGATAAAGCCTGAAGGTTAAGAAAGACTTTGGGATCCAGAGCCTGACTGCCAGGGTTCAAGGCCCAGGTCTACCAAAGACAGACTGTTATTCCACATGATCCCCAACCTTTAGTATTTCCATCCATAAAATGGAGATTATGACAGTTCCTGCTCATATAATTGTTTTGAACATGAAAATAGTTCATTCATGTGAAGTCCTCAAAACTGCATGGTTAGGATAAGCACTGTCCCATTCATTACTATTACCATTAGTCCTCCATTTTTAAGTAGCTCTGGAACCAAGGGGACATAGTTCAGTGTGCGGAAATACCTCCTTGGCTTTCTTTGCTTAAATTTTTGCACAAATAACTTAGGTCAAATTAGCATTTTTTTTTAATCCAGTATTTTCCCCCATGGAGATCTTTTTCTTCCTCTCTTCCTTTCCCAGACATGAAGTCACTCCTTTATTATCTTAAAAAAAAAAAACAAAACAAAAAACCCCCTTTGTTGTGTTTCACAGAAAGGCGAGCTGATCTCCCCCAGCAGTGCTAAGTTTTCCGCAGGGGCTGACGGAAGTTTGTATGTGGTGTCACCTGGGGGTGAAGAGAGCGGGGAGTATGTGTGCACTGCCACCAATGCGGCCGGCTATGCCAAAAGGAAAGTGCAGCTGACCGTCTATGGTGAGAGCCCCCGGAGGAATGTTTTTCTTTGACACCGTCTGACGGCGCCAAAACTCACATTTGTCTCCCAAATCATATTACCAGGGGCTGTTCTACAGTGAACTGCATTTTACAAAAAACGCATTTTTACTGCTAGCCACCGTCTCCTCTACTGAGATTCTTATTTAAAGGGAGAGTAATTGTATAGCCATTCGGAAAAATTTTATGGTGTTTTTCCTGAGGAGTATGCTTATCGCACCCAACCAGCTTCAGAAACACCAGTTAGTTAAAACCCCCTCACAAAGCCAAACCTCAACTATGTCGTGGTGAGAGCACTCCGCCCTGGGGGCGGGGGGGGGGGGGTTCCTTGTACAAAGGGCAGATTCTAAAAGGGCATTTCAGCTGACCTCTTCATTATGTTCTGAAAGGAAGAACTAAAAAGGGAAACTCTCTGGTCATTTTCCTTTCAGCTCTCGCTATAAATATATTAATGGAAAGTTTTAGGGATGCCCTGAAACACTGGAATACACAGCAGCATCTTTTTGCACATTTTTAAAGAATATTAGTAGTCTACATCTGAATGTAAGGTAAATGTTTTCAGTGTACTATTTCCCTTCCAAAAACATGTGTTTATTTTAGTAAGGCCCAGAGTGTTTGGAGATCAACGAGGACTGTCCCAGGATAAGCCTGTTGAGATCTCCGTCCTTGCAGGGGAAGAGGTGACACTTCCATGTGAAGTGAAGAGCTTACCCCCACCCATCATTACCTGGGCCAAAGAGACCCAGCTCATCTCTCCATTCTCTCCAAGGTAGGGGATCTGGGATGGACTGCGACACGCGAAAACAGAATCTCTTGGGGCGGATGGGTGTATCTATTTAGGTTTTCAGATGTTTCAAAAAATAATTTTTAAATTTGACATAATTCACACATGTACCTGAGCCTACAGCAAATATATGTATACCTTCTAAATCACTCTTTAATATCAGAAATGCTAACACCCAGCTTTGACATAATTTCCCACCAATACCTCTAGAAGGTAGTTATTGAAATGGAGCACATTTGTATGTAGATCTGTTTAGCACAAATGCATAGAACACATAGAATCTCATTAATCCCATATAAGTACACAATAAGTACTCTAATGTCTAGGATTTGGCTTTCATTAGATGGTTTTGTAAAAATTTTCTTGATTAAACCCTTAGACATTTAAAGGCCCACTGAGACCATAAATTTGATAGACTAAGTAACGTGGAAAGCAGAATGCCAGATCCTTTAAGGTACCACCTTTGTTGCCCTGCAGGTACAAGGGTAAATTTACCTCCACCAGGTAAGGTTTGCCTGAAACTTTTGACAATTTTTTCAGTGGCCCTCTGAACCTTAGATTTCTTATTTATGAAATGGAGTTGATATTTACCTGCAAGGATTATGTAAGATAATGTGTATTCCACACACCCCTGTCTCTGGCTCAAGGAGGAGTAGCAATTACTATTTTAATTCTACTACTTAATTACTAATTCTGTTTAATTACTATTTTAACTCAGTATCACGCCAGAAATTACTAGTGGAATAAGAATTATAGTCTCTAGCTCTGTCTGCTCCGCTTACTGGTGTATAGTTATGAAGCTAGATATTCATGCTACCACTGGTGAGGGTGAAAAAGACAATTAAAGAACTACTTTGCACGAGCTTACTCTTTCTTTGAAAAATATTTGCTTTGGATATTTTTGAATGAAAGACATACCATATTACAGATATAGTTGCCATTTCCTTCTTTTCCTCCCCAGTCCCTTATCTCTCTTCCCAGGGGCAAATTCTGCCACAGATGTCACGTGCCTCCTATGCACCCATTCTGAAACTGTGTAGGATCTTGGTTTCTGTGTTTTTAATTTTGGGTGTCTGTTTTCAATTTGCCATGTAACATAGTGCATATTATTATTCCACTGCTTGCTGATTTAAGTCAACATTTGTTCATTTTTATACATATAGACTTAGTTTATTCATTTTTAACTGCCATATACACATTCTGCCATTTTGTGTAATACATTTCCCAGTGCGCGGACATTCAGGGTTTTGTTTGTGTCTCTTGGGTTTGGTTTTGGTTTTTTGGCTTTACAAACAAGACTTTTTAGTGAGTATCTTTACGTATGTCTCTCTGTATACACATGCATGACTTTCTTTAGGACTGGCACCTAGAATGTAGTTCCTGGTCAGGATGAATTCCTACTTTCAGCTGTGTAGATAATGCTAAATTGCTGTCCAAAGAGGCACTACTGGTTTACCCTTCTCCCATTAGAATATAGGTGTACCTACTTCCCCATTATCATCGATGCATGCTTTTGATGAACTTAAACATTTTTGTTGTCCAAATGAGTGTGAAATGGTATCTTGCAACTATCTGAGTTTTTGTGTGACTAACCCAGAATGCTTTTACTTGTTTGTTGGCATTTGTGTCCTTTGTGACTTGCCTCTTTAAACCTGTGGCACAGATTTCTGGTGACTTGCTTATCTTTTTCTTGTTGAATACAGAAATTGGATCTGTATCCTTAATAACAACCTTTTGTTGTATGTGTTGGAAATATCTTTCCTCAGACCACTGCAAGGCTTTCAATGTGTGGTGTCTGATTATATAGAATTTTACATTTTCATGTAGCTCAGTGTATTAATCTATTGTTTTTAAGACTTTTACTTTATGAAGAATATTAACATGGCCACCAGTGTTTTAGTCTAATATTTTAAGTTTGTTTTTCACATTATGGACCTTGATCCATCTGAATTTTTATGTTGTGTTTGTTATTAGGTAGTGCTGTATTTTGATTTATTTATTTTTCCCGTGTGGAGAACCTGTTGCCCACCATCATTTTTGAATAATCGGCCATTTCCTTGCTCTTTGTAATAACACCTCCATTGTGGCTTATTACATGTTGGATTCTCCTGTATGCTTATTTCTTTGGGGGGCAATTCTGTCCTTAACTATTTATTCATTTTTTTCTGTCTCAGGGCCAGTAGAACAACTTTTCTTTTCCTAGGTTTATAGGAAATCTTGATATTAAGCAGGTCTATCTGGCCCTCTCCCCCTTTAAGCTATTTTAATACAATTAACATAATAACATTTTTATATGTATCTCTGGCTCACTCAACTACATTGTTGTCCTGTAGGAATAACATATTCAATAAATGTTTGAGAATTATATGTATACCTTCTTTTGCCTTTATTTTAACACACTAAATTTTTTAAAATTATTTTTTAAATAAGATATAATGTATTATTTGCCCCAGGGTACATGTCTGTGAATCATCAGGCTTACACATTTCAGAGCACTTACCCTCCCCAATGTCCATAACCCAGCTACCCTATCTCTATCCCCCCTACCCTCAACTACACTTAAAAACTTTTTTTTTTCTATTTGTTAGAGAGAGAGACAGAGATAGTGACAGAGATAGCAACAGCGGGCACAAGCAGGGAGAAGTGGGAGAAGCAGATTCCCAGCTGAGCAGAGAACCCAGTGCGGGGTTCCATCCCAGTACCCGAGGATCATGACCTGAGCCGAAGGCAGACGCTTAACTGACTGAGCCACCCAGGTGTCCCTGACACACTAAGTTTTTTAATAAAGGATTGCAGAAAAAACAGTACAGTATTCAAAATATGTTCAAAACTTACTAAAATATATATTTGCTTCGTATAGTTACAACTTAATAAAGCAGAGAGGGGTACGATTTTTTGATAATTTCAGACCATTAGGTTAGATCTAAGGGTAAAAGAAAGCTGGTTTGTTTATTTGTAAGAACATCGTAAAGAATATATACACAGTATACTATGAAATATATACACATACACATACACAATATAATTATGAAAATTCCTGACTTTAAAGGTGTATAGAAATAATAAAATTGGGAGAATGGTTACAAAAACTGCTTGCAGAGTAGAAATTTCAGACTGAAACGCAGCTGCAGTGGGGATATTTTAATTCTCGTGTTCTGTGGTCTAGTATGTGGTTTCTTTCTTTTAGACACACATTCCTCCCTTCTGGTTCAATGAAGATCATTGAGACCCGCGTTTCAGATAGTGGGATGTATCTTTGCGTTGCCACAAATATAGCTGGGAACGTGACTCAGTCTGTTAAATTAAATGTCCATGGTGAGTTTTGAAATGAAGGCATATGATATCTGTGTACTGACCACAGGAAAATCCATCATAGCAGTTTCTTTGATAGTTAATCTCCGAATTGTATATAGAGTAATTAGAGAAAAATTTTCTAAAATTAGAGACTTCTGATTTTCTTTCATTTACTCTGGAAAGTTTATTTGCCATCTATAGAAAACTTTTCCCCTTTTCTTCAAATAAACAGTATTGAAATTTTGGATTTCCATTTTACTAAATGTCCACAATCACTTATGACAACTATTGGTGCACTGTAAAAAAAAAAAAAAAGATGTGTTTAGAATGATGGCTTTTTGTAGAAGTGAATGTGAGTTCTTAAAGAAAGAATTTACTAGTATTTAAATGGTCGTTTTCAATATTCAAGGAATTTATCAACTAAAAACGTTCTGCTTCCTGGAACTCTCTAACTTTTTAGAAACTTTCAGTTAATCTGTTTTGTTCCCTCAATTTTACCATAGTCTGTCCAAATATTTATTTATTCAACACATGCTTAGTGAGTACATACTCTGTCAGGCATTATATAGGCGCCAGATATTCAAATATCAGGAAAAGATTTTCTCAGGTAGCATTGGTCTGAATTCCCTCTCAGATCAATCATTGTAATAGTGTCCCATTAACCATGGAATTTGAGATCCAATGAGAGTTCTGTCATTTACTAACTATAGTGTATCTTGGATATTTTACCTACCCTCTATTACCTTTAGTTTTCTCTTTCATAAAATGATGCTAACAATCCTCTCAAAAATATAAGGTTGCCACAGCCTTATAATGAGCTAAATATTAAGTTTTAAAAAAAGGACAGAGGAATGGGGCTTTTAGAGATGTAAGGTACATAAATTCTAGTGATATCCTTATGAGTTAACTTGATTCTCTAGTGTATAATGCATGGATGTGGAAACCAATAATACTTGCCAATGTTTTGATAAATTATCTCATTTAAATTTCTAAAGGAAGATAGCTAAAGACAAGTAAGAGAGGCTTGATTTTGATTTCCTTCTCTGAAATTAGCAAAAGTATTTATGAGAAACTTTTCTCACTGTCTGACTAAACCTTCCACAAAGAGAGCAAAAACTAGGAGTACCTGAAGAGAAGCGCTTTTTCTTTTACTCTCTTATATTATAGAAACCATTGCCTTTTCAGAGGATTTTAAACTTTAAATTATTTACAAATTAAAGGAAACCTAGCATCTTTAAACACTTGCCCTTCCCTCAAGTTTGGCATGAAGGGTTTTATATTTATTGTTGCCCATAATCCTTGCAGTGGCCTGGTATTGAAGAGGTTGTTTTTGCCTGGATTATCAAGGAAACAGGCCTCAGGAAATTTACTGACTTGCCCTAGATCACACAGCTAGTACATGGCCTGAGCCTTGGTCCAGATCCTGAGATTGTTCTACTTTCTCATGCTGCCTCTCTGTGAATAGTTCTCATTAACAGTGAGAAGAGAAAGGAATTTTTAAAATTGGATTATTAATACTCAATTGTTTCTAGTTCCTCCAAAGATACAGCGTGGCCCTAAACTTATGAAAGTCCAAGTTGGTCAAAGAGTGGACCTTCCATGCGACGCTCAAGGGACTCCTCTTCCTGTAATCACGTGGTTTAAGGGCGGACGTGCCATGCTGGTTGATGGGGTGCAGCATGTTAGCAATTCAGATGGAACATTAAGCATTGACCAAGCCCTGCTCTCTGATGCTGGCGTATATACGTGTGTCGCTACTAACGTAGCAGGCAGTGATGAAACGGAAATAACACTACACGTCCAAGGTGATTTTTGGCGTAGGAAAATGGTGGGGGTCTATTATGTGACCTACTGGCGTAAGCTGTTCTCCTGTGAGTAGGCAGAAAGCAAGCAAATAAGTAAGAAATACAGATGGTGAGAAGTACTATGTGGAAAATTAGAATCGGGTGATGCTCCCTCCAATTGTCTACTTTAAAGATTTTATTTATTTGAGAGAGAGAGAGGAGAAAGAGAGAGAGAATCCCAAACAGACTCTGCGCTGAGCCCAGAGCCCAACTCAGGGCTTGATCTCATGACCTGCGGATCAAGACCTGAGCCAAAATCAAGAGTCAGTCGATTAACTGGCTGGGCCCTCCAGGCACCCTGTATCTTGTCTTTTCTAGCAAAATATTTGACCATATATTTTTAGCAGTTTGATAAATGTATTGCTTAGTCTGGGGTAGAAATGTCTGGCAGCTAGAAATATATGTTATATTTAGGAGAAGAATCAGGGAAGACAGCAGTTCACCAGAGTAGCTGGTTGATGCTGCAGGAGAGTTTGATACTGCTTAATGCAAGCCTGTGATAATGCATTCATTTTTCTAATAGAACCGCCCACACTGGAAGACCTAGAGCCTCCATATAACACTCCATTCCAAGAAAGAGTGGCCAATGAACGCATTGCATTTCCATGTCCTGCAAAAGGTATGTAGTCCTTGGACATACGGGCATTAGCATAATGTTATATTATTTCAGAATTCTGTATTGAATCCAAAACATCTTTATGAAGAGATCCACTTGTTGGTCCTTTGTATAAATAACATATGGGCATTAACTCCTCTTTTAAATAAGAGCTCTTTGGGGGCGCCTGGGTGGCTCAGTGGATTAAAGCCTCTGCCTCGGCTCAGGTCATGATCTCAGGGTCCTGGAATCGAGCCCCGCATCGGGCTCTCTGCTCAGCAGGGAGCCTGCTTCCCCCCCTCTCTCTGCCTGCCTTTCTGCCTACCTGTGATCTCTCTCTCTATCTAATAAGTAAATAAAATCTTTTTTTTTAAAAAAGAAATAACAGCTCTTTGAATAGATATTTTTCCCTCAACAGGTATTTTATTTACTTCAATGGAAAAACCTCTGTTCTTCTAAGCTAGTTTTATCTATTATGTTTCCCATGTAGTTAATGCTCCTTCCTGTTACTTCTTAGTTCATTCAGTTTTGATAGGATTTTGCTTTAATACGTGACAGCTAGAGCTAGTCAGAATTTTCTGCATTTATCTCACACAGAAGTATAAATTAGGACTAACCCCCTGCTTGTTCTGGATACTGCTCTTCTAAAAACCTCTTTTCTTAGATTTCCCCTCTACTGGTAATCCTGAAGCCAGGTTCTAACTTGGCACTCTGAGGCTTATGTAAACCTCTTTTACCTCCCTGAATTTCTGGGCTTTCTATCCCACTGTGTTTCCTGGCAGGAAACTGTTATTCAGTTCCATATTTCCCATCAGGGGGATGGGAAAGAGACGTTGTCACTGTCTCCCTTACTTTGGATGCCATTAGGTGGTTCAGAATATCCTCTCTCTCACGTGTGCTTTCATCCACAATGACTCAGCTGCATCTACAGTGGTTCCGGCAAAGTCCAGGCGCTATTCTTTACATCACCTCCATGCAGCTGGTACCGTCAGTGCTCCCACAAAGGCCTCTTAGCAGTTGTTCCTGGAGGCAGCAGCTGATGATGGGGCTCATGGCTGTTCCTGTTTCTGTAGCAAGGTTTGGCATCTCTCCACAGTAGCTCTCACCAATGATTATTTTCTAGCGGCACTACAAGAGAACTTTAACAAGCTTTTCACATATCAAAATAATTATCAGTAACTATCCCCATAGCGGTGAGGGAGGAGACAAGGCTGGAGAAGAGACCTTTCGAAGGGTTTAAGGTCAGGTATTTACAGTGAGTACTCGCTGCTTCTGGATCCCTACCAGTGCTTTGCTCTCTGTTGGATCCCAGCCTCCAAGGCTGGCTGGACTTCCCTTTTCCCAGATGTTTTGCCTGGCCTTTTCCACTTTGAAAAACCACCTCTTGGGTTCCCCATTTTCACCTGGGCTATAATTCTTAGGTTCACTTAAAGTAGCTAGATGCTTTTTCATTGTCTTGTGCAACAAATTTCATCTTGTACATGACTATTCTACCATTTATAAGTTAAAGAGATGACAACTTCTTTTACTTGTTCATTTAATTTTTCATTTATTCACTCAACAAGTATTTATTGAGAAGTCTGATTGAAATACATAAAAGAATGAGTGGGATGTGAAGAAATGAGGCAATGATTATGTCCCTTTTTTCTTTGACAACATAGACAACTTCAGTTCACCTTCTCTTTCTCATCAGTCAGCTTTTCACTGTTAGCACAATGAAATAGACCAATCTTTTTGTTTTGTTTTTTCCTCATAATACATAGTCACTTTCAAAATTCCTTGAGTTTAGTCTTAGTGACATGTTCTATATGTTCTGCCGTTCTTTGGTACTTGTCTTGGATTATATGCCAAAATTTTAATATTTTTTATTATCCTTCAGTATAAGATTATTAACAATGTCATGCAACCACATTAATATTTTTTTTTATTTTTATAAGAATTAAATAAATTTTGGAAGTACTTAGACTAGTGCCTGGCACATCATTCGCTAATAAGTAAATACATTCTTAATACAGAATTAATGTTTGTCTATTTCTAATATGGACTTTTGGCTCTATTACATACTTCAGGATGGTTTAATGCTTTTACTCATCAGTATATCACTTCCATTTACTCATAAATAAATCTAGGAAATCAATCCTGCTCTCTGCTTTCCTAATTTTCTTTTCGGTATAAAAAGTCAAGAATTGTTCCTATTGTCCTGTGTTTAACAGCATGAGATCACCAGATGTGTCAGTAGTAGAAGTTCCTCATCTCTACTCTACCTGGGCTATTTAAAGTGTGAATTATGAAGCATCGCTTCTGCACTTATGACTCTACTTCATCGGGCAATCTGTATGGTGTGTTCCCGTGATAGCCTCTTACTTTTTCTTCTTCATTTATCTTTATCCCCCAATATTCTTCGCTTGATCAATATTGTTTTTTCCCCCACTCACTACCACGATCTCACACAAGAAAATGCTTTGGTTTGTTTACTGTCTTCTGAAAGTCTTGGTAAAGACAACTGCCTCAAACTCTACACTAGAGACCATAGGTCTGTTAAGACTGATCAGGAATTAGAGGCATTAAATACCATAATCTCTTTGAAATTTCATGCCAGGAGAAATATCTTGGAAGTAGCATAGTACTTTAGGGTACAAATTATAGTCATAACAAAATTTTTGTTTCTCCTCAATGTATTTGATATTTAATAATGACTCCTAATTTTATTATAAAATATCGCAAAGCTCTGATTTCTTATTTAGGTACCCCCAAACCAACCATCAAATGGATATGGAATGGTAGAGAGCTGACAGGCAGAGAGCCTGGTATTTCTATCTTGGAAGATGGCACATTGTTGGTTATTGCTTCTGTTACACCCTCTGACAATGGGGAGTATATCTGTGTGGCTGTCAATGAAGCTGGAACCACAGAAAAAAAATATAACCTCAAAGTCCATGGTAAATATAGATAAAATACCAAAATCATATGGTTGAATATGTGACATTTTTTAATTATTATATATGTAAGTTATTCTTTCAACATAGTATTATTTAAAATTACTGTGAATAGAATGTTATCAAACAAGAAATTGATAGTCTGGTTGCATTCATTACTCAGTTGATTGATTTAAAATTTTATGTAATTTTTTATTGTGACTTTATTTAAAATTCAAGTGGTAGAATAGTCAGAAGTCTCATGACCTAAGCTAAGCTATGTACTTATCTCCCTAATGGCAAAGGAATGTATTAAGTTTATGTGTATGTGTGTGTATATTTTCCCAGAGATATTTTATATGTAACAAGGAACTATGAATATATATTTTATTCTCTTTTTATGTATAAAAAGGTACAGATATAGAAGAATGTTATATCCATTACTTTACACCTTGTCTATTTTACTAAAATATCCATCTTGGGAATTATTCATTATTCCTAACTCTTATTTATACCTACCAAACATCCCACTGTATGGTTATGCCATGATTTCCTTAACCTTCATCTATTAATGATGAACATTTAGGTGTTACCAATTATTTGTTACCATAAGTAATACCTTAATGAAATAATTGTACATTTTTCATTTTGCATTAGTCAAAGGTTATGTTCATTTTCAAATTTCATGGATATTGGCCTCCATAGACACTGGGCAATATGCACTTCCATCAGCAAAGTAGTGAGTCATGTGACTTAGTTAAGCCCCTAGCAGTTTACATTTTGAGTGGTCTGTGGAATGACTAATTTCTCCCTTAAATTTATCCTAAGTTTTATCCTCACCTCAAAACTCTGAACTGAAAATTAAAGTAAAACTTTAAGAAGAGTTATTTACAAATATATTGGTCAAGATTTTCATTTTATGTTAAGACCTGGGCTTAAATATGAGCAGCCTTTCTAGCTATCAGGTATCTTATAACTTGCTTTCTAAAGGCCTGTGTAAAGAAACTTCAAAAGTAATAATTATTACAAAATTATGTAGCCATGAGTCCTCTCTTTTTGCAGTTCCTCCGGTAATTAAAGATAAGGAACAGATAACAAATGTGTCTGTGATGGTCAACCAGCTGGCCAGTCTCTTTTGTGAAGTTGAAGGTACTCCTTCTCCCGTCATTCTGTGGTACAAAGATGACATCCAGGTAAATGAAGACATCAGAATATGCATCATTCCTTGCCGCTGCCTCTGAAATAAATCATTCAAATGTGACTTTCCTATTAATAATGACGTAAAGCTGCTATGTCGATTCCTAGCTGTGCATTTGGATGAGGAATGGAAATAACACTGCCTGTTTTGGCCTTTGAAGGTGATTGAAAGCAGCACTCTTCAGATTGTGAACAACGGGAAGATATTCAAGCTCTTCAAAGTCACTCCAGAGGATGCAGGAAGCTATTCCTGTAAAGCAGTTAATATTGCAGGCACTTCTCAGAAGTATTTTAACATCGACGTGTTAGGTAAGGGAAACAGTCTTTTAAGAATCTACAATTTTCAGATGCATTTCTTATTGTAGGATGGAGCTGACAGTTATGAAAGAACAAAGAGTTTAAAAAACTGATAAGAGAACTATCATTTGTTTTACTCTTTCATTATTTTGTCTTTAATATTGGTTACCCAGAATCCTATGATATAGAATATTTTAAGTTATTTATTATTTATCATAGAGATGTCTGTGAATATTTGGTACTATCTTATACATAAAATAATAAATTACTACTCTCGTTGATTTCTCCTATTATGTGGGCAGTAAATTCTCTGGGCAGTAACTATATGGGATGATGCAGAGTAAAACTCATTAAAGCTCTCAACACTGGAGGCTGCTAGATTGCCACTTGAACTGGAGAAAGTAGCAAATGCACCTTTCCCTGCATTCTAATGAACTCTTATAACTAAATCACCTGTGCCCTGATCCTAATTAAGAGAGGAAAATTCTGAGTGCAGGTAGAAGAATTGGGATATAATGCATTTAGATCATTTTAATGGTGCTCATAAATTTAGAGTTTTGTAATTTTAGTTTATGAAATTCTATTTGCCAATTTTGTGATAAAATGACTTCCTCCCTTTTCAGTATGTTGTTTATCCAAATGGGCATATGTTTCTAAGTCTGGGGTGGAAATAAAGTCTGGGAACGATGCCGCATTCAAATAACCATTTTTAAGCTGCTCCAGCATAAAAATAATCCTCTCTCATTAGGCTTCTCAGAGCCTGAAATACTTTGCATTTCCTCTACCAAAAGTATTCCTATTATATTTATGTACAGGCTATGAAAAACAAACTGATCTTTTTCTATCATTAGTCGCATTGGCATAATTTTTCTTGGCATTCATTTACTTGGAATTCAGTATACGGATGACTCCCAAATTTTTATTTACAGCTCAGACTTCTCTGAGCTCTAAGAATATATATCTCATCTTCTCCACAGTGTCTTGACTTGACTGTCTTAGGGGCATATCAAACAGAAATAAGATTTTAATATTAAAAATAAATATCACACAATAATGCCTTTTTATATTGCATCTGTGAACCCACCCAAATGCTGAATTTAAATATATTAAAATCTTACTGAAATATTGTAGAAATCAAAAATAATCTGCCCTTCCTCCCTCTACTCTTTTTGTGAAGTCATAGGTTTTCATGATAAAATGTCTTTGTTCAAGTCCCTCCCACCATAATAGGTGCCAGCTCCCCAAATGAAGTCTCTGTTGTCCTCAACCGTGACATCACCCTTGAATGCCAAGTGAAAGGCACACCCTTCCCTGTTATTCACTGGTTCAAGGATGGCAGGTGAGTACCCTTTCTCTATTTGTTGCAAGGGTCCAACTGATAGGAAATAGATCTGTAAATGCTTGTGGATTTTCTTCCTTTCAGTTATTTTAAACACGTAGATATTATTAAGTGAATATGAAGGAAAAACAATGTTGTTCAAAAACTGGTCTCAAAGTCTTGTAATACCTTTCATTCTTAGGAATTATAAGACTTTACGAATGCTGCAAATTTATTTTAGAAACATTGAGGTTAGAAACATTGAACTCAAATTTATTGTACACTAAACATTCTGCCCTAAGGCTAAGAATAAAAAATGAAAAATGCAAGATTCAAATGCAGAGATAATTTTGCCTTTACATGGAACTGTTTGAATTATGAAAAAAGAACATTTTTATGACATGATGCATACTTAAGCTGGTTCTCTAAAGGCAGAAAAAGAAGCAGTCACAGACGAGGAATAGCTCTTTCCCAGACGTCACGTTCAAGGGCCACTGAGGTTTGCCCACACTGATACGGCTGCAGTGATTCGTATTATTTGTGAGAGCTTGTTTTTCACAACATGGTCACAGTTCGAGTATTATTATGGGTTTTGAGAGCAGATGTCTAAGACTTAAGTAGCGAAGAGTAGAGATTTGGATTGCATAGAATAAAGTGTGCAACTATGTATAAATGCAGCATGCATGTTGTGATCAGTAAGAGAGGAAATGCAGGAAAATGAAAATGGACCCAGAGAATAAAATTTGTTTTTTTTTTTTTTCTAGGCCTTTATTTTTAGAAGATCCTAACATTGAACTTCTAGACAGAGGACAAGTTCTGCATTTAAAGAATGCACGACGAAGTGACAAAGGGCGCTACCAGTGTTCTGCATCCAATGGGGCTGGCAAACAAGCCAAGGACATAAAACTGACCGTCTATAGTAAGTGTGGTTTTCTTAGGCTTTTTGTTATTATCAATTCTCACTATAAATTGAAATGGGAGGGGGGGCGCGTAGGTGGGTCAGCCGGTTAAGTGTCCGATTCTTAATTTTGGCTCAAGTCGTGATCTCGGGTCGTGAGATTGTGTGTGCAGGTGTGTGTGCCCTCTCTCTCTCTCTCTCAAAAAAAAAAAAAAATCGAAAAGAAGGGTTTAGTGTTAACTGTTCTTTTATTCAGTGCTGAATACTTTGGAATGCTACTTACTTTAGAAGCAAGAGCCTGTCTTCTGTGTCTTAGACAGAACATTGCATCCAGTTTTACTGCATTTTGTCATGCAGTAAGGATTTCTTTGAGAGTTCTAGTGATTTTCAGTTGATGTCACTCAAGAGGGAAGGTATTTCCTAACTGATTAATAGGTATGAAACCAAATGTCTATATCTTTAAAAGGATTAAAAGTAAAAACAAACAAACAAACAAACAAAAACAAAAAACCCCTAAAAAGAGTTGAGATGCCTAAATTGAATGAAGCCAGTGGTATGCAAACCATTTGGCTCTTCTCTCTTCATTCCATCTTGGCCTTTATTCTGACCACATGATGATATTTTAAATGCCTTATGTTTGTGCTGCATTCTCTCCCAGCTGAATCCCCACCAGAAGACTTACCCCTCATTTCACTAAAAGTCTCAATATCCCCTGAGGAAGGTGATTTTTTTTTTTTAACAGAGTCATAGGAATGACACATAGGAATGGCACATGAACGTTACATTTCAGGCACAAAGAATTACCCGATAGAAAGGAACAGAACTCAATAGGCCAGTCACGCTTATTGTGGTTCTACTTATTGCACTAATTTCTGTCCCTCCCGAGTGCATGATACTCAAGAAATTTTAGACACTTCAGGAATCTCACCTCTTTACAGGATCTTCCCAATCCAAGCAATCACCTAATCACTATCATATTGTCTGAGTTTATTTTCTTCATAACACATATCACTATCTGATAAGCTATAGCTTAATTCTGGGTTTATTTACCTACTTGCTATTTGTCTCCAAGGAAGCTAAACTTCACAAGAGCAGGGCCTTGTTTTGCTGGTTCCCTACTCTGATACACAGTAACTCTCAAGAAAGGTTTGGTAAATGAATGAATGGTCTAATGATACACTAGCCACAGGAGACTATTGAGCCCTGGAAATGTGGCTACTCCAAAATGACACAAGCTGTAAGTATAAAATATAGACCAGATATCAAAGATTTAGTATGAAAATATAATTTAAGATATCTAATTAATACTTTCACATTGGGAACATCTGAAATGATATTTTGTATATACTAGACTAAGTAAACTACATTATGAAAACCAATTTCCTCTGTTTATTTTCAAATTTTTTAACATGGCTACTAGAAAAACTTGTATTATACTTATGGCTAGCATTATATTCTTTTTTAATTTTATTTTCCTAATTTTATTTTTATTATGTTCAGTTAGCCAGCATATAGTACATCATAAGTTTTTATTGTAATGTAGCATTATATTTCTATTGGCTAGCCCTGGTCTAGTCATTAATAAGAACTTTTGCTTCTGAGACAGGTAGACAAGCAGAGATCCAGCTTCGGTCACTCACTAGCTTTGTGACTTTGGACACATTGCCTAGCCCTTTGATCTTCAGTTTCCTCATCTGTAAAATGGGGATAATAATAGCACCTACTTAATAGTGTTATTGTGAGGGTCAAACGTTCGATACCTTACTGGGTTACCTGGCTTATAGTAAGAGTTCAATTAAATAATATTCATTTTGCATTATTTACTTGCTGATTGTATTGTCTTACTAGCTTCAACTTTATATAACTTCACTGAATTGGAAATTTCCCTTTTTAAATGTTAGTGTCTTTATATAAAGTTTGAATAGCTCTCTTGAATCAAAGAGATTTTATTTAATGCATGCTTTTAAATCATTTCTATCTATAAATAGAAGCCTTGGAAGAATTCAGTCATGAAAAGACATGCCCTCCAAAAAAGAGTAACATTACTTAGAAGATTGGGGATCATGAATCCAAGTGAAACAAAAGTGTTATTGCTACCACTGGCCTCCTACCAGGACCAGACATTTAAATAATAGGTGTAAATTTTCCCCTAAGCTTTTGAGTAGTCTTCTCCTACATTGTTGTATTGTTGCCAGGGTCTATGATGAATACATTTTGGTGATTCAGTAAGACACCTATTTCCATAGGACTTGGGTTCTTTTATTTCAGATCCTCTTGTTCACTCTGTATGGTGTCCTAAAGCACCCAGAAGAGAGGGATCTATAGTGATTAAATTTTCTAGGCTTGTCTGAGATGAAAGGCATTATATCATTGTGACATTTTGAGTATCATAATTCAGGAAATAATGCATTTCCTTTCTAGCAAGCTTGTCTGCACTTGCCAGTGGGTAATCTTAAACTTACATTATTTCACTTATGAAAGTGCTTTTATTCCTAAGAATGAATGAAACAGATGCCATAATTGGGCTAACTGTGAGGAATATTTATGTAGATTTCAGACTGAGAATGCGTTTCACACCACAGTTGATTCATTTGTTTTCCTTATTTACATGTTAACGTGAGGGCAAAACAGGTGATGCACTTGAAAGGCAGAAATGCACGTTGTGTCTGAATAAGGAAAGAAATGGAGACAAAATAAGAGTGAAAAAGAGATGGGGGGAAGAGGAAGGGAAAAGATGTGAAAGAAGCAAGGAAATAAAAGAGCTTTTAATATCCTGTGGGGAGATTGTGTAAACTGACAGCTGTTAGTTCTGTCTGAGGCAAAGATTTTTAACCTGACGTCCGTGTTTGAGTTTAGGAAGTCTGAGAGCCTCCCCAAAGCACAAGTCTTTGAATATGTATGTGCAGTGTATTTTAATGTGAAGTGTGTTCATAACCTTTATCTATAACAACCTCCCTCAAACAGAATTGAGGTCTCGGAAAAGTATATATGAATTAAATTGAAACAGGAAGCGACATTTATTTATGCGACAAATTTCAGCTGTAGATGGTATGTTGTTCTGATGTCAATCAGAAATGTTCTTTGAAAAAAAAAGAAATGTTCTTCGAGTAATTTTTCTCAATTTCATAAATGCAGATTTTTGTAAATAGCTCCTTTTCGGTGCAATGATATGTCTTTGTGAAGCAGTCATGGAGAAGAGGGACTTATTTGAATGTATGTTCTTGTTTTCATTAATGTATCATCTAACTAATTGCCAGCTGATTTAAGCAATTTGAGCCAAAAGTTTGATATGTGTTTATAGATTAGCATATGGCATAAATAGCCTCACAACCAAATTAAAATTTTAAATCTGAATAAAATGCTCTTCCTTAAGATTTCAAAATGGTGACTTGAATTTGTATTAATTAATTATCTTGGACTTGGAAAGCCTTTTTTATAAAGGGCAAGATAGTAAATATTTTAGATTTTGCAGACCATGAGACAGAATCTAGGATATTTTGTTGATACTTATATATCAGAGTAGAAATAAATTTCTACCAATTGTCTATTGATGAAATTCTTTTTTCTGGTAATTTAAAAAATTGTAATTTTTTTTAATAATACCAGCGTACTAATGAGAATAATGGAATTCTTTTGGGGGGAGAAAAATTTTAATTAATTGAAGGTCAGAGTTAGTGATCCCTCTCACCAAAATTGTTTGCAAATGCTCATCTGTTAATGCTGATCTGTAATGAGATCTTATGTATTTCACCTTGGAAAATGTCTTTTCATGAAGATATGTACTGTCAAATACCAGTATCAGTTTGTGAACATATCATTTTCATTGACCATATTCACTGCTTAGAAATATTTATAGAATTCTCTTATATTCTCTTGATAATTGTATTTAGCAATTTAGCACAGATTAAAAATTACAATTGAAAGTTGGATGGAAGGTCCTCATTCTCAGAGTGAACTGAACTTCGAATGTAGAAATTGCCTTTGTATTTGTATCAAGGTCTGGCAAGCATTGCTGAAACTGAAATTTGAGCATAGAAAATATATCCATAGCGAATCTGTAGGGAATAGAGATCTAAGTTTTGTTTGACAGCATGGGAAATTTATAAAGCAGCTTGACATTAATTGTGATTCAAACCAAATGACACCTTAGTGTAAGTTTTGCATTTAAATGCTGTTTTGGTCTGGTAATTTTAGGTTGAATTCATTAGGAAACATTATCAAGTTTATAGCAAAACTAATTTCCAAAATCATTCCTTGGTATTCAATAGTAGTGTTTGAGGGCAATTCTTTTCATTCAGAAAAAAATTGCCTCAGCTCTAAGCTTAAGAAATTAAAATATAACTTTACCACCATTAAGGCACTGAGCTGCTCCACGGTAGGATAAGTCTTTATATTCAGTTTCTACTTCTAGGACAATTCATGGAACTGATGATGTTTAAGTCCATAAGGGACGATAAAAGTCCCATGGACACTTCTGTTTATTAATATATGAATATTTTACACAGGGGGCTTGCTGATAAATAACACAAGGAATAGAGACTTTTAAAATCTTTACATTTTTTTAAAGAGATTTTAAAGAGACAGAGATTTTAAGAGATTTTAAAGAGACAGACAGAGAGACAACGAGAGAGGGAACACAAGCAAGGCGAGTGGGAGAGGGAGAAGTAGGCTTCCTGCCAAGCAGAGAGCCTGGTGTGGGGCTGGATCCCAGGACCCTGGGATCATGACCTAAGCCTAAAGCAGACACGTAACAACTCATCCGCGCAGGCACCCCTAAAACCTTACATTTTAATAAGCTTTGTAAATTTCTCTAAGCCTTTTCCTGCCTCACAAATATATTTTTTAAAGACTTTATTTATTTATTTGACAGATCACAAGTAGGCAGAGAGGCATGCCGAGGAAGAGGCAGAAGCAGGCTCTTTGCTGAGTTGAGAGCCCAATGCGGGGCTCAATCTCGGGACCCTGGGATCACGTCTTGAGCTGAAGGTGGAGACTCAACCCACTGAGCCACCTAGGCGCCCCCAACACATATTTTTACCACCATCAGTTGCACTGTATCTTAGTAGGTTCCACTTCAGATTGTAATGAATTCGTATTTTTTTTAACTTCTTTGAAAATATTTTTGTCTGTAGTTGTTCTATGCAGACTATTCTTAGAAACTAATTATTTTCTTCAGACTTGGCCTTGATTCCTCAAACAAAAAGCAATATCAGTAACATCTGCTAATTTGTCCGGGGCCAACAATACTATTCAGAAAAGTTGCCTTTAAAAATTAACTATCAGTGTTGCTCCCAGGGTTCTCTACTCTTCAAGCAATTATTATCATGGAAAGGCTCATAATCTTAAACGAAGACTTAAGATTTCTCTGGACACATTTCTGTGACTACTGACTGTAATCATCCCTGATTTTAATTAAATTACTATTGGTAAATGGCTTTTCTTGCTTGGTCAACATATGAACCACTGAGAAGCTTATTTTTTTTTAAGATTTTATTTATTTATTTGACAGAGAGAGATCACAAGTAGGCAGAGATACAGGCAGAGAGAGGGGGAAGCAGGCTCCCTGCTGAGCAGAAAGCCTGATGCGGGGCTCAATCCCAGGACCTTGAGATCATGACCTGAGCAGAAGGCAGAGGCTTTAACCCACTGAGCCACCCAGGTGCCCCAAAAAACTTATTTTGATTGTAGCCTCATTTTGACTTTTTACTCTTGTGAAGAAGGTCTGCTATGAGTCAGTCCATTTCACATTTTCTAATTTTTCTAACTGTTGTTTTGAATTGGAAGTAATGTGACAAGTGCTTAGTCTAGTGGTGTTAGTGTATATTGTAATCTTTCAGAACAGCTATAGAATTATTACAAAAAAACCCCCAATGCTTTGCCATTTGATTTATAACAAAATAACTCACACTGTGTTATGCTTTAAAAATGTGATCTTTTAAAGTCTACTTTTCCTTTCTTGTTTTGACATGAGAAGTATGCACTGATACTAAAAATAAAATAAAATACCATGGTATGGTGATATGCAGGGCAACTTGAAATGCTACTGAGTTATAACTGTCACTTAAATTTATGATGAGCTGAGCAGCAGTGAGAAGCAATAAGAATATGTATTTGCTAATTTTTACAACTACCTAACTTAGTTATTAGAGAAAATAACCATAGACAACATGTAAACAAATGAGTGTGTCTATATCCCTATAAAATTTTGTGGATACTCAAGTTTGAATTTCATATAATTTCACATGTCACAAAATATTATTAGTATTATTTTGATTTTTTCCCAACCATTTAAAAATGTAAAAACTATTTTTAGCTCAGCATCTCCGTGCCTTGCCTGTGAACCATAGTTGGTCTCCCTGAGCTATATATTAAGCTACTTTATGAGAAAATTATTCTACCACCGTATTTACCTCACAGTATAGTAGATCTTTCCTTAAATTATGTGACCCAAAAAAAAAATATATATATATGTAGGTGAATGTTTGACACTCTGAGCTAGTTCTAAGAATGATTATTAGAAAATATTAAGGTACTCTATTCAGCACCAGCTCTTATTTTCTAAAATCCTTTTCCATTAAAAGGAGCCAGGGCTTCCCAGAGAAATGGTTAATTCTAGGGTTGGGGCAGGGAGTATACAAGATGAGCCTGTAGCATGTAGTAGGGCCAGAAAGTAAGAAAGTATCAAAATAGTAAAATGACATGGATATGTCAAAGGAACATAGGAACCAAAGAAATAGCTTCCACTGGTGAAAACTGAAACAATTTGAACAGCAAATTAAATAAGGTAGTATTCGATTATAACCCAAAGTAGAAAATAAGTTTGCATGAGTTCATATGATATAAATAAATTGTTGAATAAGTGAATAAACTGAGGAGGAGAAACAGAATTACAGAGAATAATTCCAAATAAATTATGTATGTATTCTCTCAAGAAGTAGAACATAACTCCCCAACCCAGATGTATGGGCTAGAAAGAGTGATTCCTTCCCCAGAAAAGGGGAAAAGGAGAGCGACTTTACAGTGAAGAAACCTAACAAAAACTACTGTAACCAGATTATCGATCGAGGTTAATACCATCGTCATGCTGATAATTTGTACCTTTGATCTGATCGGATGAGAAAGTTATTTGACCTCTGTGATCTTCCTCCTAAAACAAATAACCCTAGTTCAGCCTTAAGGAAAACATTCTATAACATATCCTATTTTAAAACAAGAGTTTAATAAAATAATATTAAGGCACTCCCAATTCGGGCACATGCCATTGGATTTCTTTTAACTTGTTGCAATTATAGCGCAATCCTGGAATGACCACAGTCAAAGTTGTAGCAGGGACTGAGCCACTGGAGTTGTTTTTCCAACTGCAGAGTCCTCATGTGGTGTGAGAGGACAGGAATGTGGTTGCTGAATTATGGAAGATACACATGCAGCCAATTAGAAGAGTAAAGTTGAGTGAATGAACTCTTGGCAGCTAAAACAAACAAACAAACAAAATCCCCCCCCCCAAAAACTCAACAACAAAACAAAAACTGGTAAGAAGCAAAAGTTAAAGCTTCCCCAGCTATTTCCAGTAGCTGGTTCTGAAGGCACTTGGACCTTTTAGTATTTTGTGGGGAGAAGGCATGCGTCATACCACATCTGACATTTTTCTTCCCTTGGGCTGATGTCAAATGTATCCTATCTGCTTTAAGTGGGGTTTTATTTTGTTTTGCTTTGTTTGTTAAACATATCTTTCTTAGTTACTGTATTACAATCTATTGGACTTAAATGAACCCCTGAAATGGAAACTCTGACTTTTTGCTTTTACTGAAGTCTGAAACCCAAGAGGAGGGTGGTAAAGATTGAAAAGACAGACAATTTACTATCAGTAGATAAATCACTGACTTCCTCATTGTCTTAAATTCCTAAATACTTTAAATGCATTTTTTAAACATCTACAGCATTTAAGAATGTGATGCAGAGCTAAGGCTTAGAAACCTTGTTTCTGTTCTGAAATCCTTTCTAGTTCCACCTAGTATTAAAGGAGGGAATGTCACCACAGAGATTTCAGCATTGATCAACAGCATAATTAAACTGGAATGTGAAACACGGGGACTGCCGATGCCTGCTATTACTTGGTATAAGGATGGCCAACCAGTCACATCTAGCTCACAAGCACTTTATATTGATAAAGGACAATTTCTTCATATCCCTCGAGCACAGGTCTCTGATTTAGCAACATATACGTGTCGTGCTACCAATGTTGCTGGAACTGCTGAAAAATCGTTCCACGTGGATGTCTATGGTAAGGAAAAAATATGTGCTTTAACCATGTATCTTTCTATGCTTTTTTAATATGCCAGCATCTAATTCACTCCCTAATAAAGTCCTGGTAGGTTTAATTATTTTCAAAATGCATGGATAAGAATTGGCAGAGTTGTCCCATGATTTAGAAAAATATTCTAAAAAGCTACTGCTAGCAAGAAGTAGTCCATTCATTTGCCCAACCATTTGCCCATGGCAATTTGGTTTTTATGGAGAAGGTAAAAATAGTTGTTAGGACTAAGATCATTCTCTACTATTTTTACCCTTTGTAAGCCAGACACAATACAAAGTATCCCACAATATTTAGGATAGTTGCAGATCAGCTAACCCAAGAAATTATTTCCTTAATAGCTTAGAAGGAGACAGACATGTACCTAGTTTCTGTGGTCAAATTACATGAAAACAAAATCCCCTTTATTTCATTAGGATTTCAAAGATGCCTGAAATGCTACTTTTTTCTACCTAGTTCCTCCAATGATTGAAGGTGATTTGGCTGTACCTCTGAATAAGCAAGTGGTTATTGCTCATTCGCTGACCCTAGAGTGTAAAGCTACTGGCAACCCTCCTCCGGTCCTCACCTGGTTAAAAGATGGTGTACCCGTGAAAGCCAGTGACAACATCCGTACAGAAGCTGGTGGGAAGAAACTAGAAATCAGGAGTGCCCTAGAAGCTGATCGGGGACAGTATGTATGTGTGGCTACCAGTGTGGCAGGAGAAAAGGAAATCAAATATGAAGTTGATGTCCTAGGTAAATAAGGGTGCCACCATCTGGATTCCAGATTCATAGCGAAACCTGACCATTTTATTAAGTGCTTTTTTGATCATAGAATAATAAAACAGCCTCTGAGAAGTTTCAGTTATCTGTTCAACCCTGGACTGCACATGACTAAGTGGTGGATTTATTACCAGAGTCCCAAGATCTAAGAACCTGCATAAATGTCCCACTGATTTTGATAGGTACACTTTGTATTTATAAGTGGATCGCTGCATTTTACATCTATGACAATATCTGATTGCAGCGAGTGATATCATGGTCCTCTGTGATGAGCACTATGCTATATCTAGTGCAGGAAATAGTGTCTGGGCCTTGGAAGTCATCCTGCAATGTTTTTAGTCTCTATTTCTCTATAAATTGAAGACTTTTTGAGCAGAGGTCCAATTTTTGAGGTTCCCTTCTCTTATTATTATGAAAATAAACAACATAAAATATGAACCACCTTTATATTCAGATGGCATCAGCAATACCAGAGTGCTAGATTAATTGAGAAAAAATCCATAGCACATCAAAAATACATTCATTGATCCTAGCAAGTGTGTCTGATAAAATATATTTTATATTTCAAATCCCCTTCGTGTATCAAATTCCTATGTTACTTGTCAGCCTTCTGAACTGCAACTTAGTATTGCTTAAAATGGTGGTGTATTTTTTCTGGTGTACATTTCTTTCAATGTTACATCTCTGTTGTTTCCTAGTGCCACCCGCTATAGAAGGAGGAGACGAAACATCTTACTTCATTGTGATGGTTCATAACTTACTGGAGCTAGATTGTCAAGTGATAGGCTCTCCCACACCGACTATCATGTAAGGGTTTTGGTATGTCTTCTAAATAACTCCCACTTCTTTATTTGAGTATTTTAGAGCTATCTTGAAAAAAATTCTGGGTCATTAAAAGATGGCCATATAAAATTATATTCTTTAGGTTCCTCTTTTAAAGACATACTCTCTATCCGAGGCAACTTTTGCTTAATAATCACACGGCCCTTAAATCTGTTCAATTAGAGGAATTCCATTTATGCTCCTAGAAATGACATTTTTACTTCAAAGAGACAGATTAGTAAGCAGTATCTATCAGATCTTCTTGAGGCACTGAAATGTTTAACGAATGACACCATAAAAAGAAATGTACTGGACATATTAGGGAAATAGAGGAAGTCACCACGCATATATGTTTACCAATTCTTTTTTTTCATTCCTTCATTCACAAAGCATTTATTGAATACTTACCTTCATTTCCAAGGTGCAGCATATGCAAAGGAACAGTTATCAACTAAGAGAATAAAATACACTCACATATGATTACAAAGTAAAATGGAAAATAACTCCTAAGAAATGAAAAAATATAATGCTATATTATTTAAGGGTTTTATTTTACAGATATTTTAGGAATGTATTTTCTTTGCTGGTTAACGTTATCTAAACATTTAAAGTGAATACTGTGACTACTATTTAGGGGCACTTGCCTCTTTGTTTTCTCAACATAAATAGAAGAATGAAGAAAACACATAACTACTGGGGTTCCATTATCCAATGGAGTTACATTATCCAATGCTAACTTCTGTGTTGGGCCAAGGTTACTTTTTTCTTTTCCCCATTATAGTTCATTTTATAGAGTGGGCAAATAGGGAATTAGGTAAATACGCAATTGAGAATTTACATATCTATGTATGTGTAGAAACATTAAATACATAGATAAATCTAGTTCCTCTAAGATACACACATACACACACACACACACACACACACACACACACACACATATCTTTTAGGAACTAAGTTATTTAAAACACATCTCCAGACTTCTTTTTGCCTTGTTTCCATAGGTGGCTAAAGGATGGCCAGATAATTGATGAAAGGGATGGATTCAAGATTTTATTAAATGGACGCAAATTGGTTATTGCCCAGGCTCAAGTATCAGATACGGGCCTTTATCGCTGTGTGGCGACAAACATTGCTGGTGACCACAAGAAGGAATTTGAAGTTACTGTTCATGGTATGCTGAAGAAGGGACATGAGCATTACATTTAAAATTAATTTATGCATTGTGTCATTATTTAACTCAGATGGTAGCTCAGGAATCTAAATAATTCTTGAGTTGTGGAAAGTAATATAAAGGATGTGAATTTCGGTTAAAAAATAACAGATTAATCTTAAGGCACTTTACTAACAGAAGCTTAACCAAGAGACCTATGTAAATTAACATAAACACTTGAAATGTTAGGAAGTGTATTCTACATAGAATGCCGGGGTCTGAGGACTGAGACCAAATTAGATAGAATAGGCAGGCAGCAAATTCCAAGTAAAGGGGTTGTGTCAGCTCTCCAGGGTTTAGCTAGAACAGGAGGGAGTGTGAATCAAGTCATTTCCAGAAATGTAGGCGGAGATGTTATGCAGGATCCAGGGTAGATAGGGATATTCACAGAACAAGCACAGAAGGCTTAGAACCATTAGTGTAATGACAGAGACAATCCTTGGCCAGGTTATTATGTGTCTCACTTGCCTGCCGACCTTGGAAGGGAGGGACAACAATGAGAAGCTGGGGAGCCATTTAGAAGCTCTAGTGGAGGTTTCTATGAACATCAACATTTTTCCCTCTGTCCATGCAGACTTTTTTTTCTGCTTTTTCAACCTGTGATGAAATATAGCTAACCTGTTTCTCAGTCTCAATTCCAATTCCCGAGGGAGGGAATCTGATAGGCCAAGCTTAAATTGGCTTCCCATTCTGTCTTCAGTCAGCCTTGCTGGGGTCAGAGTCATGAAGTATAAATACAGGTAGAGGAAACCCACCCGGATTTAATGAGGTAGTTCTAGAGAAAGGGAGGATCATAACAGACTGGGGAAACACCAAAAATATAAGCCAGACATGTGGATTGTAGTTGCTAGAAACAAATCTTCTTTGGAAAATCAGAGATCCATACTTAAGAAACAAGTCATCTAACATGGCTGAAAACTATAAATTAGATGCATGGGATAAAATTATTTCCTTGTTTCTTAAAATAGGAATTTTCCCTTTTCTAAATTTTAAAGTTTCAGGTTCTTACATCCAGATTTTTAAGTATTTGACCCTACTGATTATGGTTTGTGTTCCCTCGCTCCCTCACTCTCTCCTTCCATCCCTTCCTGCTTTCCTTCCTTCCTTCCTTTCTTAAATCTAGTTCCTCCAACAATCAAATCCTCAGGCCTTTCTGAGAGAGCCATAGTGAAATACAAGCCTATCACCTTGCAGTGCATCGCCAATGGCATTCCAAATCCATCTATTACCTGGTTAAAAGATGGCCAACCTGTAAACACTGCCCAAGGAAACCTTAAAGTAAGTATAAATATTGCCGAACCCCAAATGTGAAATCTGCATGGATCTTCCCAGAGCTATCACATTCTTCTCTCTGAATTGTAGATTTTCCTGTTGGACAGATTTTACAGAAAATTTATCAAAATAATATGTTTTCCTTAGAGTTTTTTAGAGTTTATCTTAATATTTTGATTTGAAGAGTAGGATTCATTAAAGACTAATAACCTTAACAATGATAATTTTAATGTATTGGTTGGTATTTGTATTATTTTGGTTTATGCCTGTTTTAAATATTGAAAGACTGGTGTTTTGTGGATGAATGAACAGTGTTCATCATTACTGACTCAGAGTATTTCCAATATATCATTAGACTAAGATTAAGGTAAAATCATATCTACTTAAGCCTAAGTGCAATAAGTCTTAAAAATATATTTTAACTAGTTTATAAGCTTTAAAATGGCAGAGACTCAAACTGAATAAATTTACTTCTATATCCTTCAATCTGAGTATAATCCCTGGCACATAAATGTACCTCATTACATATTTCTGGGTAGAGAGATAGAGTGATTGATTTATTTCAAACTTAGATAATCTAAATGATTCATTTAAAAATCTGAGTCAATAGATTTTGCTACTAGGATCAAGTTACTTGAGTAATGTGGACTTGAACTTTGCTTGTAGTAAGTTTTCAGTAATGAAGGATGTATTGAATTCTTTCCCCAGTACAAATGATGGGTATCTGCTCATTTATTATTCCTATTCAAATCCAATGGAACTAATCTTACACATTTATGCTAATGAGAGATTCATTATAAAGCCTTAAAACATACTGCAGGGAGATAGGTATTTATCACATCATCCTGTAAAAGTTTAATTGTAAGCTGTAATGAGTAACTTTAAGAGAAAATATGGAGAAGTATAAGAACAGATAATGTGGAAAGGCTTTAGGCATTAGGTAATTCATGGAGGAAACCTTTGAGCAGATCTCTGAAGAATACATGGGCGTTAAATGAATGAATTCATGGAAGAAAATAGAGTATTCAAGAGAAGATTTATGTGGACAAACAGCTTAAAGTAAAGGACCATGACACTTCCCGAGGCCCTGATAGCAAGCCAGTGAACTGAAGAACACAGAGCAAGATGAGGTGGTATTAGAGGAGACCAGAGAGTAGAAAGCATTTAAGAAATAATAATGATTTTATTTTTACTTTAAATCAATAGGAGATCTTTGAAGAGTTTTAAGAGAGTAGTGACATAATCAGATTTTCATTTTAGAAGTTACTGGCCCCTATAAGATAATGAATTGAAGGTATTTAAAGGAGATATGTACGTAGGGATGGTCCAAAACAGTAGTGTAGGGAGATCTTGAAATCACCTCCTCCCACAGACACACCAAATCTACTGCCACATAGGGAACAGTTCCCTCTGAAAAAGATTTGAAAACTAGCTGAACTGCTCCTCCACAACAAAGGATAAAAGAAGAACGTCAAGATGGGGAGGAGAGGCAGAGACCCAATCTTGCCAAAAACCATACCATACCAACTTACAATAGGGAGAGATCTCACAAGTCTGCAGCTTCTCTCTTAGGAGCATAGGGTTTGTGCCCTATACCAGGCATTCCAACCCTTGGGACCTGTAGTGGAGAGACAAACCATAAAATGTCTGGCTTTGAAACCAATAGAGCTTACATCCAAGAGATCCAAAGGACTGAGGGATCTGAGATACTTCTTTTAAATGACTCACATGCAGACTTACTTATCCTGCTGCCTAGTGCAAAAATTTGAAAAGTGCCTAGACTAGACTATATGTGAAGGAGATTCATTTGCTAATTTTAAAGCATCTACTGGAGGGACAGGGACTGTTAGGGACTTTCTCCAGGGACAGAGGTCCTGTCAGTCACCAGTTTTGCACTCTCCTACATCTTGCTAGTAAAAGCAGATGTGTGCAGACACAGCAATCTCCCACTGCCTTGCTAAAGTAGAAGTAGGGAGGGTGGTGCTCTGTCCCCCAGCACTCTTCACCTGCCTTGCCAGAGCTACAGGCGTGCCCCACCCCAAGTACTCTCCCATGCCCTCATTAAAGCTAACAGGCAATCACAGTCCACACAAGAGACGCTCCTTGAATGCCTGGACCCAGTGGTCAGAGGGCCTTGTGTTGCAGGGTCCTATGGGACTTAACAATAATCAGAAAAGCCATTCTTGGCAGGCTACCACACCCAAGGCATTGCACACTGTAAATTGCAATACACTTGCTGGTGAAAAAGGCCCACCCACTGGTCCTGGAGCTTCAACATGAGAGACAGGCTTCAGATTTGCCACATATGTAGAGGCTATGAAGGCACTCTCAGGGAACAAATGCAGGGAGACACCACCTTTGTGTTCTCCCTTGGCCTTGCTAGCTCACTGGTACCTCCCAGTAAGGGGCATATACACACACCTGAAGCTCTTATTTTTGCAACTGTCACCCAGGGGACACCTCCAGATCCCCTGGTCTGAAGGCCAGCAGGGTTTACAACTGCAATCCTGTGAGACTGTGTATAGTTGTGTACTTTAAAACTGCTGCATAGGGATCTAGCTTCTAGTCAGCCTGAAACCAGGTGCTGACTGAGATCCCTCTCTTTGGAACACTGATAGGTCTTGGAACACCCTTAGTAACTGGGACCTATCAAGAATAAATCAGGCTACTTAGATAGTCACAAAGTCTGAGAGACAACCGAGAGCTAGGGCAGGGTTGAATAATGAGGTTAATCTACACAAGACCACTCCTTTAAGACTGGTAAGATAGCTATTTTGCCTAATACTTAGAAACAAAGAGAGACTCAAGCCAAATGAGGAAGCAGAGAAGTATGTTTCAAATGGAAGAACAGAACAAAACCTCAGAAAATGGCCTTCATGCAATGGAAATACGTAATCTACCTGATAAAGAGTTCAAAGTAATGATCATAAAGAGGCTCACTAAACTCAGGAAAAGAACAGGTGAACACAGTGAGAACTGCAACAAAAGATAGAAAATATAAGAAAGTACCAAAGAGAAGTCACAGAGCTGAAGATACAATAATTAAACTGAAAAATACATTAGGTAGTTCAACAGCAGATTAGATGAAGCCAAAGGACAGATCAGTGACCTGGAAGACATCAGTGGAACTCACCCAAACAGAGCAGCAAAAAGAAAAAAAGAATTAAAAAAAAAATGAAGATGCTTTAGGGACCTATGGGGCAACATGCAGTGGAGCAACATTCACATTATATGGATTACAGAAGGGAAAGAGAGAGAGAATGGAGCAGAAAACACATTTTAAGAAATAATGGCTGAAAACCTCCCTAAACTGGGGAAGGAAATAGATATCCAGGTCCAGAAAGCATAGAGAATTCTAAATAAGATGAACCCAAAGAGATCCAAGGAAGAGACATTATAATTAAAATGTAAAAAGTTAAAGATAAAAAAATCTTAAAAGCAGCAAGAGAAAAGCCATTTGTTAGGTGCCAGGGAATCCTGTCCCCATAAGACTGTCAGCTGATTTTTCAGTAGAAATCTTGAAAGCAAGAAGGAAGTAGCATGATATATTTGAAGTGGTGAAAGGGAAAAAACTTCCAACCAAGAATACAATATTAAGCAAGTTTATTATTCAGACGTGAAAGAGAATAAAGAGATTTTTAGACAAGCAAAAGGTAAAAGAATTCATCATCACTAAACTGGCCCTACAAGAAATGTTAAAGGGACTTCTTTAAGCTGAAAAAAAAAAGGCATTAACTAGTAACAAGAAAATGTATGAAAGGAAAAATGCCATTAGTAAAGGTAAATGTATAGTAAAGGTAATGGGTTAATTACTTATAAAGCCAGTATGAAGATAAAAATCAGAAGTAGTAAAATTAACTATAACCACAATAAGCAGTTATGGGAGACATAAAAGAATGTAAAATGTGACATCAAAAGCAAAACATTGTGGGGGACTAAAAATGTGGAGTCTTAGAATGCATCCAAAGTTAAGTTGCGATCAACATTAAAATGATCATCCAACATGATTAAATGGAATTTACTCCAGGGATGTAAGTATGTTTCAACATTCACAAATCAACCAGCATAGTACACTACATTAGTGAAATGAAGGATAAAAATTATATGATTGTCTCAATAAAAAAAGCATTTGACAAAAGTCAGCATCCATTTATGGTAAAAACCCTCAACAAAGTGGGTATAAAGGAAACATATCTCAACATAATTAAGGCCATATATAACATGCCCACAGCTAACATCATATTCAGTGGTGAAAAACTGAAAATTTTTACTCTGTGATCAAGTGCAAGACCAGTATTCCCACTCTCACCACTTTTATTGAACATAATATTGGAAGTCCTATCAAGAGCAATTAGGCAAGAAAAAGAAATAAAAGGCATTAAATGATACATAAAAATCAGCTCAAAATGGATTAAAGACTTGAATGTAGAACCTGAAACTACAAAACTCCTATAAGAAAATATAGGTAGTAAGCTTCCTAAAAACAGTCTTGGCATTGAATTTTTAGATCTGGCTCCCAAGTCAAAGACAACAAAGGCAAAAATAAACAAGTGGGACTACATTAATCCAAAAAGCTTCTGCACAGGAAAGGAAACCACCAACAAAATAACAAGGCAACCTATTAAATGAGGGAAAATTGTAAATCATATATCTGATAAGGGATTAATATCCAATATAATATAATATATCCAATATAATATAATATAAAGAGCTCAACTCAATAGCAAAAAAAAAAAAAAAACCAATCTGATTAAAAAATGGACACGAGATATAACTAGACGTTTTCCAAAGTCGTAGATGTCCAACAGGCACATGGAAAAATGTTTAATGTCAGTTATTATCAGGGAAATGCATATTAAGACCACGAGGTACCACATCTACCTATTTAAAGGCTAGTATCAAAAAAAGACAAGAAATAACAAGTTTTGGTGAGGATGTGGAAAAAAAGGGAACCCTTGTGCGTTGTTGGTGGGAATTTACATAGTGCAGCCATTATGGAAAACAATATGGAGAGTCCTCAAAAAATAAAAATCAGAGCCACCGTATGAATCAGCAATTCCATTTCTGGGTATTTATCCAAAGATTATGAAAACCCTAACTCAAAAAGACATATGCACCCACATGCTCTTTGCAGCATTATTTATAATAGTCAGAACATGGAAACAGCCAAAGTGTTTATCAGTAGATGAATGGCTAAAGATATCACACAGACACACACACTAGAATACTATTTAATCATTAAAAAAAAAAGAATGAAGTCTTGCCACTTGTGACAACATGGGTAGACCTTAAGGGCATTTGCTAATTGATATAAGTCAGACAGAGAAAGATAAATACCATGCAATTTCACTTATATGCAGAATCTAAAAAATAAAAGAAACAAAACTCATGGATACACATAGAACAGATTGGTGGTTGCCAGAGGAAAAAGGGGTTGAGAGGTGAGCAAAATAGGTGAAGATGGTCAAAAGGAACAAACTCTCAGATATTAAGTAAATAAGTCATGGGGATATAATTACAACATAGTGACTATACTCAATAGTATTGTATTGCATACTTCAAAGTTAACAGGAGAGAAAATCTTCAAAGTTCTCATCACAAGAAAAAGAATTTTTTTAAAAGATTTTGTTTATTTATTTGGCAGAGAGGAGAGAGATCACAAGTAGGCAGAGAGGCAGGCAGAGAGAGAGGGGAAAGCAGGCTCCTTGCAGAGCAGAGAGCCCAATGCAGAGCTGGATCCCAGGACCCTGAGATCATGACCTGAGCTGAAGTTAGAGGCTTAACCCTCTGGGCCACCCAGGCGCCCCAAGAAAAAGAATTTGTAACTTCGTATGAAGACTAGACTTGTGATGATCACTTTGCAGTGTGTACGAATATTAAATTAAGTTGTACACTTGAAACTAATACAATATATGCCAATTTTACCTCCAAAAATAAATTTAAAAAGATAAAGGTAGTTATGTGGAAATCGATTAGCACTTACTCATCTAGGAGAGAGAGAAGATTGAAATTTGAACTCACATTCTGGCCACGAAGATGATGATATAAGGATATACTTGAGAATTATTGTTTCAATCATTAGGACTCAGTGATAAGTTGTACATGAATTGAGGCAGCAGGAAATATCAAGGAAAACTTGGGGAATCTAACCTACACAGATGTGTATCTTATGATGCCGTTCAGTGAGACAGGAGACTTTGGAGGACAACCCATCTAAGGGCAAAAAACTGAATTTAAGTTTTAGAGTTTGAGAGGTTAAGTTGACTTTGATATAAAGTGGAGATCAGGTAGACCATGGAATATATACTTCTGGAGCTCTGGAGAGTTCTGGCTGGAGATACTGACACATAGATGATATTTGAAAGCATGGATGTGAATGAGTTAATCTAAGGGAAGAGTAAAGAGTAAGAAAAAATAGAAGAGAAAACTGACCTTGTTAAGAGTCTTAAAAAATTATGGCATTTAAAGGCCATGTGCAGAAGTCTAGAAGTGAACATTAATGTATGAATGTGCTGCTTAATGAGTTTGGTAGATTTGTGACTGGAGAACAGGTCAAGTGGGAGTTTACTTGGGAGTGTGTGGAGAGCAGATCATTTGGGGTCAGAATGTGGTAAGCCTGGAGGACTGTGCTGAGTTCAGATTTCATTCCGGGTAAAGTGGGGAGCTATGACTGAACTTTGAAGGGGAGCTGGTAAAAGGATCAAATTTGCATTTTACATAAATTATTCTGGCAATGGTATATAAGATAAATTAACAGTTTGGGATGTTGGAGACACTGGAATAGAAATTAAGAAACTATTATAATCCCACAGTGGTTGTGAGAATGGAAAGTAGACGATCTGAAAAACATAGAGTAGTATAACTAATAGGAGAGTCAGAGTGGGCTCTGAAATCAAGACGACTTGGAGAATGGAAGTGCCCTTAAACAATATTGGAAACTTGCAATGAAAAGTAGGTCTGGAGATACAAGGAAAAAGATATAAGCTTTGTTTTGGATGTGTTAAATTTCATGTGCTAACGCATCCAGCACATTAGCTGGAACAGCGAGTTTGGAGCTTAGGAGAGAAATTGAGGCCAGTACTATAAATTTCAGAGTCTGCACAGGATTCTTTGCTGACGCCATGAATTCAGATGAAAACTACCCGAAAGCTGGGCTTTATGTTTATGGGACAGGAGGAGGAAACAGATTCTGTAATCTAAGAAAGTCAGAGATTGAGAATTGAGGACATTTTTGTGTCTTCAACACAGATACAGAGAGTAGAATGATTCAGGAGTAGGTGGTCAGTAATGCCAAATTCTATAGATGGTGAAAGAGACTATGAGCTTACTACATAGGCTGCTGGATATTGTGATTAGAAGTTACTGATAACCTCTGAATAATCGGTTTCAAAGAATAACCACTGAATCACTGGTTCCAAAATGGTGGACTAGTTGCGATAGATTTAAGAGAGAAATGAGGAAAACAATCAGGAAGAAATTTATTTGCATTTCCATTACTCATATTTTATAATTTCTATTGTTTTTCTGGCCCTCGTGACCATTTAATCAAAAAAGATTGTTGTCTTAAAACTATTTATAAAGTGTTACATAAATGTGACCGCATTTTTTTTAAGTAGCTTAAATTTTCATCACATACCTCATCGATGGTTCAGTGCTAAAGTCTTTTGTTCAGTGAAGTTTTATGACTGTACCAACAGGCTGGCCTTAGGTTATTTTATTTTGTGTTTTCCAATGAATAAGAAAAGTTTTCAATCAAATCAGTCTTTTTTTTTTTTTTTTTTTTGGTACGATGAAGTGATCTGGTTCTCATCTGTCAAGAGATAATTAAGATATTGGCATAAAATATAATTAAATAGCATAAATTTAAATGAGTTTGTCTAAGGAAATGCTTTCAAGTCCAGTATAAAGTAGAGTGCTGCCATGCTTTCTGCTCCCCATTAGATACAGTCTTCTGGTCGAGTTTTACAAATTGCCAGGGCCCTGATGGAAGACGCTGGCAGATACACATGTGTGGCAACCAACGCGGCTGGGGAAACACAGCAGCACCTTCAGCTACATGTGCATGGTAATGTCATTCCCCCGTCTTAACAAAAGAACATTGCTATGGGTTATGTTTTTTTTTTAACATGATGGCTCGTTTTTATTGAATTACATTGTGAAAGAAACAAGTGTTTATTTTCATCTGTATGGAAAAAACTAGTTTTTTTTACATTATTGTAATCGTAATTTGCTCATATTAAGATAGCAATTTGTCAAGATAACCGTTAAAATACTCAGGTTGCCAAATAGGATTCGCTAGAGCTCATAAATAAAATAACATACTTCCCTATGTTTTTAATTATCTGAACTCTGTTGACTGATAACTTTGTACAGAAAACTTTTGTTGTCAAGACAGAGTTGCAGGATTGTTCCTTAGCATTTTCTGTGATTTTCTTTGCTGGTTATTAGAGGGATTTTGTAAGTTGAAGCTATCCTTGACTGAAGATCTTTTCTCATGTGCTTTAACAAAAAGTCTGGGTGGCCATGGACTATCTTATGAATATTACACCTTCATAATAAACTTAAAAGACGATTTGACCTTGAATGTGAGAGTTCAGATCTCTGGAGTCTCATTAGGAAAGGGTCAAGAATCGTAGGCTTGGACTTTCCTGACTCAGCCAAATATATTTGCAGAGAGCTATCCAAGATTCCATGTATACCTTCTTCATTTTCTCTAATCCTTGTGATTGCTTGTTAAATCCTTTATTCATTCACTTCATTTATTCTTCATTCATTTATTCATATTTCACTCTACATTTACTGAGCAATTTAACCTAGAAGGATGCTCCAGCATGTACCTTGATTCCAGTTACATTTTCAGTAGGCAATCAAATCTTAAAAAATCTTAAAAAATGAAAAATCCAAAAAAAAATCTTAATTTTTTTTAAAGATTTTATTTATTTATTTGATAGAGAGAGAGATCGCAAGTAGGCAGAGAGGCAGGCAGAGAGAGAGAGGAGGAAGCAGGCTCCCTGCTGAGCAGAGAGCCCAATGTGGGGCTCGATCCCAGGACCCTGAGATCATGACCTGAGCCGAAGGCAGTGGCCTAACCCATTGAGCCACCCAGGCACCCCCAAAAAAATCTTAATCTTAAGTCTTAAAAATCTTTAAAAAATGAAAAAGTAATAGTAAGTGAATGAAAAAAATTTAAATTGGACATTGACTTCTTCTAATTTACTTCTTTACATATTTTATTTAAATCAACTAGTTAAAAGATTTAGATCATCAATTCCCTAAATGTTTTTAATGAAACAATTTATTTTCCCCCTTTCCCCAAATACGTACACCTAATTTATGGATGTCATACACACAAACCATGTTCCTTAAGAGGACTTTTACTTTTTCATTTAGTAATTAACTTAAAGACCAATTTCTGATTATAACTATCTTGAAATCGGCTTGATTGAAATTGACCCTGCTCTACCTTAAGTTGCTTTGAATTTACCTTGTTCCTCATAAGGCCTTCTATCTCTCCCTCGTGTTTTTTGGCAGCTGTCTCCAGCACATACTGAGATTCCTACTTCCATCTAAGAATATGCTGTGGGTGGGCTTGCTCTCCTTTCCCCATTTTCCTACCCTAAGGCTCCTTTCCTCTTTGTTGTACAGGCTATTTATCTTTTCCCTTAGAATAATTTTAGTCCTTATCTAGTCTCCATTGTTGGCTAAAAGGAAACAGTTAAGTGGGATAGCATGATATGCTGCAATCATCTCAGGCACCAGAGTCAGACCAATTGTGGCTTAAATTCTATGGTAACCATGATCTATGTAACCTTAAGTCAACCATTTAATTTCTCTGAGTATCTGACTTGCAAAGTGCTTTTGAGGTTTTGAGGTGTTAGATGTAAAATATCTCCCACTTTTACTCTCTCCAGTGGTATCAAAAAGAAGGGTGTTTTTGTTCGCTAGACTGGATTAAAATATTAAATGAGGGCTGTATATTGAAGAATAGAGTGTGTATCTCTAGAGCTGGGAAGAAACGAACCTCAGTGTTCATAAAAATCATATGTATTACATGTTAAAAATACCGCTTCCTGGGCCCAATTCCAGATCTCCGGAAACAACTTGCTTGCTTTCTCTCTTTCTTCCTTTCTTCCTTCCTTTTTCTTCCTTTTTCTTCCTTTTTCTTCCTTTTTCTTTCTCTTCCTTCCTTCCTTCCTTCCTTCCTTTCTTTCTTTCTTTCTTTCTTTCTTTCTTTCTTTCTTTCTTTCTTTCTTTCTTTCTTTCTTGACCTATTTATTTGACAGAGAGAGAGAGATACAGCAAGAGAGGGAACACAAGCAGGAGGAGAGGGAGAAGCAGGCTCCCTGCCCGATGTAGGGTTCAGATCCCAGGACCCTGAGATCGTGACCTGAGCCAAAGGCAGACACTTAATGACTGAGCCATCCAGGTGTCCCTTGAACCAGCTTTCTGATGCAAGTGGTCTGTATGTCATTACTCAGAGAAACATTGGCCCAGACTTTAAAAACTGCCTTAGAGACTTACTAATGTAGTCATGAATGATTGAAAACTAGAGTTTATGAGAGAATTTAAGGATCCCATTGAAAACAAAGTAACAACAGAAACAAACAACCCAGAGTCAATACCTAAGAGAACATAAATCTATAAACCTCCAACCTGAATATGGTAACAAAATATATTTTTGTTATATCTATAAATATATAGATATATTTATAAAAATATCTATAAATATATAGAAGGGACTGCAATTAGGGTACACCCCTACGCAGAAGATCATCGGAGAGAGGGGGTGCCAGCTGGAAGACATCAGAGGTAATCTGAAAAGAAACAGAAGGTTGGTCATTGTAAGGATTTATTAAATGCTACCATACTGGATGGAGAATATAAAACTATATTCTTGATACAAATCACAAATGAAATGTAGATAAGATACATTATAGCACCTGAAAATGTTTTACTAATATGATCTTGACTTGTCCAGATAACAGTTCATCAGTCTGAAAGGAGAATAAATGATGAAGTGAACTTCTAATCTAATACTACTTATGATCAACCTGAAGGGAAGTGATTGGCTACTGTACAGGAATCTGGACAGAAAGCTGACATATAACTTCGGCACTCCTGACAAGTGATGTCACATTGGATGTAAATGGCTCCCAACTTGATTCTATCCCCTTCAATACTTGTATTAATAACTTCAGTGTGAATTGGAGAAGTTAACAAAAAGTGTAGGAATTTCTAAAGGATTAGTTGACCATAGATTTCAAAAAGATTTCAGAAGTTAAAATGACAGGTTAATCATGTGAAACACTAGTTAAGAACAGGTTTGGAGAAGAGTGGCTTAAAGACACCGCGCATTGAAATACTAGAGATATCAATGGCTTTCTGCAATTATTATAGATACAATCATTCAATTACATAATAACACTAATTAACCTTAAAAGTCAGTAATAGACACTTACAGTATGAACATACGAAAGGAATTAGCCCTGTTATACTCTCACTGTCTGAGTTTTTCTAAAGTGTTGTATCCAATCCTGGTGCTGTATATTAAGAGGGACATTGAAAAATCTGTAGAGAAGCAACTATCATTTAATTTAGTTTTTTTTTCCAATTTATTTAATCAATCTTATAGTTGCTTTCTGAGGATTTAATCCCAGTCTTTATTGATGGGATAACACATTCAGCAAATGAGCATTTACTATAATTGGCATCCAACTGTATTCAATCCTAAGAAATTCAGCTTTCCAATTGTTTAATATCTTCCTTTCTTATAAAAAAGGTTTTAGATGCTTCCATTCTTCGCAAGCATTGAAAAAAGTGTTTTTAAGAGGATAAATAAGGGTGGATTTTCTCCTGGAAAACATAGAAGACTAAGTCATGATCATGAGAAGAGGAACATTCCTGTGATCCCCTAGGTTTCTTAGGGGAAGTTCTGTCCATTATAGAAGGCAGAGACTCTCAGTAGGTGGTCCTTTTTGATCATCAAAGTTTCATAATTCTGAAAGTTCTAATTCTCTAGACCAAACTATGAAATTTTATCTAAACCTCGGATATTTGCCAAGTGAGACAGATGTTTCTACAAACAGATGATTACTTGGGGTCTAATGGCTCAAGCATTCATTACATCTGCACTTAATTATATCCTAGGAAAGATTAACCAAGGTGAAACACCCAGAAGTGGCATATTATGGTTAAAAGCATGGTCTTTGAATTTGTGTCCCTATACTGCCAAGTAAAGCATAAGGACAATAGGCTTAGATATTAACTTTTTAAATCTGTTTTTTCATCTGTAAAATGGGAAGGATAATGATAATATAATTGGAAGGTTGTTGTGAGGATTGAATGAAGGACTTCATGTGCTTACAACTATAAGCTTAGCCTGGTGCCTGGTTTGTAGTTATCATCTGTAAATGGTAGCTTAACAACTGTTTTGGCCAAATGCTTATTTGGCTTTTGGCCCTTCTCACAGCACCAACATTTTCACAAATGTATCTGAAGTTCTGGTGCCTTTACTGTTGGCCAAGAACCATCTTGGGTCTGTATTAGTCGTCTGGTGAAAACATTAGTAGAGCACCCCTTAACTTAATTTTATTATTCTGAAGTATTTGCTTGGCTAACATCTGCTCACACTCACTTAAAAAAAGGTTCCTCTATCGTTTCTGTGTTTTGCTTAATAGCTCACTTGTGACCTAAAGGAGACTTGAGAATGTTGTGGGGATCTTTTTTTTTTTTTTGCTTTTGCTTTCTTTTTCTTTTTTTAATGAATAATTTCAGTTCAGGATTCTAGTATTATCTTAGTATAAATAAATTTATTACTCATTATATCATAATTTTGGTGGTTGGGTGGGATTAACTCACTCTTAGATCAGTTATGTATTCGATTAAATTTAACCAGGATTTGAAAAAGTTAACTCACACCTGTGAGTAATTAAAGTCATAGGTAAAGTCTTGCCCCTGATATGTTCAGAAGCAGGTATTGTGGTTTGGTGATGGTAGTGCTCACGCAGCTTTTGGAAGAAGAAGAGAGAAAAAAAAACCCCAACAAATTGAATGGAATCCAACCTCCTGCTTGGAGTATGCAGACTTTATTGTTACCATAAAATATTGTTACCTTACTAATGTTTCTGTCTAAAACAGTGCTCATCTAAATTCAAATTTGCAAGATGATTCTTTTAAATGCTAGAAGGAAATTATATATATATATACACATATAGAAATACATATATGTATATATACACACACGTATATTATATATATGTGTGTGTGTGTGTATATATATATATATATATATATATATATATATGTAATCTCACATCTTCTTTATTCCTCTGTTGTTGGACACTTAGATTGTTTCCATATTTTGGCTATTGTGAATAATGCTGTAGTGAACATGGCAGTGTCTCTTTGAGATACTATTTCATTTTCTTCAACTATATGCCCAGAAGTGGGATTGCTGGATCATATGGTAGTTCTATTCGTCATTTTTTGAAGAGCCTCCATACTGTTTTCCACAATGGCTATATCCATTTACATTCCCACCCACAGTGTATAAGGGTTCCTTTTTCTTTACATCCTCACCAACACTGATTGTCTCTTGTGTTTTTGTAATAATCATTCTAATATATGTGACATGATATTTTATTGTGGGTTTGATTTGCATTTCTCTGATAATAAGTGATGTTGAGCACCTTTTCATGAATGTGTTGATCACTTCTTAGTCTTTTTTGGAAAAATGCCTATTCACATCCCTTGCCCATTATTTAATTTATTTGTCTTTTTAATATTGAATTTATAAGTTTCTTATGTATTTCAGATATGTGGCTTGCAAATTTTTCTTCCATTTAGTACATTGTCATTTTCATTTTGTCGATTGTTTTCTTTGCTGTACAGAAGGTTTTTAGTTTGCTGTAGTCCCACTTGTTTATTTTGCTTTTGTTGTTTGTGCCTTTGGTGTCATCCTAGAAATCATTGCTAAAACTAATGTTAAATAGCTTTCCCTCTATGGTTTCTTCTAGGAGTTGTGTGGTTTCAGGTCTTATATTTAAGTCTTTAATCTATTTCAAGTTAGTTTTTGAGTACTACACTATCTTGATTATACTAATTGATTTTCATAAGTTAAACCAACCCTGCCTTCTTAGGATTAGATCCTCTTGGTCATGGTGCTTAATTTGTTTTATATACTGCTAGATTCATCTTATTAGTATTTTCTTGATTATTTTTGTGTCTGTCTTCATAAGGGATATTGGACTATAGTGTGCTTATATTGGCTGTCTCTGTTTTTATTATCATGGTAAAACTAGCCTCTTAGGGTGATTTGAAAGTGTGCCCTTTCTGCTCTATTTTGAGAGGTTTGTGAAGGATTCACATTAATTTTTTCTTAAATGTTTTGTAGAATTCCTAGTAAAGCCATTTGACCTGGGATTTTCTTTGTGGCATGTTTTTTATTATTAATGTAATTTTTACAAAAAATCTTTTAAGATTTTACTTATTTATTTGACAGAGAAAGAGATAGATCACAAGTAGGCAGAGGTAGGCAAAGAGAGGGGGGAAGCAGGCTCCCTGCTGAGCAGAGAGCCCGATGTGGGGCTTGATCCCAGGACCCGGAGATCATGACCTGAGTGGAAGGCAGAGGCTTTAACCCACTGAGCCACCCAGGTGCCCCTGTAATTTTTAAATTTTTATACATTTATTCACACTTTCTATTTTTTCCTGAGTCAGTTTCAGTAATTTATGACTTCTAAAAAATCATCTGTTTCATCTAGATTATCTAATTTATTGGCACACACTTTTTTATAATATTCCCTCATAGTCCCCCTTTTTAATTCTCTAAGGTTCATGCTAATGACCCCTCTTTTATTTCTAATTGTAGTAATTTGGTCTTCTCTCTTTTGTCTTGGTGGGTTTAACTAAAATTTTGTCCATTTTGTTGATCTATTCAAAATATCAAGTTTTGGTCTTATTGATTTTCTCTTTCATTTTTCTGTTATCTGTTTAATTTATTTATACTCTAATGTTTATTATTTCCTTCCTTCTACTTGTCTTGGATTTACTATACTCTTCGTTTTTCTGGCTTCTTGAGGTGGAATGTTAAATTATTAATTCGAGATTTATTCTTAATATAGTTGTTTCTAGCTACACATTTTATTCTAATTATTGCTTTATGTGTATCCTGTAAGTTTTGGTATGTTGTCTTTTTATCAAGATTTATCTCAGAGTATTATTTAATATCTCATATGATTTCTTTGACCACTTAGTTACTTAAGAGTGTGTTAACTTAATTTCCACATATTTTGAATTTCCCAAATCTTCTCTTGTCATTGATTCATAATTTTATTCCATTGTGGTAAGAGAACACACTCTCTGTGGTTTTAATCCTTTTAAATGTATTGGGACTTGTTTTATGTCTAACTTCTAGTCTGTCCTTG
This sequence comes from Nasua narica, assembly GCA_028533885.1. Classification (NCBI taxonomy): domain Eukaryota; kingdom Metazoa; phylum Chordata; class Mammalia; order Carnivora; family Procyonidae; genus Nasua; species Nasua narica. The sequence continues at coordinate 42,148,811 of CM052814.1, forward strand.
AGAATGTTACATGTGCTTTTGAGAAGAATGTGTATTCTGCTGTTGTTGGAGAGAGTATTCTATGTGTACATGTGATTTATATTTTTGTTCAAATCTTCTGTTTTCTCACTGATTTGCTATTTAGTTGTTCTACCCATGAAATTGGAATATTAGTGTCTTCAACTATTGTTGAATTATCTGTTTCTCCTTTTGATTCTGTGAGTTTTTATTCCATGTATCTTGAGACCTTGTTATTATGTAAATGTATGATTATAGTTGTTATATCTTTTTATGTGTTCACAGTATCATTTAAAATTGCCCTCCTTTGTTGCTAGTAATTTTTGTTTTAAAGTCTATTTTGTTTGATATCAGTGTAGCCTCTCTGGTTTTTATTTGGTTACTATTCGTATGGTATATATTGTATGGTATATATATATGGAATACTATTTGTATTCTTATAACCTTTCACTTTAAACCTACTTGTGTCTTTGATTCTGAAGTGTGTCTCTTATAGACAATATTTAATTGGGTCATGTTTTTATTTTTTATGTTTTAAATCTATTCTGCTAGTCGGTGCCTTTGAGTCGTATTTAGTCCACTTACACTTAATGTAATTACTGACATGATAGCATTTATGGTCTACCATACTGTTTGTTAAATGTATTATGTCATTTTGGTTTATTATGTCATTTAAGTTTCTCCATTAATGCCTTTTTATATTAAATAGCTATTTGTGTACCATTTTATTTATCTCGTTTCTTTTACTATTTTTTTTAGTTTATTTTTTCTGGTTGCCTTGAGGATAACAATTAGAATCTTAATAATATACTTTGGATTAATAATTTAATTTCAATAATATAAAGAGCTTTATTCCTTTACAACTCTTTTCCCTTTTCCCTCTTTTGTCCTATTATTGCCATTCAAATTACACCTTTATTCATTATGATTCCATCAGTATAGACTCATAATTACTGATTTATGCTGTTGTCTTTTAAATCAGAGGGAAGAAAAAAGTTATGCTTGAAATTTAGTTTTACTATCTTTACTATTAGTTACTTCTACTAGTGCTCTTTATTTTTTCATGTATATTAGAGTTGCTATGTCTTTGCAGCCTGAAGGACCTTTAGTATTTCTTGTAAGGCTGCAGACTAGCAATGAATTTTCTGGTTTGTTTTTTAAATTTTCCACGAATGTTTTAATTTCTCCTTCAAAGGGGTAGTTTTGGTAGAGATAGAATTCTTTGTTGGTAGTCTTTTTCTTTCAGCACTCTTAATAAGTCTTCCAATGCCTTGTGACATCCATGTTTTTTGAGGAAAAATCAGCTGTTAGACTTATTGAGGATTCCTGTACATGATAAGTCACTTCTCTACCTTCCTGCTTTTAAGATTCTTTTTCATGATATATCTAGGTGTGAGTTTTTTTGAGTTTACTCAAGTTAGAGTTTGTTAAACTTCTTAAATGCGTACATTAATGTTTTCATTAATATTTGGGAAGTTTTCAACCATATATATTCAAGTATTCTCTCTACACTTTTCTCTCTCTCCTCTCCTTTGGAACTTCCATTATGCATAATACTTGATGGTGTCCCACAAGCCTCAGAGTCTCTGTTCTGTTAATTTTTCTTCGTTCTTTTTCTTTCTGCTCCTAAACTTGGATCATTTCAATTAACCTATCTTTCAATTACTGATTATTTCTTCTTCCAATTCAAAATTGCACCTTTATATTTTAGACTTTCTATTTGGTTCTTTCTACAATTTCCAGTTCTTGATCAATACTCTCTATTTAATGAAACATCATTCTCCTATTTTCCTTTAGATCTTTAGACATAGTTTCTTTTAACTCTTGAAATGTAATAAAATAGCTGGTTTATTTTTAAATTTAATTTAAAATTTTATTTATTTATTTATTTTAGAGGCAGAAGGGAAGAGACAGAGAATGCCTCAAGCAGGTTCCACACCCAGTGCGGAGCCTGACACGGGGCTCAATCTCATGAGCCTGAGATCATGACCTGAGCTGAAATCAAAAGTTGGACACATAACTGACTGAGACACCCAGGCGTCCCTTAAAATAGCTGATTTAAAGTCATTGTCTAATAAGTTCAATATTTGGACTTCTTTGTGGACATTTTCCCTTGACCGCTTCTTTTCCCGTGCATAGACCATGCTTTTTTTTATTTCTTTGCATGTCTCATGACTTTTGTTGAAAAGTACACATTTTAAATAATATAATATGGCATGCAATGATGCTCAACATCAAGAATCATCAGAGGAATGCAAATCAAAACTACAATGAGATATCACCTCACACCTGTCAGAATGGCTAAAATGAAAAACACAAGAAACAACAAGTATTGGCAAAGATGTAGAGGGAAGGAACACTCATGCACCATTGGTGAGAATGCAAACTGGTGCAACCACTGTGGAAAACAAATACAGAGATTCCTCTGAAAAAACAAAAATAGAATTACCTTATGATCCAATAATTCCATTATTGGGTATTTATCCAAAGAATACAAAAACACAGGGGTGCCTGGATGGCTCAGTCGTTAAGTTTCTGCCTTCAGCTCAGCTCATGATCGCAGAGTCTTGGGATCGAGCCCCACATCATGCACTCTGCTCAGCAGGGACCTTGCTTCTCCCTCTCCCACTACCCCTGCTTGTGTTCCCTTTCTCACTGTTTCTCTCTGTCAAATAAATAAATCTTAAAAAAAAATACAAAAACACTCATTCAAAAAGATATATGCAGCCCTATATTTATTGCAGCATTACTTACAATAGCCAAATTATGGAAGTAATCCAAGTGTTCATCAATAGATGAATAGATAAGAAAGATGTGATATTGTAAGATAGATGGTAGATAGACAGATATAATGGAATATTACTTAGCCATATAAAGGAATGACATATTGCCATTTGCAACAACATGCCTGCATCTAGAAATATAATGCTAAGTGAAGTAAGTCAATCAGTAAAAGACAAATATCATATGATTTCACTTATATGTAGAATTTAAGAAACAAAACAAAAGAACAAGAAAAGGGGCATCTGGGTAGTTCAGTCTGGGTGCCTGGGTGACTCAGTTGTTAAGCATCTGCCTTCAGCTCAGGTCATGATCCCAGGGTCCTGGGATTGAGCCCCGCCTCGGGCTCCCTGTTCAGTGGGAAGCCTGCTTCTCCCTCTCCCACTCCCCCTCTTGTGTTCCCTCTCTCACTTGTCTCTCTCTGTCAAATAAATAAATAAAATCTTAAAAAAATTTTTTTTTTAAATGAAAGAACAAAGAAAAAGTGATAAGCCAAAAAACAGACCCTTAGCTTTGGAGAACAAACTGATGGTTACCACCAGAAGGAAGGTGGTTGGGGGGATGGATGAAATAGGTGAAGGAGATTAAGAGTACATTTAACATGATGGCCACTGATGTATGTAATTATTGAATCACTATATCGTACACCTGAAACTAATATGACACTGTACATTAACTTTACTATAATTAAAAAAAACAAAAATTGAAAAAAATAATAATATAATGTGGCCATTCTGGAAACCATATTCTCTTCTTTCCATAGTTATTGCTGTGGTAGTTGTTACTGATATTGCTGGGGGGTTTTTGTTTTTGTTTTTGTCTTCTGTTTATTTATTTAATGAGTAAGTAGAATACTATTACTCTCCAAAATGTTCACATCCTACTCCTAGAACCTGTGAATATGTTAGATTACATGTCAAAGAGGAATTAAGAATACAGATGGAATTAAGATTGCTAATTAACTGACCTCAAAATAGGGAGATTACCCAGGATTATCCAGGTAGACCCAGTGTAATCAGAAGGACATTAAAAGTGGAAGAAGGAGCAGGACTTCAGAGTGATAGGATGTGAGAAGATCTTATAAGTCCACACATCGCCATTGCTGGTTTAGAAGACGGAGGAAAGGAGGCCACAGCTAAGGAATATTGCTGACCTCTGTAAGTTGGAAAAAGCAAGGAAATCGATTCTCCTCTGCAACCTACAGAAAGGAACTGAGGTCCTTCTGAGACATTTGTTTTAACCCAGTGAGACCGTGTTAGACTTCTTACCCATAGAAATGTAAGATAATAAGTTCGTATTGCTTAAATAGTAAAATTTGAGGCAATTTGTTGTGAAAGAAAAAGGAAACTAATATCGTGAGTTTTCTGAACAATTTCTGTGAAGTCTGTTTTTACAGATTTTAACATTCCCCTGGGGAAAAGGCTATTTGCACTAAGCAAACTCTGAATCCGATTAAATAAAGAGAAGTCTTTTGAGCGTGGATTTCCAGGGAAGGGCCAGACAGGTCAAACAGTGACAGTTTTCTAGGAATGATGCTCTTAGGTAGTTCAAACCCCTTCTGCTTCTTTCAGTATCTGCTAGCTGCTTTTTTCACTGTGGTTGCTAGGCTATCTGTTTTCAAATTTACTGCTGATCTGTGGAGAGAGTGGTGGGACTAGAGGGAGATAAAATGCCATAAAACTCACTGTTCTTAATGAGATTTAGCTGTTTTTCTTGAATAAACACTCCTTGGATTGTTGCAAGTCTTTGGTTAACTTCCAGAGTTCTGAAAAAGTTGATTTTCACAAATTTTCCAGTGTTCTTGTTTCTTTTACGGAGGAGTGGATTTTTGGAGTTCTTACTCTGCCATTCCTGCTGACATCTAATCTTTTTTTCTTTAAGTTCTCTAGGGGAGTGAAAAATAGCCAACCCACTCCATAGCTCTTGTGTTTCTTATTCTTACCATAATGTTTTATTGCAGCAGTTACATAGTCTGTCAAAGCCTTCAGTGATCACTTCAGTCCAGAAGGCTTCAAGTTAGTATTTAAATAACTGTTTAGAAGTAATGTGCCATGGACTAATTATTTTTCCTTTTCCATTGGAAAAGTCATATAGCCATATTTAAAGGTCTTTTGTGTTTAAATACCATATCATTCATCTGAATTCAGTGCAGAAAACAGAAACATTCTAGGCATTTCAAGCAGGAAGAATTAACACACCGAATTAAATGGATACAGATATGAAGGAGGATGGGGTTCTAGCCTTTGTCTTCAGGAACAACCTCCAGAAATACATACAGAGATCTGACCCACAGACATTTACCGAGGACAGATTTTATTTTAAATTTGTTGAAAACCAGCTTTGAGTTTTATTGCCTTTTGTTGTTGGTTTTGCTTGTTTGTTTTCTTTGGTATTGTCTTCTGCTTTTATTTTTATTTCTTTATCCCTGACTTCTTTTGGTTTAATTTATTGGTCTTTTTCTGGATTCTGAGTTGAATGCTTAGAACACTTATTCCCATTGTTTCTTAGTTTTTAATATGTTAATTAGGGCTCTAAGATTTCCTTTGAGTACTATACTATACAGCTAGGTGATATACTGTATGTTTTCATTTTAATCAATCTCACTCTATTTTATTTTTTCTTTATACTGTTGTCTTGATTTCTTCCTTAATGATGTTTTTCCCTTTGTAAAGAGCTTTTTGTTTGTTTTTGATTTCTATTCATTTTCATTATAGTATTATTAAACTGTGGTTATAAATGATTTCTTGAGATTTTATGGCATAATATATAGTCAGTTTTGAAAATATTCTATTGGCATTTGAAAAAACTGTATATTCCTCATTAACTAAAAGTGTACATAGACACAAATATACACACACAGTCTGGATGGGTAATTTTATTTTTCAAATTCTTTAAAACTTAATTTTTGTTTTATTATAATCAATTCCTGAGAAAGGTGCACTAAAATATACTACTTTTAGATTTTTCAAAATTTTCCTGCTCTTTAACAATTTTTGCTTTTTTATTCAAATACATAAAGCCTTACCATTATAATGGATTCTTCATGAATGGTGACCTGTTAAGTAATAGAAAGCACGTTGCTTTGTCATGTTTATTGACTTTTGCTTAGTATACCAGTTTGTCAGAAATTGATGTCACCCTGTTGTTCTGGCGTGTCTTTGCCCAGCTCTATTGTCAGTATTTTTGTGAGTTTTTTATTTATGCTCTTTATCCACTTGGACTTTTTTATTAAAGAAAATAGTGTCGGGGTGCCTGGGTGGCTCAGTCAGTTAAGCATCTGACTCTTGATTTCGGTCCAGGTCATAGTCTCCAGGTCAAGGGATAGAGCCCCACGTTGGGGTTTTGCTTAACAGGGAGTCTGCTTTGGATTCTCTCTCTCTCTTTATTTGCCCACCTCCTCCCAACTTTCTCTCTATCTGTCAAATAAATAAATCTTTAAAAATAAAAAATAATAAAAAATAAAGTTAACCCACAAATATGTTAACTCTGTCTATTGAATCAAAAACTAAGCTCATTCACATTTATGCTCTTGATTTACATAGTTGATTTTATTTCTTCTTCCTTAGTTCTCCTTTTTCCTTTCCTCTTCTGTTTTTATTAGATTAATGAATAGATTGATTGCTTGATTATATATGGAGTGGTGTTGAAGGGCTCCAGTGTATTAATGAGTTAAATTTAGCAAATCTTTAAAATGTAGTTTTTCTATAAACTTCAGATACTAACTTACATCTACAGCATCTTCTCACAATAAGATAAGGCCTCTAGTTCACGTGTGAGTTTTTCATTTTGGCATCCTTCTTATAATCCTTGAGATAGTGTTAGAAACATAGCACATTGCTATTCTATGTTGTTAGTCCTTTTATTCCCATATGCCTCTCAGACTTTCCAAATTCCTACTTTATTATATGCACATTAAATAATAGAGTAGCATTGTCTGTGATATTTAAAATTAAAAATGTAGTTTTCTATTTTATTTTATTTACAATTTATAACTTTATATCAAAAGAAAAAACCGCTAGTAAATAAAAGAATTCTAATTTTTCTGAAATGGTTTAAGATAGCCCTATCTGAAGATAAAGTCAGATATTTTGAGAAATATTGGTTTCCCTTCTACTGGAAGAGTTCAAATGGGATAGCTAACTTCTTCTTGTTAAAGGCAATTCATCATCAGACCAATCATATTAATTAGAATAAAAAAATAGTCCTTTAACATTCTTTACTACCCTGCTAATCTATAATTCTGAGGATTTTCCTACTGGGGACAAAAGAACGAATGATCCTGAAAACTTATTAAGATCTTTTTTAAGATAAATTTATGTGTATTTATTCTATTTTTTAAGGGATCTTATTTGTTTGTTTATTTATTTATTTATTTATTTATTTATTTATGTGAAAGAGAAAAAATGAGCAGTGGGAGGGGCAGAAGAGAGAGAGAGAGAAGCAGACTTCCCACTGAGCAAAAAGCCTAATGCAGGGCTTAATCCCAGGACCTGGAGATCATAACTGAGCCAAAGGCAGATGCCCAACAAACTGAGCCACCCAGGCACCCCCAGATCTTTTTTTTTTGTCCTGTTCTTCAGTTCTATTTAATAAAATACTTTTGTTCCAAGTATTTCAGTGTATATATGTGAAAGACAGAAAGGAATGATAATTTCCACTGAGAAAATGGTTTCCATTTAAATATCCTACTTATGTACATTAATTATGTTTGGACTTCATGTAGAACCGCCTAGTCTGGAGGATGCGGGGAAGATGCTGAACGAGACCGTGGTGGTGAACAACCCCATTCAGCTGGAGTGTAAGGCAGCCGGAAATCCCTTACCTGGTAGGTTCATTTGTGGATCCCTAACTTACTGACATTTTAAGATTTCTTGGAAGAGCTAAATCTGTTTATGAACACAATATAGTAATTACTAATAAAGCAAAGATTATAGAATACATTCCCAAGGTAAAGCAATGACAAGAAGGATATAATTAGGTGGATGATATTTTTGAATTTTCGTTGCTCCTAGCGGCATGAAATAATTTACCCACTTAAGGTAGAAATATGTGAATAACCTATTGTTTTATTGTCCTTACTGTGGCCACAAAACCCACAATGGTAGTTTTTTATACATTTAAGTTGGAAAACATTTTTTCTCTAGTTCAAATTGATTATCTTTATAAATCAATCATTTAGTGAAAACATTACTCTTTTTGTTGATTCTTATCACTGATAAGTTATTAATATGAATCAATAACAATATAATTTTTTAGGCTAATAGTGTCTATTAGCCTTATTAGACTAATAAAGCCTTATTAGTCTTTGGTTTTGCTCAAATGCATAGACAAAATTTTTATAGATGAGAGGAATATATACAACAAAAAGAAATAGAATTGGTTAAAAGTTTGCCATCAAATAATATTGATATATTAGAGATCGTGTAAAGAATATTTGCTTTATAATTTCATTTTCAGGGCTCTTATATTGGCTTGGCTATTCATGTTTTCCTTAGGCTTACCTCCTCCTCAAAACCAATCCTAAAGAGATATTTAAACTGACTATACTTGAATGATAAGCATAAGAATAAAGCAATTCTTTTTGTGTGTGTGTGTATACAGACTTTAAATGTTTATTATTGTGGTTGTTAATAAGATAATCGTAAGAAACACTCTAATATCATTACTAATCTAAACTAGAATAAACTTTTATGTCAAGAAAGCTTATAATTTTTATATAAACCTAAACATTTGTATTTCTTCCTTAATATTTCCTTTTTTAATTTTTTTATTATGTTGTGTTAGTAACCATACAGTACATCACTAGTTTTTGATGTCCCATGTGTTCCATGATTCATTGTTTGTGTATAACACCCAGTGCTCATTGCAATAGGTGCCCTCCTTAATACCCATCACCGGGCTCACCCATACCCCCAGCCCCCTCCCCTCTGAAACCCTCAGTTTGTTTCCCAGAGTCCATAGTCTCTCATGGTTTGGCTCCCTCTCTGATTTCCCCCTCTTCATTTTCCCCTTCCTTCTCCTAATGTCCTCCATTCAATTCCTTATGTTCCACAAATAAGTGAAACCATATGATAATTGTCTTTCTCTGCTTGACTAAAGCAATTCTTTTTATTTTACTTAACCTCCAATTTGGTGGTATCGAGCTTTAAAAGGAAAAATGTAAATAGATGGACTTCTTTCTTCTTCCCCTTGTAGCTATTACATGGTACAAAGATAATCGTCCACTCTCAGGCGCCAGCGATGTGACTTTCTTGAACAGAGGACAGATCATTGATATTGAAAGTGCCCAGATTGCCGACGCTGGCATATATAAATGTGTGGCCATCAACTCAGCTGGAGCGACAGAGTTATTCTATAGTCTGCAGGTCCATGGTTAGTGGCACTTCTAGATGCATCCTGGGGTAAAAATGCATTCCAAATGATTAAGTCCTTCTATAAAATTTCGGTGTGAATATTTAACATAGTGTATTTTGTCATCTTTATTTAAAGGTGCAGTGTTCTGTAACTGATGGCTATTTTTTTTCCTGATTCCTATTAAAATGCTCTAGTTTCACATGCTATTGAATTGAACTTCAGTTTGCTTTAGATGAACTGTTGAAATAGTCATCAACAATCTTATCAGCTAATGACAATAACCCTGTTTGTAAATATTGTTTATTGAAGTCATAGGTTTCAATCAAAGGAAGATTTTAAGTTATTACCTCTAATAATGCTTTCAAGACAACTTAGTGGTCTTGGATAGAGTGGAGGAAGATACACACACACACACACACACACACACACCTGAAAATCAAGAAATAAAAATACACTCTGGCATTAAAAATTGGATTTCTTAAACAATGTAGCAAAACCACCTTCTCCTCATCTGTAAAATGGAGACGTTGACAATTGGATAGCTGTAATTAGAAGCTCAAATAAATGATGTGAAAGAACTCACCAAAACAGAACAAAACCAAACTATGAAAAGCTCACTTGTGGAAACACAACTATAGACATTATATATTCTTTTCATTATTTTGAGATGAAATATTCTGTGATGTTAATATACCTTACTTTTATTTCCTTTTTATTTCTTTTCAGTGCCGCCATCAATTTCCGGCATCAGTAACATGGTGGCGGTGGTGGTGAATAACCTGGTGAGGTTAGAATGTGAAGCCAGAGGAATACCTGCCCCAAGTCTGACCTGGCTGAAAGATGGGAGCCCTGTCTCTAGTTTTGCTAATGGGTTACAGGTACTCTCTGTCATATCTTAAGGGCAATCTACCACCTAATTGTTAAGTACAATCAGGTACAAACAGTACAAACAGGTAAAGCTATTAATAAGATTTGGAGAATAAGAATTGGCAAAGGTGGGGTGCCTAGGTGGCTCAGTGGGTTAAAGCCTCTGCCTTCGGCTCAGGTCATGATCTCAGGGTCCTGGGATCGAGCCCCGCATCGGGCTCTCTGCTCAGCTGGGAGCCTGCTTCCCCCTCTCTCTCTGCCTGCCTCTCTGCCTACTTGTGATCTCTCTCTCTGTCAAATAAATAAATAAAATCTTAAAAAAAAAAAAGAATTGACAAAGATTATCTAAAAACATACACATTTACTTCCATAATTACCATGGCCACACAACTGGGATTTCTAAACAATTCTTTAAAAGCTCAGTACATCTAAGAATTCTTTTATTTCATATGTAGGTACTATATTTTGACCATTTGTTTTACTTTCTACCTACCTCCTCATCCCCATTCCCTGCCACCAACACAAAAGATACCTTGCACAAAGAAGTGTTCATCAACAACAAAAACAGAAATTTCCTCCTAAAATTTATATTAAAATGTTTGGAAACATTCATGAATTAGAGAACCATATAGGGTATATTTAATTTTACAAAAACATCGGGTAATAAAGTAAGAAATATTAGAAAGGCAACATTGTAGAAATGAACTTTGACTCTGAGAAAGCAGTTTAAGTGCTTCACATTGACTCAAAATTAAAATTATAGAAGCATGCATATCTCATTTAAAGTGTACTTTTATTTTGTCTAGTAGAGAACTTAGTTTTCCCACCATTCTACTTTAGCTTTTCTCAGAAATCCACTGCTTGAAGAATTTGGGATCAAAGAAGATCCAGAGTTAATGTCAATATTTTAGAAGTACAACTAGACCAACGGGATAAAAGAGCCATGGATGGGACTAGTTAATTTATTTGGCTGCTACTTTTTTATTAATTATAACTTCTCATTTATCGTGCCCAAGGAAGTTAGAAGGAAGTTTAGCTGCTCTTATTCCCATTTCTCATCTTTCTCCCCTGGTGGCTCTTTCTCTGCAGGAAGGATAGGTGAGATTGAACCTTCCCTTGATTTCGTATACAGGGACTTGTTTTCAGTGGTTATTACCGAAATATCTCAGTAATATCTCTATTACCAAGTTTGGTTCTAGCATTTCACAGTCTTCTTTCAAAGAGAGGATAAGAAATGGATTATATGATGCTTGCCCACTTTAAACTATCCAAGTGGAAAAATAAATAAAATAAAATGTCCCAGGGGAAGTCTTTCTGGAGGCAAATGTCAATTGATTAACCTCAGCAAATAGGAGGAAAAAAAGGCCGTTTATGCATACGTTTCTCAAAGGGGCATGTTGGCTATTTATCTTTCTTACCATTGAAAGGTTCTGTCTGGAGGCCGTATCCTAGCACTGACCAGCGCCCAAATCAGTGATACTGGGAGATACACCTGCGTGGCTGTGAATGCTGCTGGGGAGAAACAGAGAGACATTGACCTCAGAGTATATGGTGAAATATTTTAATAATCATTTCTGTTCTGATATAGATGTGTTTAACTCCTAAAATCACTGAAGATGTTGAAGAAGTTGTTGACAATAAAGAACCATGAGCAATAGAAATGATTTTACAGTAACAGTTCAAATTCTACCTTTCTGCTTTATATGCAAGTTTGATTTTCCTTCTTAACGTTCTGAGAAGTTAAAATGCTAGGTGTTGGTTTCATGGAATACTGTAAAGAACATGACTATGGAGAGCAGCTTAGCAATTTGGAAGATATAATCTCCTCACTAAAGGGAGCATCTGTTCAAGTAACTCTCTTAATCTATTCTACCTAAAGCCTTGATTTTATGACGTTCATATTTATAGTCAGCATATTTTGTAGTCAATACTATGTCTGTGAATTAAAGGCTATTTGAGAAGCAAAAGTTAAGCATAAATTTAGAGAAAATTCAAGATGATGCAGCTGGAAGGTACAAAAGGAAATGTGTAATTCTATCACAGCGGAAGTCTTCCTGAACAAAGTTCAGTCCTAACTGACCTCCATTCGTAGGATGTGTTTTTCATTACACATTTCAGTTTACTTTTGCATTTAGAGCCGTTTTAGGCTTTTTTCAGTGTCTTATTTGCATTGTATTCCTTGGTCATGGAATAATGGAATTGTTCCTCCGTGGCCCCACCAAGAGTATCTGGGCTTTTTCTATTTCAATTCCAGCATAATTAACATACAGTGTTATATTAGTTTCAGGTGTACAGTCCTCTCTAAGTCCCACCTCACTTCCAAGTAGTTCGCTCCTATTCAAAATATATCTTTTTTTTTTTTTTACCTCTAGACCATGTGGGTTGACTCTATTTTATAAGTTTGCCAAAAGTAAATGTAACAATCATAAGTAAGTTAAAATTACAGTTTTTTAATTTAAAAAAGCCCTCATTACAAAGTGGCTAACTTACATGTCTAATGGATCTTGAAAGTCCCAGTTGGCCTTAGTAAACTACTAAAGGGCTCTCTATGTTCCCTCTTTTCTATTGCTTCTGCAATTGACATAGGTCCACATCCAGCCTACAGCTTTGATGGTGCTCTGTGTCAGAGATGACAGCTCTGTGCTATAACAGATAACAAAATGCCCCACCCCGGGTAGTCTACTCCTTCCCTTAAATCTAATTGGTTCATTTTTATGTTTTATGGAGAATTGGAATGTTGACAATGTGAAATATCCTTAGAGAATGATTCATCAGTCAATCTAAGTCTGGGATACAAAAGCTCCTTCAATAATTAGCAAGCAAGCAGAGGAGAGACATGGGTATGCATTGGGTTTTCATCAGGACTGAAAATTTGGAATTGGTTCCTGCTGTTTCTACATGGGTTAGTGTCAAAAGTATACCAGAGAGACGATAAAGAGTTGATATCTTTTCCAGGAGTCATAAAAACACACATCGCTATTTTTTATCATTTGCCAAGGCATTTCCATACCACCCTTTTGGTCTGAAAACTGGGATCTTTCCTGGTACAACAGTAAGATGGTTAGCTAACATTTACATATGCTTAGCATTTGAAATATAGAAGCCCAGTAAGCAATTAAAGAACTATAAAATTTCTGACTCTTAATCCGAAATTAGTTCTGTGCTCCCCTATTAGTATTATTTGCATATATCATATTCCTACATTTGTAATAGTAACCTTGACAATCTCGTGTGTCATTGGAGTCTAATGAGTGTTCATCTCCAGTGGTCAATTCCCTTTAGATTTACATTGTAGAGTATTGGGGGTGATAAGAGGAGTAGACAGTGGATAAAAAAGCTTTCCCTACAATTACAAGAGTAGTTCATTAAAATATATCCCCCCTGGTATAAATTCAGCATATGTTTTACCATATTCTGAGGTGCTAAAACAAGCAAATTGGGTTTTTAAATGAGAGATTCCTGTTCCTTTACTTTAAACCTATGCCCAGAGAACTTTGTTAGAGATCACACATGCTCCAGAATCTCAAGTGTAACCTTACGACGGTACTGATGTCGCTAGTTAAATTTAACAAGTATAATGCGTAGGATGAGAAACAGACATGATATCCCCCTTCCTAAGCAATATAACCACAAAGCTAAGTAAGGATAACATCTAAGGAAGCCGAGATCTAAAGGGTAGAGGCTTGTTCTCTTCTCAGACTAAACAAAAAGTTAGAAATGAAAGGACAGAAAACATAGATGCGTTTCAGTAATATATATCCCCAGCTATAATTAGATTTGCTTTAATTTATGTTCCTTTAGAAACAAATACTCTATTGTTTTTGCATTTTTCCTCGCAATTTGAAAAAAAGTCTGGTTTCTTTTTGAACTTGATTCAACTCATTTAGCCATAAATTGGAAATAAATTAGCATTCTGCTTTCTTGAATTATTTCTGACTTTTACCTCTACAAGTGGTCATAAAGAATTCATGCTCTTTTGTAAATTCTATAAATACTCTAAGACAAACATATTTTTATGCAGTTATGGTACTTTTTTGTCCACTGAGACCAGACTTTACTTGAAATTACATTCAAGCTGTTAAATTTCAGGCTATTTTATTTAGGGCTTTCTGTGCCAAGATTGGCAAATGTATCTGTTTTCATAATATCTTAGAGAATGGCACTAATTGTGCTGATTTTGCTAATATTATAACAGTTTTCATCTCAGACAGACTGGTTGTATATCTTTTATCTAATGTGTCACATATCAAAAACAATTCCACTGTTTTCTGTTCCCCATAGATTAAGCTTATCGAGAGCCAGAGGTCTGTGTGTGCTATTAAACTGAGCAAAAGGGACATTAGGAATATCTGCCCAAATGCTCCATTAGTCTATTCCAGCTATTGTGCATGGCATTTCTTTGTATCATGACATCAGTTCCTGTGGATTCAGCACAGGTGCTGCATCCAAAAACAGTACATATGTTTAGTTTATATGCCTTTCCCTCTGTAGGAGACATGGTAGCAGAGAAACCTCCTGGTTACAGAACTACAGTGTTACTCACCAAAACCTATTGCATTCATTGTCATTTTCCCACATTCTGCAGGATCCAGCCTGAAACAATGGCTAATGAGCTATAATAACAATCCTTACCACAAAAATCTTGTTTCTATCAACACATTTGGAAAGTCCCTCAGGATTCATTTCAGTGCAGCTTAACCTTTCTTATCAAAAGAAAAAAAAACACTACGAATATGGTACATTTCCTACAATCCTGACTAGTTATGGGATTTAGTGAGAAATTCCTCTCTGTGTTTTTTTCAGAGTGGCCCTTTTATAACGGGCCTCGTTTCATCGTTAGTTTGTGTTTTTTGAATTACTATAAATACAGTCCTGAAAGAGTCCTTGAGAGGTTATGGAGCCCACCCTCTCATTCTTGGCAGGACTGTACCTAAACTATCTAAGACAAATGATTGTTTACTCTATATTTTAATACACCCAAGGGAAGGAGATTCCTTAGACTTCTCCAAGAACACATTTCAGCATCTGACAAGCTTGATAGCCAGGGGATTCTAATTTTACTCTCATTAAAATTTCAACTCATTTCCTCTTTTTATGTACTTGTATGTGGTACAGCTGGCCATTGCTTTCGTTTTGTTCTTTATTGTGTCATTTTTCCCACATCGTCTTTATTCCATAGAAAGCCGACAAGGCATCATGGAAAACCAAAAAGAGCTCTAAACTGCAAATCAGCAGACTCCTAGCTTTGCCACAAATTAGTCACATTATTTCAAATAAGTTATTGTCTGTCACCTACTTCATGTTTTACACACTGGGAAGACGAGGGACTTGGTGGTCTCTTTCAACTCTATTTTTTTTTATTTTGCCTCCATGTTGATAAATTTATTTTCTTTTGCAAAAATATTTTAAAAAGTCAAAAGTATATATGCTTTTAATTGTTGTTATTTCCAAAATGTTTCATGAGGAATTTATTACTTTGGAAATATTAAGCAGTAACATCTAGTTCAAAAAGTTTCTGAAATAGGCATTTGGTGAGAATGTCCAGTTCTAAAACTTCTTAAAGTGAAAAGTATTTCTCTCAATAGGAACATATTAATCAGTGATTTCTTACTATTTGATTCTGAACCAAATGATGCAAAGACAGTATGTTTGAATTATTGTGATCCTACATCTTAAAAGAACTAATAAAGTTATTCCGTAGATAACAAAGATAAGCAGTGAGCTGGCCTGTCTTATCCTTAGAGAAAACCCTTCTTTCACTTAGTTCCACCAAATATTATGGGAGAAGAACAGAACGTCTCTGTCCTCATCAGCCAAGCTGTGGAGTTACTATGTCAGAGTGACGCTATCCCCTCACCTACTTTGACTTGGTTAAAGGATGGCCGCCCCTTGCTGAAGAAACCAGGCCTCAGTATCTCTGAAAATGGAAGTGTGTTAAAGGTAAGGCTGGAGATTCATTTACTTCTTCTTCTTCCTAAGCTCATGGCTTTGATTTTAAACTTGCCTGTCCAAAAATGTTCTACTAATCTCATCTTGTAAAATTCTAGATACCCTTTTATTAATTAAGGTTTGTAATATTTTAAAATTTTATGCTTAGTAAGATTTAGATATTTGTCTATCCATATTTGTAGCCAGAAGCTATCCAAAAATGCTCTGGGAAAATATTGTAGAACTAGTCTAGCGAGTACTTCATTTTAGTCATTCAACCACTCAGCAAATAAACACCCATTCTAGGTGCTCTGAATACAATGTGAAAAGTAGACACATTTCCTACCCTCCGTTTCCTCCAATTTTGCATAAATATATGAAAATTAACAGTTCTGTTGAAAATGCAGTGAGTACTATAAGTGTGAGTTAATTACTATTTGGATGGTACAGGTAATACATTCTAAGAGGATAGTGAAAGGTGAGGCTGTGGTTGCCTGGAAATCTTGGAAGGCTATTTGGCTTTTTATATGTAGATAGGGAAAAAGGCCTGATAATGGAAAGCAAGTAAGCTAGTGTGGCTGAAACAGAGAATTTAACAAAGTGAATATTTGGAAATAATATTCACAAGGTTGATTTGAGTGAAATAAGAGCTAACATTGAAAACCAGTTTAAAGAATTGGGATTCAGGGGACACGTGGGTGACTCAGTAGGTTAAGCGTCTGCCTCCAGCTCAGGTCGTGATCTCAGGGTCCTGGGATCAAGCCCTGAGTCTGGTTCCCTGCTCAGCGGCGAGTCTGGTTCTTCCCTCCCCCTGCACTTGTGCTCTTGCTTGCTCTCTCTCTCTCTTCCTTCCCTCTCAAATAAATAAATAATCTTTAAAAAATAAAAATACAAAGGAATTGGTAATCTGGACGTCAATAAGCCTTTGGAATGTTTATAAAGTCCTCATAATAACCCTATGGAGAAATTGGAAGAATGGTTATGTAATCTTCCCACAGCTACTAAGTGTCAGAAATGGGATTTGAATACGGGGAGTATAACTTTAAAACTCATGCTACTAACCACTATGCCACAGAGCCTCTTGGTAAAGGAAGGTTATTACTGGCAAACAAAGGGGGTCTTGAGAAATGGGTGATGGTATCAGGACATAGGAAGCCGAGAAGCTTATATAAAGATAGCAGAAGCATGAGAGAGAATGGGAGGGAGTATGAAGTGTGTTAGAGGCAACTGAGTAGAGACTTTAGGAATTATGATCTGTAATAGTGGAGCTGGGTCAAGAAGGAAAGGCTGGAATCACTGATGGAGGAAAGTAGAAAGTCAACCGAGCTATCTAGGGGGAGAAAAGCAAAAAGCACTGGCCATGCTCAGAGGCGGACCCAGAGCTCTAGAATTCAACAGGTAATATTCTCAAACCCCAGCTCTGACCAAACGACAGAGGGAGACAAATGAATGAACACAAGTCCCAGCACTGAGAGGGGAGAGCTATGTGTGATTAGAAATGTCTTAGCAAATTTCAGAATATAGAAGTTGATTTCTTTGGAGCACAGATCTCGGTAGGTTTGGGAAGCCAGAAGAAAGGGGAGGGTGAAGAAATCCTGGAATCTATTGAATCTCTACCACCGAGGTTGGCCAGGCACCCTGAAGTGTGCAGGTCTCACTGAGGGGTGTACAGGGAGGACCTCATGGAAATAAAAACTTGTACAGATCTCAGACAAAATTAGTCAGTTAAAACTATCTTACCTGTGCATTTCCCAAAACAATTCATGCACATCTTCAATCAGGTAAAGTAGTAGATTCTTACTGTTTCATTTTGCCTGGAACATACTAAGCAATGTTTCTTTTTTATTAAGTTTTTTATTCTAATTCCAGTGTAGTTAACATTAGTGTTATATTAGTTTCAGGTGTCAATATAGTGATTCATTACTTACATACAACACCCAATGCTCATCACAAGTGCCCTCCTTAATCCCCCTCCTTAATCACCTATTTCACCCATCTCTCCGCCCACCACTCCTCTAGTAAACATCAGTTTGCTCTCTATAGTTAAAAGTCTGTTTCTTGGTTTGTTTCTCTCTCTCTTTTCTTCCCTTTATTCATTTGTTTTGTTTCTTAAATTTCACATATAAATGAACTCATTTGGTATTTGTCTTTCTCTGATGGACTGACTTAATTTAATGCTATACTCTCTAGCTACATCCATGTTGTTGCAAATGGCCAGATTTCATCCTTGTTCATGGCTGAATAACATTCCATTTATTTATATATATATAATATATGATAAATATATTATATTATATGATAAATATATTATATTATATGATAAATATATAATATATGATAAATATATATTTAATATTTATAATAATAAAAATTTATAATAAAAATAAATATAAAAATTTATTTATAATAAAAATTTATAATAATATAAATTTATAATTATATAATTATATAATATAATATATTATAAATATATATATTTATATATAATATATATAAAATCACATGTGATATATGTATATTATAATTATAAATTACAAGTATGCAATTATCCGTAATTGTAATATATACAAATATATATAATTGTAATTATTATATACAAATATACAATTGTATAATTGTTATATATATTTGTATAATTATGTATAATTATAATAACAGTTATACATATTGTATATATACAACATGTATATAACAATTATACTATATACATATATATAGAGAGAGAGTCCAGATGCCCATCGACAGATAAATGGATAAAGAAATGTGGTACACATGCACACACACACACATAATGAAATATTACATATCCATCAAAAAAAGAAATATTGCCATTTGCAATGACAGGGATAGAACTAAAGGGTATTATGCTAAGTGAAATAAATCAGTCAGAGAAAGATAATTATCATATGATTTCACTGATATGTGGAATTTAAAAAACAAGGCAGAGGATCATAGGGGAAGAGAGGAAAAAGTGAAACAAGACAAAACCTGAGAGGGAGACAAACCGTAAGAGACTCTTAATCATAGGAAACAAACTGAGCGTTGCTGGAGGGAAGGGGGGTGAATCACAGATCTGTACCCCTGAAACAAATAATACATTATATGTTAAGTATTTGAATTTCTATTTTTTAAAAAAAGGTGAATTACAGGCCAATATCCCTGATGAACATAAATGCAAAAGTTCTTGATAAAATGCTAGCAAATCAAATTCAACAGTACATTAAAAGTATTATTCACCATGACCAAGAAGGATTTATTTCTGGGTTTCAGGGGTGGTTCAATCTTCACAAATCAATCAATGTGATATACCACATCAATGAAAGAAAAGAAAGGTAAGATAAAAGAAAGGATAAGATCCTGTCAATAGATGCAGAAAAAGCATTTGACAAAATACAGCATCCTTTCTTAATTAAAAAACCCTCAACAAAGTAGGGATAAATGAAACATACCTCAAAATCATAGCGGCCATGTACAAAAGACCCACAGCTAATATCATCCTCAATGGAGAAAAACTGAGAACATTTCCCCTCTGGTCAGGAACAAGACAAGGATGTCCACTCTTGCCATTACTACTTAACATGTAAGTCTAGTCTCCACAATCAAACAACAAAAAGAAATAATAGGCATCCAAATAGGCAAGGAAGAAGTCAAAATTCACTATTTATAGATGACATGACACTCTGTATAGAAAACCCGAAAGACTCCACCAAAACTTGCTAGAACTAATGCATGAACTCAACAAAGTTGCAAGATATAAAATCAATGTGCAGAAGTCTGTTGCATTACTATATATCAACAATGAAACAGCACAAAAAGAAATCAAGGAACCAGGCACATTTGCAATTATACCCCAAATCATAAGATAACTAAGAATAAACCTAACCAAAGGGAAAAGGTCTGTACTCTGAAAAGTATAAAACACTTATGAAGGAAATTGAAGACACAAAGAAAATGGAAAACATTCCATTCTCATGGATTGGAAGAACAAACATTATTAAGACGTCTCTGCTATGCAAAGGTATCTACACATCTCATGCAATCCCTATCAAAATACCACCAGCATTTTTCACAGAGCTTGAATAAACAATTCTAAAATTTGTATGGAACCACAAAAGACCCCAAATAGCCAAAGCAGTCCTGAAAAAGCAAAGCAAAGTTGGAGGCATCACAATTCTGAACTTCAAGATACGTTACAACTCTGTAGTCATCAAGACTGTATGGGAGTGGCACAAGAACAGACACATCGATCAATGGAACAGAGTAGAAAACCCAGAAATGGATCCAGAATTGTATGATCAACGAATCTTCAACAAAGCAGGACAGAATATCCAATGGAAAAAGAAAAACAGTCTCTTCAAAAAATGGTGTTGGGGAACTGGACAGCAACATGCAGAAGAATGAAAATGGACCATTTTCTTACATCATACACAAAAGTAAATTCAAAATGGATGAAAGAACTAAATGTGAGACAGGAAGCCATTAAAATCCTTCAGGAGAACACAGGGAGAAACCTGTTTGACCTTGGCCACAGCAACTTCTTTTTTTTTTTTTAATATTTATTTGAGGTTGGGAGAGGGGACCAGCAGAGGAAGACAGAGAGGGAGAGGATCCCAAGCAGTTCTGCTACTGAGCACAAAACCCGATGTGGGGCTCAATCCCTGAGATGACCCTGAGATCATGACATGAGCTGAAACCAAGAGTCAGATGCTCAGGTGCCCCCATAGCAACTTCTTAGTAGATAAGTCACTGGAGGGAGGGGAAACAAAAGCAAAAATGAACTATTGGGACTTCATCAAGATAAAATGTTTCTGCACAGTGAAGGAAACCATCAACAAAATTAAAAGGTAGCCTATGGAATGGGAGAAGATATTTGCAAATGACATATCTGATAAAGGGTTAGTATCCAAAATATATAAAGAACTGATATAACTCAACACCCAGGGATACCTGTATGGTTTAGTCAGTTAAGCGTCTGCCTTCAGCTTGGGTCATGATCCCAGGGTCCTGAGATCAAGTCCCGCATCAGGCTCTCTGCTCAGCAGGGAGCCTGCTTCTCCCTCTGCCTGCTGCTCCTCCTCCTGCTTGTGCACTCTCTCTCTCTCTCTCTCTCTGACAAATAAATAAAATAGTTCTTAAAGAAAAATAACATCCAAAAAGCAAATAATCCAGTTAAGATATGGGCAGAAGACATGAATAGACATTTTTCCAAAGAAAACATCCAGATGGCTAACAGACACATGAAAAGATGCTCAATATTATTCATCATCAGGGAAATACAATCCAAACTTCAATGAGGTATCATGTCACACCTGTGAGAATGGCTAAAACTAACAACACAGGAAACAAAACGTATTGACAAGGATGTGGGGAGAGGGGAACCCTTTTACACTGTTGGTGGGAATGCAAACTGATGCAGCCACTCTGGGAAATAGTATGGAGGTTCCTCAGAAAGTTAAAAATAGAACTACCCTATAATCCAGCAATTGCACTATGAGTTATTTACCCAAAGGATACAAAAATGTGGATTCAAAAGGGTACATGCACCCTGCTGTTTATAGCAGCACTATCAACAATACCTAGACTATGGAAAGAGCCCAGATCTCCATTGATTGATGAACGGATAAGGAAGATGTGGTAATATACACAATGAAATATTACTCAGCCATCAAAAAGAATGAGATCTTGCCATTTGCAGCAATGTGGATGGAGATAGAATGTATTATGCTAAGTGAAATAAGTCAGAGAAAGACAAATATATTATTTCACTCATATGTACAGTTTAAGAAACAAAACAGGTGAACATATGAGAGGGGGAAGATGAGAGAGAGAGAGAAACAAACCACAAGAGACTCTGAAAGATAATAAACGGAGGGTTATGATTTATAATTATTATATATAATAATTATATATTATATAATTATAAAGTGTGATTTATAATTAAGACCAATGCCTCTTAAAGAAAAGCAATTTAATAGTGGAAAGCAGAGTACAGTAGATATAAGGTAAGACAGTGGGGAATGGGCTAGATGGGTAATAAGTGTAAGGAGGGCACTTGTTATGATGAGCACTGAGTGTTGTATGTAGGTAGTGAATTACTGAATTCTACTACTAAAACCAATATTGCACTCTAGGTTAACTAACTAGAATTTAAATTAAAAAAAATTTTTTAAAAAGAAGCTTACAAACCATATAAGGAGAAGACATGTGATAAAACAATAATAAAGTTATTATTTTACTGAACAATACCCTAGATAGATAAAGGTTATCTATTTTAAACCCCTAAATAACTTAGTCAGAAATTGTGATTTTTGTTGCCATTTTATCTGAGTTTTACCTAATTATATTTAAAAGGCCTTTCTAGACTTCAGCCACTAATATTAATTGGATTAAAACAAATTATGATATAGATGAAAATTGTTGAATCTTGATTTAAATGTTGAATGTGGGTAATGGGCATATAGCCATACATTTTACTATTCCTCTCCTTTCTATATGTTTGAAAATCTTTAGCATACTCATGGAAAATAAGGAGTCACAAATAACATTAATAGAAAAACTCCAATTATGAAATTGAAACTGAAGTTTCAAAGCATGATTTTGTTTTTAGATTGAAGAGGCTCAAGTTCAAGACACTGGTCGTTACACTTGTGAGGCAACAAATATTGCTGGAAAAACTGAGAAAAACTATAATGTCAACATTTGGGGTAAGCGTGATTATAATAATTAATTTAATAGCAATTACAGATAGACTTCCAGAACCTAAGTGTTTTAGTCATTGTGATTTTGATGTAGTACACTTCTACTCTCCTGCCTAAGCTTACACTCTTTAGTTCTTACGACCAGGATCTTCTAATGATTGAGCTTTCTCCATGAACTGATGGTGGTTTGATCAATTGGAATAAGTTGAAAGGCCAAATCATGCCTGTGGATTCTGTGTGTGAGAGAGCACCTGCACTTGGATGGGAAGTGGAATTACTCTGCTGACCAGGGAGAAAAGTTATCCTCACTTGAAATTCTACCATTTGTTACCAATTAAGATAATTCTTGGGAATTATCACAACTTTTACTTGGCCACAACTGTCTGCTAATTGTTAAAAAGTACTCCCATTTCCAGTGTATCCACCTTTATTTTATTTACTTCTCTAAATTTATTTGTAACATATCACGCACACTTAATTTTGATTGTATTTGTTTAAACTTTTTAACCATTGAGACAATGAAATTTCTCTTTTGATTTCTAAATTTATTCAAAACCGCATTTTTAAAAATAGGTAGAGGAAATAATTTTATTCCAATGGAGAGCAAACATGTTTTAAATCTTTA
This sequence comes from Nasua narica, assembly GCA_028533885.1. Lineage (NCBI taxonomy): Eukaryota > Metazoa > Chordata > Mammalia > Carnivora > Procyonidae > Nasua > Nasua narica. The sequence continues at coordinate 42,172,061 of CM052814.1, forward strand.
AAAGTGTGTGTTTATGTAGAAAATGATTTGTTAATTATAAATCATTATATTTTAAAAATTCTTAAGGAAGATTATGAGAAGTGCTATTATTCACCCTATAAAAGGATTAATTTACCTTTGAATAGTAAAATTTACTAGGTGGTAATTTATTTACCATATATTACTTACGAATCATTAACTTCTGTTCCTGCCTCCTCCCATCCCTATTTTCCCTCCATTGCTCCTTCCCTTTCTTTCTCATTTCTTTTAAATGGGAAAAATATTTGGTATGACTTCTAGTATGAACAAGACGCTGAACTAGGTGTTGTCAAGTAAAGGTTGAAAAAAAAGAAAAATTAGGAGGGATAATCAGTTAGAAAATGAGGTGAGAAATTCATTTTCGCAATGCTGTATTGAAGATACCTGTAAAGTGTCCATGAGATGCTGTCTTCCATGCAGTCAGAAATAGAAGCCTATCATTTAGAAGAGAGAGAGAAAAATGTTTAAAATATAAAGTTGGAGTCATGAGTATATATGTGGCAGTTGAAATCCCTTAGAGAATAAGAAGAATGTACACAGAAAAGTACTGTAGAATGACTCACACATGTACCAGGTAAGAGACAGAAAAAGAGACACAAATGAGAAACTGAGGAGAAGCAGTGAAAGTAGGGGAACACTTGTATCATGAAAACTAAAGACAATGGTGTACCCAAAAGAAGAGTATGAACAACAAATCAGTTGGACATAGATGGACGGGAAGGTGAATGAATGAATAATGTCACATGTTGCAGAGAAATGATACTAGACAAACTATAAAGTGTGATTTATAACTGACACCAATGCCTTTTAAAGAAAAGCAATTTAATAGTGGAAAGTAGAATACAGTAGATATAAGAATAAATGATAGGGGGAGAAAGTTGATACATCAAAGATAGAATCACTCAAAAAATATTTATGAGTGTGCCTCTGTGTTCTAGTCACTATGCCTCATGTAGCATAGAGAGGTTAATGAGAAAGACAAAGATACCGGTCACACAGAACATATAGTCTGCTTCTGCAGAAATATCTTTACTTTTAATAGCCAATTAAAAGTAAATCTCCTAAGAGATATCATAGGAGCATTTGTGGGAAGATATATCAGGGTTCATGACATCTAATTGAGATTTTAAGAATGAGTTGGCATTAGCTCTCTGAAGAGGATGGAAGCATTACAAAGACCTGGGGAATACTGTCTGCATTCATTAAACCAAACATCATTCACTGTGGAGCCTGGTGTAGTGCAGTAGAGAATGAGAAGATATTAGGTAGGAAAGGTTAAAGGGGGCAGATTGAAAAGGACCTCCAAAACAAACTTTTGAAGTATAGATCTGATTCTTAAGGCAATTGGGTACTGTTAAAAGGATTTAAAGAAGAACTGGGGTGTTCAGATCTATATTTAGGGAATAAAACAGATAAACTCTAGTAGTATTTAAGAAATTGAATTAACAGGATTGATCGATTACATGGAGAGCTGTGAAAAGAAGAAGAGTAAAGGATGGATGTCGGTGTGGGTTGGCCAGATAGGCCATGTGGACAGCAGTGTCGTTCCCTCAGTGAAGGAACAAAGGTGACTGAGTTCAGTTGTGGGCAAGTTGAGTTTGAAAGTGCCTCTGATATATCCAGATTGAGATGTTTAGTAGTCAGATACAAAAATCTAGACCTCAGATAGGGTCTGCATTACAGACCCTATCAATGGAAGCCATGAGGGTAGAGGAGGGTGGAATTAAGGTTGGAGATGGTGTACTTATAGTAATCGCAATCCATGTAATTGTCATTTTCTTCTGCAGAACTTTCCATCTGTGGTATATGAGATGACAGAGTAAACTGTAGGATTCATCCAGAGGAAGGGTGTTTCAAAACAGGAAGTGCAAGGCAGTTGAGATTATTGGCAAAGGAGTAGTTGAATTTATAGATCATGAAATCTAAGCTGGAGAGAGAAGTCAGTAAACAAGAGTAGGCAGCTGGTTTGGGAGGTTCCAGAGAAGTGAAAAGACCTGAGATTCAGTTAAGGCTGATAAAGTGAGAATTGGGAGTAATTGAGTGAAAGAACTATAAGGACAGAGCAGAGGGAGAAATGTTCTAGATGATGAACATGGTGGGGAAGGGGATGAGCAGATCAGGGAACCGTGGTTAGACTGGGCATACATGCAGATCTTCAGTTCATACAGAAGAATGCCAGTCTCCGTGTGAAGGAGAAAGATAAAGACAAGTACCAAATTGTTCAGTGAATAGAAAAAGAATGGTGGGTTCAAAGATGGTGCTAAGGGAGAAAGAGAAGTAAATTGGTGGCATGAGCCTCAAAGGAGGAGGTTTTCACATGGGGGCAGTTGAAGTTGAACAATGACTGGAAGCTACATTGAGCGGGGAGGAGGGTTCTCCCACTCCTCAACTCCCAGGAGCTTGGGAGAGCAAGCATCTGCCCCCTGATAATATGGCAGCCAGAGAAGCCATTTGAGAGGAGAGTTCAGCCAGCAAAGGCCGACTCAGCCTCCTTGAGAAAAGCACAGGTAGTCAGCGTTCACTTAAGCTCCAAAGAGAAACTAGAGGACAGTGGGGAGTCAGGCTGTGCATTCTAGAATAGGTAACAGATCCATTTCTTAGATCAAACCCATGGGTCTCTCCTTTACCATATGTTGTAAGCCCGATGTTTTCTTCTGTCCAGCAGCTGAGACATCAGAACTGGCTGAGCAGAAATGACAGCTCAGTGTAAATTTGGTAGGTGCTTTAGCTTTTTGATGCAAAAAGTCTAATTACCTACAATACATTAGCTTCTGAATATTCTTTTAATTAAGTTTCTATCTGTGAAAATAGGAAGTCTGCTAATAGGTATTTATTCTATGTCTTACAGTTGACTTTTAATGTGATATTGATATGTCAACCTCAAGACTAATTATTTCCTTATGTCATTTGAGTGGAACCTTTTTTTTTAATGTAAAATGTTAAGGAAATTTTATGTAAAGTTAATGTAAATATAGCATTTTTTCATTTTTTCATCTTTCAGTACCACCAAATATTTATGGTTCTGATGAACTTGCTCAACTTACAGTCATTGAAGGGAATCTCATTAGTTTATTGTGTGAATCAAGTGGTATTCCACCCCCAAATCTCATTTGGAAGAAGAAAGGTCAGTTTTCATCCTCAACATTTATAAAATTAAATATGAATATTAAACAAATTTGAAGTGCCTGGGTGGCTCAGTGGGTTGAGCCTCTGCCTTCGGCTCAGGTCATTATCTCAGGATCCTGGGATCGAGCCCTGCATTGGGCTCTTTGCTCAGTGGGGATCCTGCTTCCCCCTCTCCCTCTGCCTGCCTCTCTGCCTACTTGTGATCTCTTTTTTTCTGTCAAATAAATAAATAAAAATCTTTAAAAAATATTAAACGAATCTATATGTTGTTTGACAAACATGTCAGTTTATTAACAAACTTTCCTGGGGTTTTCATACTAAAATTTTAGATAGCATGATTGCTTTATATTATATGTGTAGCTCATGGTAACTTCTATCTGAAAATCTTCAGTTTTGAAACTGTTCTCCAGAAAAAAATTAACTTTCTGTATTAGTTGATTGCTTTATAACCTACTGCATTATAGGGTGACTATAATGGTCAAGAATCCACCATTCAAAGAATTCTTTTATCATCTCGAGAATAAACTTTAAAAATATTTTCTATAACATTTTTGCTGTATGTGTGACAGTTTTGCAATGTGTCTTAAGATTGAATTTTGTAGTTGACCAAATTTTCAATTTATTCATCAATAAGTATTTATCTGTATCCATTAAGTATCAGACAGATCATCTATTTTAGTTGATTTTCTTAAGATTTTATTTTTTTAATTGAGAGAGAGTGAGAGTGAGAGAGATCACAGAGGGAGAAGGAAAAGCAGACTTGCGACAATGAGCAGGGAGCCCAATGTGGGACTCGATCCCAGAACCCTGGGATCATGACCTGAGCTGAAGGCATATGCTTTACTGACTGAGCTACTCAGGTGCCCAATATTTTTAGTTGATTTTTAAAATCATTTTGTTTTACTGTTTTAAGATTCTACTTTATATTTCTAAGCATGCTTTCAAATGTAATGTTGATTGAAAGAAAAATTTGCCAAAGATAATCTTGATAAATATCTCCTCTTTCTCCTGCCTCTTCTTTCCTTCCTTCTACTCCTTCTTTTTGCATAGGATTATTTTACAGTATCATCTGTCCTTTAGGTACTTGAACTAAGATGTAAATAAATGTACTTATCAGAGTGCATACACAAAATGCTATCTATTTTTGCTTCATATTCTGGCATTTTGTTTTCTTTGAAGGCTCTCCAGTGCTGGCTGATTCTGTAGGGCGAGTCAGAACTTTATCTGGAGGCAGACAGTTACAGATCTCAGTTGTGGAAAAATCTGATGCAGGGCTGTATACATGTGTGGCATCGAATGTTGCTGGAACTGCAAAGAAAGACTACGATCTGCAAGTCTACAGTAAGTTATTGATTAGCCAGACTTTCTTTTAATCTTTTGGTCTTTCCTTTTTGCTTTTTCTTTTTATCTTGAAGATACAGTCAAGGCAAAATGGCTATAATATACCTATCATACGACTCACAAATTTAAATTGTACTGACATAAACAAAGAGCAATTGCTTATTTCTTTCTGTTATTCATTGAGCAACACAGCTGTGCACTGCATCAGGATGCTGATAGAAAACCCATCAGTGTGGTTGTAATGTATTGGGGGCAGGAAAGTGGATGTGTGGAATGGGGAGAGACGGTGTTATCTCATAGGGTGTATTTGCAAAATGTAAAAATATCTCATTTTATTTTTTTTAAAGATTTTATTTATTTATTGGAGAGAGTGAGAGCAGGAGAGAGCATGAGAGGGGAGGGAGAAGAGCATGAGAAGGTCAGAGGGAGAAGCATGAGAAGGTCAGAGGGAGAAGCAGACTCCCCGTGGAGCTGGCCTGATGTGGGACTCGATCCTGGGACTCCGGGATCATGACCTGAGCTGAAGGCAGTTGCCTAACCAACTGAGCCACCCAGGCACCCAAAATATCTCATTTTAAAGAATATTTAATTTGTATAAGATTTTAAAGTGTTTTAAATGTTCACATTATCTCATTTAACCTTTGCATGAACTATAATATGAAACAAAATTATTGTCTCCATTTTGCATATGTAGTCATCAAAACCTAGAGAGGTTTCCATGACTGACGAAGGTCACATGGCTTGATTGTAGCAATACAAGCCCGAGACCCCAAGATGACTAATGCTGGCCCATGTTTCTTCCCCCACACACCTATGTTTTAGAATTGGTCTAATTTTTTTTCTTAGAATAAGTATCAATTAGGTAAATTCAGTGGCAAAACTACAGAATAACTGGTGACAGTGGCTTAACCAATTGGAGACTTATTTTCTCACGTAATGAGAAGCCTGAGGTTGGTAGTCACTGGAGTTGGTCAGAACCTTACTGGTATCAGGACAGGAGAGCTAGGGTTCTGCTCCTAGCTCTGTGGTCTCAAGATCATTGCTGCAACCATGGTATCGAGTCCACACTGAAGGCAAAAATAAGGGTAAGGAGTGGTATGTTTTCCTTTCATCAGGATAGCAAAAAAAATCCCAACCCATTCACCTCACCCCCCACGCCTACCAGGCCGCTCTTTATATAGATTTTATAAGCCTGAATTGATTCATTTGGCTTCTATTTTTAGAGAAGACTGAGGAACAGTCTAAGTTTTTCCAACTCCTGTAATGGACAGTAGAGGGTAGAAGGAAGAAAAGAATTGATTGTGAGCAAGGCTACCATATCTATTTTAATGTTAATACTAGGAAGGCTTCTGTAAATTAGGGCTATGAAAGATAGGTTCAAGCATTTCTATAACTTATTAAAATCAGAAAAAGTAACAAACACAGAACTCTTTTCTAACTGTGTTGATAGCTTTATTCCGAGCATGAACACATTTAGAATCATTGGAAAGGAATTCTGCCTCTCAGTATAGCAATGCCATGTCAATTAGCCCTGGGTCTTTTCTCAGTACTTTATATTTCAACTTCAAAAACGAGTTTAACTTTGGCTAATACAAATTCCTATGCAAGACTTGAAGCAAATATTTTCTACTTTCCTATTTTTTTAAATTTTTTTTCCAGTTCGACCAACTATATCCAATAGTGGCAGCCATCCTACTGAAGTCATTGTTACTCGAGGGAAGAGTATTTCTTTGGAGTGTGAGGTGCAGGGTATTCCTCAACCAAAAGTGACCTGGATGAAAGATGGCCGCCCTTTGACGAAGGGAAGAGGAATGGAAATATTGAATGAAGGTCGCATCCTTCAGCTGAAGAACATTCATGTATCTGACACAGGCCGTTATGTGTGTGTTGCTGTGAATGTAGCAGGAATGACTGACAGAAAATATGACTTAAGTGTACATAGTAAGTATAAAGAAGCTCAGTGATTCTGTTCACTGGCCATTATAATCTATACCATCCTGGATGGGAAACATAAGTCATCAGTATTGAGTCTTTTATTTATAGTCTATGATTTTCTGCATATGCATCTTTTCTCTGGTCCAGTCTCACTGCTTATCCTTCTCTAGCCTTATCTCCCATTTCTTCTCTTGCCAAAACAGGCATATATTGGAAATTCTCTTAGAAAAGCACATAGTAGATTTAATTGTCTAATTGTCTCCTTCAAGTACTTTTGAACCAATGCTATCCCAAGTAATAGTCCTTGATTCTATGTTTTCCAAATTTGCTGTCTTGGTTAGTATAAGCCCAGGTTCCTTAGAGCTTACTGACTCAATATCAGTTGCTCATGAGTTATACTGATATCAGCTTTAATATTCTAATTAATGAGTCATAAATGTCAATAGGAATAGGTCAAACATACATGTACCCGGGGACAGTTATTTGTATGCATATGATTTGAAATGCAATTTTAATTTTTTCTTTTTTTAAAATGCAGTTTATTTAAACTAGAAACAAAAACAAAAATAGTTTGTCTCCCCACCCCGCCCCACCATGGCTAACTGTTCTCTGTACCTATGAACTTGGTTGTATTTATTTGTTTGTTTATTTTTATTTCTTTTTATTTTTTGGTTTTTTTTGAAGATATTATCAGTATTTTTTTATGTTCAATTACCCAACATAGAGTACATTATTAGTTCTTGATGTAATGTTCAATGATTCATTAGTTGCGTGTAACACCCCGTGCTCATCACAACCCATGCCCTCCTTGATACCCATCTTTAGATTCCACTTCTAAGATATACAATATTTATCTTTTTCTCTGACTTATTTCATTTAGCATAATGCCCTTGAGGTACTTCCATGTTGTTACAAATGGCAAGATTTTGTTCTTTTTTCTATGGCTGAATAATAACCCATTGTGTATATATATATACACTTTAATTCCTTTATCTTTTCATCCATCAATGGACATGGGTTGTTTCCATTGCTTGGCTGTTGTAAATAATGCTTCAATAAACATGGGGTGGGGTGCATGTATCTTTTCAAGGTAGTGTTTTCATTTTCTTCGTATAAATACCTAGAAGTAAAATTGTTGATTCATACGGTGGTTCTAATTTTAATTTTTTGAGGAACCTCCAAAAACCTGTTTACCACGATGGCTGCATGAATTTACAGTTCCACCAACAGAGCCCAACAATTCTCTTTTCTCTTCATCATCCCTTTGTTATTTGTTGTCTTTTTAATAATAGCCATTCTAACAGGTGTGAGATGATATCAAATTGTGCTTTTGATTTGCATTCCCTATTGATTAATAATGTTGAGTACCTTTTCATGTACCTTTTAACCCTCTGTATGTCTTTTTTGGAAAAATAATTATTCATATCCTTTCCCCATGTTTAATTGATTGTTTTGGGCTATTGAATTATATGTATTCTTTATATATTTTTGATATTAGCCCTGTATCATATATATGATTTGCAAGTATTTTCTCCCATTCAGTGGGTTGCCTTTTAATTGTGTTGATTGTTTTCTTTGCTGGGCCGAAACTTTTTACTATGAGGTAGTCCCAATAGTTGTTTTTGTTGCTTTTTGTTTTTGATGTCACATTCAAAAAATCATCTCTAAGACCTGTGTCAAGGGGCTTATATTTTCTTCTAGGAGTTTTATGGTTTCAGGTATTATGTTCAAGTCTTTAATCCATTTGAGTTCATTTTTATGTATGGTGTAAGATAGTTGTCCAATTCTATTCTTTCGCCTTTGGCTATCCAATTTTCCCAGCACCATTCATTGAAGAGACTGTCTTTCCCCCATTGAATATTCCTGACTCCTTTGTTGTAAATTAATTGACCATATATGAGTGAGTTTATTTCTGTGTTCTCTATTCTGTACTGTTGATTTATGTGTCTGTTTTTATGCCAGTACCATACTGTTTTAATTACCATAGCTTTGGAGAATAGTTTGAAATTATAGAGTGTGATGCCTCCCACTTTGTTCTTTCTCAAGATTGCTTTGGCTATTTGGGTCTTTTGTGGTTCCATATAAAGTTTAGAATTGTTCATTCTATTTCTGTGGAAGAAAGCTTTGGAATTTTGATAGGGATTGCATTACAAAATATATTACTTTGAGTAGTATGGACATTTTGACAGTGTTATTCCTCAATCCTAACTCATGGGGGCTTGAACTGACAACCCTGAGGTCAAGACCTGAGCTGAAATCAAGAGATTCATAACTGACTGAGCCACCCAGGTGCCCCTACAATTTTTAAATCTACAGAAACAATGATAAATTTCATGGTCACAATCTTATAATTTGAATCCATTTAGGAAATGTACGAAGTCCAGCAATAATATCCTGTAGTTTGAAGCAAACATGTGAGCCAAAGCTAACATAATCAGAATGTAAAAAAGAAGTTCCAATATTAAGCATCTTTTTTTGTTTGATTACTTTTAATTTTTAGGATTGGAATTACTCGTTAGAAAATTCTGAATATAAGAAGGTCATGAATCCATATTAGAGATTTACTAGATGAGATGAATGACTCATTCATAGAAAATCATTCACCACCAATACAATAACAATATTAAAGTCATTTCCTGATAAGAGTGGGGAAGAAGTGACATTTTTACTTCCAGGAATGTCATGGTAAAAATATTGCTACTTCTAGTAAGCTCATTACTGTGATTGCTTATTTTGCTTACTGTTGATCAGGAAATGGAAGTCATCTTATTAACCACAAGCTGTTGGAGGATTTGGTGTTTGATATCTATTAACTAACTTCTTTTCCTTTTCTTATTTGTTCTGTCATACAGCCCCTCCAAGCATCATAGGAAACCATGAGATACCTGAAAATATCAGTGTCGTGGAAAAGAACTCAGTGTCTCTGATTTGTGAAGCTTCAGGAATTCCCCTGCCTTCCATTACCTGGCTTAAAGATGGGTGGCCTGTCAGCCTCAGCAGTTCTGTGAGAATTCTCTCAGGTATTAGAAATTTTCATACCCTGATAATCTGGTAAGCTTCATATGGCCAGTTTCACCTTAATTTCTCTGTATTTTCTTTTTTCTTTTTTTTTTTTAAAGATTTTTTTTTATTTATTTATTTGATACAGAGAGAGAGATCACAAGTAGGCAGAGGCAGGCAGAGAGAGGGGGAAGCAGGCTTCCCGCTGAGCAGGGAGCCCGATGCGGGGCTCGATCCCAGGACCCTGAGATCATGACCCGAGCTGAAGGCAGAGGCTTTAACCCACTGAGCCACCCAGGCGCCCCTCTTTTTTCTTTTTGATCTAGTTGCTTACTCTAATGCTGAACACATTAAGAAAAAAATATTTAGGAGGACATCAGAAGCTACATGAAAAGGAGTGGGGGGGATCTCCAGATATCTGTAGATCCTATTAAAAAAGAAATCTTGGCACTTGCTTATTAGTTAAATCACGGGGATGTCAGAGCATTCATGCTACAATGAGTACCAATGAGTACAATGAGTACCAAATTTGAAAAGTGAGGATGAAAAGAAGTGCTGAAACTGAAGCCAGAGTCTAGAACAAATCATATTAAATGACTAATCTCCATTAACCAAGTATCTCATCTGAGTGAGTTTTGTATTTCCAGGATAGGTTTTGTTTCCTGTGAGTTAGGACTTTATCATTATTTTAAAAAGGATATTCAGCTTATTCCTCGTCTGATTATGTATAAGAAAATCTATTAGCTTGTCCTTTGTGGGCCAGTGCAAGCATGAAGAGAGGGGTCTTGAGGCCATGCCACAGGCATCTGTGCTTCACCCCTTTAGTAATGATTTGGATACAGACAAAGAAAACAATCTTGCCAAGCTGTGGTTAAGAAAAGGTTTGAACACTTAGAAGAATACCCAATGTGTTGAGTGAAGGCATCTGAGTTCAAACACATCTCCCTCTGGAACGTTTGAGTTTAACCTAACAAAATGAAAGTTAAATAAACTCCTGCACTTACATTTATTTTTTTCCCCCAAATACCTTTATTTTTTCAGTGTTACAAGATTCATTATCCATGTACTGCACCCAGTGCTCCATGCAATACATGCCCTCCTCAATGCCCACCACCAGGCTCGTCCAACCTCCTACCCCCTCCCCTCCAAAACCCTCAGTCTGTTGCTCAGAGTCCACAGTCTCTCATGGTTTATCGCTCCTCCGATTTTCTCCAGTTCACCCCTTCCACCCCTCTCAAAGTGTCCTCCATGTTTTTCCTTATGCTCCACACATAAGTGAGACCATATGATAACTGACTCTCTCTGCTTGACTTATTTCACTCAGCATAATCTCTTCCAGTCCCGTCCATGTTAATACAAAAGTTGGGTATTCATCCTTTCTGATGGAGGCATAATATTCCATTGTATATGTGGACCATATATTCTTTATCCATTCATCTATTGAAGGACATCTTGGCTCTTTCCACAGTTTGGTGATTGCAGCCATTGCTGCTATGGACATTGGGGTACATGTGGTCCTTCTTTGTACTGCATCTGTATCTTTGGGGTAAATACCCAGTAGTGCAATTACAGGGTCATAGGGTAGCTCTATTTTTTTCTTGAGGAATCTCCACACTGTTTTTCAAAGTGGCTGCACCAACTTGCATTCCCACAATGTAACAGGGTTCCCCTTTCACCTGCGCTTACATTTAAAAAAAGTGATGAAGGGTGCCTGGGTGGCTCAGTGGGTTAAGCCTCCTACTCTTGATTTCCTCTCAGGTCATGGTCTCATGGTTGTGAGCTCGAGCCCTGCATCAGGCTAGAGCTGAGTGGGAGTCTGCTTCTCTCCCACTCTCTCTCCCTCTGCCCTTCACCCTCCTCACACATTCTCTCTCTCTTTCTCTAAAATAAATAAATAAATATTTTTAAAATAATGAAAACTTGGGTGACATATAGCTTCAGAATTCTTCATGTGAGAAAATCTTCTGAATTTGCATTAACAGTATAATGTGATTATCATTTGACACAGTATCATGTGTCATATGATAACAGTATCGTGATTATCATGTGATTATCAAAAAAATAAATGCAATATTTCACCACATTAATAAAATATTTTTTCATGAATAAAAAAGGAAGAGACCAATTGTATTCTGACTTACTTATTAGGAAGACTAGAGGAAGAATTTGTTGGCAGTATTTTCAAAGAAGGGTAACCATGATGGTAAGTTATTGCAAAGTAATTTACATTTCTGATTGTATTTAATCTGGAAAAATAACCGTATGAAACCTTATGGTTACATAGTAAAAATAAATTATCATATGGTTTCACTTATGTGTGGAGCATAAGGAAAAATATGGAGGATGGGAGAAGGAAAGAAAGGGTGAATTGGGGGAAATCAGAGGGGGAGACGAAACATGAGAGACTGTGGATTTTGAGCAACAAACTGAGGGTTTTGGAAGGGAGGGGGTGGGTGAGCCTGGTGGTGGGTATTGAGGAGGGCACGTATTGCATGGAGCACTGGGTGTGGTGCATGAATGATGAATCTTGGAACACTGAAAAAATAAAATTAAGTAAAAATACATACATACATACATACATACATACATACTTGAAGAAGTATGGCACAGAAAAAGATTATGTTGGTTCTCTCTGGTTCCAGAGGTTAAAAGCAATGCCAGTATAGAAAGTTCTAGGGACAGATTTTGGTCTGAATATAAGCCACTTAAAAAATATTTATATTGTTTAAAGTCAAGGTGAACTATTTTTAACAGTAAGTGACCTCCTACTTCTAAATTTGTTCAAATATAGTTTAAATTTCCACTTTTGAAGAATTTTTCAGAAAAGAGCCTTTCCTAGTGTTCGAATTAGGTTTAAATATCATAAGGTCCCTCTGTTTTTTCAAGATGTTGGGCTTAAATGATAGGAGCTTGATGAAGGATATATATTGCTCTAATTATTATATTTATTGCCTATAATTCTCACTAGATTCATGATCTCAAGCAAGTTACTTAACTTTACTAACTTCCATCTCTTTACTTATAAAGTGAAGGTATTAATAGTATTTGCCTCTTATGATTTTTATAAGAATGAAATGGGTCCATGTATGTATGTAAAGCAGTTAATACAGCACCTGCTTGTAAGGTAAGCATCCAATATATGTTTGCCATTGCCATAGACAATGGCGGGTAAAAGGTTTAGTTGTCCCTGTCCTGGGAAATTTTCCTATTTCCTTACTACATTTTTTTCCTTTGCATAGGTATCCCAGTCTCTGTTGATCTTGGGAAATGCATACTAATGGCAAAGGTTTTATTACAATTTGGTTACGAAAATCCTGAACCCATTATCTTCCTGTCTTGAAATTATCCTATTTTTGGCTTTTTTTTTTTAATTCTTGAAATCACTGAAAAAGTAGGACTCTTTTTAAATATAATAGCTACATCACTGCTCCTGGAAATGAAAAAGGCAAGATCGTTTTGATGTAGCGCTATCACAAAGAATGATGAACTCTGGCTTATTATAGATTTACAGGAGTCGTGTTTTGGTTTTATTTAGTTTTGTTTTGCTTGACTAACAGCTGGAGATCCCTGAGTGAACACATTAAAAGTATTTGACCTTGTGATGCTGCCAAAGGAGTCATTCAGTTTTACAGTCTGAACATGTGTATTGTGCAATAGATGAATGAGAATCAGATGAATGGCATATGACTTGCTTGGTCATTGGTCTGCTGCACACTTCTATTCCATTAAGATTTGTTCTCCTGCGACTTTAGGTACAGATTTTTCTGAAAGCAGTGTTTTTGTGAAGGCCCTGCCATTGTTATGTTTTCCGCCAAGAACAGATAGCTGCTATAAGAATTTAATAGGTACAAGAAACATCTCCATTTAAGTATAACTTACTGCCAGATCTTTTTGTTGTTGTTTTTCACTGGATTAAGTGAGAGGACCAGGAAATGAGAGAAAGATCGTGAGGCAGGAGGCTGAGGTTCGCAGAGCTAGCAATAACTCCTAACAGCTGTACCGATCAAATATCTCTCAACTGGAATCATATTATGGTCTCACTAACCTGAAGTATCAGTGAGTGCTTGACTCCTCGCCTAATTAACACGAGTTTTTTGACATCCTTATATAATTTCTGTATTTAACTTTCCTTATTTAAATTCGGTTGGGGGGAAAAAAGATGGAGTTGTGGTAATCAGCATCGTTTATGTAAATAAGTTACTACTAAGTTTACCTTTCAACCAGTCGAAGATGGGAAGGTTGCTTCTAGGAAGAGCTCAGTGACAGCTTGTTGTGTTTATAAAAACAGAAAACAGATGGACACTCCTGACGAATCCAGAGCCAGGTGAATATTCACATGAAAATTTCGTGTTCTACCATTTCAGTTTGGTTTAGTTCCAATTCAGGGTTCCAAGCAAAAATATACCAGGTAGAGAAGTATTATGAAATCTAAGACATGATTTATTTTTTTTTTCTGAAAGTTTACTTCTCAAATGATTTCGAGGACTCTCTCAGTGCCTGTTCATTCTCTGCAGGCTTTGTTTCAGTCCCACTTGCTGGCTTCTCTTCCTTTGTCCTTCAGTGGAGTTTCTTTTCAAATTCCACTCTTTCACATATCAGAGTTGCCCTTTCAGTCTACAAGCATTTCTTGGGTGAAGAAGTGTAACCTTTATTACATAGATGTCCAAAATATAAAAAGTAATAAAGCGGAGTTGTGCAAGCAAATCAAGGGACCCCCTTAGACTTTGATCGAAATAATTCTAGGATTCCATGATACTCCATTGAAAACCAGTAGTCGGTCTTCAGGGTTTCTCCCATTCCTTCTATACTGATGTCATCCCAATCTGGGTTGCTGGCATAGACCCCTTTCTCACATTCCTATTTCACAAGCTCAGTGGCAAACTGAGAATCTTTTCCCAACCATCCTGTCACAGTTGTGTTTCTAAAGCACAAAGCTGTTTTTTGTTTGTTTGTTTGTTTACACACTTCCATAGTTTTTAGTGAACACAATAAACTCTAGGTTTCTTAGCATAGCATTCAAGGACCCACAGAATCTGGGCATCTGCCAGGCAGGACTCCAGCTGGCCTCATGTCTATTGGTTCCTCCTGCTCTCCTCTAAGTACCAAACTCACGTCTACTTTCTACTCTGTCTCCGCATCTTTACTCTACCTGTAATGGTGTCTCTCAACTCTTCTCTGTATTAAAATACACTTGCCTTGGGGGCACCTGGGTGGCATAGTCGGTTAAGCATTGGACTCTTAGTTTTGGCCCAGGTCGTGATCTCGGAGTCATGAGATTGAGCCTCCTGTCAGGCTCCACGCTGAATGCAGTGTGCTTGAGATTCTCTCTCCCTCTTCCTGCCCCTTCTGCTCACGCACTCTCTCCCTCTTTCAAATAAATAAATAAATCTTTATAGATACTTGCCTCTCAAGATTATCTTCAAACATAACGTCTCTACTGTGGACTCTGAGCAACAAACTGAGGGGTTTGGAGGGGAGGGGGTGGGGGGGTGGGTGAGCCTGGTGGTGGGTATCGAGAAGGGCACGTATTGCATGGAGCACTGGGTGTGGTGCATGAACAGTCAATCTTGTAACACTGAAAAATTAACATAAACATATTTGGGGAGAAAAAAAAACATAACGTCTCTAAAACTCCATTTCTTGCTTGTTGTCACCTAGCATTGTATTTATTTTTTTAGCCATTGAACCAGAAAATTCTTCTGGATTCTCTTTTCTGCTGCCTATAGGCTTAAAGCATATGATTTCTTAAAAGCCTGACATTCATGAATGTTAAAGGCCTTTGAAGCATAATGACTGGATTTTACCTAAATTGAGCATTACTTGGTCAACTGGTAAAAGTACAGTTTTCTTTTTGAGTCATCTGGTTGTTTGTTTTCCCAGGAGGCAGAACTCTGCGGTTGATGCAGACCAGAATAGAAGATGCGGGCCAGTATACTTGTGTTGTAAGGAATGCAGCTGGTGAAGAAAGAAAAATCTTTGGGCTTTCAGTATTAGGTACTTTTATAATTTTCAATATCTAGAAAAACAATCTAATTGGCTTAATACATTCTGGCTATAGTTAAAATTTATCTACAGCTTGATCTCACATTTATGTATTCTTTGGCCCCTGGATTGACACTCTTGGCAGGAATTCAACGTTAGAATAACTTGGATGTAATCAGTTGGATTAAAATGGCTGAAATGCTGTGTCTTTTCAGTTCACAATTGTTCAGACTCTGATAACTTGTTTAACATGAATACTTATCAACTCTCATTACAGTAGGAGAAATAAATGTCTAATAAATGTTCTTATTAACTTGTTGACATTTTTATCCAGACTTTATAACTTCTGTTACAATAAAATTCAACATAATAATTTAATTAATAATAATTAATAAATAAATTAATTGATAATATAATTTAATAATATAATTTTGTTACAATAAAATTCAAATACAATAATTGAATTCATGATGTATAAGTTTGTATCTTAAAATTAGAATTGATCAAAATAGTTTTATGACATTATTCTAGTACACAAATAATTTGGGGGTTTGTTTTTAAGGTTATAGCTTCATAATAATGTAAACATGGATGTCTTTGGAATAACAACCCTGCTGTTAGAATTTTCTGTTTTAAACTTCATTTAATTTTTTTTTCTTTAGTGCCCCCTCGCATTGTGGGTGAAAATACATTGGAAGATGTGAAGGTAAAAGAGAAACAGAGTGTCACATTGGCTTGTGAAGTGACAGGTAAGGGACTTAGGTCTTGAACTTCTGCTGTCCTCCACTCACTGATTATTTATTGTCTGTCTCCACTACATATCTTAATTAGGTGAGAAAAAGTCAAACTACTATACTAAGCATTTGAAATTGAATTCTAGTTGAGTAGAACCAGTGGAAGTGTAGCAGGAAACTTCTCAGATTCTCAGTGGAAATAAGAATACTCCTACACTGACAAATTTTACCATCTTTATCAGTGATATAGTGTGTTATTGTAATGAAAGTAAATAAATCTCTAAGAGGACATTTTCAAGTCTGTTTGGATTTTTTTTTAGTTTTTTGTTTGTTTTTAATAAAGACGGTCTTGGAGTTTTAAAATGGGAGTAGCATATAACATCTTATAGAAAACCATTGTTTTAGGGAAAATTTGATTAGCTTCTTATTTCATAGTTTATATGCCTTGCATGAGCAATAAATTTAAGCAAAGAAATGTTTCTATTTTAAGCAAGGCAGATATAAAGAATGTGTTATATACTATTACTTAGCTTGTTATTTTTTTTTCCATAGAAATGTTATTGTAAGTAACAACTGTTGCATAGGGACCAGCTGCCTAAATTATATAGCATCCTCCCCTTGAGGCTTCTAGTTTGGCTTTTTTTTACATTGGCATTTGGTTTTCAGTTACTCTTTATTTTTTCTCTCAGTTTTATTGAGATGTAATTGACATATAACATTGTGTAAGTTTCAGGTATACAACAAAAGGATTATACATACGTGTGTGTGTGTGTGTATTTCAAAATGAGCACCACGATAAGTTCAAACATTCATCATCTCACATAGTTACAGTTTTTTTTTTCTTGTGATGAGAACTTTTAAGATTGATTCTCTTAGCAGCTCTCAAATATATAATACCATATTATTAGCTGTAGTAACCGTGCTGTGCATTATAGGCCCAGAACTTGCTTATCTTGTGACTGGAAGTTTATACTTTCTGAGCACCTTCAACCATTTCCCCCACCTTCCTCTGTCTCTGGTAGGCGCCAGTCTTTTCTTGGTTGCTGTTTGAGTTTTGATTTTATCAAATAGCACATATAAGTGCGATCACACAGTATTTGTTTTCTCTGCCTGACTTTTTTTTTTTTTTTAAAGATTTTACTTATTTATTTGACAGACAGAGAGATCACAAGTAGGCAGAGAGGCAGGCAGAGAGAGAGGGGGAAGCATGCTCCCCGCTGAGCAGAGAGCCCAATGCGGGGCTCGATCCCAGGACCCTGAAATCATGACCTGAGCCGAAGGCAGAGGCTTTCACCCACTGAGCCACCCAGGCGCCCCTCTGCCTGACTTTTTCACTTAGCTTAATGACCTCAAGGTCCATACATGCTGTTGCAAATGGCAGAATTTCCTTCTTCTTTATGGCTGAATGACATTCCATTGTGTATGTATACACACACACACACACACACACACACACATACACACACACCACATTTTCCTTATCCATTCACCTGTCGGTGGACACTTAGGTTGCTTTCATATTTAAATTATTGTGAATAATGCTGCAGTGAACATGGTAATGCAGGTATCTTTTCAAGATGGTGATTTCAGTATTTTCAAATATATGCCCAGAAGGGGAATCACTGGATCATGTGGTAATTCTGTCTTTAATTTTTTGAGATCTCCTTACTATTTTCCATAGGAGCTATGTCAATTTGCTTTTCCACTGACTGTGCACAAGGGTTCCCCCTTTTGTCCACATTTTCACCAGTACTTGTTATCTCTTGTCTTGAGAATAGCCATTATATTAGGTGTGAGGTGATCTCATTGTGGTTTTTATTTGCACATCCCAATGATTAGTGATGTTGAGCATCTTTTCCTGTACCTGTTTGTCATCTGTATGTCTTCTTTGGAAAAATGTCTACTCTCATCCTTTGCCAGTTTTTTAAATTATATCATCTGATTTTTTGTTCTTTATTTATTTATGAAATAAATAAATTTAATGAATAAATAAATAATAAATTTTATTTATTATATAATACAATATCATATATTGTATTATATAAATATATAGTATTATTATAATATATTAAATAAATTCATTTATTTATTTGTTCTTTATATATTTTGGGTATTAATCCTTTATCAGATATGTAGTATGCAAATATTTTCTCTGCTTCCATAGGTTGCCTTTTTATTTTGTTGATAATTTCTTTTGCTAGGCAGAAGCTTTTTAGTTTCATGTACTCCCACATGTTTATTTTTATTATTTTTGCTTGTGCTTTTAGTGTCATATCCAAGAAATCATTTCTCAGGCTGATGTCAAAGAATTTTGTCCTATGCTTTCTTCTAGGAGTTTTATGATTCCAATCTTATACTTAAGTCTTTAATCCATTTCAAGTTAAGTTTTGTGAGTTGTGTAAGACAGAGGTCTGGTTTTATTCTCTTGCATGTGAGTATCTAATTTTTATTGAAGAGACTACCTTTTTCCATCGACTGTTTTTGGATCCCTTATCCAAATATTAGTTGACCATATATGCCTGAGTTTATTTCTTTGCTCATAATTCTGTTCCATCAGTCTGTGTTTCTTTTTTTAATACCAATGCCATACTGTTTGGATTACCTTAGCTTTGTAATATAGTTTTGAATCAGGAAGTTTGATGCCTCCAGCTTTGTTCTTTCTTAGAATTGCTTTGGCTGTTTGGGTCTTTTGGGGCCAAATGAATTTTAGGACTGTTTTTTTCTATTTCTATAAAAAAGCTATTAGAATCTTCATAGTGAGTGCATTGAATCTATAAATGCCTTTGTTTTTGTTTCTGTTTTTGTGTTTTGTGTTGAAAATAAATGGCTTTGAGTGGTATGGACATTTTAACAATACTAGTTCTTCCAATCTGAATATAGGATATATTTGCATTTATTCATGTCTTTTCAACTGCTTTCATCAGTGTCTTATAGTTTTCAGTGTAGATAACTTTCACCTCCTTGGTTAGATTTATTCGTAACAAGATTCTTGTCTGAATGATCTTTCCATTGTTGAGAGTGGGTATTAAGGTCCTCAACTGCTATTGTATTGCTATTTATTTCTCCCTTTAGTTCTATTAGTATTTGTTTTATATATTTAGTTGCTCCAATGTTGGGTGCATAAATACTTGCATTTACTATATCTTCTTGAGAATTGACTCTTTTATCATTGCATAATGACCTTCTTTGTCTCTTTCGATCATTTTTAGCTTAAAGTTTATTTTGTCTGAAATAAATGCAGCTATTCCTGCTTTCTTTTGGGTGCCATTTGCTTGAAATATCTTTTTACATCCCTTCACTCTCAGTCTATATGTATCTTTGAAGCTAAAGTGAGTCTCTTATAGACTCTATATTAGTGCATCTTGTTTTTTATAATGCATTCAGTCATTCTCTGTCTTTTGGA
This sequence comes from Nasua narica, assembly GCA_028533885.1. Classification (NCBI taxonomy): domain Eukaryota; kingdom Metazoa; phylum Chordata; class Mammalia; order Carnivora; family Procyonidae; genus Nasua; species Nasua narica. The sequence continues at coordinate 42,191,600 of CM052814.1, forward strand.
GAATTTAATGCATTTATGTTAAATCAATTATTGATAGGTAAGGACTTACTATTGCCATTTGTTCATTGTTTTGTTGATCCTTTATTCCTTGCCTCTTCTCTTGCTATCTTCTTTTGTGATTTGGTGACTTTTTTGTAGCAGTATGCTTTGACTCCTTTATCATAACCTTTTGTGCAAAATAGTATAGGTTTTTCTTTACTATGGAGCTTACATAAAATATCTTATATCTTATTTTAGGCTGATAACAACTTTATTTTGACAGTATACAAAAACATTACACTTTTACTTCTCTCCCCCTCACATTTTAGGTTATTGATGTTGCAGTTTTTATATTTTCTACATGTATCCAATAACAAATTATTGCAGTTATGGTTATTTTAAATACATTCACTTTCTAACTTTTAAACTAGAGTTGTAAGTGAATTACACACCATTATTACAATCATAGAGAATATGACTTTAACTACATATTTTCCATTACCAGTGAGTTTTATACACACATTCATATGTTTTACAACATTAATTCTCATCCTTGTATTTCTACTTGAGAATGTCCTTAGCATTTCTTGTGAGGCAGGTCTAGTGTTGATGAACTCCCTCAGCTTTTGTTTGTTCAGGAAAATATTTATCTTTCCCTCCTACTTTGCCAGCTATAGTATTCTTAATTGGCAGTTCCTTTTTCTTTTAATATTAATATATTAAATATATTTCCTTTAATATTTAATATATTATCCTACTCTTTCCTGGCATACAAAGTAGGCCTTATTTTTGAAAAATCAGCCTAAAGTTTTATGGGGTTCCCTTGTATGTAATATACTTTTCTCTTGCTGCTTTCAAATTCTGTCTTTGTCTTTGACTTTTGAAAATATGATAACAATGTTGTCTCAGTGTAGCCCTTTTCAAGTTCAACTAATTTGGGGTCCTTTGGGCCTCATGAATCCGAATGTCCATTTCTCTCCCTATGTTTGGGAAGTTTTCAGACATTATTACTACAAATGTACTTTCTGTCCTTTTCTCTATCTCTTGTCCTTCTGGGATTCCCATAATGTATATGTATATTGTTTCTGTTGGTAGTATTCCATTGTCCTATAGGCTTTCTTCACAGTTTTTTTTTTCTTTTTCTTTTTTCTCTTCTTTCTTTCTTTTTCTTTTTTTTAATTTAATTTTATTTTTTCAGTGTTCCAAAATTCATTGTTCTGACTGGATAATTTTAATGACCTATCCTCTAGTTCACTAATTCTTTTTTTCTTCTTAGTTGAGTCTACTGTTGAAGCTCTGTATTGAATTCTTTAAGCCAGTCACTGTATTCTTCAGCTCTAGGATTCTGTTTGTTTGTTTTGATGGTTTCTATTTCTTCGTTCATGCACCATTTTCTTAATTTTGTTTAGTTGTCTGTGTTCTTGTAGTTCACTAAACTTTTTTGAGAGGATTATTCTAAATTCTTTGTTAGACAGTTCATAGATTTCCATTTCTTAGGATCATTATTGGAATTTAATTAGTTTCCTTGTTGGTGTCTTTTTTACCTGATTCCCTGCATTAGTATCTGCACATTGGAGTGAAGGGTCTCCTCTTCTAGGCTTTATAGGTTCACTTTGGCAAAAGCAGTCATTCACCAGTCAGCGTAGCTTGGTATTCTTCCTGGGTCATCTGGTAGCATCCTTGCAGATGGGGCTTGCTCCTAGGGTCTCTATTTGGTTAAGGCCCTGCATGAGCTCTGAGGTTAGCAGGTAGGGACTAATGTTGGCTGGTTGGGTGGAAATGGTTGGATAGTACTGCTCACTGGGTTTCTCGACTGAGTGTAGTTGTAGGATAAGCTCTGTGGTGGCCTGGATTCTCTGGCTAGGCTTCCTCATCAGGTGGGACTAGGTGCTATATTTCAGCAGTTGGGCCGGCCTACAAAGTTGCTTCCCTGCCTGAGTAGGGGTATAGAGCAGGCTCCGTGGTTGGTATGATTAAGCCTTCCAATTTTAATATATTATCCTAGCACTTTTTCCTAACAGAACTTGCTTTTATGGTTTTAAATTTTTTTAATTATTTGAGGAACTTAAAAATTAATATTTAACATAAGTCTCATGTTAAAACAAAAAGATCTTTCTCCATAGGTGAATTATTCCATTAAAGGAATAATTAATATATTTATATCTCCATTTACCTATTATATATATATGCGAGAATCCTGGTATAAACTGAAAATATCTGTTTGTGAATTGTTAATTTCAAGGTTTTTCACTTTTTATAGCTTGCTTTCAAAAATATAAAACCTTTAAAAATTTAATATGAATGTAAAAGTATTTGTGAGTAATAATTTTAATAAAAATGTATGACTTATTCTTTTTAAAGTATGTTTTACTATTTAATTAAACACAAAGACTAACTTGGAATTATTTGACTTATAGATCAAACTAATCTTCATTTGAAAATGGCTTATAAAAAAATGAAAATGGCTTATAATCTATAAATTTTAAAAATTATGGCATGATTGTTATTAAAATTGTGTTTACAAATTTATTTTAAAATAAATGATTACTGCATTGTTTTACAAGTGTGATATTTAAAAGGAAAATGAGTGAAAATGCCTTCTTTTCATTATCAGTTGTAGGCATGTTATTATTAGTCATCTCTGAGAAATGGTTTTTTGTTACAGGGAATCCAGTGCCAGAAATTACATGGCACAAAGATGGACAGCTCCTTCTAGAAGATGACACCCATCACATTATGTCTGGTGGCCGTTTTTTTAAAATTACCAATGCCCAAGTGTCACATACTGGAAGATATGCATGTTTGGCTTCTAATACAGCTGGCGACAAGAGCAAAAGTTTCAGTCTTAATGTGCTGGGTAGGTAAAAACATCACCTCAAATCTTGAAGAATCAGACATGACTTTTTGCTGCATTACCTTCTTTTCTTTTTAATGCTTCTGCCATAGAATTTCATTATTTAAGGAGGACTAGTGCTTGTGTACATTTGCTGTTTTTCTTTTTTTTTTTAAGATTTTATTTATTTATTTGATGGAGAGAGAGAGATCACAAGTAGGCAGAGGCAGGCACAAGTAGGCAGAGGGGGGTGGTGGGGGAAAGCAGGCTCCCTGCTAAGCAGAGAGCCCAATGAGGGGCTCAATCCCAGGACCCTAAGATCCTGACCTGAGCCAAAGGCAGAGGCTTTAACCCACTGAGCCACGCAGGTGCCCCTGCTTGCTGTTTTTCTTTAATTAATTCACTTATTTATAAATGTATCCGTTACATTTGGAATACCACCTACGTTCTAGGAACTGTGTTTAAAGACACAACTATGAATAAGACAGATGTTAAAAACGCAATAGTAAAAGGTAAATGTATGCTGGTCAAGGAGAAAGAGCTCAACAGTATAATAGGCTCAATCTGATGTATTTTATCCTTTCTTTATGGGACAATTATTAGTAATTGTCCATATTTTAGTCTTTGTGGACTAGAAATTATGAACTAACTGTACATTCAGTTCTTGCAGCATCAAAGTTATGCTTATGTCTCAGGCATGACACTGAAATAGATTTTTAATTTCTGCTTATGTATTGGAATTTAAAATGCACCACTTGAATATATTGTATTTGATTACTAATGTCAAAATACATTTCGTTCTACTAGAATCAACTGACCTACATTTGAGTATGCAGTATGCTTTGTAATTTTTGTTTATTTGTTTTTGTAGATATTGCCCAGACTCTTTTGGGAAGGTATAGTCCTCTACATAGGAACCTGCAATATAAGATACTGCCCTCAAGTAGCTTACGATCTAATTAAGTAGAAGAGATATGTGTGCAAGAAAAATTGAATCAAAATAATGGATAATGTATAAGAGTCAAATGAATAGTATATATAGATAATACATAAAAAATAAACTCCAAAAAGCAGAACCCCTTTTACCTTGTAAAGGATTTAGCCCCAGCACCTGACAGAGCATGGAATAACAGATACTGGATAAGTATGAATGGGAGTTCATGAGCTAGTTGCCTACTAAGACACCTGTGTTCCCTCACACCCATCAGTGTATGAAAAGCAAATGCTTAGCCCTGGATTTCCTCTCCTCTTCTGCAGCTCATTTACTGCTTCTCTTAGAGCTTTAAGTTCTTCCTTCATGCCTCCTTCCTTTCACCACTGATTCACTTCCCAATACTAACTCATGTCCAAATCCTATACTCTGTTCTCCCTGGGAACCTGTTCTCTCCAGCTCCTTGCTGTAATTGAAATCTGACTCTTCCTAAGAGACACTAGCTTCCTGGAGCTCTCTGCAGTGGAGATCATTTTTCTCTATCCCAGCTATACCAAGTCATGCTATCTAACTACAGCCTCCAATCCCCACTTCCTGTTACTTCCCTGTTTCTTGTCATTCTCCTCCATTCACTGAAGACTGAAGGATCTGAATCAAAGACTTCTTTTCCACCATCTTCATAAAGTTGAGGCTGTTTACGTGTGTGCCTTTGCAACTTCCGGTCTACTCCTGCTCTTTACCCTTTCTTTTCCCAGAGAACGAGTTCTCCTTCTTTTTCACAGTTACTACTTACACCTATGTCCTTAACCCTGTATCATGGTTTGTCCGTCATTCCCACCAGCCACCTTACCTACATCTTCACCTTCTACTCTCTCCAGGACTTCGTGTTGTGACCATTCCCAGTCTATACTTCTTGTTGCACTAAAGAGGTTTTTCCCCATGTCATGCTTCTATGCTTGTGTCAAAGATTATCCAACAAATATTTGATCCAACAAATATTTCTCACTGCTTTCTTATTGTTTTGGATATTATTTATTACTTTTTCCTTGACAGTGTTCTTCTCTCATTATCCTTGCACACTTTTGGGGGCTCCTTTTCTCTCTCTTTTATGGACTTCTCTGTAATCCCTCTTCAAACATTAGGTACCTTAGCATTTTGTCCTTACTTCACCACTCATTTTACTCTAGATATTGTCTTCACATAATAAGCTTAATTCCCAGAGGTTTAATTATTATCTTCTATAGACTGTTTCTTTTAAAATCCATACCTACAACCCAGATCTTCCTCCCAAGTTTGGATTTTTTTTTTGAAGATTTTATTTATTTGACAGAGCGCAAGAGATAGTGAGACAGGGAACACAAGCAAGGGGAGTGGAAAAGGGAGAAGCAGGCTTCCCACCGAGCAGGGAGCCTGACGTGGGGCTTGATCCCAGGACCTTGGGATCATGACCTGAGCTGAGGGCAGACACTTAACGACTCAGCCACCCAGGTGCCCCTAAGTTTGGATTTCTATATGTAATTGCTTGTTGGACATTTCTAGCTGGAATTCTCATGAGCACTTTAAATTCAAGATATTCAGAACTGAATGAACCATCTTCTCTTCAAAATGAGCAAATCTTTCCATATTTTCTATTTACATTGCTTCACTACAGTTTACCTACATTCCCAAGCAAGAAAACTAGAAGTCATCTTTGACTTTGGTTTTCCTTAGCCCCTAAATTCTAACATCAAGTGCCACCAATTGACTTTCTAAATTTTTCTGTAGCCACTCCTTCCTCTTTATGCCTTCCTTTAATTCAATCACTCATTGTCTTATGTGGAACAGATGGACCTGTCTCCATTACCCTCACTTCTAACACTGACCCCCTTGAATCTACCTTCAATATAGTTCCTGCTTGCCCCGCATTGTTTATACTATTCTGCCCCCAATGTGCTCCTTCTTCCTACTAGTCTTTCCTTCTTTCACTTACTAACCACCACTAATCCTTTTATGCTCACTTTGCAATCTTTTCCTTCAGGAGGCCTTCCCTGATGAGAGTTCTCACACCGTACACCTCAGATTGGATTGAATGCTATGGCTCCATGTATCCTACACCAGAAGTCTCATTTTTGCCTCACTACATTGCATTATAATTCCTTTTTGTGTGTCATCTCCTCCATTACTCCATTTTGAAGTTCTCATTCCTTTTTTTTTAAGATTTTATTTATTTATTTGAGAGACAGAGAATGTGAGAGAGAGCATGAGAGGAGAGAAGGTTAGAGGAAGAAGCAGACTTCCTGTGGAGCTGGGAGCCCAATGTGGGACTTGATCCCAGAACTCAAGGATCATGACCTGACCCGAAGGCAGTTGCTCAACCAACTGAGCCACCCAGGCGCCCAAGTTCTCATTCCTTTAACGGAGAATAAGAATCAATTATTTCTGGAATTGCTAGGAAATAGAATTACACAAATAAGTATAGTGAAAAATTTAGAAATTCACAAATAAGGAAACTTTGAAACATATTTCTTTAACCACATTTTAAATCTATTTCAGTATCTCCTACAATTGCTGGTGTTGATAGTGATGGTGGCCCTGAAGATGTCACCGTTATCCTTAACAGTCCCACATCTTTGGTCTGTGAAGCTTATTCATATCCTCCAGCCACCATCACCTGGTTTAAGGATGGAACACCTTTGGAATCCAACCGAAATATTCGTATTCTTCCAGGTAACTAGCTACTTTGGTGTCACAAGATACATTTGTGCCATTTACTATTGTAGAAAAAGAATCATTGGTTACTTTTTATAAAGCTACTTATGTCTCAGTTATGCTGTTCTACTACCATTTTAATTTTTTAATCATTTATATAGATCTTATAATCTAAAGTAAAAAAAATTACTTTTTGAAAGACCAATAAGATATCTAAATAAAAGGCAAATAAGTAAATACTACAGTGCTGTTAATTGCTTAAAATACAATGTGGAATGCCAAAAAGAGTAGAAAAACATTTCTTGTTGAATTGAACCATAAGGAGAATTGATATTTGGACTGAGAGAGCTCATTTATTTCTCTTAAATACTTGGTAAAATGTATGAAAATAGAAAGAATTAAAAAGTATTATCACTGGATTTAAGAAATTTACAGTTTTATATGGAAGGGAAATAATATGTGTAAAAGCTAATTAACAACATGAATTGTGAATAGTCATGGAATTTGATAAATGAGGTAGTGACAAATTTTATAAAAATTCAAAAGATGGAATGACCCCTGTAAGCCGAAGTGGTCAGGAAATACTTTGTTGCAATTGGAACTTGAACCGGCCCTTGAAGAAAGGTGTAGAAGTTTGTTGGTTGAAAATGAGTGATTTCAGATCCATCAGGATGACTAGTGTAGGAGAGGTACAAAGTGAGAAAGGCACATAGATGTACAAAGGCCTATCTAGTTGCAAGTAATAATATGTAGACTCCCACCTCCCATTTGAGTGGGGACATTGTGTGTGTATATGGCAGGGAGGGAGGTGGGTAGGAGAAAAGGTCAGGAAGGAACATTGGAATCGTGTTTTGAATGCCTGGACTAAAGAGTTTTGACTTTTTATTTCAGTCAGTTGAGAACCAATGAAGATTTTTAAGGAGAAATGTACCAGAATACAAACTGAGTTTTAGCAAGATCAATCTCTACCGATAGCCCAAGTAGATGAGAAGAAGACGACTAAGGCAGAAGATCTATTTATGAAGAGAGTGAAATAAAGACCTTAGCCAAAGCGTGTGCAGAGGCATGGGAGGGTCAGGATGAGCATGAGAGTCATTGTCATAGAGGGTCACTGAGGACTTACTGACTCCTTGCCCACCATACAGTGCCCATCTGTATTGTACTTTGTCTTGTGTCAAATGTCTCTTTTAGAATTAGCACATAGAAAAATATGTTAACAGTGAGAACTAAAAACCCTGGAGTTTTGTGCATACTCTGTTGCCACTGTGACTTCAGAGATTCTTTGGTGTTCCATGATTTTTCAGGAGGGAGGACTCTGCAGATCCTAAATGCACAGGAGGACAATGCTGGAAGATACTCTTGTATAGCCACTAATGAGGCGGGGGAAATGATAAAGCACTATGAAGTAAAGGTCTATAGTAAGTCCCAAAAGAGCACTACATTTCATGTTTTCTTCAAGTTTTCTAACTTTTTCAATCTTATTTTTTCTTATGGGTTCATAATTATTTATTCTCATCATTAAAGTTTATTATTTATGTAGCTTGCTTCATTAAGATATAGAAGTCATATTAAGCATTGTACCCATGTCCTCAGTTGTTAAAAGATGCAAAGAGCCTATTCAGTATGCTCACTAATCTCTTATTGGAGAACTTGGCAGTGACATTTTTCTTACATTTCTGTTTTTCCTTCTGGAAACCCCCTGGGCTGAATTATAATACTTTTGTGCACAGAACTGTTAATTTAAGTATATATGTTCTAATCAGCAGCCTAAGATGAATTCATCAGTGACTTTGAACTGATCCACTGTACATTGACCTATACATAAAAAGCAAAATGAATACTACCATTAATAGGATCTACATTTCAGGATTTGGGTTTTGGTTTTGTTTTTAGTTTTTTTTAATTTTTTTAACATCTTAATTTTATTTTCTTTTTTCCAGTGTTACAAGATTCTTTGTTTATGCACCACACCCAGTGCTCCGTGCAATACATGCCCTCCTTAATACCCACCACCAGGCTCACCCATCCCCCCACCCTCCTCCCTTCCAAAACCCTTGGTTTGTTTCTCAGAGTCCACAGTCTCTCATACTTGGTTTTGTTTTTCGAAAGGAAGAGTATCTTTCTGATTACCTTTTGTTCTTGTCTTTAGTGACTGAGAAAATGCATTTTATAGGTCATGCTTAGACTGTTTCTGGAAACCTGGAAAAATGAAAGTAGCTGCTCTGCGAAGGACACTAGCCTTGTTGGCAGTATTAAAATGGCGAAGGGAGAAAGCTGCTTTCCTTCACATTCTGTATCTGAGCGTTACCATTTCACAAGATGCTAACTTGGGTCCATCCTGAAAGGGGAGCATAGCAAATGGCTCAGTTATTTCCTTGTTTTCTTAAGTAATCCTTAGTGTGATTTCTATGATATTCCATGCATTTAAAAGAACCAATGTTTAACTCTACAAATATTTGTTTTTTATGTAGTTCCACCCATCATCAATAAAGGGGACCTACTGGGACCAGGTCTTTCCCCCAAAGAAGTGAAGATCAAAGTCAATAATACTCTGACTTTGGAATGTGAAGCTTATGCCATTCCTTCTGCCTCTCTCAGCTGGTACAAGGATGGACAGGCAAGTCACACATTTTTTCCTTTGCTAATAGTTACCGAAAAACAAAAATAGTCAATTAAATTAAAAAAAAAAAAAACACAAACACAAGTAACTCAGATTCAGTGTCAGCTTATAACTAGCACAAAACCATGCTCCTAGAATAGAAAACTGCAAAGAAACTTGAATCATGTTCAACAATCTTAGCATTATTCCATCACTGGAAAGTTTGAAGGGTTATTTTTGTGGACATTAGCAATCATGTATGAAAATCCAACCTCCTTCCCATTGGGGAACAGTTTTTGCATTCTGTGGCTTTATAGAGTAAGCAAACTTTGTAGAGAAGAAACACAGAACAGTGCTAAGCCAGCTTAAAATGGTAGGTATAACATGGGTACTGAGTTTATTCAGAATTTTCTCTAAACACCTTAGTTCTTTTACAAAAGGTAACATGTTTTATATTCCAAGGGGAAGAAAAATAACTAAATGTGGTGATTAAGTGCCCAATTCAATTAACTGGAGGCAGTAAGAAACTTTAAATAAAAGCCACATCCTTCAATTATGTGATCTGAATTTCAAACCATACATCCTATCTCTCATCTCAACTTATTTTCTTCCATTCATGTTTTAAGATATATGTGCTAGTGTTTTTGCACCAAAGTAGACTTTTTTTTTTTGGCTGCTGTTACCACTGTGCTTAATACAGATGTGGCATAACTAAGCTGCTATTTGTTGTATTATACACACAGTCAACCAAATGGCTAGTTAAATTCCAGCTGTAGAAGTTCAAGTCAGAGTTATGATTTAAGATGCAGAAAGATATGGCTTTATTTTTTCAGATCACAGAGATTTTGCAATACTGGCAGTTAGAAAAAAATATCATTTCTTATAAAGTAAGCAAGTTTCATCTGGAAGCCATTGCAGAAGGAAAAATATGGAACTCCCACCATGTTCTGTTTACAGTTTCTTTTCTGACTATGCATACACTTCACTGCACAGTATCACTTCTATATGGGTTTGCTTGGAAACAATTAATTCCATTCTCTTCTGAAATCTCTTTATTTTATTTTTAATTTTATCTAGAACCCATTTTATTCTTCTTAGTTACTACACGTACACACACCTACATACATAAAAATTGGCTAAAGATAGAATTGTGCTAGGAATGAGACAGTTTTGTTTTTTTAAATATCATAATGAATGGTTAAATTAGTTTCAAATCCAGACTCTGAAATCAATCCAATTATGACACTTTAGTTAAACTGCTAAATTTTTCAGGGTTTAGGATTGGTTCTCTAAAATGAGTACCAAAAAAACCCTAGTTTTTCTTTATTTTCCATATCCTTTCTTCTGTTATTTCATTCTTTAGATAAGCAGCACTACTCCAGTGAAATGGTGTTTTTTGAGAAAAATCCACCAAACATATTGGCCATGTTAACCACAATAAGTTTTAATACAATCTTTGAGTTTTATTTATTCATGCCCTGAAGTTTTTCTTTTAACATAGAGAATTTAAATTATATTATTTTTATGTAAGTGATATAATGTTAATAATGATTTATTAATTACCAAGTTATTTATTAAGCACATAATATTTCCTGGACACTATTTTAGGTGCAGGAGATATAGCTGTGAAGGAAACAGACGACTGTCTCTCCTCATGTAAAGTTTGGGGAGACAAAAACTAAACAAACCAGTGCAACATATAATGTGCCAGATGGGGTAAATGTTATAGAGGAAACTCAGGAAGAGGAATGGCAAGCATGGGAGTATGATCTCTTATTTGTGTAGGGAAGGCCTCACTGATAAGGGGATATTTGAGCAGAAACTCAAAGAAAATGAAAAAAGCAGATACAGAATACCTGAGGGGAACATATTCCAAAGTAGAGATAGCAAGGACAAAGGCCCTGAGGCACTCTGGCTGGAATACAGTGATCCATGGGAACACAGAAATTGTGAGCAAAAGATTAATGGGGAGGCAGATTACACTGCCTTGTAGACGATTTGGCCCGTGTTCTGATAGGAAGCTACTGGAAATTTTTGAACACAAGAGTGATAGGATCTGACTTAAGGTTTTAAAAGGATTCCATTGGCTTCCGTATTGAGAGAAGATAGAGAGGGTCCAGATATGAATTTATTTCAGTGGTCCAGAAGAGAGATGGTACTTGCTTGACGAAGGTGGAAACAGGATGTGAGGGAAAACTGTGAGACCAAGATGAGTGCAAGATTTTGCATGAGAGCAATAGGAGAGTGAGTTTAGATAGATAAGAGTTCTGAGAATTAAGTCCTAAGGGACTCCTATATTTAGAGGTTGTGGGGCAGAGAGTGAAGTGTCTCCCAAAAGGGGGAAAAAAGTTTTTCAAAATGAAGACAAGTTAAACCATGTTTAATGCCACTGATCAAGTAAAATAAAAACTGAGAATTGACCACAGAGTATAGCAACATAAGATGTTGTGGGTGTCTTTGACGATGGCATTTGGTCAAATAGAGATGGTAAAATTCTTACTGGAATAGATTCAAGAAAAGATGGAAAGAAACAGCCAATGTAGCAAACATTTTAAAGCTATGGGTTATAAAGGAGGGTAGAAAAATGTGGAGGTAGGCTGCATTGTAAACAGTTTTTTTTTTTTTAAAGGGAAAAATTATAGTATGTTGTATGCAGATTGAAATCATCCAGTGGAAAGAAATCAACTGCTGATAATACAGGTGTAAGAGGACATAGTTGCTGGAAGGATATCCTTGAGTAGATCAGAAAATGGTCAGAATGGACAGAATGGTATTAACCAGGGCTTGAGTTTTGCCCGGAGAATAAAATAAAGGGAAAGAGGGCAAGAGGAGTTGAGCGTTTATGCAAGGAGCAATTGTCTCTTGGGTCAGGAGGAGAGTGAGTGGCAGTAACAGATTGCAAGGTCTGTGGATTATGGGTCCTCCCATGAGACCAAAAAAATTACTGGATTTGGGATGCTAGAGGAAGTGAGTTAGAGAGTGAGGATGTGGTGGTCAAAGAATGAGAACTTGAAAGTAAGATTATAAAGAGATGTGGTTCCTGGTAATTATATAGCCAAAGATGACTCTCTGGTTGAGTGGCTGAGAGAGGATTAGGGACAAAAAATTAGAGGAGAGGAGGTCAAGGAGCTGAGAACACACAGCATTGGATGACTGTCTATGTGGGTGGTGAAATCACCAAGAATTAGGAGAAAAGTATCATTAGAAGGAATGACAGTGAGCCAAGAGCTAAAATCTTCAAGGAATACGAGGGAACTTAGTGTAAATGGGAATGTTTAGAAGATGAGAAATGCCCTATTAAGTATAGGTGATATTAATAAAATATCATAATACAAATATCTGTATGTTAATATGCCACTAAGTATAGTAATACTTTAAATCAAACACTGTAATATAAATATCTCTAGGTTAAAATTTTCCACTTATGAAATAATAATGTTTCTGAATGAGCAATAGTGATATTTAGATCAAATCAGATGGTTAATACCCTCAATCTTTCATTTATAAACTCTAGTATTTTCTACAGAATTATAGTACACTATGAGATCAGCTGAAAATAATTTTTTCCAACATGGATAAATAGATATGGTACCTAAGAATGTTTTTTATCATAAAATATGCATTTATATCTTTGGTATATAAAGGTACCACCCAGAAATACCTGGCACAGATGTAAAGTATATGAGCAATATTTTCAATAAATAAAAATGTGATTACCCAAAAAAGTTAAATCAAAATAATTCAATTATTGTTGTCTAGGGTATTTCAAATATAATTTTATTTTTAGTTCTTAAAAAATCCTATAAAGTATAAACTGTATGATGTTTTAGAGGATATATTAGTGTACTTTAAGGTAACATTATTTAATTAAATCACAGCCCCTTAAATCAGATGATCATGTCAATATTGCTGCAAGTGGACACACACTTCAAATAAAGGAGGCTCAGATATCAGATACTGGACGGTATACTTGTGTAGCATCTAATATTGCAGGTGAAGATGAGCTGGATTTTGATGTGAATATACAAGGTAACAATATGCTTATTCTGTATAATTCAGCTTATATGATCTATCAAAATAATGAAAAAGAGATTTGACTTGGTTTATTTTAAATATCTTTTTCTGTTGCCAATAATAAAAATTCATTATTGAAAATTTGGGTTTAAGAAATTGACAAAGAAGAAAATAATCCATCATTCAGGGTTACTTCTGGTAATTTCATTTCTTTCTGATTTATTTTTGTAAAGTATACTTCATTGGGAGTATGGGATCATACAAGTTGGGATCACATGATACAGACTTTTCTATTACATTGACTTTCCCCTAACATTTTATCATGAAGGTTTTTTTGATAGTGTTTAACTGGAAGCAAGAAAGCATAGTGAAGTACAGAATTTAAAATGGTCAGCCTTGAAATTAAATGATGATGTAGCTCCTACAAACTTTTTGAGTTGGGCAAGTTACCTAAATAATCGAAGCCTTGGTTTCCTTGCTTTTAAAATTAATGCCTTGTCAAATGTGGTGAGTACTAAAAAACATCAAGTATGTGAAACTCTTAGCAAGATATTTAAGAAGTGGTACCTGGTATTAATTGTTAATACCGTTACTTTTGTGCTTTTATATATGCTTTTTAAAACATGCTTTTTAATAGCTGTACTCGTTTTATCAGTTGAGTATTAAAATATACATTTAACGACACTCCTATTGTTGAATATCTAGGCTGTTTCCAAGTTTTCACTACTTGTGTAATGCTGCACTGAACATCTTTATACATAAAACTTTTGCACATCTGTGGATTTTCATAAGGTGCTAATAGTGGACATTTTAGGTCAAATGTTAGGTACTATTTTTTTTTTTTGAGATTTTATTTATTTATTAGGAAAGAGAGAGAGTGAGAGAGAGCAGGCCAGAGTGAGAAGCGGACTCCCCATGGAGCTGGGAGCCCGATGTGGGACTCGATCCTGGGACTTCGGGATCATGACCTGAGCCGAAGGCAGTCGCTCAACCAACTGCGCCACCCAGGGGCCCCTGTTAGGTACTATTTTAATGTGCAGGAAAATTGCCTTCCAGAAAGTTCATGCTTGTCCCTCAGAAATGTTTGAGAATGTCCTATTATTTTTGCAAATGTAGTTATTAATCCTGATTGCATAACTTCTTTAGCCTTCTTAGAGGCTCAAGACAAATGATTGGCTGATGCTGTCTGTTGAGCCCAAATTTTTGAATCATTCCTCAAAATTTAGTTTTTCCTTTTATAGTCATATTCCTTAGCCATGCATTTTAGACTAGGTTCATCCATGAGAATAGACCTCTTCATCTTCTAAGTGCTAGAGACCAGGGAGTGTGAAGCATGAACATGGCATTTTGAACCCCCTATTTCTTGTTTTTCCACATGAAAACCGATACTGACTTCTGTCTACTACATTTTTTGGCTCAGGGCTAGAGTTGGTAGGTATATAAGTACTTGAAAAATACTTTCACATTGTCTAATTTATTACATTTACTAATCATTCTTGTGAAAATACAGTCAAGATATTTGTTTAATTAACCCTAGCATTCACATGTGTCTAAAATGTCATGTCTTTCCTCCATAGTTCCTCCAAGTTTTCAGAAGCTCTGGGAAATAGGAAACATGCTGGATATTGGCAGGAGTGGTGAAGCCAAGGATGTGATCATCAACAATCCCATTTCTCTTTACTGTGAAACAAATGCTGCTCCTCCTCCAACACTGACATGGTACAAAGATGGCCGTCCTCTGACCTCAAGTGATAGAGTGTTGATTCTACCAGGTAAAGATTGCTATGAACAGTGTAAAAATCTAAGTCTCTGCCAAATGTGTGTTTCTTCTCATTTATTAGACCAGTTGAATTGATTAGCTTTCTGGCCATGTAATTTTACTGACACAGGCTGCCATATGCCACTGGTTTCTGTGTTGCTTCAAGCCAGAAGAGTCTAGGCTCATTTGACAATAGCTGGAATATCTTAGGTAATTTTTGGTTCTACTACAGGATTGTTCTGTCAACTTAAGAAGTCCTTTGGCTGGACACCTGGGTGGCTCAGTTGGTTGAGTGACTGCCTTCGGCTCAGGTCATGATCCCAGAGTCCCAGGATTGAGTCCCACATCGGACTCCCTGCTCAGGAGGGAGTTTGCTACTCCCTCTGACCCTTTCCCCTCTCATGCTCTCTCTCACTCAAATAAATAAATAAAATCTTAAAAAAAAAAAAAAAAGAAGTCCTTTAGCTTCCATGAGGCTTCATTTCTCTAATAGTGTGATGAGATCATCAGTTTGGTTTCAATACATTATTACTGATAGATTCTAAAAGATATTTGCAAATAATTACTGTTCACTTTATTAAATACATTTATCATGAATCAATAGTTATGATTAATAGTTTCAAATATTTTAGTTGTCACACGGTTTATTAGTAGAAAAGGAGATGTTTAAATTATTGTGGAAACAGTCTTTTCAAGGCTTCTATTTAATTTTAACAAATATCAAATAGGCTTGTCAATATTTACCAAGTTGTACACCTAAGGTCAGCGTGTTTTATGATGTGTAAATTTGATATCAACTAAATACAAGATATCTTGAAAACAAATATTAAAAGGTGACTAAATACACATGACAGCTGAATGTTGTGATGTGTGATCCGAAATTGGATCTAGGCTTGGGGGAAAATATTTATAAAAGATTATAAAATCTTTTAAAATACTTCAAATTATGAAATTTGAATATGAATTATGAGTTCATTAGTAGTTTTGTGTTAATTTTAAATTTCCTTATTTTGATCACTGTAGTACAGTTATGTAAGGGATTATTCCATCCTTATGAAATACAGATTTATGAATATTTAGGATAAAGGGGAACCGTGTTTCCAATGTACTCTTAAATAGTTCTGAAGAAGTTTTTATATATAAATAAATAT
This sequence comes from Nasua narica, assembly GCA_028533885.1. Classification (NCBI taxonomy): domain Eukaryota; kingdom Metazoa; phylum Chordata; class Mammalia; order Carnivora; family Procyonidae; genus Nasua; species Nasua narica. Next base: position 42,207,554 of record CM052814.1, read on the forward strand.
GTAAATATATATAAGATAAAACAAGTAAATACATATATAAGAGATTAAACAAGTAGAGTGAAATATAAATAATTGGTTAACAGGTGAAGATTTTCTATACAGTTATTGAAACTTTTCTTTGCATTTGAAATTAATCAATGTATAAGGTTTTAAAAATATTCAGAGTTATTCTTTAAAATTGTATGTATAATAATATACTTTAAACCTTTTGCATCCCTGACTACTGCTTTCTCAAACCTATACCTGCATCAAGCATTGTAAACTAATTTTACATGTATTCAAAACTATAAAATCAAGAATTCACTGCATAATAACATTTACCCATGGTATGATGAGGGGCATGGAGCAACTTTAACCTCTTGTGAAAAATCTACATGAGCTATTTATCTCTCAAGAGATCTGATTCATATATTGAATCACTTTTCAATAATGTAGTGTTTGTTATACAAATGGTATGTGGGATTAAAACTGAACCGTTAGACGAAATAAGAACCCTGAAAGAAAAGGTAAGGAAGTCATTAGACCTCAAAAAATTCCTCTGTTTATGACCAGTAGGATTTGGAGAAGTTAACATATGAGGATATATTTTCAGGAGGGCGAGTGTTGCAGATTCCCCGGGCCAAAGTAGAAGATGCGGGTAGATACACCTGTGTGGCTGTGAATGAAGCTGGAGAAGATTCCCTTCAATATGATGTTCGTGTACTCTGTGAGTTTTTCTTTTCTTTGTCGTGCATTCTTTCACTTAAAAAAATTTTTTGAGGAACTCATGTTTGCAAGACATTGCGTTAAGCACTTTAAAGGCTGTAAAGACAATCAGAAAGTGATAGTTCTATTGAGGAATCTATCATCTTATGCAAATTGAAAACACATTAGATAGAACTCTTGAAATATCAGATAACAAACTGGCTTAAACTAAAAAAAGAGAATCCATTGACTCATGAACCCGTAGAGTCCCACAGTAGAGCTGGCTGTAAGTCATACCTGACTTCTGTGGCTCAAAGAGTCCAAGCAGACTTAACCTTCCTCTTTCTCTTAGTTTCTTCTCTATTATTAGCATCACTCTCAGGTCGGGTATCCCCTTGAATGACAAGGTGGCCCCCAGCGGCTCTCGTCTTACATCCTTCTAATTTCATATCCAGATGAAAGCTTTTTTTTTTTGGTATTTACAACTGAAGTCCTAGAACTGGATTTTCATGACTTTAATTGGCCAAGCATGAACCACAGTTCTATCCCTGAACCAATTATAGAGGCTAAGTAGTCTGTTTAAGGCCTAGTTTCTGTGCCTACACTCAGACCATATTGTTCTCCATCTGAATGCGTGGACTGGGAGTGAAAAAAGTATTCTACCTTTAAGGGGAAAGAGAGGTAATGTTGCTGGAAACTGAAACAAATGTTGCCTCCATTAGAAGAGATTGATCTAGAGAAGTAGCAGTGGGAATGTATAGGAAACAGTCAGCATGAAAGAGTTTCCAGAGGAAGTTATGAAGTAATATGGAAATATTAAGCACTTGTCTCAGAGCTTGAGATGACACTGAGATTTTTATTCTGAGTGATTAAGAAAATGGTGACAAGAATAATAAAAATAGAAGACCTAGGAATACATTATTTGGGAAAAAGGAAGTCAATTTTGTTCTGGACATGTTGAATTAAGCATGTTATAAGATACTTAGGTATAATATTGAAGGGGCCATTGAAAATCAGGAACTTAAACACAGGAGAGAGGCTGAACTAAGAATCTAGATTTGAGAGTTATCCACGAATAGGTGATATTCAAGGGCATGAGATTTCCAACAGTAAGGATTACAGATAAAGTAGAAGATCAACAAGTTCATGGTGGGATCCTAACAAGTAGGAGAAAGGAAAAGGAAAACAGATTTAGAGAAGAAATAATCTGAGAAGTTCATGAAAAGCAGTAAACCACATACTATCCCATGTCACAGAATCCAAAGCATGGAAAAAGCTATCAAGAAGTGGATCTAGTATTGGATGCTAAAGCAAATTTAAGAAAATAAAAATTGAAAATGCCCATTTGGCTTTAAAACTGGAAATCATTAATAAAATCCTAAAGATCAATTTAGATACTATGGTGTGGTACAAAACCATAGGACAAAAGGATAAATCTGGAGGAACTAATCAGAAAGAAAAGGAAACAAATATAAAGTACTCTTAAGATATTTTGCAGAGGACAGAAAGGATGGAGTAGAGTTTTAGGATAGATAGCTTGTTTGAGGAAACATATTTAAGAAAGATCTGAGCTTAGTTACAGCTCAAAAATTATTTTGAGCTATAAAAAAAAATTATCCAAAAAATTATCCAAAAAAATTATCCAACAGAAAGAGACAAATTAAATTTTCAAGTGTGGGAGGGAGGATGGAGGAGGTGTAGGAATTCATGGATCGAGGTCCTAGAACAGGTAAAAAATGCAATCAAGGAACCAATAGGGGTTATAATTAGCCTTTCATCAAAATGAATTGGCATTTATCAAAATGGTTAGGAGGGAAATGTGGAAATTCATATCAAATGTATCTAGTCCTTTTCATTAAGTACGAGAGCAAGACAAACAGTGGTAGGGGTGGTTGGGCCTGTGGAAACAGAAGAGTTTAGTGATCACCATCATGGAGGATGTGATAGACTGTCAGCTGTTGAAGTTGGAGCCATTTAGCTCAGTTATTCTTTTCTGAAGGCATCCTTCCTTCTACAGCATTCCTAGTAACCGGGAGGCAGAAGTAGGAAAAATAATGTGCTCCATCTGCTTGGGGTGGCGTCGTGCCACAAGGTCAACAGATATATATTGTGCAAGTGCTGGAGGCACTTCCAGACCATAGAATGTGCAGCAAGATAGAGAATCACTGAAATGACCCCTGTGAGGTCTGGGCAGGGCAAGAGGAAAAGTGATGGAAGGAGGCTGATGGGCTGATTATAAGTGGGGACGGAGTAGAAGGGCTAGAGTTTTCAGTGCAAACAAAGAGCAGCTTATGAAGGAAACCTGAAAAGAAGAAAGAAAACACTAGAGTTCAAAAATCATATATTTGACAAATATATATTGATTACTAAACTATGTACCAGGAACCTGTGCTAGACACTGAGGATATGGCAGTGAATACAGTAGACATCAGTCCTTCAGGGAGCTTATAACTTGCGGAAGAAAGAGGCTTTAATGTTGAATGGTCCGAGGTATGGCTATCTAGGGCTGACTGACATGGAGTAGAGATGAAACTAATCAGAGTGGGATGGGTCATCAACATAGATTTTAAAGTCTATAAATAGTGATAAGGAAAAGAAAAAGGGAAGAGAAGACGATTAATTAAAATCAGTGCTAACAACACCAAGAAGAGTGGAGTATCCTAGACCACCTGACTTAATGTGACTTAAGTTTGCAAAGAGTTTAGGCCAGAGTAGAAGGATCTGATAAAGAAGCAAGATAATATGGCTTGGGAGGGACTGGGAATCAATTAAATCGAAATGGAACTTAGGAATTGGGTAGTTAAAGGTAGATGTTCATCCCTTCGGGCCATTTTAATTAATAGGAAGTTGGAACGAATGTTGGAGATGAGGTTAGAGAGGTGGAACAAAACAAGAAAAATGAACTGAGCCCAAAAATCTGCCTCCATTAGGTATATTTCGCTATGTTTGGTGCTCACCTCCTACGTGCTACTCCACCGTTTTGTGCTGAGAGTAATTCTGAGTGATGTAAAGCAGCAGACAGGGAATGGCAGCTGGAGGGCAAGTCAGACCAAAGAGCTTTGGTGGACACCTGTACAGGTCAGACCTTGGACCTGTAGACCACCTCCTCTTCCCTCCTCATGGTTCAGTTCCAGGCAGAAAGCTGAGGAAAACATCGAATCTTTATGTCCCAACATTTCATTTGATTAGTTTTCATGGTATTGAGGTTAGTGATAGGCTCATTTAATCTGAAGTTCAAGTTTATTATTTGCTAATCTGCAGTTCAAGTCATATTTTGCTACCTAGAGTATAGTAAAAGTCATGTGACTCTGAATGTGAAATTTTGCATCCAAAACAACATTGAAATTCTATTATGGACCATGTAGTCTTGATTATTTTCTTTACAGACTTCCAAATACCACAGGACTGCATCTACGTTAATATATACTCTTTGCTGATTGCTAAAGATACGCTACATTTTAAGAGACTGAAACAGAATAGCTAAGCTTTCCAAATAAAATAAAATGATTATTCACTTTGAAAATGAATTTCTACATTTATAACAGCAGCCAACACATATGTTTCTAGTTTGAGTAACATTTCCATTTTTTAAAATCTTATGGGTAATATGCAATTTTTCATAACTGACTAATCTAGCATAAGATAGATATGTACCTGGATTCTATGGTATCGTTTTAAATGAAAATGAATATATGTAGAAAAATCTAGAATGTGTCTCCTCAAACTTTAGTGTACAAAAGTACACTACTCTACTACAAAAGGACCACCTATTCAAACACAAATTTCTTGGGCCCTCTAGAGATACCCATTGAGGATATCTGAGTGGGCCCCAAAATTTGCATCCCTAATCAAGCTTCCAGGCGATGCTGATACCACTGATACTGGGGCTGGGGAAACACATTTAAGTAGCCCAGACAATTCTCTTGCAAGTGTGACCCAATCTGTACTTTCCAAATATACTCTAAAGATGTAATTTATCTGGCTTGTCCAAATAGACTTAAATATTCATTCAAGCCCATATGCTTGAAAACCCAGAAGGCATAATTCAAGGAGCTGAGAGAAAAGCAAGGTCAGATAAATTGGGAAATGTTTGGGATTGAGCTAGAGTAGGTAAACCAAAATTCACACAATTTTTATCACCACCCCAATTTATTAGTGTAAAATGTCATTCAACAATCGTGGTTTCTTCTTCAACTTTGCTCTTCAATTATCATCCCATGCTTTTTAAAGCTGTCCGAAAACTAGAAGAATTGAGAAAAGACCTTATTTCCTGTCATTATCTCTTTGTTGCAATCATCTATTAGTGCCTCCAGTTATTAAGGGAGCAAATAGTGATCTCCCTGAAGAAGTCACCGTGCTGGTGAATAAGGGCACACTGATGGAGTGTTTATCCAGTGGCAACCCAGCACCAAGGAATTCCTGGCAAAAGGATGGGCAACCTTTGCAAGAAGATGGGCATCATAAGTTTCTATCTAATGGAAGAATTCTGCAGGTAAAAGTAAAATATCTTATTTTAAAATAGCTATTTGACTTTGTATTTCCTAAGTCTTTTTTTCTTTTAAAAGTAATTTTTATTGGCTTATAAATATTAGATTTGTAAAAATAACTAACCCTAAGAAGAATATAAAATATTTTATTCCCCTGACCAGAGATGACCACTGTTGTTTTTATGTTTTAAGGTTTTTATTTAAATTCCAGTTAGTTAACGGATAGTGTTATATTAGTTTTGGGTGTGCAATATAGTGATTCACTGCTTCCATACATAGCCACTGCGCATCACAACTGCACGCCTTAATCCCCATCATCTGTTTTACCCATCCCCCCACAACCCTTCCTTCTGGTGACCATCAGTTTGTTCTCTATAGTTAAAAGTCTTTTTCTTGGTTTGCCTCTTTTTTTCCCCTATGGTCATTTGTTTTGTATCTTAAATTCCACATATGAGTGAAATCATACGGTATTTGTCTTTCAGAGGGGACCACTACTAACATTGCTATGTGAATTCTTACAAAAATTGTACATTCAACACATACACACTCCTCAATTTGCTACAAGATGGCCTTTGTGATAAAAGCCACATTATAATTAGTATAATCCTTTCCACTGCATATTTCCGATGGTAAAATCCTAGGTGGTATTAGGTTTCCTGTAGATTAAAACTTCCCCTGTGTTAGTAGAGAATTGATGATAAGTAATGGAAACCCCATAAATATCCTGAATTGTTGTTCACTAATGACCATGTCTATATTTTTTTCTTAAGTATCTTAAAAGAAAGTTATATATTTATAGAAATAACACCAACTCTTTTGTTAGGATACAATTTAATAAATTTTTTTTGACCATATAAGTGATATTCTGTAAACCCAAGAATCTAAGCTTAACAAATGTATCCAACACAGGGCATACCTTTTGGAGTTCTTGTCTTTAAAAAAACACACACACACCCCCACAAGAACCAGATTCAGTGCTTGTAAATAACCTTGAATTCTCAAAGTATCTTCTAAACATTGTGACTGTGTCTATTTGATTTCATACAGCCTCTATCAATAAATGTTAATGTGTCTCAGACCAAAAGATACATAGTTGGGTAGAAATTTCCGCCTAATAAAATAAATATAAATCCTATTATTAGCTAATTATTGCTGCATAAAACAAAGTACTCCAAGACAATAACTTAAAACAATAAGCATTTATTTAGTTCATAAGTCTTCTAGCTGACTGGGTAATTCTTCTGGTCCCAAGTGTCTGGATGCTGGGAGTTGAGTAAGTGGTCCGCTGGTCTGGCTGGGCTCTTGGCCCGTATCCAGTCCTCTGTTGTAATAAGTGAGCCGATTCTGATGCCCTGTGATTGTCTTACCCTCCAGCAGGCTAGTCCTGGCTTTTTCACATGGTGGTAGCTGAGTTCCAAAAGAGTGAGAAAAGGCACTGGACCTCTTCAGGCCTAGGTTTGAAAAGGCGCACATTGTCACTTTTCATCACATTGTGTGGGTCAGAGCCATTCACTCGGCCAACATAAATTCTACATCTTACTCCACCTCTTGAATGCAAGGATCTTCAAAGTCATGTTGCCAGGGGTGTGACAGGGAAGAGGAAGAGTAATTGGGGAGATTTTTGTAGTCAGCATTTAACAAGTATGTTTAAAATTACCTCTTCTGATTGGAAATCTTTATGAATAAATATTTGACCCAACAAAAAAAAAGCTAGCATCAGCACTATTATATACAAAAATTTCTTTGTCTTGTGTTCATCTGGTATTAACCAGAAAGAATATGTGTTGTTTATTCTGAAATGTAATGATCATTATGAAAAGTTGCTTTATTAAAAATTTCAGTTAAAATTTCTTCATTTTTTCCCCTTAGATTCTAAACACTCAAATAACAGATATCGGCAGGTATGTGTGTATTGCTGAGAACACAGCTGGAAGTGCCAAAAAATATTTTAACCTCAATGTTCATGGTAAGAGCTCAGTTCCAATAACATTTCTTAGAGTGCTTGAAAAAGCAGGAAAACTGTGTTTTAGATTACGTAGACTTATTTTTTACTTTTAACTTGAACAATGCGTGCAGCCTGCATTTTTTCAATCTCCTGTCTTTCTTCCCGTCACATAGTAGGATTGTAAAGTACAGATCTTCAAGGAGGCCTATTTTTATATTATTTCAGTTCCCCAGGAGAGAGTAGTTACTGCTACCTATCTGAAAGTGAAAAAAAAATCAAAATTTTTAATCACCAAAATTATATGTTTATGTAAAGTTAGAAACAAATGCAGCTCCTTTACACATAAAAACTTACCCAGTAATCCTGATTGGAACCAGTTTCTGTCCTCAAAAATAGAATTCATGTTGAGTTACATCCTCCAGTACTATCTATCAGGTATACGCCCTAGAGAAGAAAAAGTCATTTTTGGAGTTTAATAATTCCTAAAAACCATTACTACACCTAATTCATTTATCAAACTAAGTTCTTGATATATGCTAGACACTGCATGAATACTAATTTTCTGCTAAAATGCTGTTGAGATACTATTTAGGTAAATGTAGGGAGAAAAAAAAGCCATTGGATGTCTACCACAAATGATTAGTTTTAGTTTGGTGACACACATCTGTTTTGAGAATATTAAATTGGAAATGGGGAACAATCATTATAAAAGATTTCCTTTACATGTGGGATACGCATACAAAATTCTGGCTCATTTTGGAAATAGCTGAAATACAACTTTTCATGAAAAGTTTCTCCTTTTAAAAGACTTATTTAGCATCATGAATATCCTTTTTTGGTGTGATATGTAGGGAGTTCTGGTGTCCAGCAATATCTGGTGTTTGTGGAACAGACATTTGAAACATTTTAATCTTTGTATTCCCCAGCTTAGCACAATGAGTAACATGTGACAATAAAAGAGATTTTGCCACTTTGATGTTTTGCTTTGGGTTTTGATGTTGCTTTAAGACCTCAGTCTTAATATAATAGAGTGTTATATTAATTGCATTCCTTAGCTCATGTCTCACTATTATCATTGGTTTGAATAAGACCCATCTTCACTTTTATTTATTAAAATATTCATTCATGTATTCATTCGTTTCTATGCACATTCCTTGTTCCTGTTTCCCCTCTTCTTTCATAGGAAACCATTTAAATGTGTATGATACTATACCTTCTATGTCTATGTGTTCTTATAAAAATCTGTTGTTCCATATGCATATGTTTTAATATGCATAAATGGCATTGCATCATTAATCTCATTTTTTTTACTCCACTTTTTTGCTGCACTCTTTTTGCTCTTGGAATTCTTTTTTCTTTTCAACGATAAACTGTAACATTGTTTATTTCTTAAATATTTTGCTCATCTTGAATATCATTTATTAACATTGTCAAAATGACCTGTATAATTTGTTGATAGATACCCTAAAATTAAATTTCTCCTCTACTGTTGCTATAAGCAATAAAACTGTAAATAAAGATGTAATATTAAATACAAGAATTTTCAAATGTACTGAATAAAAAGTGCTATATGTCTTTCTTTACACATTGACAAAACTATCTTAAGAATTGCCAGCTACATTTTAAAATAAAATGAACAATAATTCTGTCTTTGAAAGTTCTAGTATTCTCTTTCAAGTGGGGAAAAAACTGATGGAAATGAGTTTGATAAAGCTATTAGTGAATTCTAAGACAGCTAAATAATTAACTATCATTAACTCAGTGCTTTAGCAGGCTATACTGGTCGGGTTTATATTAACAAATTGGAATATGTATTACTGATAATACTAGATTTCACTTTTAATATATTTACTATTCTAGTTCCTCCAAGTGTCATTGGTCCTAACCCTGAAAATCTCACTGTTGTGGTAAACAATTTCATCTCTTTGACCTGTGAGGTCTCTGGTTTTCCACCTCCGGATCTCAGCTGGCTCAAGAATGAACAGCCTATCAAGCTAAATACAAATGCTCTTATTGTGCCCGGTAAGAAACTTATTACTCTTAAATGGTGGACAAAACTTTCTCACTTTTCTCAGTACAAATGGCATCAACTTAACTCTCTTTCCAAATTTTTGTCTTACTCCTCTTATTTGTTCACATTAAATGCTTCTCTTTATTCATTTGGGGCCATTAGGATAAGATTGTATAGCTTTATTTCAGTGGGAATGTAGAGTAACCAAGGTCTACTTTTAAGAAATTAGAAACAAACTGCTTAGAAATTCCTTGGAGGTGATAGACTAGCAAACAGTGCTTTCATTGAATAAAGTTACTGGTTGTTTTTAATTAATCCTACAGCTTCTTGAGGATAGATAAATAGACCAACAGACAATCACTTCTAGCACGTCAAGCACCCAGAAAGTACTTGTTAACATATTTTGACTATAGTACAATTACTGCTTGCTTACTAGAACCTGTATCAAATAGTTCTACTATCTATGTTTGGTTACTGGAGAGAAAAATTTTATTAATTTCTCCCTTCATACGGAATTAGAATAAATACTGAGATCAATGGAAAAGGAAGAATCATGGGCCCCTGGGTGGCGCAGTTGGTTAAGCAACTGCCTTCGGCTCAGGTCATGATCCTGGAGTCCTGGGATCGAGTCCCACATCGGGCTCCCAGCTCCATGGGGAGTTCGCTTCTTACTCTGACCTGCTCTCTCTCACTCTCTCTCTTTCCTAATAAATAAATAAATAAATAAAATCTTTAAAAAAAAAAAAAAGGAAGAATCAAAGACACTCGATTTAATTGAATTCTTTCATTTTGAATAGGAAATTTTACTGTAAGAGAAAAGGGACATATTGCTGTTTATCTTATTGATTAGAAAGTTATTAAAACAACCTCTATGCCACTCTTCAATTTGCATTGTATTTGCCCACAGGTGGTCGAACTCTACAGATTATTCGGGCAAAGGTATCTGATGGTGGCGAATACACTTGTATAGCGATCAACCAAGCTGGTGAAAGCAAGAAAAAGATTTTCCTGACTGTTTATGGTTTGTCTTTACTCTCCTCATAAAAGCCTTTCCTTTTTAAACTGGTATTAGATACTTTGTATCTGAGCATCTTCATGAAAAAAACATCCTTCTGTTCTTGTTTCCCTCCCTCAGTGCCCCCAAGCATTAAAGATCGTGGCAGTGAATCTCTTTCTGTAGTTAATGTGAGAGAGGGGAACTCAGTGTCACTGGAGTGTGAGTCAAATGCTGTGCCCCCTCCAGTCATCACCTGGTATAAGAACGGGCAGATGATGACAGAGTCTACTCACTTGGAGATTTTAGCAGATGGACAAATGCTGCGCATCAAGAAAGCTGAGGTGCATCTTTTATTCTTTTTTATGTGTCATGACTCGGTGGGATTATGGAAGAAAGAATTGGTAGTTGCATATTCCCTTTACTACAGTGAGAAATGAGTTTTATTTAACAGCAGCAGCATCAGTGCTATTGACCTTATTTTTTATATTAAAAAAAAACAGGATCATAGAAGGCAATTAGAATGGGGCATTGGAGCATAAAGATGACTGATGATTTAATCTACACTGGAACAGTGTGATTGGTCATCTGTAACTTAATGGAGCACATACAATAGTATCTTTTTCTTTTAGGTATCTGACACAGGCCAGTATGTATGTAGAGCTATAAATGTAGCAGGACGGGATGATAAAAATTTCCACCTCAATGTATATGGTGAGCATCTGCCTCTAATACAACTCTTTTTCCCCCAGATATGCAAATGAGAAAGTGTCCTGAATTAGCTTAATGAGGACACGTGATTTTCTTCCGTCTTTTCACAGTGTCACCCAGTATCGAAGGGCCTGAAAATGAAGCGGTTGTCGAGACAATCAGCAATCCTGTGACTTTAGCATGTGATGCCACTGGAATCCCACCTCCCACAATAGCATGGTTAAAGAACCACAAGCCTATAGGTAATATAATTGTGCATCTTTCATTTTTGTTTTCTTTTGCTTTTAATTCACTAGATTAATAAACTAGTGCATTTTCATTACTATACTTATAGCTGTGTTTAGTCCGAAAAGCCTAATGGACTGAAATATAAACTTACAAAATAGACACAAGATGGTTATTCATTACATAGAGATTTTTCTTATTTCCCTTTCAAAGTAGGCTCTCATTTAAAATGAAAGTACAAAGGGCAAACTTTTAAGAAACATATTTATTACATAAAATAGGATATATTGGGGCACCTGGGTGGTTCAGTTGTTTGAGTGTCTGACTCTTGATTTAACCTAAGGTCAGGATCTCAGTGTCCTGAGATTGAGCCCCACATGGGGCTCCTTGCTCAGCTCTCCCTCTTCCTCTGCCCCTCCCCCCACTCGTAGGTGCATGCGCACCGTTTCAGATAAGTAAATCTTTAAAAAATAATATATATAATGGTGAATTGTAGAGATGTTAAAAAGAAAAGCTTTTTATGTTTTGTTTTGCTTTGTTGGCACCTCTAGAAAATTCTGACTCACTTGAAGTACATATTTTGTCTGGAGGTAGCAAACTCCAAATTGCTCGGTCTCAGCTTTCAGATAGTGGAAACTATACATGCATCGCATCAAATATGGAGGGGAAAGCACAGAAAAATTACATTCTTTCAATTCAAGGTAAGTAGGGTATGGGGTGGGCCTGGCTGACGAAGCCAGTAGGGCATGTGATTCAATATCAGAGTCGTGAGTTCAGCCCCACATTGGGCATAGAACTTACTTTAAAAAAATTTTTTTTAATATTATTCTTTTTATTATGTTCAGTTAGCCAGTATATAGTACATCATTAGTTTTTTATGTAGTGTTCAAGAATTCATTAGTTTTTTTTAACCCAAGGTATGTGGTCAATACTCTGATCTACCTTCACTTTCTTTATTGTATTCTATCTATAGTACAAAATAAGGTTACATCTAAAGAGATCATTTATAGGAGCACCTGAGTGACTCAGTCGGTTAGGCGTCTGCCTTCAGCTCGGGTCATGATCCCAGGGTCGGGGGATCCAGCCCCCCAATCCCTGAGCAGGGAGCCTGCTTCTCTCTCTGTCCCCCCTCCTGTTCTTCTCTCTCTTGCTATCTCTTTCTCTCTCAAACAATTCAATAAAATCTTAGGGAAGGGGCGCCTGGGTGGCTCAGTTGGTTGAGCAACTGCCTTCGGCTCAGGTCATGATCCCGGAGTCCTGGGATCGAGTCCCATATCGGACTCCTGGCTCTGCGGGAAGTCTGCTTCTCCCTCTGACTTTCTCCCCTCTCATTCTCAGTCTCTCGCTCTCTAATAAATAAATAAAAATCTTAAAAAAAAAAAAATCTTAGGGAAGAAAAGAGGTCATTTATAATTGATTCAAAATACCTTTGTTTTATATTTTTTGGATATTTTTTTTTCCAGTTTTGTTAAGGTCTAAGCACTGCCTAAGCTTAAGATATACAGCCTAATGATGTGACTGACTATAAAATACCTTTAAATACACAAAAGAATTATCAATTTTCTATCCTACATTTATCAATAGATTTATATTTTCATGAAAATGGTCATACTGTGAAAAAAGAATAGAAATTTTATAATCTCCATTTTTCATGCTTACTGAAATGATTACTTTCTAATAGAATATATTCTATTGAATTATTTATTTTAATCAGTATAACTTATTTTGAGCTAAGCCTATAGATCTGTTTATGTTTATGTAAGATTTAACTCATGAAGAATTGTAGTGTGTTCTAACTACAAGTCAGCAATTGGGTAAGTTTCAAATAAGCATGAATCTTATACTATTTTGGGGTGAGAGTAAGGAGAACTTGTTCATCCAACACTTCATTAACTTAACACCTACTATGTTCCAACATAATATTGAGCACTGGAAGGAGAACTTGCATCCTTAAGATTTTCAGTAAACCTCTGATTATTACTTTTTGCGTAATGTTTAAATTGAAATGAAAGTCTAACTTGAAACCAAGTTGAATGCTAGTTTTTTCTGATTTTATTATAGGTACTATGAAAAGAATTTCTCATAAATTAAAGAAATAACTGTGAATATTTATTATCTACCTGTTTTGAGCTCTTTTAAAGCTAACTTCAAAAATATTTTTTTAGCTTTATTGAGATATAATTGACATATAATATTGTATAAGTTTAAGGTGCACAATGTAATGATTTGATAAATGTATATACTGCAAAATTAGATTAAAATCCATCACCTAAAAATTAAAATTAAAGAAAAATTGAAATAAGTTTATGAGTATTGGTGGTTTCTCTGATTAGTGATGCTTTGAGATTTCAAAAGCAAAAAGGGAAAAATAACTATTCAAAGATTCAGCATCAGAAACTAGGTTTAATTTTGTTTAATGCATTAATAAAGAATAAGTACTAATCGTGGAGAATGAGGTATGACCAAACATTTTATCAGACTATATATGTTATGTCTCAGGACTAGAAAGGTATGTATGGAGCCTAGTCCAGTACTTGTCATATATTAGCTACTCATTATAGCAGGTCTCATTAAAACTCCAATTGATTCAACTCATTTGGTAACTCTAAATTCTGCAAATTTGGTACAATTATTATTGTCTTCTAGATGACTAAAATGAGATTTGGAGAGGCTATAGATTGATGTGCTGGTAAATATTTAACAACTGACTGCAGACTAAGAGGTCCTGACTTGTAGCCAATCATTTGCCAGTTTCTGTGGTGTAAACATCCCCCTGTCCCACTTCAAGCTCCCACCATGATGTCAGTGAAGATGGGGAGTTGGGGAGATATGTGAAACTAGCTCTTGTGTGCTGGTGTGAGCTACCTCAAGCGCACTACTGTAGTTAATTAGAAAAGGAACTCAAATGTAGGGACACCTGGGTGGCTTAGTTGGTTGGGCGGCTGCCTTTGGCTCAGGTTATGATCCCGAGGTCCTGGGATCGAGTCGCGCATCAGGCTCCTTGCCAGGAGAGGAGCCTGCTTTTCCCTCTGCCTCTGCCTGCCGCTCTGCCTGTTTGTGCTCTCTCTCTCTCTCTGACAGATAAATAAGTAAAATCTTAAAAAAAAAAAAAAGGAATTCAAATTTGGTTCTGCTTGAAACCATTGTCAATATTTTTATTATACATTATTTCTCAATCAAATAATTAAAGTGAAAAACAAAGATGGCCAGAAAGAGTATAGAAATGATGCGATCTTTAAATATACAACAAGCCTATCCATTGTTCAGAATAAACAATATTTAAATTGCCTTATGAAGAGAGAAGCAACCAACTTCGATACTTTTCACAGACACTGATGGCAAGATTTGGTAAAACATTCTCCTGAACTATATTGAAGATTTAATGTAAAAGTGATTCATTTGGCCAGGAAGGGCACCCATGAGGTAGATTTGTCACTAGCCCATATAAGTAAATAATTGTATCAACTTACAAATATAATGAGAATATTGAAATGATTCCTTGACCTTTTCCTCATTTAAAAGTAATTTATGAAATAAAAATAAATAAAATACATAAATAAATAAAAATAAAAAATAAAAGTAATTTATGGTGTAATAATAGATCTTGAACCATAATCTAGGAAAAATACAAAAAGGGCATATTGCTCTACAGTTCTGTTGTATTCGTTAGAATTTATAACCTTATGCCTCGTTAATGAAAATCGTAATCTTTCCCCCAAGTTCCTCCAAGTATTGTTGGTGCTGAAATTCCAAGTGAAGTCAGTGTTCTTCATGGGGAGAACGTTCAGCTAGCCTGCAATGCAAATGGCATTCCCACCCCACTTATTCAGTGGCTTAAAGATGGAAAGCCCATAAATAGCAGCGAAACTGAAAGAATCAGGTATGTTTTAAAAGAATCTTTGCATCATTGATTGTAAGGTATTCTGCAATGCTTTCTGCTTCAAATTTCACATGAATAATACCAAATTCATTGTATTCAGAAAGAAAAAAGATCATATTTTATGGAGTCGGACACAGAAATTCTCCTTAGACAATTGCTCAAGAGTATGTGTGTGTGTATGTGTGTGTGTAGGTTTTCCGTGTCCATCAACATCAATGAGTGCATGAGTGCTTGGCTTATTTTGAAAAAAGAGACAATATCATCATAGCCTAGTTCATTCCTTGTAGTGATTTGTCCAAATCCTATTTTCCGCTGACACTTGTTATTCAGACAACAAACTACGTAGAGATGGAATAATATGGTAAGGGCTTCCTGCTACTTTCAACAATAAATGCCTTTAGAAGAACAATCTAGAATTATAGTCTCTACTAGATTACTCTATCACAAAGCCCCATTGTATATACATGTCAGAGTAACTATAATCATTTGAAGAACCATATATGCATAAATAAGCATTAATTAAATGTATTGTAAGCTTTATCATTTTAAACTAATATTTTAAATTTAGGGTTGGGACTGTTTTCTAGTTAATGAATTGAATATGCATAATTTAAAGAAAGATAAGTATAAATGTTATTTTCTTTGAAGTCATTTTATATTAAAATTTAGATATTTGTTCCCATTAGATTGGGTAAATTGCCAAATAATATTTAGAGATATGTTTTATTTATTTGGTGTGGACATATTTCAATAGTTAATAAATATTTAATTATTTTTCTTAAATCAGCTTATATCAACCATATTGCAAGCCAAGTATTAGACAGGTGATGGGTCCTAAAGATTTTATATGATAATATTTATACCTAGGAATATATGATCTGTCACTCTTCTCTTACAATAAAGTCCCAAATACACTTTTCCTCATATCTAACTTACTGATTATTTGTTCACAGCTCCACAATATGTATAGGTTTGCAAATGGAACAATTTGCCAATCAAATTGTCATATATTTCAGTGTCAACTTACTACTTTCCTTTGGTTATGGCAACCTTTTTTTTGCTTTTCATATGATTAAACCCATGGAATTTTTAAATTCATATTTTGAAATTAAAATCTATGATAGACTCGTAATAATATTGTAATTTTCTTTTTTGTGATTTTTTATAATCATATTTAATAACATGAAATGGTAGAAATGGAGTGTTTACTTTTGATATTGGAAGATTCTAATAAAATCACTATTGTAGAAATAACTGTAGAAAGCCATTTAATCTCTTTTTAAAACAAAATTTTGTTTGCTAATTAATGGCTTGTGAAGGGAATCAATAATGCCATAATCTTAACTGAAATATCTTTGATCATCTTACTGTATAGTTATTTGCTGTTATGTAATTCAAGGGAAAAACTCTAGCAATTTGTGGAAAAATTTTTGCAGAATATACCTGTCTATAATACTGAGTTGTTGTCACAGTTTAAATAAGTTATCCTATTCTCATTAAAAATATTACTAAGTCATTTATCGTTGGTTTTTTAATATATAACTTCTTTTAGTTTCTCATTATAACATTCTTCAAATTTCATACAAGAATTTCTAAATAATTTTCATTAAATCCAAACCTTATATTGGTAACTAAGGAAAAAGTATTCTAACTTTGAGAAAAACACATCTTTGATTTGGAAAGGGAAATTGCAACCTGATTTCATTCATTTCCCATTTTTCTCATAAGGAAGTGGTAGTTATAAGACATCAATTTTATCTGGTTCTGTAGAATTTTAGTCGACTGCCTGAAATCTCTATCAGTTTTACTAGCTCTGACTTTAACAGACTTCCATGTACCTCATGAAAAAGATATGAACCATTAAATATTTAAGATGAAGATGCATTTTATGGTAGTATTTCTTTAAAGGACACAATAACTCAAGAGTTTTCCAGCTCTTAGCTTCACATGAATCATCTCAGTGCCTTTATTATGATGTTTCCTATAGGGTGACTGCAGATGGCAGTACATTAAACATTTATGGAGCTCTCTCATCTAATGTGGGGAAATACACATGTGTCGCTACTAACCCGGCTGGAGAAGAAGACCGAATTTTTAACTTGAATGTCTATGGTAAATATGAAATCTCACTCTTTTGATTCTGCTACCTTAGGACCCTATCACTAGAAATGAAGGTCCAGCAGCAGGTGCCTGAAGCATCTAGTTTGAAAATCTGATGTCACTGCCATTTGCTTTTGGGATAAAAAGCAGCAGTATGGGCAACTATAGTTGAAATGATTTGAACTAGTAACGCATACCCCACCCCTTCTCTCTCTCTCTCTCCCCTCCCCCCTCTCATTTTCTGCATGACATAGTTCCACCTGCAATTAGGGGTAATAAAGAAGAAGCAGAGAAACTAATGGCTTTGGTGGATACTTCAATAAATATTGAATGCAGAGCCACAGGGACACCTCCACCACAGATAAACTGGCTGAAGAATGGACTTCCTCTGCCTCTCTCCTCCCATATCCGGCTGTTATCAGGAGGGCAGGTTATCAGGTCTGCTTTTATTATGTGAGATTTGCTAGATTTATAAAGTCTCTGTTATTGAAGGCTTCAACTTTATCTAAATGATGTTTAAGAAATGTTTTTTCCTAAATTTTTACTATTTGTTAATTTTTCCCTTTCAGTATCTTTTTAGAAGAGGGAGGATAACAACCACGAAACCGAAATTTTTTTATTTAAATGCTCGTGTTTTAGTAAATTCGTATAAATTTACTAAATTTACCTATTACAAATTACCTATTGTATAGGTCTTTCGTAGACAGGTGTATCTATCACACGTGTATTTGCAACAGAAAACTTACTGTGGCAAAATGATAGGAAGATGCATACTGCAATCATGTGATTTTCATGTGAGCATCATTCTTTATTAATGGATATTAGAAAAATATTCACTCTTAAATTATGTTATATTTTTAATGGCTTACTGTCACTGCCTCATGAACTTTGTGGAACAAATTGCATTGGAGGCATCTGGATTTTGCGATGGATCGTTATACGCTTCATAACTAAAGTTTCCCAACATTAGTCATAATCTGTGTATAAGTCATAATCTGTGCATAAATCAGAAATATCAGTATTTTCTTTTTTACGTTGAATGGGATTAAATGATGAATTATTGGGTCAAACTGTTTTTCAGGATTGTGAGAGCTCAGGTGTCTGATATTGCCGTGTATACCTGTGTGGCCTCCAACAGAGCTGGGGTGGATAATAAACATTACAATCTTCAAGTTTTGGGTATGTCTCAGACATGATCCTAGTACTTTATAATATTAAGCAACAGGCTTATATTTAGATATTGACATATCAGAAAGAACTGGTAAAATAGGATCTTGCTGACTAGGAAACAATGTGTTTTTTTCCCAAGGGGTCCGTATGTATTGGAACATACTGTCTGTCAAAATACTCTTCTAACTTGGAGTTAATGCCTTACGTCAAATCTAAATTTTTTTTAAAGATTTTATTTATTTGACAGAAAGAGACATAGCAAGAGAGGAAACACAAGCAGGGGGAGAGGGAGTAGAAGAGGGAGAAGCAAACTCCCCTCTGAGCAGGGAGACCGATACAGGGTTTGATCCCAGGACCCTGGGACCATGACCTGAGCCGAAGGCAGATGCTTAACAACGGAGCCGCCCAGGCGCCCCAAATCTAAATCTTTAAAAATAGCATTTCAATCCAGACACAAGGACCAGTCTTTTCATACAAAGAGAAAGTTCAGACTGTTTTCTAATAATATTAGTGGCTCATTTTGAGTATTTAAAACACAAATGAATATGTGCATATATGTGTGTGTGTGTGTGTGTGTGTGTGTGTGTGTGTAGACAGAGAAAGAACTAAAACCATTCCATTTCTGAAATATTAAGGTTTACTGACCCAAATTTCTAAATCCCCAAGAACATCTTAGAACAGTTAAGTAACTATTTACTATAGCCTACAAACTAATTTTTTGGATTATATAAATTTACTCTAGAAACTGGTATTTTATTTATTCCACATACAGAAGTTGAAAATATGCTTCTGAAACTATAATATACATTGTAACGAATTAAAGAGACAAACCTGAAAAGTTAAAAAAAAATGGCCAAAAGTTAAAGCATATTTAAATTTTATGTGTTCTACAAGAAAGCAATCCTGAGGTTTCATTGCTAATATTTTGAAAGGGTAATAATTAGTCTAATACCTGCTTTTATAATAGTCAGCAATTATATACTATCTTAAATTTTGTATTTTAATAGATCATAGAAACACTATAAAACTAACTGAACCGTTAAAAATTTTTTTGATCTAAGTTGGTCTCAAAGTATAATAGATGTGTAAAATTTACCTGTTTTGTTTTCTGGATAGTACCACCAAATCTGGACAATGCAATGGGAACAGAGGAGATCACAATAGTCAAGGATAGTTCTACCTCCATGACATGCTTTACAGATGGAACCCCCACTCCCAAGATGTCCTGGCTTAGGGATGGCCAGCCTCTGGGTCCTCATTCCCGTCTGACAATAAGCACCCAAGGAATGGTTCTTCAGCTTGACAAAGCAGAGACTGAAGATTCGGGAAGGTACATCTGCATTGCCTCAAATGAAGCTGGAGAAGTCAGCAAACACTTTATCCTGAAGGTCCTGGGTATGTAAACATTCAATAATTGGGAAATAAGTCGCAATAAAGATTTAGTAAATAAGTGTAAGTCTTAGAATCACTTGCTATGGGGACAAAAATTGTAAAAACTTCATTGTATTTCATATTTCTGTTTTGTAATTTACCTAGGTTCACTCTTACCTAAAGCATGTTAAATTTAAATTATTTTGTTCTTATCTGTCTAAAAGAGAAAAACTCCTACTTATAAAATATTATTCATTCACAAAATCATACAACCAATTGATAAGTAGATTTTTAAGTTTTTTCAGGAATTAAAACTCTTAATAAATACCAGTTTAATGGAAAAGCATGATACTTATACTATTTTATGTTATTTCAAACAATCTTTTCAAATGATCCAATCCATAGATTATAGTTAAAATAGTCATTTCACATAGTCTAGTTCCATTTACTATTGTGTGCATTAAAACAAACATTTGAAATGTGTATTACAATGTTCTACATGCAAACAAGTAATATAAAGAGAAAACACATCTTTTACTTGAAGTCAAAAATTTTGACTTTGGTAGAGAACTGAAGATGAATGAGATAAATTATTTCTATAATTAATTATTTTTGGGGAGTTTTGTTTGTTTTTTCACTACAACATAAGTAAAACCTCAGGCTCTTCCAGAACAAAATATACCTCACAAGGAACAATAAGAATAATTTTGGCATGGGCCTACCATGTTTTCAGAATGCCCTGTAATCTTTCTCATAGTTCCTATACCAACTTAATCATTTGTGTAACTTTATAAGCTCTGGGATGGGCAGTACCCATCTTACATATTGTTATATTCCCAAGATTTAGCATTTGACATATGATATTTATTCATTGGATTAAATTGAATGGAATTAGATACTTGCTAGCTGGATTAACGGGAGTTTTAATTGTAAAAGGAGGCAGAACGCTATTTAAATAAACAAAGAAGAGACTGTAGTGTAGATGAATGTTCCTTAGACTGAAGGTTGGTAGTGGAGGAGGTACTCCAGGGTATTTAGTGACAAAAGACAGGAGAAAGTGTGTGTTGATAAGGAAGGCTAAAATAACAAATTCCTGTACACCAGTTCACAGAGTCTCAGGAATTACAGATGATATAAATGTGCTCTTGTACATTATTCACATTTTAAGTATTAACTGTTGGCTATACATTATGGGCCAGGCTTGTTTCCAGTCATCATGTAACAAATAATTGCTGTACACCCACTGTGTATATCATATGGTCTGGTCCAACATGTGGCAGAGGGAAAGGGAGAAAGCGTGCTCCTCTAGGAACTCAAGAATCCAGCAGCAGAATCACAGCCCAGGGCACTTCTGGTTGTAGAAAATTGAGCAAGAAAACAATGATATTGTTAGCATTGTGTACACAGAACCACCGTCCTAGCTACAGGGATAATATAATATTATAATCATATATAATAATTCTTATAAGATAAAGATAATATTTTCTTGAAACAGATTAGGAAACTGGCTCAACAGAAAGATGAGAAGATTCAGCATTTCAGCATCTGTTGAAAGCTAATTCCATTAAAACCTGCAAAAGTCTTCACTTGGATCAGTGCTACACCCCAAATGTGAAAGTAACCGTCCTAACCTGGAGAACCGCTATTCTTAGCTTAATGCTATCCACATGGTGGAAGGTGTCATGATGTATTAGTGACTCTGAAAAGTCCAGTGTAACTCGAATATGGAAAACAAGGAAAAAGCTCATACAAAATAAAGCTAAGGGGTTTCGACGGGGTCCAGTCTATGAAGAGCTTGGTTGACCACATTAAAAATTTGGTTTTTGTCCTAGAACAATGGGAAGCCATTAAAAGTTCTAATAAGTGGAATGCCATGAGTAGAACTGCAGTTTGAAAAAAACCACTCTGACTGCAAAGTGGAGAGCTACTTGGAGGAAGGACAAGAGTAGATTCTGAGAGACCCGTGTATTATTAGGAATTGTGCTTGGCTGTGAATAGCAGAGTCTAAGTTTGGCAGCTTGAACGAATAACTTTTGTTTTTCTTGCTGAGTGAGATGTCTAGAGGTAGGCAGTAGTTACGTTGACTAACCGGCTCAGATATTTACATTTCTCTTGACCTTTATATCATGGTTGGTCAGTGATCGTGTATTGTCTGGACCACCCTCAGTGTAACTAGATGCAACAGCAGAGCAGGAAAAAAGAGGGAAAGGGAAGAGTTGCCTCTCTAGGGACTTTCTTAAAAGACCTACAAAACCACTTCCATTTACATCTCATTGAAGAGAATCTTCACATAGCACTCCGTCTATCATCTACTACAGAGAATAGGAAATGGAATGTTTAGCACACCGACAGCCCCAACAAAATTGGGGTCTGTTAATGTGACAGAAACAAATAGGGCTGGGTACCTAAAAGCAGGAAAGAGGTGATGTTAGTCCAAGTAAATAGTATTGTAGCTTAGATTAGTAAGGGAGGTAAGAGGAAAAAAACATACTTAGAAATAATTGCAGGTAGAAGTATGAGGACTTCCTTGAGGATTTGGATATAGGACAGTAATGAAGAAGATATCAAGGATGATTCTGAGTTTCAGGCATATATGACGGGATGATTGGTAGATCCATCTCATAAATGCAGGAAATGTGGAAAAGGACCAGGGTTTGAGGAATAAGGTAACAGGTTAAAATTGAAGTAGTGTCCAAATATTCCACTGGAGATGTTTATCTGATAATTGTATTTGTAGATTTCAAGCTCAGAAGACAGATATAAGCTAAAAACATAAGTTCTGGAGTCATCAGAGTATGTACACCTCCTACTCTGTCCCAAGTATAAGACATTTGGACAAGACACAGAATAAAATAGTTCATAGTCACTTAACATCTATCCGTAAGATCTGATGACTGGGGGTTTGAATCAGATGGGAACTTGCTGTTTCTGTTATTGCTGATGTTGTTATTTTAAATCTAGTGACTATAAACTTTGAGGATAAAGGCCATGCCCAATTAATCTTGTATCCATAGTGACCAAAACATGGTAAATAACTAATAAATGAAAGGAATAAACAATTGACTGTAGTCAAATGGAGAATAAGATAAGTGCTTTTGAGGGATATGAACAATATGCTTTGGAAATTTAAAGGGAGAGAAATCTTATTGTTGGTATTGAGAGAATCAAGAAAGGACATACAGTTTTTACAAATGAATTTAATGACATCAATGTGACCTTTATAGTATTTGAACATGTGAGTTAGGGGATGGGACTATTGGAGGCTGTAACATTAGAAGGAATCACATTAGTAAAGTCACAGAGCAAGAAAAAGCTGGACTTGTTGAGGGAAAGAACTAGTTGATTTTGAAGCCTAGGTTACATGTAAGTATATTAAAAGTACATAATTTTATAAAGATAAAGACCTATTGCAGAAGCTTTAGAACCACAATGAGGAGTTTTTATTTAATCCAATAAGCAACATGGAAACACTGAAATCCTTTTAGCGAGAAATCTTTGATTGTTCTAAAATGCACTTAAGAAAATGCATTTTGACAGCAATACATAAGATGAATGAAAGTAAAAAAGAAGTCCTGTGGGTCAGTGGTTAAGAAACTCTGACTTCTTAATTATAATCTGAAAAGGAATATAGATTGAAGGAAAACAAGGACCACAGGTGAATTTTTTTTTTTTTAGTGAACAGGTTTTAATAACAATACCAACAATCGCAGCTATAGTAGACATTGTATTAACAGTAACTTTTTAAAAACCTTTAATTCTAAAATAAAGCATTCAGAAACACAAAAGAAATGTGTAGTTCATAGATTATCTCATTGAATGCTCACATTAATCCTATTAGTTAAATAATAGTGCTATTCTTATTTTAGAGGTTTGCCCAAATCCACTAAGCTAAAAGTTATTGGAGCCAGGATTCAAACTCAGGCTCTTTGACTCCAGATGCTCTGCTGAGAACCTCTGTTCTAAACTATATCCCTGATTTAAAAAAAAAAAAAAAAATGTCTAATCCTTGGAGCTGTCCAACAGCTATTTTGGCTGCCTGGTGAAATAGTAAACTGGAAGTGTTCATAGAAAACTTGAATGATCATTGTATGAAAAGACTGTTTTAAAGGGATTCCTAAACTTGAGAATAGTTGGACTAAGAAACCTTCATGTTTCTTCCAAGTGTTTAGATTTTTTAACATCCTCTTGAGAAAGGTAGTTTAGAAACATAAATAACAAAAAAGGAAATTATTTCTGCCCAGACATAACAAATGTGTTTTATGCAGGAATAGTCTCCAAATGTAACTATTTTTTTCTTCTGCTTAGTCATTGTTTCCTCTTAAAGTTCTCCATGGAAAGGATGATAGCAGAATTCCACAGCATTTGCCTGTTGCTTTTGTGGAAACAATATTTAGAAGGTACAAAATCACACTACTCCATGGAAGTACCTCTCTTTAAAGAAATGGTATAAGATGAGTTTGGTTTTTATTGTTCTCCAATCTTTGCAGTTAGGTGAGACTGCTCTAGTTATCTGAATCCCAGTTGCTATAATTGCCTTGGACAGGCTCGCCGTTTACTTCATGATCTCAGATAGACGTGAGCCATCCCTTTTTAAATAGTGCCAGTGGCAAATGGTAATAACCTTGAGGAATTATCATTTTCGTATTTAACTAATTTATATTATATGAACATAAATTTGAGATGAATTTACTTTCAAAGTTTTCCTAATCAGCAGTAATTTATCAAACAGCAAGTTTATTTTGTTGTTGTATTTAATTCCCCTTAAATAGAACCACCTCGTATCAATGGATCAGAAGAACCTGTAGAGATATCAGTGATTGTTAATAATCCACTTGAACTTACCTGCTTTGCTTCTGGAATCCCAACTCCTAAAATTACCTGGATGAAGGATGGACGGCCCCTCCCACAGACAGGTCAGGTACAAACTCTTGGAGGTGGAGAGGTTCTTCGAATATCTAGTGCTCAGGTAAGTGTTGAAGTCAAAAAAATTATTTTATCCTAGGTTGTACTTCTCACTTGCTAATACAGGCGAAAGGGAGAAATTATGTTTTTGAGTCCAAATAGATCATAGATCCCTCTCTGTAACCTTAACAAGGGAAGATTGGTTCTATGGTATGCATGCTTGGATAGACACAGGGTAACATGACTAAAAAGGAGCAGTAGAAGTATCATATTTAACTTGGAAGAAGGCAAGATACTTTAACTTTTGCAAGTTTTTTCAAGGGGCTTATAAGTGAGTATTTCCCGAAGCTCGTAATTTGTGCCACGTAGCCCTTTACAGAACTGACGAAAAGCAGTTCAACATATCTACATATGAGGCCTCAAAGAGCAATTTTGGTCTCCAAAATTAACTAACAGACATAAAAATCTGAAGAGACGCAATTTTTCAAACAATCAATTCAGTAAAATTGTTCTTTTAGTTTGTGTTTAAGGAAATTCATCAGAAACAAAAATATATTAAAGAGACGTATGTCTGGGATGCCTTGTCATAACAATCTTCTGTTTTACTAACAAAGACAAACATATTACAGCTATTCTCCATCTATGCCCTAATAACCTCGTCTGTAACTTTGGGATCAAAATAGTAATGATACCTAACTCTTATACTTGAGGATTTAAAAAGATCATCTAAGATAGTACGCTTAGACTAGTGGCACAGGCATATAGTAATGTTAGAGTTAGAATTGTTTCTCCCGTTGCTGTTGTTGTGATAATCATCATGCCTTTAAACATGGAATAACAAATTAATTACATTCTGTGTGTATTTTGACTGAGGAAAGAGGAAGGAAAGGGACCTGAAAAAAGAGAGCTGAGGGCTATGAATTGTCTACTGTGTCAGTCCTGTGTTCGGCTTTGGGCTCTATCACACCGGTGACTCTCATGAGAACTCTATGAGGCAGTCTTTATCTCCATTCTATACAACCAGAAACAGGCACAGAGAGATCAAGTACTTGCCTGCCAAGTACTCACCACTGTTCAGGGATAGAGTTGGGTTTCCAACCTACATCTGCATCAAAGGACTAACCACTGGAACTCAGCTCATTCCTTGTTTCTCATATCAAGGAGAACACGCTTTCCATTCCCCTCTTCTCTCTCCGTCAAACATTGCAATAACTCCGAGAAAGTTGGAGTGAACCCGTCAAACCACTTTCTGAATGAAAATACTTGAATGTTATAATGTCGACCGCTAAAAAAAGAGCCAAAAGAATTTTGTTACATAAGGATACAGGGAACTGTGTGGAATAGAATTATAAATACAAAAGAATAATGATAAAAAAAAGTTTAAAAGGAAGATTAAGGCCCCATCCCAGGTCTTAAATGGAAACATTATATGGTTGGGTTTAATTAACAAAAGGAGACGAAGATCGGATTGAGTATTAGATGCTGACCCACATGAGCTAGCTATTGTGCAGAATACAAACACAATACCTAAAACATGTCTCAGCCTTCAAGAACTTTCCGGTTGTCTAGGGGATATGAAACTGATAAAATTAAGAAAATTAAGATAAAAATTAAGAAAATTAAGAAAAGAAACAATAAGAAAACCATTCAAGATATTTTAGAAGTAGAAAATCAAATATTATCAAGTCCCAAGACTGATCTTGATTCCTCTGCTCCTCTGTGTTTTCAGGATATTTTGTACATTATACATTATATTTCACTTATCGGGACTCTGTCTTCTCGTGTATGTATCTGTAACACACAGTTATGCCTGACATATATTGGAAGTTTTGCAAATTGCAAATTGTGTAGTAGAGACAGGAGTTTCCTAAAATATCTTCCATCAAACACTACTTCCTAGTTATTCCAATGGGGGAAATTCTGTGGCCAAATAGAATTGGAAAACTTTATATATATATTATACTTTTCTCTCCTCTGTGAGCCATAGTGCATGTCAATAATACTGCAAAATACTAGAGAATTTCTAGAGAAATTTGATTAACTATAACTTTTCTGACGCTCTATAAACAGAACACAGTCTAGAAAATATAGCTACCAATGATGACTGTAGGCATCCAAAAGGGCACAAATTGTCAGGAAATATTTATGGAGTAGGCAAGATTTAAGAGTAGACATGAATGATGGTTTAAGTTTGGTTAAGTCAAAACAAGTAGAGAGGGCAATATTAATTGGGAATAAAATGAGTTGATAGAAAGAAGTTGAGTTTTTGTGTTTTTTTTTTTAAGAAGTTGAGTTTTAAAGGCTTTTGACATATGATAGGAAATGCAGAAATTATTCTCTAGGCCTCGGTACATTATTTTAAATTCTTAATTGAAGGACTATGCGAGTGTCATTCTTCTTAAAGTTGTATTTAAGCATTTTTGCAAACATACTAGTCTTAAATTTTTTCGAAGGAGTTTTTGCAGCCTACCAAAAAGTTTTTCTGTAACCTATAAAGTCAGTTTTGAATGTAAGAATTTAAAAATCCACGACATTCTAAGAATGTTCAAGTAGTAAAATAAATGAAAACAGGATTTTTCTGCTTTTCCAAAATACATTTTTCACAGAAGTAAGATCATCTGTTTTCCAGAGTGTATTTTATGCATACGTAAGCATGGCCTGCGTCTCCACAATGTCGAACAAATGAAGGAAGACTAACACTTGCCGTGGAAACTATGCACAGGGTTTTTAAAGAAATGTTTCTGGTTAGTCAGGTGATAGTAGATTATGCTATCAGTCTGACACAATTTGCAGCCAGATTATATAATATAGCTCTTTTGTTTCACCATGTTTACCAAAGGTACATTCAAAATGTGATATTAATGTACTTTAAATAACCTGATATTTTATTTTATTTGTTTACTTAATAAATTGTATTTCATTTTCTTCAGGAAGTTGCCATTTAAACTTTTAAGTCTACCACTTAAATCCATGAATACTTATTTGTTCAATAACCATCTTGTGTCTCGTCTGTGACCTCTGGTGCCAAGTCCTATATATACCTGCCTTTTCTGAGATCATTAAATATACCTAACATGCAAACATTTTGAGATCAAATACTGAAACCCTCTTAAAACATAGTTTTACAGAGAGTTAATCACAAATATGAAAACAACTTATTAAATTTGATTTGTTGTGCTATCTTAATGATATCTTGTTTTGTGTGAGACTTTATATTCATTCTAGTGAGTACTTATTCTTATCATGAAAACTGACATGTTAACATTGTATAATTCACTTATTTGGATTTTGCAGGTGGAGGATACAGGAAGATATACATGTCTGGCATCTAGTACTGCAGGAGATGATGATAAAGAATATTTAGTGAGAGTACATGGTAAATTTGGCAAAATATCCTGCAATCTATCATATAAAAATCCCTAACTAGAAGCCATAATTGATGGAACATGGGGCAACTCCATAGCACATCACAAGATATGTTTATGTATAAGGAAATATGTATTTTGCAAATCTGATTCTTATATTTGGCTGATCAAGTGCTTTTTGGAAATATTTCAGTGGACTTTCTGACTTACTCATTTTGTGTCTGCACAAATAACTCATAGTTCTTTATTTAAAATCATAGACTATAAGTTACACTAAAGAAGAAAATATATCATCCAGTCTCATTACACAAAGGCTCTTTTGCATACAAATATTTTGTCACGGAAATGTACCCTACAACATATATTATCGAACTTGTTTTTCATCTCTCTTAAGGGTTTGATAAACATGTTTTCATGTCAAAAAACATATTTTTATAACATTTTTTAGTGATGGCCTAGTGTCCCATTTTATGAATATGCCATCATTTATTTAATCCAGTCCCTATTTTTGGATTTTTAAGCTGTTCTTGTATTTCTACAAGTATAAGAAATACTGTTATAGACATCTTTGTGCACACGTATTGGCCTATCCCCTTAATTCTTTAATTTTGATAAAATTCTATAAGTACACTTGCTTGATTACACATACACATGTACTCATATAAAGCTCTGAAATTAATTGCCAAAGTACCTTCTAGAAAAATCGGGCCAATTAGACACAGGTCAATATTATTTCAACATAGAGATAAGAATTACTCTTTATGGAAAGGAACATTTTAAAAACCCAACAGAAGATACTTATTTCATGTCATAGCCTAGATGACTAGGCAGTGCAGATTGTCTGTAATGTCGGTGGCCCCTCCTCCCACCAGCCCTACACACAAATTAGACCTGCCATTAATTGACCTGTAAATTCTGTCTATAAAAACCCCATTAAAAAGATATATTTCTGAATATTGTGAAAGTAGCTACATTTCTCTAAATTATGATGGAACAGACCCTGATTTAGTAGTTTGGAAATCTGATGTTCAGAGAAAATTCATACCAACTGTGGAACCTGGACAAGAAATCTCTTCTTTGTGCCTTAGTTTCTTTATCTGTTAAATGGTGATAATAATGTGGTTATATGATTTAGCCTGTCATTCATGTGACTATTGGAAGAATTTCATTACTTTATATATATGAAAGTACAGAGTAAGACTGAAAAGTCCACTGCCGGTAATCATTTGTACCACAAATTGAACCAATAATGTTTTAAATGTATGCCTCTAATTTTATATAACAGAAGCAACATTTGTTGAAAATCTAAGATAATTCAGATCATCTTTATATCTTGTTTATTGAAAGCCTCTGACTTGTTTGTTCTCATACCCAGTACCCCCTAATATTGCTGGAACTGATGACTCCCAGGATTTCACTGTGTTACGGAATAGACAAGTGACTTTGGAATGCAAATCAGATGCGGTGCCCCCACCTGTAATCACCTGGCTTAAAAATGGAGAACGGTTGCAGGTAAATCTTGCTAAATTCCACAAATCCATTTGGGGGGGGTTGTGGAAATCAGCCGTAGTGCCTTTAGTAGGTAGACAAAACCAAACATTAGGCTACTATGATTTGACTTTGGAGGGGTGGTGAGCACAGGGTCTTTTTATCAGCTTTCTTTCCTCAACCTGTGCTTGGGTAGTTAGTAACTAGTTGTGGATCAAAAGACATGCATTCTGATTCAGACACTCTGTAAATTGGTGCAAGTATGTATCTCCTGGAGCCCAGGGATTAAAATTGGATTTGAAACACTCAGCTATTTTTTTACTTGAGAGGGAAGAAATCATCCAACTCTCTAAAGAACTGACCTGTCCTCCAAGTCTCATGGGCAGACTTCTTACTTCTTACTGAATTTTTCTGGAATAAACTGGGACCCAAGGAGGGACCCCCAGGATCTATGTGATACCTTGGATACCAGGAATATAGAACTAGAATCCTTGAAAAACACACTTGCTGGCTCTCTAAAGCTTCCCGCGCTCATGTGGTATCTGTCTGCTCTCACAGACTCTCACAGCCCAGGATCCTAAATAGCCTTTCAGGGTTGGCTCAAAGCCTTGATTTTGAATGCTCTGATTGTTCTTATCCTAGTTTTTTTTTCCCCCTTTTGTTCCTCCTCATCCTGTTTATATTACCTACTGTTATATAAATTACATATAATTTATATGTAAATTATATAAATAATATAATAATTTTAATAATAAATATAATAATTTATATATAAATTATATGTAATTTATATTTATATATAAAAGGAGATTAAATCCCTAATTATAAAAGGAGATTAAGTCCCCTAACACCTAAGGCAGAAAGACTTCCACTATCACCAAACCATACCAAAGGACTGAAACCAGACTGGATTCTGAGAGTTACTTACATGCTAAATTATCGTTGTTATTACTCAACCTTCCTGTGCCTCAGTTTCTCTATTTGTTGTACCCCTACTATAACGATGGGCACTATAATTGCTACGGGGAGTAGAATTGACCCTCAAGGAGCTCACAGACTCCTTGAAAAGACATAGAAGTAAATCAAAGATTAGAGCATGGATATGACTCATCTGTTAGAGTGATGTATATAGCATTTTATGAAAACAGAGAAGCAACAAGTAACTCAGACTGCAGGGTAAGGAACAACTCAGGGGAGCCTCTTGGAAAGCACATGGAGTAGGAAGCAAGGCACGTATTGCATGGAGCACTGGGCGTGGTGCATAAACAATGGATCTTGGAACACTTCAGCCTAAAACCCTGCTCTACCCGTATAAAAAATTTACAAATATCTGTTTTATAGAACTTAACATATGTGTTTAAAAAATCATTTATTCTCATCAGAGGTAATAAAATTTTATCACTAATAGCCCCTATAGCAATGAAAGATTTAGAGAGGGGCACCTGGGTGGCTTAGTCGGTTAAGTACTACCCTTGGCTCAGGTCATGACCCTGGGGTAGTGGGATTAAGCCCTGCATTGGGCTCTCTGTGCAGTGGGAAGCCTGCTTCTCTCTCTCCCTCCCCTTCCCCTTCTGCCCCTCCCCTGTTTGTGTGCTCTCTGTCTCTCTCAAGTAAATAAACAAAATCTTGAAAGAAAAATAGAAAGGCCTAAAGAAATGGGGCTGTACTGAACATTTTAGTATGAACAACTTTTTTCATTAAAAATATAGATTGACCCTAGAACAGTATGGAGGTCAGAGGCACTGACCTCCCCCCCTATAAACACACAGTCAGAAGTCTGCATATAACTTTGGACTCCTCTAAAATTTTACTAATAATCTATTGTTGACCCGAAGCTTTACCAATAATATAAGCAGTTGATCAACACATATTTTTTATGTTATATACTCTATTTTTTATAATAAAGAAAGGAAAATGTTAACAAAATCATAAGGAAGAGAAAATATGTTTGTAGTACTGCACTGTATTTTTTGAAAAAAATCCACATATAAGTGGACCCATGTAGTTCCAAGGTCAACTATGTGGGACATAGTTATTTCTATGTGGGACAGAGCCCCCATGGTAGAAAAATCTTACTTGGGCTCTCCCTGAAGTAGTTCCTTCTTTGGCTCAACCAGGTAATAGCAATCGTTGATGCTACCTGTCATTTTTTAGTGATTATGAACATCATGTATCTGATCTATACAGAACTACTTGTTTACATCTATTTTCCCAATTAGACTTAATAGCAAAGATAGGTTTCATTGTCTCTATATTCTCTTAATTCTTGGTCCCCACCTGGGCACAGAATAAATGCTTAACAAATATTTGTAAACTAAAATCATTTATTTACTTATTTTTTGAATGTTAAAGGATCATTATTTCCTATAAACAAAGTTAATTTATTAGTCATGGAGCTTTCAGTTGTAAGTGACAGAATTCAAACTCAAACCAACAATTTTTTTAAAGGCAGTTATTACCTACAGCGATTGGTGAACTTAGGTTTTAGGTATTACTAGGTCCAGAGGTTCTCCTCATGTAATCAAGCATCTGTGTTTTTTTCTCTGAATCTCAACTCTGCTTGCTTGTTTTAGATTCAAAGCTGTCCACACATGGTGATAAATTTGCCACCCGCCTATGTCATCCTCACTACCAGATATCAATTTAAAAAAAAAAAATGTCTTATTTGCCAACACTTCCAACAAATTCCTGCAGAGGACTCTCAGGGGCCCAACATGAGTCACCTGCTCATCCTTGAGTATCCAGATTATTGTGGTGGGGAGAACTGGGAATCTCGATTGTGTCCTTAAGCACGCTCATAGAAATAGTTCCTGAAGGGTTTTGATCTCAGAATAATGTAGGGGGAGCAGACAAAGCCTACTGGGAGACAGACAATCCACAGCTCACTATAGTTACTTTTTGATGTTATAAAGTAATATTTTATTCTCATTTCCTGATATTTTAATGGTAAATTTTGCTTGCTAAATCTAGGCAACACCTCGAGTGCGAATCCTATCTGGAGGGAGATACTTGCAAATTAATAATGCAGATCTAAGTGATACAGCCAATTATACTTGTGTGGCCAGCAACATTGCAGGAAAGACTACAAGAGAATTTATTCTCACTGTACATGGTAAGAAAAATTAACATTGTTTCACATTTTAAAAATTCAGCCAAGAGCATTCCAAAAAATGATAATATTTTTATTTCTTATGGGCACACTCAATGAATTCTTGTGGTTATGTTATTTTTTGAAAAAGACAACATATAGTATTTGTATAATGGCTATAATCAAACCATATTTCAAAAAAATTGAAGATATATTATCTTAGAGGATAATCTATGTCCAGTTGTTATCAACATATCCTGACATTTTGTGTCATTCACATCAGAGCCATTGAGAAAGTCGCACTAAGGTTCTGGATGACAGGTGGTTCCTTATTTAGCTTACCTTTATTCATGTTGGTGTTTGAGTATATACGTACTAGACAGAGACTGCCATAGGACTGTGATTCTCTCAAATCTAAAATCTAAACATCAAAATTTGCCAATATTTGGGAAGATAATACAGACATTTCCCCATCACAGTCTCTTTGGTTTTTTAATATATGAAACTTTATAGGATATTGGGTGACCCACACAACTAATATCTCTAACACTAAAATTAAAATTCAAGTTTTCTATTCCCATATGAACTCAATGATTAATAAAATACATGCTCTGAGACTTGCATGATTAATCACAGATGTGCTTTTCATTAGAACAGCCCACTTTCTGTTCTCTATTTAAAGTGAAGTTGTTCCAGTGTTAACATTCTCAGACCATTATTTGGCCAAAGAGAAATAAGAAATATCATCTTTAATTTGCATCAGACCAGCACTGATTTTTGTTCAAGCATCTCTCCTACAAAGCCAGATTTCACACACCATATCAGAGATTTAAAACCTCCTTCCCGCATCTGTGCCTTATTTTTAAACACTGAGTATCTTGAATAAGACTTCAGGAATTAAACCCCAATTCTATTTATACTAACCTGAATTAGCTGTAGGCAAAGCTATACCTTTGACTCAAAGCTAACCTTGTATTACCTCTTCAGAGTCTTAGTTCAGGCTATGTTACTGATATGAATGAAGTTTTCCACGTGTATCTCTTGTGCAGTTCCTCCAAACATAAAGAGTGGCCCCCAGAGTCTTGTCATTCACTTAAATACGTCAACTGCATTGGAATGCCTTGCTGAGGGTGTGCCAACCCCAAGGATAACATGGAGAAAGGATGGAGCTGTTCTATCAGCAAGTCATGCGAGGTAACAGTTCTGGAGAAGGATGAACAATACCGCAATCACTGAAGTATAAATCCCTAAATCTTCTTTCTCGATGTATTATTTTGGTCTTGTTATATTTAATATTAGTTCTTCATTTTAATATGAAAATCAAAACACACTGTTTTAAAAGCATAAGCCTAAGGCCTATGGCCAAAACATAATCATTATAATTCATCCAAGATCACAAGTCCATCTGCTATGCACCTTTGCAGAATATCCTTTTTTTTCACCAAGGGTATTACAAATTTCTAAAGCAGGAAAAAGACTAAAAAATGGATATTTCAGTCTTTTAAAATACTCTTAGTCAAAATTCAAATAATCAGGAAACAAAAGCTGATTCCAGGGACTTCGCTTGTGATCTTTCTTGTAGATACTCCATCTTGGAAAATGGATTCCTTCATATCCAGTCAGCACATGTCACAGATACTGGACGATATTTGTGTATGGCTACCAATGCTGCTGGAACAGACCGCAGGCGAATAGATTTACAAGTCCATGGTAAATACACTTGTATGAACAGCATCTCATCTTTGGGTTAAATGTTCTCTGGTAGCCTAAACCTGTGAGATCATAAAGACCTTGATATCCAGGGCTGTGTAAAGGTACAATACTCTATTGTGAACAGTCAAGATGGGTGTTTTCTCCTTATTGTGGCTAGCACCATCACAACACTGAATTCACAGAGCCTTCTTGTTTGTAACTATGTAGCAAGATACCAGTGATTAATTTCAGTCTGACAGAAACAGGTCAAATGGCATACTATTTGCTGAATGTGTTTCCCTCTTATTTGCTGGCTTTGTTTTAGTTCCTCCATCCATTGCTCTGGGTCCTCCCAACATAACTGTAACAGTAAATGTTCAAACTACTCTGGCTTGTGAGGCTGCTGGGATACCAAAACCATCAATCAGGTGGAGGAAAAATGGGCATCTTCTTAATGTGGATCAAAATCAGAATTCATACAGGTAAGGAATAATTTAACTGAAACCCCCCACCTACTATTTACAAACATAATTTTAAAAAGAATTAACATTTCATCTCTATCAATGGGGACAGCATATATATAAAGTATGAAGAATTAGCTAGTTTGTAGAGTAGTATGTAGAGAGTATATATTTTTCTTAACATGGAACTAGTTTTTCAACCTCAAAGCTTGTTCTGAATTATGGGTTCAACTTTTCTATCCATAAGCCCTGTGGGTGATGATCAGAGGGATCTACAAAATTAGATTCCTATTCTGCTTTATTTTTCTTAGCACCTTTTGAAGTTTTACAAAAAAAAAGAATGAAAATATTTTGTATAAGAGGAAAACTGTTCTGTAAAAATAATATCACCTTTAGCTATAGAATAAAAATCAAATTCTGAACCTTGAAATACAACTTGGGCATTTGGTAGCATGTGTAGGGAGGAAAAACATCATTTTCTCCAATTTTTTGCGTTCCTTCAGCTTTACTTCCAATAGTTCATAATATGACAGCATATATTTTTAAAAGCTAATCTTTTAATGAATAGAAATTTCTGATGTTGTAAATGAGCATCATTTCTTGTATCTCAATTAAGTTAACAAGTATCTTGTCAAAGGAATTGCCATAATACTAAAAACAAATGTTCTTGTAGATCTACTTTGACAACAATCAATTCTTATACATTAGGAAATATGAAATGAGGAGTGTTTCACTTGAAATTCTGTTGTTTCTTTCTCACCCTTTTAATCTTTGGTTACTGGGAGTCTAGTGATTTGAAGATACACACTATGTAGAAAATGTGCAATACCATTTAAAAACATGTCAAATGTATTCCCATTGAATCAAATCATTTTTATTTTAGTGCACACTTTGAAGTAAGGAAATAGATATTTTATTTAGATTTATTTTGAATAACATGTATATTTACTAGACCTCTTAAACATTTGGAGTGATCCAGATCACTTTAGTTTTGAATTGCGTAGAAGCTAGGGAAAAGACTTATTGATATATGTACTGTGCATCTCAGAAGTGTTCAACATACGCAAGGAGATATGTGAAGTAGGGCAACATATAAGACAGATGGACTTGTAATTACCCATCTGTCAATGGAAATAATCAAATATCTGCGAAGTTATTGTGAAATTTAGAGGGAGTTTATGTGAAGCAGTTGAAATGGTTCCAGAATGTATTCAATGCTCAATAAATAGTGGCTATCATCAGTGTACTCATTTTACTGTATTTCACTTAGAAAAGCATGGTTGATCGTGATATAAACAATCAGAAAATGCAAGATTCCCTCTTCAAACAACCCTTCTACACAACTATTTCCTCTAAATCTCCAAGATGAGGGTCTATTAACCCATTGCCCATATTTTAAAAAGTCAGATACCTGAAGTGTCAGAGGGATTCCTCATTTTAATACAAGGAAAGAATTTCATTTCCCTCAATTTACATTTATGAAAATTGATCTATAGTACATCATGGCTTTGAAATTTTTCTTCTAGGCTCCTGTCTTCAGGTTCACTAGTAATTATTTCCCCTTCTGTGGATGACACTGCAACTTATGAGTGCACCGTGACAAATGATGCTGGGGAGGAGAAGAGAACTGTGGACCTCATTGTCCAAGGTAGAACTGGCTTAGTACGTGGATTAATAGTTATTATAATGATGCATTTCATCATCCCACTACTTCACAAGAGGGCTTCCTTTTCTACTTACTAACTTTCAGTGTAGAAAGAGAAAGATGTATGATACGGCTTTGGAAACCTTTAAGTGTTGGAAATGTGTACTTACTTATTGTTGTTATTGTTGTTTTAGTTCCGCCTTCCATAGCTGATGAGCCTACGGACTTCCTAGTAACCAAACATGCCCCAACTGTAATTACCTGCACTGCTTCAGGAGTTCCATTTCCCTCAATTCACTGGACAAAAAATGGTATAAGACTACTTCCCAGGGGAGACGGTTACAGAATTCTGTCCTCAGGTAACACCAAGCTCAGTAATTATGCATCTATGATGAGACTAGTTATTAATGGATGACCTTAACTGGCCTTTTGTTGCACCAGAATAAAAAAATAAAATACATTTCATTCCTAGTCTTACACATCTGAGGAAAAACATACAGTTAGAGTGGGAAGGGGAAGTAGACAAAGGGAGAGGGAAAAAAAGTCTGGAAACAAAATCACGGTATTTGAGTATAATAAGCATGATCACAGGAATTTTATGTGCATATTTATTAATCCTGAAGCTTCGCAAATTCACTGGTAGCCTTTGAGTGAACCACACTCTTTCTGTTGGCCGAAAAGAATCTCCATTCTTTTAACAAAGATTTAGTGCCTAAAATAAGTTATATACTCCACTGAGTTCCTGAGGCTATAAAACTAAGAGGGTTTTCAAGGTTTTTGTTTTCAGGGTTTTTATAACTGAGCAGGTAGAGCTGGATGATAAGTGGTAGGAATAGATAATTTTTGATAGTGGTAGTAGCCATCATTTATAAAATTTATGTATTGAAAGAGAAAAGTAATGATTCACCTAAATGAAAATACAGGTAATGCACATTGGTGTTTTGTATTGGGAAGGTACACTAGAGATGAACTAAAGTAGCAACTAACATCCTGGGGCTTTATGCATTTGTGCATGTTATTCTAAGGGAATTTGTTTATTTTTTCAAGAGGAGGAAAATGATGGAAGATTGTTCTCAGATAGAACTTGACTTTCAAAGCCAAGTATTTTGGCTGTCTCTGAAATGTGTATAGATTGGTAGCAATTAAAATCATGAAATAGAAATTAACTACCCTTCAGCACAAGGTATTGTGTTAAGAGAACAGTTTGGAACTTTCTCAAAATATTAAACAAGAGTTACCATATGACCCAGCACTCCATTCCTAGGCATCTACCCGGAAAAATGAAAACATATGTCCACACAAAGACTTGTATGCAAATGTTCATACAGCATTATTCACAATAGAGAAAGTAGAAACCATCCAAATGTCCATCAACTGATGAAAGAATAAACAAAATGTGGATAATCCACACAATGAAATTCTATTTATCAATAAAATGAAACAAAAATACTGGTGCCTGATGCAACAGATGAAACTCAGAAACTGTGCTTGCAGCGAAAGAAACCAGACACAAAAGGCATCTGTATGATTGCATCCGCATGAAATGTTCAGAAAAGGCAAATATACGAATAAGAAGAAATTAGTAATTGCACGGGGCTGGGGCCGGGAATGAGAAGTGACTGTAAATGAAATGAAATTTCTTTTTAGGGTAATAGAAATGTTCTCAAAATTAGATTGTGAGAGTTGCACAACTCTGTAAATATACTAAAAATCATAAAATTGTACCTTTAAATGGGTGAATTTTATGGCATGTAAATTTTGCCTAAATAAAGCTATTAATAATGATCAAAAGGCACTGTGGTAGGCCCTTCAGGGGGTACAGGTATGAGTAAAAGCCAAGCACCACTGTGCTATGCGGATGAAAACACAAAATCAGAGAAACATAGTTCATCGAACCAGAAAAATAGTTATAGAAAAATGGACACCCTCTGCATAAATACTTTTTCCTTTTTTAGGAGCAATTGAAATATTGGCCACTCAGTTAAACCACGCCGGAAGATACACTTGTGTCGCCAGGAATGCAGCTGGTTCTGCGCATCGACACGTGACCCTTTATGTCCAGGGTATGGAAGGTCATTTAATTCATTAAAAGATGGTTTTTTTCTTCAAGTCATGTTTATTCTTGAAATGATGTACTGCCTAGAGTTATGAACCACAGTAATATCTTGGAGCTATGAAAGACTGATAGATATTTTTCAATAAACTAAGAAAAACATGCAGATGAAAAATCACACAGAACAACCCTTAAATGATTTTTCTCCTTGAACTTCTATAATCTGTTCCTGCCTCTAGTCTTCTAATGGAGTTCTTCTAATGGAAACTGCTTACAGAAGCAAGACTCAAAAAAATGGCCAATGTTATATAGCCAATGTTCTCTTTTGCCCTGGACAATCAAATCACTAATAATGTGGAAATATGAATCCAGGCATGTTTAATCTCATGGCTACTTTGAGACAGTTCTGCCACTAACTGGTGCATTGCTTTTTCTGTTGGTCCTTATAGAGCCTCCAGTGATTCAGCCTCAGCCAAGTGAACTAGACGTCATTGTAAACAATCCCATTTTATTACCATGTGAAGCAACAGGGACCCCCAGTCCTTTCATTACTTGGCAAAAAGAAGGCATCAATGTCATCACTGCAGGTACCTACCACTGTTTCTATCAAGAAAATTACAGCAAATCAATGTTTTATAATTCAGAAGTCAGTATGATCTTTTTAATGAAAAAATTTTAATAAAAATTCTTCCCACTGTGCTTTCATAACTGATGTAGGCAAAAGCCATGCAGTTCTTCCCAGTGGCGGCTTGCAGATCTCCAGAGCTGTCAGAGAAGATGCTGGTACTTACATGTGCGTGGCTCAGAATCCAGCTGGCACAGCCTTAGGCAAAATCAAATTAAATGTTCAAGGTACCTAAATAGTAATTTCTATGTCTTCATTGCAAAGATGCTTATAACAAGGTATACCAAAGTTCATCTATCTAAAATAATGATGCTCAAATTTCTTATATTACATTATACAATTTTTTTTTTCTATTAGTCTTATGAAGAAGAAAAGTTAATGCTTGGGGGGATTTGGTCATTGTTTATATGAAGAAAACTGAGGCATATCACGGTATTTTGGATTTCTCTGAACTTCCATATGGTACTCTATTTCATTGTAGCACCTGCTTATGGTAACGTTTAAAGCCATTCTTTGCATAATACCACATTGGATACATTATGAAACACTAGATTCTAGTAGATTCTAATATCCATTTAAAAAAATCATGCATTTTTTAAAATCATACATAAAAAATCATAAAACAAAAACTGTAATTGCAGTTAACCAACTTGATGGGGAAAAAATATTCTGTAGACAAAGCAGGGTCTTTTCACATTTAACTGTTATTTTCTTGATATACATATCTTGCATGCATTGTTTCAGAAGTAGGTTCTGAGCTTCTGAATTTGCATTAGCTGATTTTGAATTTCCTCAAAGTGTGATTT
Organism: Nasua narica; assembly: GCA_028533885.1. NCBI lineage: Eukaryota > Metazoa > Chordata > Mammalia > Carnivora > Procyonidae > Nasua > Nasua narica. Next base: position 42,247,257 of record CM052814.1, read on the forward strand.
TCCTATGGTAAATTACTGACTATAGTAAAGCTTACTTAACCGTGCATTATAAATCTAATTTCTTTATATTGATAACATTTTCTCAGCAAATATTTATTGTAATAATAAGTGGAAATACATTGACTATTACAGACATGATCCTTCCCTTATGGTGTATAGAAGGAAAAAAAAACTAAACAACCAAAATAAATGAAATAATTATAAATTCTGACATATGCTAAGCAGAAAAAAAGAAAAAAAGGCTGAGATGGGGAAGAATGGGGAAATGTGGGGGCCATTTGGCATTAGTGGTTAAAGTAGGGTTTAAGAAGTAGGCTTCTCTAAAGGGGTACCAGTTAGGTCAAGACCTGAATGTGAGGTAAGATGAGCCATGCAAAGGTGGCAGAGAGTCCAAGGGAGAGAGGATGCACGGGCAGTGGCCCCACATCAAGAAAGAAACCTGGCAATGTGGTGGAGAGTGGTGGGGAGAAGAGGAGGCTGGCAAACTGTGAAGGAAGTCAGAAAAGGTGGGCCAATACATGGAAGGGCGGAAGGACCACAAAGTTTATATTTTCTTCTCTATGCAGTGGGAGACTTTTTCAGGGTTTAACCAAGATGCTCATTTGGTCTTAGGAAAATCTCCTTTGGGGCTCTGTAGATAATGGTTTAGAGAAGGAGCAAGACTCGAGCTGCATGAACTGTTCAGGTCCTGCAGGCAGGGTGTTAGAGCCTGGCTGGAAGGGAGAATGGCTGCGTAAGCTGCAGGGCTAAATGGAAAAAGTGATGGATTTAAGGTACTTCTGGAGGTGTAACTGCCAGCATGACTGATGAATCAGAGCGGAGAGGTCAGGAAAAGAGAGGAATTAATGATATTTCCTGGGCTTTGGGCTCAAGCTAGTGAGTAGATGATAGTGCCACGGGGGAATGATAGTGCAAGGGGGAGGAACTGGCTTTGGAGAAAGGAAAACATAATTTCTGATTGATCCTATGAGATGCGGGAAAGAGAAATCCTAATAGAGATATCAAATTGAGTTGAATATTTATGGATTCAGAGCTCAAGGGAGAAGTACAGTGTAAGATATAAATTGGGAAGTAGTGTATTTTAGTCCACAAGACTGGATCAGAATTTGTACAGAAAAAAGAGCTAAGGACAAAGACCCAAAACTCTGCATTGTTCAGAGGTCTGAGAAAAGAGAGGATGCTGGAGAAGAGTACAAAGGAGGAGGCAGAGATGTTAGAGGAAAACCAGATGGAGGCTTGGAGAGGAGGGGTTTCAAGAAGGGAGTGGATGATTTGTTGAATGCAAGTGAGAGATCAAATGGATAAGGACCAATAAATACTCATTGGCTTTGGCAACATGGAGGTCATGGAAAGAACATTTCCATATACGAGGGGTTTTTCCTTCACTAATTGATTAAAATTATTGACATGAACAATTATGGGACCAAGAAACACATTAAATGATTAATAACATTTCAACATTCCAAAAAACCAGAGATAACTGCACACTTTAGAGGCATGAAATTTCTGAACCCAATCTCTCTCCTTGCACACATACAATATGTAATGGAAAGCAGAAACCCAGCCAAATAATGTTAGCCGATGTAAGTTATTTTAACATGGTTTCATAATTTTTTTCACAACTTGTTGATTTTATTTTACTCATCACTCTTAGTGTATTTAAGATTTGGTCTCAGAGTACCTGGGTGGCTCAGTCAAGCATCTGTTAAGCTTCTGACTTCAGCTCAGGTCATAATTTCAAGGTCCTGGGATAGAGCCCCATGTCTGTTTCTCCCTCTTCCGTTGCCCCTCCCCCCACTCTTGCTCTCGCTCTCTCTCTCTCTCTCTCTCTCTCATAAACAAATAAAACCTTTAAAAATAAATAAAGTAAAATAAAATTTGGTCTCCATGTGGTTGACCATTTCTCCATATCCTCTGGTGACACAGCAGATAGCTCTAGGTCCCCAGGACTTGCTATACACAGGGTATTATTTGGATCAGTGGAGCTCTCAGAGATCTCATTTCTGATCCATTTCTCAGTCAGTATGTGGTAATAATGAATATTATTTGCCTTGTTTCTCTCTTAAGCTTTCTGAATGGGTAGTAATTTTGTTTTGTTTGTTTTTGTGGGCTTTGCCCACACATGCTTAAAGGGATATTTTTACTGCCATTGTTGTCCTCTGCACCTTGTCACTGTCTCTGGACTTGTATTGACACAGATGGATCATCCTTTCTTTCCTGTGTGCTTGTGGTCAGTCATTCCTGACTTGGGCTTGATTGTTATCTCATAATTATTTAATATTTCTCTGAGACTCAATAAACTATCCAGGCCAATACCTAAGTGGTAATCAACCTACTGGAAACCTTAGGAAGAGAACACTTTATCGTAAGCCCTTCCACAGCTTTCAGCTTTGTATATATAATTCTTTTTCATGATCTACTCATTTATTTTCTCAGTCATTCAAACAATACTGTGTTAAATATGGCCACTGTATTTGAGACACTAAGCACTGTAGGAATACTTGAGTAAAAGTATCTCTGAGCAGTTGATCCCAAACCTTGGAGGGATCTAGTGTAAAAGTTTAAGTAGCTGAAGTGAGTCACATAATGCAGTATATTAAATGAAATGCCTCTGTTGACACAACTTAAACCTTTTAGACATGCAGTACCTCAGGAATATATGTTTATGTCCTCATTTAAAATTGTTTATCATTTATATTTGTTGGCTTTGCCGAGAAAAATTTTTCCAAAAATGGCTCAAAGAATTCTTTTCCCTGTGTAGAGGTTCCTCAAAAAGTTAAAAATAGAGCTACCCTATAACCCAGCAATTGCACTACTGGGTATTTACCCCAAAGATACAGATGTAGTGATAAGAAGGGCCACATGCACCCCAGTGTTCACAGCAGCAGTGGCCACCTTAGCCAAACTGTGGAAGGAGCTGAGATGCCCTTCAGCAAATGAATGGGTAAAAAAGATGCGGTCCATATATACAACGGAATATTACTCAGCCATCAGAAAGGATGGATACCTAACATTTGCATCAACATGGATGGAACTGGAGGAGACTATGCTAAGTGAAATAAGTCAAGCAGAGAAAGACAATTATATGGTTTCACTTATTTGTGGAACATAAGGAATAGCATGGAGGACATTAGGAGAAGGAAGGGGAAAATGAAGGGGGGAGGAATCAGAGAGGGAGCCAAACCATGAGAGACTATGGACTCTGGGAAACAAATTGAGGGTTTTAGAGGGGAGGGGGTTGGGGAGATGGGTAAGCCTAATGATGGGTATTAAGGAGCACACGTATTGCATGGAGCACCGGGTGTTATACGCAAACAATGAATCATGGAACACTGCATCAAACACTGATGATGTACTGTATGGTGACTAACATAATAAAAAACAATTTTTTTTAAGAATCTTCTTTTCCAATGAAAACAAAGTGTAGTGATCCTTTGATGATAATATGGTAAAGTTAGGATTTCATTTCTTTTCTGTGTGACTTCCCTTTGCTAGAGTGAGACTGTAGTGTATAAATGGTACCTTCATGCTTTTAAGATGAAGTTTACACTTTGTATCTTTCAGTTCCTCCAATCATTAGCACCTATCCAAAGGAGTATATCACTGCTGTGGATAAGCCCATCTCCCTCCCATGTGAGGCAGATGGCCTCCCACCACCTGACATTACCTGGCATAAAGATGGGCACGCAATTGTGGAATCCGTCCGCCAGCGCCTCCTCAGCTCTGGGGCTCTGCAGATAGCGTTTGCTCAGCCTGACGACGCCGGCCAGTACACGTGCATGGCAGTGAACGCAGCAGGATCGAGCAGTATAAGCACCAAACTCACTGTCCATGGTAGGTTATTTAACATTAATTGTTTCAATCAGCTACATTACCAAGGCAAGGAGAAAAGACCACTGAGTAAAAATATGATGAAAGTCAAAGTCATGCAAAACCAGCAATCCAAAGTGGGGTGTGTGTGTGTGTGTGTGTGTGTGTGTGTGTGTGTGTGTGTGTGGTATAGGTCTACTTACCCTTCTAATATAATAAGGAGGCTCTGATTATTGGTGTGGGCAAAAGAAAGGCTGTGATTAAGTGTTTGCGTGAGAAAGAGAGATTTTATTAACATAGCCAAAATAATTAATGTGTTGCCAATAATCCTCTCATATTGTGTTTATACGTTTTTCCCCTCATAGTGTTTATATTTTGGCTGTAGATCCCATTTATGGGATTCGTTTGTGTTTTGTGACTGTTCTTATTTCTCAACTTGCAAATGATCTTCACTCAAAATGAATCTCCGTATGAGTTACATTATATAGTGTTAACCTAATGAGAGTTGGAAATCTATTCAATTTATTATTTAAAGGAGCAAAATACTTACAAGTATATTTTTATAACAGAAAAAACCTTTTTTTCTTTGTATTCAGACAACTAACAAAAAGGTAAGGATCAGCATTGAAATATTTTCAGTTAATGTGTATTTTAAAGATAAAATATCTATTAATATCAATGTGAGGACACAATAAGTAAACTAAACTTTTCCAACTACTATTTTCAGGGGTAACTCTTATAGTGATAAGTCTCTGCTTTCCTTTTTTTAAAAATTTGTGAAAGCTGATTTTTATCCTTCAGATGTGTTTGAATTTCCTATGACTTCATAGTTAAAGTGGTGATTTCAAGCAGACACAATTTTAATTGAATAAAGCAATAATAGCGCATATTTTAAATCACCATTTATAAGTTTTTTTAAGTACTTTCCTAGTTTATGCTTGCTTCCAGTTCATATAATTGAGTAAATCAATACACATTAGGTGTTCAACCTCAAATAAATAATACTCCTCTTTCTCAAATTTGTGTAAAGTTTGTGTAAGTTAAACATATACCAAACAACAAAGCAATCGTTAATACAAATTAAAAATGAGGCCACAATTCCTTCCCACGATGCAACAAAGCTAGAAACATGTAGTAAACTTTTAATGCCAAAACCCCAACCCCAGGCAAATTGAAAAATACCATTCTAGTTAACAAGTAGGTCAAAGAATATGTTTTCATTTTCATACTATTTAGAAAATAATAAAAATAAGGATACTACATATCAAAATGTATGGTATGTGGGCCAAAGTTAAAATCAAATGTAAAGGCATAACATTAAAATTTTCATTTTGAAAAAGAAAGAAGTAAATGTACTAATGTTACAACTAATGTCACCACTAGTAAAATTGAAATATCAACCCCAAGGATAAAGAAGATGATAAAAATACAATATAAATTAATTACAAATGAATCAAATATTTACAACATACCATTCAGCAAAATAGATTTCTGTGTTTTCCTTATTATCTGTTTGTGTATATAATCATTCATATATGGTTTATATATTTACTCATGTAATTAAAAAATAATTTTTGCTGCATACAAATTTTGTCCTGTCACTTTTCAGAATGTCATTAAAATTGATCTATTTCTCACTGATATGTTTGAATAATTCCAAAAGTCATAGTTTTGGAGGGGAATGTATTCTTACTTTTTGAACCAACTATTCTTAACACTTTTCAAGCCTTTTCTTTAGAAGTAAATAACTTAGTTCCAAGTCCACTAATATTTGTTTGTATATTTAAATAGTCAGTTGCTCTTTCTATATTGCCTAAATTCCAGTCCAAAAAAATTTGAGGCATAGGAAGTATTTGCATAGAGTTCTGAAATCACTGTAAAAATTTTCTCTGTGATGATATAAAAGCTAAATTAAATGTCTTGACCTGGTTTTACTTGCATTTGTTGTAACACATGAAATACTGCAATAAATTTTTTTTTCTGTAGCACTTTGTGATATTCAATATGGGGTAAGTGTTTTATAGTGTTTTAAACTGGCGACTTTTATTAGTTTGCTCTCACAATATGTCTGTAGTAGTGTGATTGATTATACAACTATATAAGCATTTTTGGATTTTGGATTTTTGGATTTTGTTGCTCTAGTTTGTTTGTTTTACTTCACTGCAATAAGCATGAGAAACTTCAATAAGAGAAAGTTAGGAAGGGGCGCCTGGGTGGCTCAGTTAGTTAAGCATCTGCCTTGGGCTCAGGTCATGATCCCAGGACCCTGGGATCGAGCCCCAAGTCTGGCTCCCTGCTCAGCGGGGAGTCTGCTTCTCCTTCTCCCTCTCCCTACTGCCCTCCTTGCTTGTGCTCTCTCTCTCTCTCTCTCTGTCTCTCTCTCTCTCTCTCTGTGTCAAATAAATAAATTTTTTAAATCTTTAAAAAAAAAGGAGAAAGGAAGCTAAATAAACTCTAAGGATTTCTAATCTAGTTCTATGTCATTTTCTTAGAAACTGATTATGAATATATTCAACAAGTTCAAATCCATTAGAGTTCTTGCTATAGGCATCTTTCATGGTAACAAATCAATAACTTAATATATTTTATCTTACTATTTCTAGCAAAATTATCCTCAAAAGATTCTTTTGTGTGTCAATATTCTATGTGAATAAGGATATCATTGAACTCAACATCCAGAGTGACTATCTTTTTTAAACTCTTCTTAGTACCTCCTAGAATCCGAAGTACAGAAATACATTACATGGTCAATGAGAATTCACAAGCCATTCTTCCATGCATGGCTGATGGAATCCCCACACCAGCAATTAACTGGAAAAAAGACGATGTTCTTTTAGCTAACTTGTTAGGAAAATATACTATTGAACCCTATGGAGAACTCATTCTGGAAAATGTTGTGGTAAGTTTAAAAGATGTGAATAGATACTTTAAACCAGATTGGTAATTCACCCTTTTACTTTCAGTAACTCAGCCTGGAAATATATTCTTTAATAATGAAAGAAAAATACTCTTATAAATTCAGGCCAAAAAATGAATTTTACACATGTTTCATTTTATGGCCTATGTCTAAGAATAATATTTAACAGATAGTAGGAACTCATAAATGGCCTCCTTCTAAAATTATTTTATTTTTGTGGAAATCTGTTTATCAGAAAAAATTCTAAGTACCTCTGTGATTGTCCATGCATGTAACCAAGTATGGGAATGATTAGAAGACAGGAGATAGAAGAATGCCTGATGCAGTATTAAGCAGATATGAAAAGCAATTTTTCTGTTCTTTTCAGAATTATGAATAACCCTTTCTAATCACTGACAAGGAAACTAAAGTTAGGGATATATGCGAGCTAAGGTTTTTGAATATTCTTAGGTGGTACTGACCCAGTCTACAGAACAGCAGCTATCAGAAGCGTCTTGGTGGCCCACTTGAAGAAGAATCCATATCTATGCATACAACATGACTCTTAAAAATTTACTGTGGTTTGAGAGTATCAATACTTGGCACCAAATATGAAACATGATTAAAACGTGAATCACTTTCAGGGCTTTTGTGCATATCTTATTCCTATTCCTTGCCCTTCAAAATATCTAAACATTACAAAATCTTTGTGGAATTAAATTTGAACAGATTAAAGTAATAAAATTGATTACATTCACTTTATAGTGTAATTTCAGCCATTAGCCAGACTCCTGGGATAATCAGGTAAATAACCCTAGTGACTGACCGTGTCACTAGGGCTCTAACTCAACCACAGGTGCCAGCAAAAATTATATTTATTCAATTCAGTTATAAAATTTGCCATTATTTTATGTACCACTAAGAAAGAAAAAGTACAGTTAAGTAAACTAGAGAAGGCCATCAATTTTTAAGTTGTATCCTAGTTTCAGGGATATTAAAAGTTAAAAATGTGAATTTTAGAATTGATAAAATAAGGATAAATTTGTTTATTTAAGTTAGTGAATATCTTTAGTGGGATTATCCCCAGGCTCAGAAACGTTGAATTGGAACCCTTTATTACACTTGTAGATCAGAAGAAATTAAATGAGAAAGAAAAATTTAGACTTCTAATGAGACAATGACTCATATATTAATAAAAAAAACAATAAAGTAGTTCATAAATACTAAATGAAGGACTTAAATGATAAGTAGAAATCTACTTGTGAATAGTATGTACAATCCAGATTTTGTGAATAGTATGTACAATCCAGATTTTAAGTGCTTCACTTTCATAAAATCCTTGCTTTTAAACTTAAGTTGTTATAACCTGAGAGTCTAAGAACAGCTAAGTGATATGGAGGTGGGAAGACCTTTACAGAGAATATGATTTATTCTCTTTTTTTTCAATTTATTTTATTATATTTTTTCAGTGTTCCAAGATTCATTTGATTTATTCTTGTTTGCCCTTTAAAAAAGTATGCAGCCAACCAAATTTAGATTGTATCTACTCTTAGTGATTATGATTTTTATGCTACATTTCCAAGCAATTCTTTAATGTTTCAGTGCAAAAATATATATATTCAGCTTTTAAAAGAGAAAGAAAGTCTGCAGTGGAACTTAATGCACTTAGAAGCGCTCAATCATTAATTCAACAAATATTTATTGAATACCTTCTGTGTGACCAGAACTGATTTATGCACTAGTAATACATGAAGGAACAAAAGACTCAAAGATCCCTGCCTTCAGACAGTTTATTATTTCTAGAAGAGGGAGATAGACAATGAAAATAATAATAATAATGTATACAATAATAATAAACAATGTATACAGTAAGTCAGAAGAAAATAAATAGTATGAAAAATAAAAGAACAGAGTAAAGGGAATCAGAATTTGGAGGGGCACTGGTTACATTTTTTAATAAAATAGTCAGGGTGAATCTGCTTTGGGAAGGGGACATTTGAGTAAAGCTTGAAGGAAGTGAGTTAGCCAAGCAAATATCTGGGGGAAGAGTATGAAAGGCAGGTAAAACTGGGATGTTCTTCTCTCAGCTATCTACTGGAAAGAACTTAAGGTGGCAACATGCCTAATATATTGGAGGAACAGGAGCCTAGTAAAAGCAAAGAAGAAAAAGAACAAAAAAAGAAAGAATGAAAATGGAGGCCAGATCATGTAGTGTCTTATAGATTATAACAATTTTGCTTTTTACTCTAAATAAAGTTAGAATCCAGTGAAGATTTTGAGCCTGGGATCAATGTTATCTGCCTTATATTTTTGCAATACTGCATTGACTATTGTAATGAGCAGAGGCAAGGAAGAAGCAGAAAGACCTGTTGGGAAGATGGTTTGGGGTCCTAGGAGAGATTATGTTAAAAGAGAAGGGATGGGAAGTGGCTGGATTCTGCATATACTCTGAAGCTAGGATTTCCTAGCTAGATTGCCACTACAATGTGAAAAAGAAAAGAGCACGGATGACTCAAATGCCTGAGAATAAAAGGCATTAACAACTGGAAGGACAAAATAGCCATCAACTGAGATGATGAAGGCTACAGATGAAACAGGATGGTGAAAGGGAAATTGGGAGTTCTGCTTTGGACATGAGTTTGAGATGTCTTTTGGGCATACCAGAGGAGATGCAAAATGGGAAGTTCAGTGTAGTTGGGAGTTTGGAAGAAAGACCTGGGCTGCAAATACTGGTACTCCTCAGCATATACATAGTATTTAAAGCCATGGGACTGGATGACATCACTAAGGAACCAAGTGCAGATAGACAAGAGGACCAAAGACTGAGCCCTCTTGCATCAAGACGTTAATATTGAAGGGAAGCCAGGGGGAAAAAAATGGAAATGGAGCAACAAGTGAGGTAGGAAGGAAACTAGGAGAAAGGGGTAACATGGAAGCCAAGTGAAGATATGGTTTCAAAGAGAACAGGGTGTCAAATGATGCCATTCCAGTATATCTAGTAAGATGAGTTCCAAGAATGGCCATTCTATTTAGCAAGTGAAACTTCAGAATTGCAAGTAGATTGCCCATACCCTTTCCACCTCCTTTGATAATTTTGGTGGTCTTCGGTGCCATGTTACTAAGAGAGACAGCTATGCTGTCAAGATGCTACCAACCTTTGAAATTACGTGGTCTTTATTTCTGCCTTGTAGAGCTGCAGTGCACTTGATGTTTAGTAAACTTTAGAACTTTTGTAAAGTTTTCTGAGATCTTATTACTATAAAATGCTAAAGTTCTGTAGGGTATGGGCCTTTGTTTCAACTCCTGTACATTTTAAATTATGTTATGCAAAAGCTAGCCAGATGGTTCAGACTACAAGATGGAAATTTAAACTGTCTTTAAATAACAGTGCTCCTTTGGGAACCAAGCTATGCAATTTTATGTATTTTATGGAATATGATGTAAGATTATATAATTTTAAACACTATGATTTTTCTTTATTTCAGCCGGAGGATTCTGGCACCTATACCTGTGTTGCTAACAATGCTGCAGGTGAAGACACACATGTGGTCAGCCTGACTGTACATGTTCTCCCCACTTTTACTGAACTTCCTGGAGATGTGTCACTAAATAAAGGAGAACAGCTACGATTAAGCTGTAAAGCCACTGGGATTCCATTGCCCAAGTTAACATGGACCTTCAACAACAATATTATCCCAGGTTGATAATTTAATTCTTAAGTAAATAAATACACCCATAAAGAACTCTAAACCAATCTCCATTTCCTTCAGCTGCGGGAATTGATCGAAAAGTTACATGAAAAGATGGGGCACATGGGTGGCTCGTCAGTTGAGCATCTGACTCTTGGTTTCAGCTCAGGTTATGAGCTTGGAGTGTGGGGTAGAGCCCCACTCCAGGCTCAGTGCTCAGCATGGAGTCGGCTTGAGAGATTCCCTCTCTCCCTCTCCCTCCTCCTCAGCCCCTCCCCCTGTGATCTCTTTCTCTCTCAAATAAGTAAATAAAATTTTAAAAAAATGTTACATGAAGAATTGATTTCTTTAAGTTCTGTAAAATATGTACCTTTTCCTGGATTTTACCCTATACCCAGTATATATGTTCTTTTCTTCATTCTTTTGAAGGGTAAGTTAATCACAGGACATATGTGACAGGATATTAGTAGACATTTTTACCTAAAAATAATCTCCCTCCCCCAAGAGAAGACAATATTGCATACACAGGTACCTAAACTTATCCTCCCTGATAAATGGATTAAGGTGGCTACTGTTGGAGTCCTGAAGATTCATCTAACTTTGCAGAGTGCTCTGCTTCTCACTGTATGAATTAACATCTATTAACCTCTCTTATAATGCAAATCAATTCTGGAGAAAATTTTTGGTCATTGTCTGCACTCCATGTTAAAGTGGTGCCTGGAACCCAGAAACACTCATCTCTGGGAGAACACATATCTCCTTATTTGTTAGACTTTGTCAACAGCACAAAGATGTTATCAATTAATAAGAAGTTGTCATACCCAAAATTGAGTCCTGAAATACTGCACTATTAGCATTTAATAAATGTCTTCTTAGAAAAGAAATAATAAGGTTGAATTCTTCTGTTATAAAGATTATGCAAATGACTGAAATTCATCAACTCTATTACCTTAATGATAATAGTATACATCACTAAGGAAAAATAAAGTCTAAAAATCTAATCAGTACTGTTTTCTGAAAGTATAATACTAATTCAGCTATTTACGTTTTTAAAGCTTCATTTTCCACTTAATATTCAGCAGTATGAAATCTTTTGAAATAATTTGGATGGGGGAAAGCATGCAAGGGAAACATACTAACGTAATTAGAAATTTGCTGGTCTAATCAGAATCTTATTTGGTATATGTTGTTTGAGGATTAGCATGTTTACCTTATTCTCTATTCCAAATATTATAACTACCTTTATAAATATTTATGTCAGCACCATTTATGGAGAAGTGTAAATTATTACAAATTTAATCATGTTGTCATTATTACCTAACTAGCATATGTTTTCATGATTTCCCTTCTGACCTGCCAAATCCATTGAGTTATAACTGAAAAGGTTTTCATCTTTTTGATGTAAATTGTTTGGGAGGAAGAGGAGTGGTGAGATAAATGAAATGGAAACTGTCATAGGTCTGAATGAAAGATTGTTGAAACCCAGAGAGATGAGGAGCCAGATTTAGGCAACACTTTGAGATGAAAGGTGTACTTTAAATCTAAAATAATTTTAAAAGATGTTTATTTTCATTCTCCTTTCCTGTTCCTTCTGCTGTTTTCCATTCTTCAAACAAGTGTCTAGAGACAGCAAATAGCTCCAGGGAAGAAATCTGTGGAAAAGGCTCTCCAATATCATGATGAGACCTCTGGTTCAATTGCTGACCAACTCATAAATCCAACCTGCAAAATATTGAGCTGTTGTGATTATTTTCTTAGGTTACTGAGAGGCATTTATGTCGTTTCCTGACTTGTTTCTTTCAGCCCACTTTGACAGTGTGAATGGACACAGTGAACTTGTTATTGAAAGAGTGTCAAAAGAGGATTCAGGTACTTACGTGTGCACTGCAGAGAACAGCGTTGGTTTTGTGAAGGCGATTGGATTTGTTTATGTGAAAGGTAGGTAAACATGCTCTATTTTTAATTCATTGTTTACTTATAGTGAATAGTTTGCATTTTGCTCCCTTATTATGTAGTAATCCACTATAACTTCAGCTTATTAATCCATCTAGTCCTGTTTCACAGATGTGCAAATTCATAAGAAATAAAAAATTATCAACGTTGAACTCAAAAGTGGATAAGCAAAGAGATCATTTGGTACAAAACAGAATCATCTGCTTAGATTATTGAAACTCACCAAATTATCTGGCGGATTAGCATGAGCAGTTGATTCTGAAAATTGATGGGGTTCAAAAGTGGCTTCTCCCTTCACTAAATTATCTCTCTAAATAGGTCAACATCACAAAGAAATGATCAGAGCTTCCTTTTACTTACACTTACCTCTTGTATTTCCCAGAACCTCCAGTCTTCAAAGGTGATTACCCTTCTAACTGGATTGAACCACTTGGTGGCAATGCAGTCTTGAATTGTGAGGTGAAAGGAGATCCTGCCCCAACCATCCAATGGAGCAGGAAGGGGGTGGATGTTGAAATTAACCACAGAATCCGTCAACTGGTCAATGGCTCCCTGGCCATTTATGGCACTGTAGTAAGTCACACTGAAATTGTTGGTGGGCACTTTAACCACCACAGTAATGCCTCTCTATAGGTGCCATGAATGGGAAAAGTTTCTCTTGTATTCCTAATTAAATCATAAAATCTGAGGGATGCTTGGGTGGCTCTGTCAGCTGAATGGCTGCCTTAGGTTCAGGTCATGATCCCAGGGTCCTGGGATGGAGTCCCACATCAGGCTCCTCGCTCAGTGGGGAGCATGCTTCTCCCTCGGCCTACTCTGCCTGGCACTCCTCCTGCTTGTGCTCTCTCTCTGACAAATAAATAAATAAAATCTTTTTTAAAATCATAAAATCTGAATCAATGGGTTTTTATAAAAAACTGAAACAGTGATTCAAATTGATTATTTTTAGACTTTTCAAAGAAATGCAAGCAACAAAATAATTCTGCTACTTTGTTCCCAATCATTGATCTATTATTATTTAGCATCATTAGATAACTTCCTCACATCTGTATTAGAGCAAGGAAATCGAAGAATTACAAACACAGTTACAAATAAATTATAGGGTAGCTTTCATCACTAAACCAATAACTATATCCGGCTTTCCAAAATTTTCAGAAATTCAGAAAATGAAGGTTGCTTTAAGTTATCTAATTTTGGGGTCAAGTGAATGAGATTTTTTTTAAAGATTTTATTTTATTATTTATTTGACAGAGAGAGATCACGAGTAGGATTCTGTGGACTACATATGGGTAACTTTTTTATCACATTGTTGAATTAATTAAAATAATTAAAATACAATATTTAATCATCTAATCCAATGAACCACTCTTAGTCTTTCATACTCCTGGGTTTTATTTCAACATCAGATGTTGTTCCTTGTCCTTTAAATTTTGAGATGATTTCTACCTTTAGCTGCTATAACACTAGTGAGACTTAGATTTCTTCATTACCACGTTTCCCTTTTTCCTCTACACAAGTATTACTACTTCTGAAGTCCTTGGTACTTCTTCTAATACCACCTATGTTAATACTAATTATTCTTACCTTACAGTTTCAGATTCTTAAATATTTATCTCCAACTTTGCAACTCTTCCAAGTTCCAGTTACAGTTTCTTATTGAAAATTTCTATTTGGATAATACATTGACACCCCCAATTAAACATCTGTCTTCCTTCTCCCACCCTCCTCTATTTCCTCCAATTCAATTCTCCTTTATTGACTTGGTGTTTCTATTAACAAATTCTCCTATTCACAAGACTTTTAGCAAAATCTGTGACTCTAATTAGTCACCAAATCTAAACTGATGGACTACTTACCTTTTATGCCATATATCTATAAATTTGTGACATATTCTATGATTTATCATTATTAGTAAATTAGTTTTTCCTTTCTCTCCTGAAGTTCACACTCTCTAGATAGAGACCACCCTTAATTTTTTAATGACCCCTATTAGAATGGTTTCAATATTTGTTCATTTGTCCTCATTATTTTAATGGTTTTTAAGGTACCTGGAACAAGAGGGGCCCCTGGGTGGCTCAGCTGGTTAAGTGTCCGACTCTTGATTTCCACTCATGTCATGATCTCAGGGTTTATGAGATCAAGCCCTATGTTGGGCTCCATGCTAAGCATGGAGTCTGCTTAAGATTCTCTCTCTCCCTTTACTCCTCCTTCTCTTTCTTTCTCTCTAACCAAAAAAAAAAAAAAAAAAAGACAAAGAAAAAGGAAAGAAAGAAAAAAAGATATCTGGAAGAATAGCCTAGGCATTTTTCTTCAGTGAGATAATTTTGGATAGAAGATTATAAAAATGTTATTTTTGCTTCAGTTTCCTAGCAGTATTATTCCCAGAGAGCAATAATAGGCTGTTTTGAAAACATTTAGGCTGTGAATTTTTTTTCTCCTTCTTTTTCTTATTTTTAAACCTATTTATGAAGATAAATATATAGAGAGAGAGTTTTGTCTACTTCCATGAAAAATCGCTTCTCAAAAATAAAATTTTATACTAGCCTCATGGTGAAAAAAGTTATTTATCCTGCTCTGTAGGCTCACATTTTTATAAAGCATTGCTTATTTCCATAGAATGAAGATGCTGGTGATTATACATGCGTAGCTACCAATGACGCTGGGGTGGTGGAGCGCAGCATGAGTCTGACTCTGCAGAGTAAGCTGCTTTATTAAACTCTACATAAACACCTGATTGGAGGAATGTTGCCTAATAAAGAATGTTCATGTTCTTTAACTTTATAGCAAGTATATTATCAGTAGCTTTCAGAGTGTGTGTTATTTCGTTTTCTGCTGCTGATAGAGCAATTTGTTATCAAGCATAAGATTGATACAGTTTTGAATAGATATTTATTCTATTTTTTCTAATCGCTTCTTGGCCTTTTGGCTAAAATCAAGTGTAGTATTCTATTTTATCTAACACATGCAGTTCAAGACGCGGTTGCTTGGCGGCAGAGCTTTCTTTCAGTTTGCAATGTATTCAGTCAAGTACCCTTCATGTAGTTTACCATGGTTCTGCTAATGCGCTTACAAAAATATCATTCTGTGGTACTTTAAAAATATGTATTAAAAGTAAAAACTAATATAAATGAGTTCAACAGTACTCTAGGTTGATTGCTATCAATCTTCCATGAAGTAATTATGTGTTCTGGGCAGGACTATCATGCCCATCACAAAGCCCCTCAGTATAAGCCATCAGAAGAAAAGTCTCCAGAACCACTTCAGGACTGACCTGGAGATAACGTCATTGGGCTGAATTTAAGTGAACAAACTTATTTTGTGAATAGGCTCAGTATTTAATGGGATAAATTTATGTTTTCTCCATTCACTTTTGAGAGATGTTGTAGACCAGCATTTACTAACAGTTATTTGCTAAACTACTCTTATCTAAGACTTTAACTTCTTAAAATCTTTTCCAGAATTTAGCACTTAGTAATAGATATTTAGTAAATATCTAAGACAATGTTTTCTCCCCAGCTTTATTGAGGTATAATTGATAAATAAAACTATGTAGTCAAAGTGTACAATGTGAAAATTCAATATACATGTATACTGTGAAATGATTGCATGAATGGAGTTTATGAACACATCCATCACTTCACAGTTACCATTTTTCGGTTTTGATTGTTTTGGTGAGAACACTTAAGATCTACTCACTTTACAAATTTCAAGGATACAGTGCAGTATTATTAACTATAGTCACCATGCTCTACCTTAGATCCTCAGAACTTATTCTTCTTATAAGTGAAAGTTCGTCTCTTTTGACCAACATCACTCATTTCCCCCAATCTACTCTGTTTCTAGGAATTCAACTTTTTTTTTTAGATTCCACATATAAATGATATACCATACACTATTTATCTCTGTCTGACTTAATTAGTTTACCATAATGCCCTCCAGGTCTATCCATGTGGTTGCAAATGGCAGGATTTCCTTCTTTTTATTGCTGGATAACATTCCATTATATAGATATATACTCATTTTCTTTATCCATTCATCCATCACCAGACACTTAGGTTGTTTCTATATCTTGCTAAGACTATGTTTCATTAAAGTACATATTTATCAAACAATAGCCTTGTGGGATGTTATTAGGAAAGAACTAGAGTTCCATGGTCAATAAGTCTCAGAAAAAATCAATTAAACAAAGTGCATTCATTTATCAAAAATATAAAGAGCCCCTACTATATGTCAAGCCCTGTTTAGTTGCCAGGTTTCTTTACTGCAGATCTTTCCTGAGATCATAATATGTTGATGTGTTATAACTCAGCAAGAGAAGGGTATAATATGCCACGTTTCCCAAGCAAATGTTATACCCACAAAACCTTCCTCCCTTCTTTGTTGGGTAAGTGTAAGTAGGGTGTCACAATGATTAATCTCTCCTGGAAGAGTGTTCCACTGATCTGGCTTATGAAAAGCAGCATTAGATTAGCTTATTTACATGTACTGACAATAAGTTGATTTAAATAAATGAGGCATATAAGAAATAACAAAACATAATTTGTTTAAAATTAAAATTAAAGCACCAAAAGCAATGTTTCCATTTAGATAAAGTACTCATATTTAACTGATCATTATGTGACTGGTAGAATTAATTCAACCATGAAAGATGTACATATAGAATTTTATTGTTGAGTTAATTTATAGCCTTAAGAGCAATTGGAAATGTTCAAATATGGTATTGAAATTCTGAGTTTTATTTGACACTTTCTTTGACCATAGTAGAAGGAACACATGAGCTCATTTAGTCATTATGTTATCATTTATTGGTGAATGATTAAAGCATTTAATTTATTCAGCAGCAGTTTATTGAACACATGATGTAATCTGAACGCTGGGAGAGAAGTAAGAGCCCAACCCTGAACCCCCAGTTCCTAAAGTTTAATATAAACATCAAGTAAAAAGGTATTGTGTAGGATGATGTGGACATATACACGAATAATGCATTAACGATACTTCCTGAGAGGTTCAAATCTCGTATGAAGTAATTACTTTTGTAAAAGACAACACGTGAGTAATATCTTTACATAAAATCTTAGCATATTAATGTCACAATAAAATACATTTTACTTCTACTTTTGTTTTATGTTCTATTACTCCAGATATGCTTCTCCATCTAAAATGGAGCCATGACCCTGAATTATCTTATTCATTACTTCTCATTGAGCAAATCTTTCTGCCACTCAACTCAAGCCCACTATATCACAGCTTTCACCTTTCAAGAATATACAGGCTCCTCTTTGTGTACCTATTCAAATGTGAACCCTTCTGATTAAATATATGTTTAAAACCCTGTATGCTGCTGCTGTCCAGGGCGAATCATCCTTTCAAAGCTAAATCCATCTCCATGCTATTTCCTTCTCTCCAAGTAGACTTCCTTCTTCTATATATAATCTTACCCATTTTTGAAAATCCAATTCAAGCTGCTTCTTTTCCATGAAGTCCCATATTCTATCTTTCTCGAAACTGTATACCAGTATAAACATTCTGCCAGTAGCTATATACAGCTACTTTTACATTTTTTCCACTTCACTTGAGCAGCTGTGATCTACCGTAGATACGGTCAACCTCTCCTCCCTTCTTGAAGCTCCTTCCTTTGATTGTCAGGATACCATTCTCTCTTGATTTTCTTCCTACTTCAGTGATCAGTTCTTAGGATCTTTGTATGGGCTTGTTTCCTGTTCATCTCTTAAATAATGATGTTATAATAGTTTCTGGTTTTGGCCCTCTTCCTCTCATTTTAGAATCAGTTCCAAAACAATCTTATCCACTCGTGAAAGACTCACAGACCTGTACTTTTAGCCCATATCTCTTCCGAGCTGCAAATAGGAATATTCTTTTATCATCCAGACATCTCTACATGAATGTCCCCACAGATCACCTCAAGCTCAATAGTTCCAAATGGATACAAATCATCATTCCTTACAACCTCCAAACAAATATGTTCTTCCTCCTATGTTCTACTGAACTGCCCAAAACCACACTATATTGTCCAAGTCAAATCCTGTAGTTATCAGTTCCTCTCAATTCAATGACAAAACTCTGTCACTTCTTTCTCAGTATCTTAATATCTTAATATAATTTCTTAAATATCTTCCTTTTCCTCTCCATTTTCAATGAATGCCTCTGTTTGATCTATTAAGTCACTATTGTTATGCTTCTGTATTACCACATATTTACCTATTCCTTACTAAATATTATCCTACCTAGCCCATTACTAAATTCTATAGCTATATTATAGAACAGCTAAATAATTATAGTCACTTGCCTATCTTATCAGTGGACTGTGTACTCCTGAGACTAGAAGTTATATCTGTTAGCTTTGTACCCACAGCATCTAACAAAATGCCTGACAAATAGTAGGCTATTCATACATGTTTATTGAATACATGAGTGATGACCAATTATGAAAAAAAAAAGTTAATGATGACTCTTTACCTCAGAAAGTGATGTAAAGGAAAGAAGTATATGTTCACCATGTAAAACAGACAAAAACAATGATAAAAACTATAGTACTAATAATATTATGAGCTTCCCTGTCAAAGAGTTAGGCTTACATCATCTTAGTGGAGTCTTAACAAGAATTCTCCAAAGGATACAAAGGCTCAGAGAGGTCTTAAGGAACAGAAGGAGAGTTTAAGCCCAGAAAGTATGACTGCAGAGCCCAAGTTATAGGATAATCTGCTTAGGGGGTTAAAATTTTGGACATTTAAAATTTTGAACATTTATGAAAAGCTTTTCATAACAGAGCTATGAAAAGTCTATCAGTGGCCATTGCAACATTGGTAGTTGAGAAACTACAGTGTTTTATAAGCAAATCAGCCCATTTTTTTGTCAAAATAATGTTACTCTATAATATTAATTAAAATGTTAATATAACTTTACAAAAACTAAGAAGCACTATGTTCTTTTTTCTGTAGGTCCTCCTATTATCACTCTTGAGCCAGTAGAAACTGTTATTAATGCTGGTGACAAAGTCATATTGAATTGTCAGGCAACTGGAGAGCCTCATCCAACTATTACATGGTCCCGTCAAGGACACTCTATCCCCTGGGATGACCGAGTTAATGTGTTGTCCAACAATTCCTTACATATTGCTGCTGCTCAGAAAGAAGATACGTCTGAATATGAATGTGTTGCTCGAAACTTGATGGGCTCTGTCCTTGTCAGAGTGTCAGTCACAGTCCAGGGTGAGTGTGATCAGAGGGATACTTACATTAAATAGCACCTGGA